>OY757915.1:20455800-20740800 GCA_963585895.1 Sepioteuthis lessoniana | reverse complement strand
TAATTCTATTTAATATAAGTAATGCCTCGTAAAAGATTGAACAGTTCTATTTAAACTATACATGTGATCCTGATAGATACTACCACAGAGAGGACCTGAGAGAAATGGTAACGAAGGTGTACTCCACATTCTCCGAACCCCAGGACTTTAGCCTCACTATCAGATGCAATTAAAGGCCATACCCAAGTATAGCTATTTAATATTAATCATTTGTTTACACACGGTTAAATATCATTTGCAAAGAAAAACAAAAAGGTCATTCTTGAAGTGTTTATGACCCCTAAAATGTAGTTTTCCAGATGCATAAGTTAAATTCACTCCCCAACTCCCGTCGAATACGTTGTATCTCCTAAGAAAGGGGATGTCCAGGGTATGACACTAAACAAGATATATTAGTCGTTTGGTTTGGATCAATGGCATATCAACTGGTGAGGTTATTTAATGCTAAAACCATTTTTATAGATATAAACAGTTCTATTTCAAACAATTCAGTTTAACATAAGTTTTGCTTTCACTCATTAAAATGTAAAAATAGTTTTATTTCAAACAATTCAGTTTAGCATAAATACACACTTTAAAACGTCAAACTGTTCTGTTTAACCCATAGATAGGACCCTATCAGGTGCCACCACACCAGGCCGGAGTGGACCTGGGAGCAATGGTAATGAAGGGTACTCCGCATTCCCCCAAAGCTCTAGCATAACTGGAACATCACCCTCAAATTGTTTAGTGTCATATCCAAGACGTTGGAGGACTCATACCCCTTTGCAGAGTTGCAGTCGGTGTATTCAGAAACCCCGGCCGACTAGGCCAATCTAATGAGGTACCAGTTCTGGAGACATGGGGAGTATAAGGTTACCTTTCCATTGCCAACTCTCCCACGTCCACACTCACCCGAAATTAGTTTCTATTTAGATCTTAAAATCGTTCATCTTAGATGATTTTCACACAGTTAAATGGTTTCAAGTAAATTTATTTGTATGAAGAATTGTTACTTGAAGTTATCATCATTTACTATGGATTATAATGAGAAACAGTAGTTATTTGAAACTATTTAACTGTGGTTTGATGGGTTTTTTTTCTTTAATAGTATATCACTTTCGCGGTTTAGTTAATGCCCAAGACTTCCTTGTAGAAGAACAGCAGAAGTACGATTTAACCCAATAATTGATGAGATAAATGGGTTCATGCCTTTCCCAAGGGTTGTAGTCCTAAACTACGGCACAGAGATTAACCGTGTATAACTGTGTGCAAACAAATAATTATTTAATAATAATATTCACATGAAGTCATATAATTTTGAATAGATTCTTAGCAATAGATCGCAACACTTGAAACAATGTAACTATTTTCAAATACCCGATATTAGAACCGTGCAAACAAATTATTATATAGAAATTTTTAAAAAATCAAAACCTTTACCACTATTACTGTTATTATTTAAATTAGTTGGGTTTCATGGCAGGTTATCTAACGCCAAATCCATTTTCATGAAAATAGTTCTATTTCAAATATTAGTAATACATAGGAATAGTTTATGCCATAACTACAATCAATTATTTTAAAGAAAGAAAAAAATGATTGCAGTGGAATGTAGAAAATATAGACGGTTATTATAATCAAATCTTTACAAATCAAATGTTGGCATTAAATAACTCATTAGGAATTAATATGCCGTTAAGTTAAACATATACATCTATTAAATTACAAATGTAACAAATTGCAACGAGTCCTAACACCGATAAATGTATACATTGCTCCAAGAACAAGCATGTATGAAAGCGGGTACAAAAAGAAAGGGTCAATAAAAAAAACTTATTTTCGCGGTGAGTTTTCATGATGTGAAATACCGTACCGTATAGTTGGAAACAAAGTCTCCATTCTGTTTAACAAACAGAAAAAAAAACCAATGTGTATTTCGTTCAACGTTCGAAGAATGAAAATCGAGGTATTATCCGTTCAACGAACGGTGGCAAAAATTCTCACGTGGTTTTAGCCACGTTCTCATCCAAGTGAAGGTAATTATGTTCACCTTTCCACAACTCTCTACTCCACTAAGAGTCTACAAATGCTCTTATGCCAGACCGAGAGCTTTTAAGCTATACCTTAAAATCTGACGTGATACACAGAGTTAAGACAATATAACGACCGCTCACAGCTTTTTTTATGCACACAAAACGGAATACATGTGCTTTAATCAAACAGGCGACATTTCCACACAAACTGGAACCTTTCTGAAACTGGTAGACAAATTCACCTACCTAGGAAGTAGTGCCTCATCAACCGAAAAAGACATCGACAGGCGGCTAACGAAGGCAAAGACAGCAATCGATCTTATGGAAATCAGACTTGACCGATAAAATGAAACGCAGTTTCTTCCAGGCAGCGGCCGTGTTGATAATGCTGTATGGATGCACTACTTGGACGTTAACTAAACGGCTGGAGAAGAAGCTAGACGGCAATTACACAAGAATGCTGAGAGCAATATAGAACAAGTCCTGGCGGCAACACCCCACAAGGCACCAACTATACGGCCACCTGCCTCCCATCACGAAAACTATCCAAGCTAGACGAACCAAACATGCAAGGACACTGCTGGAGAAGCAAGGACGAGCTCATAAGTGATGTACTCCAATGGACCCCCACATATGGCCGAGCAAAAGCAGGACGACCAGCTCGAACATACATACAGCAGGATACGGGATGTAGCCCTGAAGCACTACCAGAGACAATGAACGATCGGGAGAAGTGGCGAGAGAGAGAGTCAGGGATATCCGTACTAGCGTTACGATATGATGATGATGATGCTCTATTTTTCTTGAGTTTAGATATTTCCGGCTCATTGGCTTAGTGGGTCCGGGAGACCGGGGTTCAATCCCAGTTGGGGTCATACCAAACACTTTAAAAATGGTACTTGATACCTACTTGCTTAACACTCAGTATTATTAGGTACGTATCAAGGGTAAAGTGGAGCAATCCAGGGAAAGGAGTAACGCCCTCCCTTACACCTTGGTGTAGTAGCTATTGAAAAGGGAGCGTTCCAGTCGCCCTCGACTATGGTCGTCAACTTTACTTTTTTAGATACTGGGTATCTCAACGCCAAAGGTCCCAAAGGTATTAAGTGAAATGAACCCATTACATGACATTCGTATAAGAAAAAGTATGTCAAACAATATTTAAACTTGATACATGTTTAAAATTAATCGAAACTAAATAACTGAAATTGTTAATTCCTTCAATTATTTCTAACAATGCTGCCTTAATTTTAAAATTAAATCCGGAACACAGTACTTGAATGATTATCGTTGATTCATTTAAACGGCATATTAATCCGTCTAGGTTGGTTGGGTTTTACAACATATCAACAATTAGGTTATTTAAATGCCAAATCCTGTTTAGACATATGATTTGTAAACACATTTGAGCTCTTTTTTGCACACAGTTAAATTGTTTCAAGTATTTCAAGTATCACAATTAAACGCAAGTTATTTGTTTGCACACAGTTTGTTCTATTTGACTATAGATAGGACACCATCAGGTGCTGGCACTCCGGGTCACAGCGGACCTGAGAGCAATGGCAACGGAGGGATACTCCACATTCTCCAAATTCCCATGTTTGAAGCCTCAGCAGCAGATGATTTAATGTCATATCTAGGACATTTGTTTGTTTGGGGGGGGTCTTATCCCTCTGCAAAGATGCAGTTGGTGTTTTCTACAGCCCCAGCCTATTGGGTTTTTTAATCCGTTTGGAGTTATTTTATTCCTACAGGTAAGGAAATCACGTACATTGCAGGTTTACAGTTGCATTTTCTTAAGTTGTCAAAGAGATTTTGCACAGTTATATGATATCGATTTTTCCTATCAAATATATAATTTACATACAGATGTGTTCGATCTATAGGCAGGACCCAAACGGGTACTAATGCACAAGTCAGAGTGGACCTGGGATTAATGGAAATGAGGGATTACTCGATACACATCAGGATTGCTGCTCACTGTCATACCTAGGACAAACCCTTTGGAGTATGGATCTTATGGATACTGTCAACGTATTCTAAGCCCTGTCGGCTTAGCCAACGATTGAATATTTCTGGTTGTAGACTTTGAAATAACCGTTTACTCGTTTGTTTTTAGCAGTAAGACATTTCATTTATATATATATATATATATATATATATATATATATATATATATATATATATATATATATATATATATATGTGTGTGTGTGTGTGTGTGTGTGTGTGTGCCCGCGGTGTAATGGTTATCGTCGTAGGAAATGGACACGGCAACACGAGTTCAAATCCTGGATGAGACTGATTGCATTTCACATAGCACTAATACCCTTAGGAAAGGTATGAATCCAATTATTCTCCCTCCAGCAATGGGTAAATAGTAGGGCAGACTGGGTTCTTCAGCCTTGGTGAGGTAACTAGTCTAGGAGAAGAAAAACTGAATTCAAACCTGTTAAACTCCGCTTAAAAATTGACCTTGTGTCATATGCTGCCCGAGCTGAGGGGTTGGTATATATATATATATATATATATATATATATATATATATATATATATATTACTTTTATGCCTTGTTTCATTCATACAGATTGATGAGTTTATGTTTTGTTTTTGTTTTTTACTGTGCGACGAATTTTAGATAATCAAGTTAAGGTGTGTCGACAGCAATAAATAGAACAGGTGGAGAGCCAGAAGATATTTTCTCTCCGAATTTCTTTAAATTAACTTTGTACAACGAAAGAAGTTTTCTATCTTCCTCCGATCCATTGTGCCAAGATCATTTTGGGTTCTTGGGTTTTATGGACTCAAAGGTATATTTTGTAACCTGCTGCCTCTTAACTTCGTTTACCGTGACTGTTTGTTCAACGCAACTAATATGAAGGACCTATTTGAAAATGTCAAAATGAATGACATTTTTTCTTTGAGAAAAATAAAATGTAAAACCATACAAAGTAATTATTAGAAAACAATGCCAAATTTCTTTGTTCGAGTTTTATGGCATATCAACCATTGTTGGTTATTTAATGCCGAATCGTATCTTTACAAATATATGATCTGTAAACACCTTTTGTAGATACACAGTTAAATAATCAAATATTTCTATTTCTAACAATCCAATTTAGCATAAGTTACCAGAGTTAAATGGTTTCAAGTATTGCTATGCATCACTAAGAATTCTATGAAGATCAGTCATTTGTATACACACAGTTAAATGATAAGACAGTTCTATTTCAAACAATTCAATTTAGCATGTCATTTGTTTGCACTCAGTGTAGTTGACAAACAGTTCTATTTGACCCATTGACAGGACCCTATCAGGCGCTCTCTCTGGGCTAAGGTTGGCCCGGGAGAAATGGCAATGAAGGGGTACTGAGTATTCCCCAAAGCTTCATCATATCTAGAGCCTCAAATCAGATGATTTAATGTCATATCTAGGATAGTCGTTGTAAGGTGACAATCCCAGAGTATTTGATATTATTAAAATTCGGAATACCTTGTAGGGTCTTATGAATTAAACTTGTTAAAAATATTCAATTTAGAACGGAATACTTTATACCCTATAGATTTTTATGATAGTTATTTGAAGCAATATTTTTTGTGAGGATTAGTTTTATTATTTACTAGAATCAATATAAATGCCTGCAAATTATTGGTGTGAGATACTTTAAACCATATGACTATGTGTAAATGATTGTTTAATAGAAATAAGTAAGGTTGGTGACCATAGTCGAGGTTGGCCTGAAGGCTCCATTTTCAATAGCTACTACACCGTGGTGTAGAGGAGGGCGCCACTCTATTCCCGGGATTTTTCCTCTTTACCCGTGATCCTTACTTTATAATGCTGAGTGTTAAGAAAGTCGGTATCAAGTACTATTTTTTGAGTTTTTAGTATGACTCGACCTGGAATTGAACCCGGTCTCCCGGACCATTGGCGAAATTGCCATATAGAATACACTGACTGCATCTCTGCTGACTAACCCATCGTGTGTCCTTGAGATAACACTAAACTATCGAATAGAGAAGCTCCAGTCTTAGAGCTTTGGAGAATAAGAAGTACCCCTTCATTGCCATTACTCCCAGGCCCAATCTGAATTACTGTGATACTGTTTGGGTCTCATCTAGGGTCAAAAAGAAAAGTTTAACTGTTGTTACAAAATCTCTTTAAAACTCATCGTCACGACACGCTCACATATGATAAACAGAATAGCACTAGTGCTCAACCTCAAACCCCCCCACAAACACTATTGTCAAGATGCGACACATGCTCGATTTTTAAGCAGAGTACACAGCTCTCACTTCAATCTCTCCTTCACCAAGACAATTTGCGTGCAGTGAAACGCGAACAGCCACGATTTGAACTCAACTTGTTGAGTCAGTTTCCAACTGCAATAACCGTTTCGCCACCGACGGCTCTTGACAAGCACATGGTGGCACATCAGCGTTTCAAAACCATTGTTCAAAAATTCTTCTATGATAAAAAAGTGAAACGTTACACAGGAAATAAACGATTTTGATACAAATTTCAGATTTTAAATTACTATTAAATAAGTGTATGTATATATAAGTACTAGAGAGAGAGAACATACAATGTATTTTTATTTACTAAGCTTTGTTTAATATTGTACATAAGCGATCCTTACGACCACACAAATTGCTGATGGGTTGGATATTACGGCTTATAGATTATCTAATGCTAAATCCGTTTACATGTATATTTTCACAAAAACTATCCAAGTTAGACGAACCAGACATGCAGGACACTGCTGGAGAAGCAGGGATGAGCTCATAAGTGATGTACTCCTATGGACCCCCACATATGGCCGGGAAAAAGCAGGACGACCAGCACGAACATACATTCAGCTGCTATGTAAGGATACGGGATGTAGCCCTGAAGACCTACCAGAGACGATGAACGATAGGGAGAAGTGGCGAGAGAGGGTCAGGGATATCCGTACTAGCGGCACGACATGATGATGATGATGATATGTAAACAAATAGTTTGTACAGAATTTTTAACGAGTCAGGGTTCATTAGTTCACACAGTTAAATGGCTCCAAATATTGCTATCTAATAACAATTCAATTTAACTGTCATTTGTTTGCACACAGTTGAACTGTTTCAACTATATTAAATAAGTAAACTGTTTTATTTAACCAGAGATTGGACCCTAGCAAGTGCTCCTACTCCACTAATGAGTTGACCGGAAGGTAAGGGTACTAAAGAGTTACCCCACATTCCTAAGAGGTGCCGGAGTGCAGCCTCGCCATCAAATAGTTTAATGTCATTTACTCGTTTACTGGGATCTTACTCGTGTACATGGATGCGGTCGACGTATCCAACTGTCTGGGCTACAAATATCAGGTACTGTAAGTAATATTCTTGAGGCCTAATCGGTCACCCATCTTGGTACTGCACCAATTCACTGCTGCTTAACTTCACAAAGACATGGCAGGAACAGGTTCTTTCAGCGTAACGTGAGCTAAAAATTTAGATAGGCAGCTTTTTGTAAGTGGATGGTGCTATGTGGTCTCTTCGAAGGAAATCTAAAGGTTTCTTGGTTGAGTCGGTTATGGAGAAAAAAAAAAGAAAATTTAAGACTTAGTTAGTAAGAGTTGGTTAATGGTTTTACGGAATGTCAAACCTTCCGAGATTATTTTCTGCGGAATAAAACATTCAATTTATTTCTGTATTTTGTATATATTTCTATCATTTACTGTCGAGTCCACTTTTCTTAAGAAAAGTCTATGATTTTGCCGTCTTCTCATTAAACGAGTTCCATTCGGTTTCTTGCCAGAAAAGTCTATGACAGGGGCTAATTTTTTTGCATTCCAGAAGGATATTTTACTGTGATTATATTGTCATGAGCATTTCGCTTGTTCCTCCTGCTTTAGTCGAAGGGCATGAGCCAGCCACGTCTGACCGATGTAGAGTCGAGCTAAATAGACATTTTTAAAAACATCCTGTATATATTTATGTAAACTTAGGAGGGTCGATTGAAAAAGTTCATAGGCTGACCAAGATACAGTCCTGGCATGTTACCAAAATGTGGTTTATTCTTCAACAGTCCCACTTGGAGTTCATACACGTCTTTAATCAACATTTCAGTGCTTGGATCCCATTGGTCAAAAAGTCATCAACAGTAGATATGGCGTCATCATATGAACTTTTCAGCCCACCCTCGTATTTGTAATAAAGGAAATCACGATTCAGCTTACGTGGGGGCCTTGTGTGGTGTAATGGTTAACGAGCTTGACTTGCAGACTATTTGATTTTGATTAATGACCACCACCCACCTGAAGAACCATCGCCTTCTTCCCACACTCTTTAGGTTAGAATGTTGTAGGTGGGGACACAGTTACTCGACAAAATTAACAAAATTACTACCAGGTTTTCTGGTGTCAAAGACCAAGTTGCCCTGTCGCTCTGCAAACAAAACTTGCCGAGAAGAATCAATTTTCATTAAACTAATGGCTTTTTGCTTCCCAGAAGTGACAGGAAGGACAATCAAATAAACACGTTTCATGTAAGAGAATACTGGAATTAAAATGGTCTATTCAATTGTTTTTTTAAGGCAGTCGAGTCAAAATGGATGTATAGAGCGTTTCAGGAATGTTGATTTCATTTCATAATCTAATTTTTTGACTAATTCTTGTCCAATGATCTTGAACTTTAACCGTGTGTAAATAAACAACTCAAAAGTTACTGAAGAATGATTTGGTTTAATGGCATATCAACCATTGTAGGTTATTTAATGCCAAATCCATTTTTATACATTTAAACAGTTCTATTTCTAACACTTCAGTTTTGCATAAATACATTGTTTAGTTCCATTTAACCCATAGATAGGGTCCTATCAGGTGCTACTTCGCAGAGTGGACCTGGGAGTGATGGCAGTAAACGGGTACTCCGCATTCCTCAAAGATCCAGTATTACTGGAGCTTCACCATCAGATTGTTTAGTGTAAAATCAGGACACTCATTGGTGGAGTCTTACCCCTCTGCAGAGAAGCAGATGATGTATTCTGCTGCCCCAGTCGACTGGGCAAATTCCCAACTCACCTATTCAGGTACAGAAATGGCATTCACTGCAAAAGAAAAGGTATTTAAACAATATACGTAGAATTTTGAGTTTTCAAGTTATTAGATTACGAAATGATATTGATTTTTCTGAAACACCGTACACATATCTAATAATATAAAAAAGAAATTATGAAAAATCTTAATTATGGTGGCTGCAAAAGAGTAAAAAAATTGAATAGAGTTTGTTTTCTTTAGTAGACAATCTCGTTAAAAACTAAAATCATTTGGCTCTGTCGGCTAGGGCTGTAGAATACCCCTCTGCAGAGATACAGTCAGTGTAAGACTCACCCACACTAATGAGTGTCGTGTATATGACAACAATCTGATCGTGAGGCTTCAGTAATGCTGGAGCTTTGGGGAATACCAAGTACCCCTTCATTGCCATTGCTTCCTGATCCACTCTGTCTTGGAGAGGTAGTATCTGGTCTATGGGTCAAATAGAACTCTTTGACATTTAAATAGAGTGCAAACACATGACTTATGTTAAACTGAATTGCTTGAAGTCGAACTGATCATTTAACTGTAAGTAAATGAGTGATGTTTAATTGAATTGTTAGTATTAAATATCTAGATTCGAAAACATTTAACTGCGTACAAATAAATGATTAATAACGAATTGAATTAATTGTATCAAATAGAAATATTCAAAACCATTTCTTTGTGTGCAAAATGTTACCTACAAAATGTATTTAGAAATTATATATATATATATATATATATATATATATATATATATACGCACAAGGATTTAGTACGAAATATAATGGTTGATATGCCATAAAACCCAACCAAAATCTCAAGTTTTTTTTATGTTCCCTTCCTCCATTATTTTGACTAATGGTTTTATTTCTAATATATAAATTATTTAAATGTACTGTTAAAATAAGTCAAGATTTTTAAATAGTGGCTTAACTTCATGGACAAATATTTTCCACAAAGATTGATTTGAATGGCACATAATACCGTCTCGGGTTATTTTATTCCTAGAGGTTAAAGAATCGCGTCCATTGTATGTTTATATTTACATTTTCGTGTTTAAATTTTTTGTACGCAAGAATATCTAATTAGTATCTAAAACACATAATTTGCACGCAGGTATATTTGAACAATACATACTACCCGTAAGAGTTCGATCACTAAGTCTGCCTTAATGAATCAAAATTCTCCACTCTCTCCTGAGCTCCGGGACTGGAGCCTAATCACCAGATTTAGTTTAGTATTATATACAAGACACCCTTTGGTAGGGAGTACTGCTCCTCGGAAGAGGATACAGTCAGTGAATTGTAAGCCTTATCGATAAGGCTACCCTTAAGAGTGAATCCGAAAGACCTCGTTATTTAAATTCAATGACCATGATTGTCTGGAGACAAATATTGACCGAAGAATTGTCAAATGTTTGACGTAAAACATACTGATATATTTACGAGATGAATATATTTAAGATTACTTCAGTCTAACTGAAAACTTATGAGACAATCTTGGAATCACCCCAGGGTATCAATATATTTCTTTTTTGACCATACAAGACTATTCTCAACTGTACAAAATACTACGGAGCCAATAATGTCAAGTTTATACTACTTTGCTAATATAAGCAATGATTACTTACAAACAAGCGAATTTTAATTAGATAGGTTATTTGGCTTAATAGTATATTAATCTTTCTTCGTTAATACATATTTGATTAAACAATATAGACATCCTTTGTCTACATATTTTTGTATATAGCTTTTCGACTCGCTGCATCGATTTTATGGTATCCAGTAGAAATTGGTTAATAAACCTCCCATAATTAATTGATTTCCTTGTAATTTCTGTCTGATCTTTGGCCATCATCAGGGTGGCCATATTGCAAAAGTGATGTGACCTTTGTATGTCTATTACTACTTTATATGTGTCGAGTATTGATTATTTATACTGATGTGTTGTGGGGTTTATTTTTTAATTGGTTCTATAAGTAACATCAGTAACTTAAGACATTTAAGTTCATTAGTACGGGATTCGAAATTGAATCAGGGAACCAATTAATGACGGGAGATTTATTTACCAATTCGCACCGGTTACCATAAAATCGATGAGGCGATTTGAAAGTATTCATACAAAAATGTGTAGACAAATGTGTTTGTTTGTTTGGGGGGGACATTAAGCAGTGTATCAATATTTATTGTTAAAAATACAAATGTGGCTCAAGGACTAAAAAGTGGGGGGGGCTGATCATCACTATCCTAACTTTTAACTTAAGTAGACTCATTCACTGACGAGTGCATGTCTCCAAAATTTTAAAATCACCACATTACTTAAAAAAAATCACTGTCATACTACAGACACCAAAACAACTAATGCTCCCTGAAAGTCTAGCCTTGTTCCATATTTACATAGATGTGAGTAAGAGAGGACACCAAGGTCTAAGGGGAGGACTTCTCTTTGTAAACCACGACTCGCATAATGCCGAGTAGGCAGGAAAAAAAAAAACAGTGTTCCTGCCTGTACAACTCCGATACCACATTGCTGCACACAGAACTGGCTTCCGGAACAAAAAAAATTTCAACAAAGATGCGAACCATGTAGCCTTCACTCGATGAAAGAAGGCTTGCTCAATAGGTTCCACTCATGCACCGTATCGGACGCACTCTGGCAAAATTGCCAATTTTTTGCCGACCATACAGGTGAGGGAGGCCTCGTCGTTATTGAGGCACCTCATCCTGGCGGCCCAAAGCCATAAAAAGCGACTCTCCTCACTCGTCACACCGAGCTCGTCGATCAAATCATCTCGAGCGGTTCTTTTAACTTATACACGATATAATTCTCTACGGGACAACGACCGGCTGTCAGAGAGGCCTGTCTGCAACCTAGAAAACCTTTAAGATAGAAGGGGCCCTCGCCTCTGGGCAATCGATGGGTGTTCCCATCGGTCGACTGCACACTTCCCAACGACGGAAAAATAGTGTAGCGTCTTCTTTCCAGAAGTTCCTCTTCTCGTTTCCTTGTGAACACATCCAGTCTCGGAAGCCGAGACGCAAAGTAGGGCGCCGCGTGTCAATGTTTGGCACTCCTAAACTGCCTTCAAATGGGTGAGGTGAAATATCTCCCGTCGCACCAAAAGGAGCCCGTTTAGTCCAGATAAACTGGAACAGTATCCATTCCAATTTGAATAGGATGGTGCACGGGATTAGAAGCACTGAAAGTAGGTAAAGAACCAGGGAGAAGGTGTGCGAGCCACACACCTCAACCCAGTTCTTTAGGGAAAGGCGCCGACGTAGCCAAGAGTTTGGTCGCGGTTACGACTTTCTACAACACTGCCAACCAATTCTTCTCCAACTTGAGATCGGGGCCGAACCAGACGCAAAGTATCTTGCACGGGCCGTCCTTCCAACTGAAGTGACCAGGAAGAGCACAACCTTCCCACGAACCCAACCGCAAACCAACTGACTTTGTGCGGTTAATCTTGCCTCCTCCCACCCGTCACCACTTCGTACATTCCAATTTCTTTGCTCATCTCAGACACCTCGGCACTGCTCGTAGCAAGCGCGCTGACGTCGTTAGTGTATGCAGTGTACCAGGTAATATGAGGCCGCGTAGGACCAAGTTCGCCTTTAACTTGTGCAAGAAAGGTTCTAGCGTAAGAACGTACAGCATCAGCGACAGGGGACAACCCTGAAGAATCGAGCGAGTCAAAGTGAAGGGTTTCGACCTGATCCCGTTCACTTCCACCATGACTGCAGGGGACGCATAAAGGAGGCGAATCCAGATGCGAAAGTGTAGCTCGAAACTGGCCGTAGACGAGAGCTTCCATGAAACCGTGGTCCACCCTATCAAATGCATTGAACTGATCTAAAATGATCAGCGCGGCTTTTCCATCGACTTTTTCTACGATCGTGAGAACCATATGAAGACTACCCTGGATAGTCCTACTCTTTACAACACACGACTGTTAGGTGTGGGTTCTTCATTTAATCGCATATCAACCTTTGTGGCTTATTCCTTGTGGATGAACAGCAATGATACTATTTAACCCATAGCTGGACTGCGACTGTTAGGGAAAATTTAAGCTAAGCCGGGCAGTCAGCAAACGGTCAACCAAGATCTTCAAAAACTTTAAGGCCGAAAATTACAAATCACATCTTTACCATGTTTATCCTTACGTAGCAACTCAAACTTCGTCGTCCATTATGCAGCCCTCACACCCAGCCGCTTCGGTGGCCGAAAGGCGAAGGAAGTTGGCAAGATTGGTATCGAACTGAGCAAAGCTCAGTCCGGGCTCCCTAGTGAAAAGCTTCTAAAGAACAACCAAAAGTACTTACAAATGGCTTCGTTGGTAGTTCGACGTTATCCATCCGGTGTTGTGACGCTCGCAGATTCTTTATAACCTAGCCCTAACTTTGCCAGTCGGCTGGGGCTGTAGAATACGCCGACTGCACCTCTTCAGTCCTGGATATAACACTAAACAATCTGATGGTGAGGTTCCAGTGATGCCGGAGCTTTGGGGAATGCAGAGCACTTCTTCATTGCCATAGCACCCAGATCTATTGTGGCCTTGAATGGTAGGACCTGATAGGTTTAATCTATGGATTAAATAAAACTGAATACTTTTGCTAAACTGAATTGTTTGAAATAGAACTGACTATTTGCATAAAAATGGATTCAGCATTAAATAACCTACAAAGGTTGATATGCCATAAAAACCAACCAACTAACCTAGTCCTAACTACCAGAGTTTGGTACTACTTATGTTGTAAGGAGGCAAGCAATGCCTTAGCTATGCTAAATTCCCATCATCTCCCGCCTAGACCGCCCTCTCTAACAGACTGTACCGCTCTTTGCTCTGCAACCATATCTAATTTCAATCTTCTCTAGTCAGCAGCAAGGGATCTAATACTCTCCTTAAGTTTACCCCACCAATAATTTCCAATAATAGCCCCCGACAATTCCCGCTTTAACATCAGTTCTAGCTGGTCCTGGTAGTACTTCCCCTGAAGAAGGAATGAGTTGAACTTCCAGTAACCAAACATCCTACGTGTAGCCTTATCTAACTTAATAGACACATAGAACATTTGTTGGTCTGAATATTTATAGGGCTCAAAACTTGAACCACCTAAAATAATCTAAATCGACTCACTTAGCTAACACTCGATCCAAGTAGCTAAGAAGCTGAGTCAACGTGCTCCTACCGGTCTAAGTCCATTCTACCGCATTTGGATGTCTTTCACGAAATTTGTTGACGAGATCAAATCGATCGATAAACTTGCGAAAGTGTCAAGCATCCAAAGAGTTAGTTCCCGAGCTAGTGCCCCCTCTATCTAAATTAGGATCAAAGATGGCATTCCAATCTCCCACTAAGATTATCCGCCTTGAAGATATTACATACGGTTCGATGCGCCGAAAAAAAAAAAAAAAAAAAAAAAAAAAAAAAAAAAAATGTCGGGAAGCACACTTACCGCGTTGGGTCAATAAACCGCAATCAACCGAAACGCCTTATCCTTTATGGTAACGTCCAAGACGCAAAGTCTGTACGCCGGGTCTGAAACAACAAGGGCACACGAAGCGATTGGACGTCTACTTACCAGCCATGTAACACGTCTGGAACGACCATCAAAGTAAAACCTTCATGGAATTTTGAGTCAAATCGAGTTTACTGCAAACAATATATATATCAATGCTGCGGCGCTGGAGCTGCAAAATCAAGTGGGACCTCTTAGTGTCCGTCCTCAGTCCACAGCCAATTATACTTGCGAACATTAAATCCATTTAGAATATTTACAGGGTTGGGTGCCCGGACTAAACATGGCCGGAGTTAGGACACCAACAGTCTAGCTCATGGATCCTGAGGCCAACTTATTAGTGATGACTCCGTCCAGAGCGAAACCCCAGGTGTCCCGCGGGAAAGTTAACTTTACGGCCCAGTAGAAGGAGAGGTCTTGAATATTGGGGATTTCCTAATGAGAGATTTACATTAAATGGGATCGTCTTTAATATAGGATAATTGGCTTCTCCGAGCATTTTCATTATGCCCTCAGACCCTCGGGCCGAACGAATGACTGATGTGACTCTCGCTTTCGGAAAGTTTGAAGGGTCATCAATATTCTTAGTTTACTTCTTTGAAATTTAAGATCTTTCAGATGTTGCGGCTGGACTTTTCAATGTCACTCCACAAGGCTCTCGTCCACTCTACTCTACAGATTTTCTTGCCTTGGTTGTGGTGAGGTCGATCTTTTTTCTTTTCTTTCGGTAGCTCATCCGTCTCCGAGCTTTCAATTGATGAACTCTGCTGCCGTTTCTCTGAAGATGGAGGCGGCGTTGTGTCCATAGTATAATCGGGCAATGGAACTGGTGCTGAGTCCAACAGCAGCGGAGGTATGAGTCACTTTTTTGGTTTGAGGGAGGTCAGAGTAGGCGGAGCCATGTTTCTAGGTGGAGGTGTTGACGGAGGCTTAAGTTTTCTTGGTTTTAGTGATGAGGGATTGAAACAAGATAGTCCTAGAGGGGGGGATGACTTTCGCTGGTCATCCAGCTGTTTTTTAAAATCGAGTAATATCTCGAACTTCTCGCAGCCGGGATTGAAGGATCTGACCCGCGAGCTAGCTAATTGTTTGGGTGGGGTTTTGAACTTGCCTACGAATGATGCTGTTGATTTTGGTTTCGGGGTTTGGTTGGATTTATGGTATATCAATCTTTGTAGGTTATTTAAAGCCAGATCCATTTTTATACAAATAAACAGTTCTATTTCAAACAATTCACTTTAGCGTAAGCATGGTTTCAACGTTAAAAATGTTGGAGAAGGTCCTCAACGACGACCTATATTTTGGGTGAAGCTTTTCCTATATTGTCGTGAATAATTTCTTTTGGGGCGTGACATTTTCAAAGATTGGAGTAACGATGTTCTGACTATTTTGTTGGTGGGTCATATTTTCTTTGGATGTGGGAATCACTTTCTTTATGGGAGACTTGCTTTTTTGAGGAGGGATTTATTTTTTGATGGAGGTGAACTTATTTTTACCTTAGAGTCCTTGCCATTATTTTTCTCTTAGAGGAAGAAGACTCCCTTGCTAGGGGAAGAGTCAGAAAGGGACCTGTCTGTGGACCATCGGCCTTCGACCTCTCCAAATTGCTTTGGAGGGGATCGTCGCAGCGCTAGTCGATTACAGACAAGCGGTATAGGATCAAGGGCAATATGTACACGACACACACCTCTACCCTTCCCTTTAAGAACAAACGCCTTCGAAGTCAGGTACACACCTGCGCATCTACCTTAGCTTGTACCTCCGACCAATTTTGCTCCAGTTGGAGGCTAGGTCCGAACCACACCACCGAGGATACGTCATTCCAGCGGAAGGGACCTGGCAGAGGAACGCCACACCTCCGAGGCACGTAGCAGCAGACCTTCGCTCTCATCAAAATTGATCTTGGCTCCTGCTATCTGTTTGTACTTTGCAATCGCCTTCTTCACAGCCTTTATGTGTAAGCGGCGAGGCACAAAGATAGAGATAATGTACGCAGAGACTTTAGCTGTAAGAGGGCCAGCAAAAGTAACTCCGCACAGGGCTAGATTTTCCCCCTCATCCCTAAGCCTACAGAGCAGGGGCTCCAAAGCGAGGTCATCGAGAAGAGGAAACAGGGGCAACCCTGCCGGACCGACCGCTGTGTCGAAATCTCTTATCCAATGTCCACCACGAATTCCCGGTAACTGCCCCCACTAACGCCCACTGAACCAAGGATTCCAGCTGACAGGACAGAACGTCATCAATTTTGACGTTCTCGAACAGATCGATTAAACTATTCTCTTTGAAAAATCGCTTTCTGATGAGAGCGAAAGCTCTACATTCTATAAGAATGTGTTTAATCGTGCAAGACGTCTGATAGGTCAAAGTATGAACAGTGAGTAACCCTTGTCTAACCAATGCGTAATTGGGATATGACTTGTTCTCTTCTCGATTTTTTTCAAAGCTGGTCTCCATTCTCCCCAGATGAGCTGAATTTGGAAGAGTTTATTGTGGATGTTATTGTTGCATAGTTGTTGCCATTTTATGTGAAGGAATTTTTTGATTGCGGGTTTCAGATCACTATATGGAATCCTGAATTTGTCGGAAGTCAGGTCTTAGGCCGACTTGGCTGCCGAGTCTGCACAATCATTTCCTCTCATTCGAATGTGGCTTTGGATCTTGCATATTATTTCTTTACTATTTGGATCTTGCATATTATTTCTTTACCTTTTGGATCTTGCATATTATTTCTTTACTTTTTGACAGTCTAATCTACGCAACAATTTGTTAAAAGGGTTCTCAAATGTTTTATTTCTTCATAATAAGACAGTCTGAGAATATGATAAATTTCTTATGTTTACTCTTCGAGATGATGTTGAGAGCTCGGTCTGTTGCACGGGCTTCTGCTGTGAAGATAGAGCTTTCCATTGGAAGAGCTTTCTTGAGAATTGTTTTGTTTAAAACAGGTGCACACGGTGTTTCATTGTTGTCCTCGGTGCCATCCGTAAAGACATAGGTGGTCGGGATAGTGTTGGAGAATATTACGAAATTTCTTTTGATAAATACTGGAGTGGGGTTTGGTTTTGGAAAGTTCATTCAGTTTGAGAATCACTTTGGGATTTTTTAATGATCCAGGATGGTGTTTGTGGTAAAGTGCTTTCATATGTATTATTATTTTGTGGTATTTTTTATTCTTGTAGGGTCGACTTCATCCGAAGGCCAAAGGGTTTTATTGTTTTTTCTTTTCTTTCAAAATGTTGCTTATATTTCGTGTTGAAGGTGCAGTCGTAAGATGGGTTGAATGGGCAAGAATTAAATTTTGTGTAATATTGGAGAGCCAGTTTTTCATGTCTTAGTGTAAGGGGTGGTTCGTTTGCTGTGTATAGGCTTTCGACAAAAGTACTATATGCTGCAAAGGCTAATCTAAGTCCTCGTTGGTGTATGATATTTAGTTCTTTCAAGTATATCTTTCTGGCTGCCCAATATATAAAGCAGCCATAATCGAGTTTTGATCTGATTAATGAGAGTTATTATTTTAATATTGTTTCTTTGCTTCCTCCCCAGTTAGTGTGTGCTATAGTTCTGAGTAATTGTATGGTTTTGGTACAATTTCTTAAGTATTTAATATGTGGAATGAAGCAGAGCTTGCAGTCAAAAATGACTCCTAGGTATTTGTAGTGTTCATCTATTGGTATTTCGGTGTGATCAGTTTTCAGTACTGGGCCTTGGTGGAGCTTACGTTGGTTGCAGAAGCGGACGCATATCGTTTTTTCTTTTGAAAATTTTAATCCATTCTATGTGGTCCATTTGCTGAGCATATGAAGGCATATTTGAAGTTATCTTTCTATGTGGTTCATGTTTCTTGCTCTGTAGCAGATCAGGGAGTCATCCACATACAATGCAGAGTTTTTTTCCGCTATTATTGTTTTTACAATATTATTAATTTTTATATTAAAACAACGAGACAGACAATACACTGCCTTGAGGTACACACATTTCTTGTTTTTCTTCGGAGACAGCCTCTACCATTCTTACTCTAAATCTATCTTGAAGGCAGTTTTGGATAAATATTAGCATTCTGTCTTCTAATCCGAGGTTTTTGAGTTTTTTTTTACAATGCCGTACTTCCAAGTTGTGTCATATGCTTTTTCGAGATCAAAAAAAGAAAATGCTGCTAGATGTTTTTTTTTAATAGAAGCCTCTCTGATAAATATTTCTAATCGAATCAGGTGATCTATAGGGCTTCTTTGGATTGATATTCTGTTATTAATTCATTGGTTTCTAAATACCAGATCATTTACCATTTTTTCAAGTGTTTTCCAGACAACTGCTAAGAGCAATGGATCCGTAGTTTTTGCGTTTGTATTGTCTTTGAAAGTTTTCGGTATCGGTATAACTATGGTTTGTTTCCATATTTTAGGTATGTCACTGCTGTTCCATATATCATTGAATATTTGTAGGAGGAAAATTATTGATGGTTCAGGTAATTCTTTCAGGAATTAATAATGGATTTTTTCGAGTCCAACTGCTGTATTGTGGGCCTTGTTGAAGGATTCTTTTAGTTCTGCTGTAGAGAAAGGGCGATTGTAGCTTTCGGTGTTTTTTTCTTTGAAAATTGATTTTTACTTTTTCTGCTTTTGTTTTGATGATTTGAAAACTTCTGCTTTGGTTTTTGGTGGATGAATTTTGCGAGAAAGTTTCGGCTAGATGATTTGCTTTATCTTTCTCGTCTATAATCTTCAGATTATTCTGAGAGAGGTGTTTTGTGAGAGTATTGGTATTTTTGCCAGTTATTTTCCGAATCATCTGCCATACTTTTTATTTTGGTAACGTAATTTTACCATGTATTTCTTTTGGTGTCTTTGATGATTTTCGGGCTTTGACTCTGCTGTTTTTATAAGCGTTTAAATCTTTTCATGTTTGGTTTATTTTATCTATTTTTTGTTAATGTTGCTCTGAGTTATCTGACAAGTTTTTTTTTTCTTTTTGTATTCTTCATTGAACCATGGGGTATTGTATTATGTAGAGGAAGAGCTTTTGGGTATATGTCCTTCAGTTAAGTTTAACAGTGTGTTTGTAAAATATGAGATATTTTCCTCATTGTTTTTATTGGCTTCTGGGGTTAGTTGGGCGAGGCATGAAGTTTTAACTCCATCCCAATTAGCCTATTCCAAGATCCAGCTCGGAGTTTTTTTTTTACTCAATTCATCAGTGGTGTTTTCTAATAGAGTTGAAAAGTGGTCACTTTCTCAGGTGTCGTCAAGTACTTTCCAGTTGTAATCCAGAAACAGGTTAAGGTCACATATTGTTAGCTCCATTGCAGAATATTTAGCTCTTGCTGGGTGCAGATATGTGTTGGATTTACTGTTGTACATGCACAGCTGATGTTGATTTAATAAAGATTCTATGACTTTGCTCTTTTTGTCGGTTTTCTTACTTCCCCAAATCTCATAATGGCTGTTGAAGTCCCCCATTATAATAAAGGGTTTTGGTAGTTGTTCTATTATTGTTTAGCTCCGACTCTTTGGGTTCTTTATTTGGGGGAATATATATAACACTTATTGTTTTGTGGAGATTTGCTGATAGAGTGACTGCGTGCATGTTTGTATTTAGAGTAATTTCGCTGAGAGAGATGTTGTTAACGATTATAGATGATCCGCCACAAGGTCTATCGGTGTACTGTTTAATAGAGTTGTACGAATAATGGTTTTTAATGTTGATGGTGTGTTGTTGTTTTTTTTTTTAGATGATTTTCTTGAAGGCATATGATTGCTGGGCATTATTTTGTAATAAGTAGTGACAATTCAGAGTAATTGACCCTTGCTCCTCTGATGTTATATTGGATTTTTTTTTTATTTAGTTTAAAGATTTTTGGAATTTTTTTGGTTGAGTTTTATTTTCAATATTCCTTTCTTCGAACTCTTCAAATTTGTTCGATGTGATTATCGGGGTGGGCTGTGTTTGAGTAATTATTTTAATTAGTTTTTTTTTTTAAATGGTAATATCTTTCGTTTTATTTTCACTTATATATTTGTTATTATCCAGAGGTTGTTCCGGTGACCTTTGTCGCTTTTCTTTAGTTTGTTCAGTGGTTTTAGGATTTTCTTTTGTGTCGGTATTTGTATTTACTTTAGTTTTCATACAAGGCTCGATTTGTTTCGTTTCAGTTGAATGCATTTTTTTTTAGGTTTTCTTGGAATGTTAACCATTCGTCACCTTTTAAATCTATCAACGTTTCTATTAGTTTTTGGTATTTATCGATTGATATGCTATCCTAGGGTGGTCGATTTACTTTTTGTACTAAATTATGTTTTGGTTGCAATATAGTTTTCGACAATTTTCCTTACTTCAGGGAAAGGTGTATTTTTCGTGTGCTTGATAAATATCATTTCTTTTTTCTTTCTAATAAATTTCACTGATTCTTGAAAAGGCAGGGTGTTTCTCATGGCTGTTTGCGCATTTTATGTTTTTGCATTCATTTTCCATATGGTTTGGGTCACGTTCGCCTCACACTTGGCGTCCTCTGCATATCTCTTTGTGGTGTCCAAGTTTTTGATATTTGAAACATCGCAGGGGAGCTGGTATATACTACTCTACCCTTTCTACAGTGATGCAAATTCTGATTTCTTTTGGTATTGATGGTTTCTCTAAAGTCAGAATATATGTATGGGTCAGTACGGTTTCATCATTTCGTCAAATAGTGGCCCATCTGTGTTCTTTTATTCCTTGATTGGTGTATATTTTTCATTGGCCCTATGCTCCACCACCCACTACGGAGCCCAACTTGCGTTGGGAATAAGCCAGGGGGGAAACCCATTCGCCCTGGTTGAGACGGGGATACATTACCAGTATACTCATATCAAGAGCGAAATTCCGAGCCTCTGCCAATTTCTGGTTTTCATGCCGTAAAATTTATTAATAGTGAAAACTAATCTCAACATAATCTACCCTCAGCTCCCACCTTCTTGCACCGATTAGATAAAAGGGTTGGGAATCGTTCCTCAAATGCAGATTGAATTGTACATTTGGGAGAAAAGAAACATACAGGTGCTACAGCATGGCGAGACCAGCCGATTGATCAAATCTGGCCTATCCGACCGCCTGTTAGACCAAGTAAGGACCAAAGTGGTGTGTTGCAAACCATTGACCTCTGTCACCGGATCAATGACTGCTCAACTCCTAGGATCCCGTCCAAGCGCGTTACGGATCGCCATTCACGGCCAACCTCTCTGCAGGGGTGCAGTCGCGTATTCTACAGTCCTGGCCGACAGGGGGATTCTATAAAGGAAGGAGTGAACGTAAACAGGGACCCCCCCTGCACAATTGTTGGACATTTTTAAGCAAAGGGTGCTCCAATTCCACCAACCTTACACTAATGTCGGCCTAGCTAGTCCTTTCTAGCCATTTCCAGACTGTCTTTGTCCGGCTCCCGACTGTCATGACGAAGGTGGTCACCGGGAGTGCACCCTTAAGTTCATGGGGTTGCTGATTGTTTTGTTATTCACATTCCTCAATTAAACCAGAGGCCCAAATGCCTTCCTATGTGTAAAATCGATTTTCGGGTCGACCACACTAGGAAAACAAAAGGCCATGCCTTATAGTTTATTACTAGGAGTATCCGGGGGAGGATTTTTTCTTGTATCGGATAAAACCGACCTAGTTTGCTGTGAAATAGTTTTGGGAGTGTTATCCCGGATTTCTGACAGGGTGCGGGATAGTCTATCTTTTTTAATAGGAATTCAGAAGGGAGAGGATGTATGTAAGGTTGAGGGCTGGGCGGATGAGTTAAGAGTTGGGTAGTTTTAGAAATTGTAATGTCTGCATAGTTTCATGAGGGAAGAAGTGGACTTGAGATTAAGTTAGTTTTTTTTTTTGTTCGTTTTTTTTTTCACAGCTCTGTCTCCTCTGTAATGCCACTATTTCAGGTTCACTTGCGTGTCCATAGGTTCCTCTGTTGAGACTGGAGTTTGGAATATTTCCGGGTGCTACATCTGAAGGAGCTTTCCCGTTTTTGTTTCTTATGCTTCACCGGAGATGGTGGAGTGTTATCTTTAACCAGTTATGTTGGAGGAGAGATGTTACTTCTTTTCTCCTTTTTAATTCTTTTTGCCGGGGAGCCTATTATCTCCAGGGGAGTTTCCGGTCCTTTGTTATTTGAAGGAGGTGCTGCAGGCGTCTCTGTTGTTTTTTGGTTTGCTCAGGTGATGTTTGTGTTGGTTGGGTTGTTTAGAAGGTATTGATTTTCCTCTTTTTTTTCGGCGTACCACTTCAGTCCGTCCGCTTTTGACCGAGTCATTTTCCAGAGTCTTTTCCGAGGGTGCCATAGGTGCGGCCGCAGGAGCAGGCGGGTTTTGAGGCTTATCCCCAGATTTGTGGAGGGCAATATTGCGCTAAATGTCCCTATTTCCTACACACCCACCCGCCTTCCCTCGACGACGACCCTCATCTGCCAGTTGTGGTTGGTAATTAAGTCGGGGATTTCATTAAAGCTCCCTCCTCTCTAAACACATGAGGAAGGAATAATACCCGACCATAGAGCCAATGGAACCTTGCACTGATGCAAAGTCTTCTACTCTGCCATATTTTGATAAGAAAGAGACCAGGAGGTGGTCCGACAGAAAAATGAGGATATAACTGACGGTAGCTTTAATTTTCCTCATCCCATCTACTCCGGCTGGAGTTTGAAATGTTTCATAATATTCCCCAGTGCGAGCTTTTTGACATCTGCCGAGGGTAAAAAGTCCCATATCGCAAAACTTCTGCTGAATTAGCGACATGGGATAACCGTTGTTTTTCGATCTCCTTAAAGCCCTCACTTTAAGACCGGCCAGACGCCTTGTACGGAGGTCCAATATCACTAAAGATATTGTCTTGGGTTTAACAGCATCTACATATTCCGGGATAGGCAGGATATTTTTTTCCTAAAAGTACAGTGCGTACTTCCTAGTACTATCCTTCTCGTAGTCCTCCGGTGCTTTTTTTTGACGGGGGGGTCCATGAAGTTGATAGACTAAAAGAGGTAATTTGAGCAGGATTAACTATCGGCGAGTCAGTCATGTCCAGCCTTTCCAACCGAGTTATAAGTGGCGACCGGTCGGGTTTTGTGAGACTGACCCGGGTTTTTCCCAGTTTAAAGAGGTCAGGTGATCTCTCTGGTGTGCAGGATTCGTCTCGCAAACATGGCACTGTATTAGCTTCCGGTGTGCTGGTCGCCGGTGGTTTTGAGACTGGTGTTCGTGGCAGAGTGTCACTGACTGAAAAGACGGTCATGATCTCAGGTTTGGTTGCTAGGGCTATCTCACCCGTTGATGAACTAGCCGAATGAACGGATGCTATCCAGGTGACAGTCGCCTCCGGTGTATTAAATACCGAGGGATGGTTGTCTTCCAGTCGTCAATTGTCTTTCGGTTTTCCGACCTCTTCGAGGTTTCGAACGCCATGGGTAGCCTGACCAGGAATCTTTGACCGCTCTCAATGGGTAGAGATATTGGAGGGAGGAAGGTGTTGTTCAAAATTCAGCAAAATGAAAAGGAAAAAACAGGTTTGGGGTCGTAATCAAAACGAAAGAAAAACGCTCGGCAAGAAAAATTGTGGCTTCATTATCGCTTGTATCCCCCAAACCCGAGCAATAAACCCAGGTCCTAAGAACGAAAAAAAGGTTACCGAAAAAGCACAAAAATAAACACGAAAAACGTCGAATGAGCGAGATCTGACGCGCGCAGCCGTCTACAAATTGCTAGCAAATATTTATAAAGTCGCCCTTCAATAGCAGCAGGTTGACTAAAGCATATATGAGCAACGGTAAACTACAGCCTAGTGTTAATACGTTTTCTAGCCTTGTTACTTAAAAGGCGTACCTTTTTGTATCGCACAACTGAAAACAAGATGGCAACCCGAATTCCAACAGGATGTGTGTGTATATATATATATATATATATATATATATATGATTTTTTAACAAAAAAGTTTTTACGTAATATTTTTAAACGAGCTGGTGCTCATTTGTTTAATAGCAATATTTGAAACAATTTAACTGTATGCAAACATAATTCGTTTGCACATCGTTAAATGGTTTCAAGTCTAGTCAATCATAAGATATTTTCATTAGGCCCATTGTGGGGTCTAACAGGTACTATCACAACGGGTCAGATTGGACCCGGGAGTAATATCAACGAAGTGGTATTCCACATTCTCAAATCTCCCGGACTGGAGTCTCAACGTCAGAGACCCTAACAGCTACAAGCATTCCGGTAAAGAGTGAACCTGGGAGTAATGTCATTGAAGAGATTCTTAACATTTCCAAAGCTCCTAGATTGAAGATATTGATTAAGATATTAACCCTCTGCAGAGTGGCAGTCAGGGTATTCTACAGCTTCAGCCGACCGAGCTTAGAATTTTGATTTTATATAAATGGAAAAAAAACGCACCTTTTATTAAGGAAATTGACTTAAAAATGCTTTATTTTATGTTGTAGAACAAAAGCAGTAGCCCAGTCTCCAGACAATTGGGTAGCCTCAGTTGACAAAAATGACACACGCGACTAGCAGCCCTTCCTCAGTATACCTCTAGTCACCTCGTTCATTCTGTCAGTAAAAAAGCAGTTCGCAAAGAACAACAACCACCCCGCTCCAGCTGCTGGCACATGCACTTTTATGCAAGTTCTGGCCAATTGAAAATTTACATGCGTAGTAGATTTCTTCAAGCGAGAGACGAGATCGACCCACTATAACTTCTGCCTTTAGAAGTGGACATATTTTCTAGTGCTTGACACGCGAAGCATATTCTTACACGCTTTGATCCAGGAGGTAAGTTTCCTCTCTCGCTACATAATAAAAGCATGTCAAGTGTATTTTTCAACTGTATATTTTTTTATCTATATAAAAGGAGACTCCTCAAAAATGTTAATCCGAATCCGTCACTTAGGGAATTATCATCGGAGCTTAGAATATGACTGCATCCTTTGCAGAGGTGCAACACTGCCTCTCACAAAAAGGGTAGCATAAATATGGTACTAAAATGCACATAATTATGAGGCTAGAGTTCTTGAGATCTAGGAAGTGTGGAGTACCGTTCATTGCCATTACTCCTAAATCCACGATGATCCAGAGAGGCAGTTGTGATTAGGGTTCCACGTATGGGTCAAAATAGATATGTTTGAAAATTATTCGTATTTGATGAATGCGATTTTCTGACCATAAGACAATAACCCTAAACGCGTTGACATGCCGTTAAAATCGGTCAATCCATCAACAAGAGCTAGATCTCATCTAGGAGTCTAATAGTTGTTTGAAAATTGTTGCATAGGAGAACACGGGTTACCATATAACTGTGTGCAAACAAATGACTTTAAATAGTAATACCATACAACTGTGTGCAAATTATTTGTATTAGATTGGAATACTTTCTGTATGCTAAAAACTCTTAAAAATTAGAAAAAAATACAAATTTAAATATAGATGTGCAGTGAGTGCAATTCGCTTACATCTAGGGATAAAATAACCTAAACGGCTTGATTTGTCATTAAAAAAAAATCAGCATTATTATTAATAAACAGATTTGCCTCAGTTTCCCCCCCCCATCTTTCTGGAGACTCTCAGATGTTAACTTATGTTTAATAAAGACTTTTTCTATTAGCCTTTCATCGTTCTTCAGGGTATTGAAACATGTTTGCCTTAAGGGAATTTTTGAGTTACTAAAATTATATTCTCAAGGTTACTGCGTGAAAACATTTCTACCAAATTGTAACATTTTGCCCAGTCCCATATAGCGTTTTTGTGAAGAAGGCGATAGAGGCATGACGGCTACCGCAGTAGGAACGACTCCGCGCCGAGTTCAAATTGTAATTATATATAAAAAAGAAAGAATTATCCTCTCTTCCTCTTTTTATCATTACATTTATAAACGCAGATTATAATAGAATGATCAAATATTTGCATTAGATCCCCCACTCGGAGTTGATGTGCAATTAAATAAACCTAACTTGATCATCTATTGTGCATTCCTCATAAACTGCACAGTTCACTGGTTTCTTTATTTATTTAATGGTATATCAACTCTTTTTAGGTTATTTAATGCCAAAGCCATTCTCCTAGAAGAACAGTACTGGTACTATTTAACCCATAGCTGGGAGGATAAGGGGGTTCATACCTTTCCCAAGGGTATTTGCCCGAAAGTGAATGTAATAGCGCGACTGGAGTACGAACTCGCGTACTACGATTCCGCAGTCCATCGCTTTAAACATTACACCACGAGGACACCTGATTGTATAGAGATCTTTTTTTTTTTTGTTTAATGGCTTATCAACCTTTGTAGGTTATTTAATTCCAAAGACATTCTCCAAGAAGAACAGTAGTGATACTATTTAACCCATAGCTGGGAGGATAAGTGGGTTCATACCTTTCCCAAGGGTATTTTCCCGAAAGTGAACGTACGAACTCGCGTACTACGATTCCGCAGTCCATCGCTTTAACCATTACACCACGAGGATACCCCACAGTTCTTCAGATTTCGATACTTAAAATCGAAAAAAAAAAAAAAAAAAAAAGTTTCTCATTTCTTCATTCTTGGCCAAGTCACTTTGAATATCATGAGAGATGATTTTAATATTTAAAACAGGTGGTCACCAATATTTCCTTATTTTAAAAATGAATCGACAAGGTTTTATTTCATGTTAAAGTTGTCCTTACAATATTCTTATATAGCCACCTCGGCTCGGGTTATAGAATAGACTGACTGCATTTCTGCAGTGGGTGTCCTGGATATGACATGGAGCAATCTGATGGTGAGACTCTAGTCTTGGAGCTTTGATAAATGTAGAATACCCATTCATTGCCATTACTCCCGGGTCCACTCTGGCCCAAAGTGGTAGCACCTTATAGGGTCTTACCTATGGGTCAAACAGAACTGTTTGACATTTAAACTGTGTACTTATGCTAAACTGAATTGTTTGAAATAGAACTGTTTGATCATTTAATTGTGTAAACAAACAATTGTGATTGTAAACAAAAATGGCAATACTTAGTTTGAGTTTTGGTGTTTAAAGGCATATCAACCACTGTGAGTCATTTAATACCAAGAAAGGTTGGTAATACTTGGAACCATTTAACTTTATTGTCTTATGCTAAACTGAATTGTTCTAAATAGAACTGTTCAATTACTGAACTGTGTGCAAGCAAATTACTTATGCTTAATTGAATTGTTAGTGATACATAGCAATACTTGAAAACATTTAACTGCACGCGAACAAAGGATTAATAATTTGTAAAATTATTCGCATGAGAGAATTAAGTGAAACCATTTAACAGTGTGCAAAAAAGAAGGCTCAGGCTCGTTTAAAAATGTTATTTACAAAATGTGTTTAGAAATCATTATATAAGAGGATTTGGCATTAAATAATATACAATAGGTGATATATCATTAAACCCAACCAAACCAAATCATTTTTATTTAATATATGTATGAACAGGATTTGACATAAAATAACCTACAAGGGTTGATATTAGAATAAAATCAAACCAAAAGATTCTTATATTTTAACAAGGACACAGTGATATTGTTTTGGTCGATTTTAATGACATATCAACCTGTCTAGCGTTAGTTTATATAAAGATGTTATGCTATTGCATTACTTGTACATTCATTTTTATGCTTTTGTGTAGTCATTTCTTAAGAGTTTTTTTTTTTTTGGTGGGGGTTGTATGGTATCAGTTATTCCAATCAAATACAAGTTATCGTTTCAAAAAATTATTGGTTTGATAATAGTCATTTGTTTGCACACAGTTACATAGTTTCAAGTGACTAGTAATAATCCTTAGTGATCAATTCTATCTTCAACCAACTTTTTTTTTATTAAAAGGTAATTTACAGTTTTATGTATCAATAATGAATAATTTTAAAACATCTGTTTGACGCATAGATTGAACCTTTACAGGTACAGCAACTACAACACTGAACCTGAGTGGAGCTGGGAGTAATTACAATGAAGGCATACTTCACATTCCAGGACTGGAACCTCAGCAGATGTGGTTTTGGGTCATGCGAAGTACACGTCTTTTAGAAGGAATATTGCCCCTCTGCATTGTATACGTATGGTTTAACTGTGTTTTATAGCATATCAGCTCTTGTGGGCTATTTAATGCCAAAGCAGGCTACAGACATGATTTGTTAGAGAATAGTTTGTCGGTAACAATTTTTAAAACGAGCGAGAGCTTTTTTTTAACACACACAGAGTTCATTAGTTTTGAATACTGCTATTTATCGTTTGTACACGATAAAATCATTCCAAGTATTGCTATCGAACATAAATATTTCGATTTAACATCAGTCATTTGGTTAAAAATAGTAGAATGGTTTCTGGCATAGAAAAGGATTAACAACTAATATTTGATCCATTGTCGGGACAGTAATTGGCAGAACCACTCCGAGTCAGAGTAGACCTGGGAGTAATGGCAAAGACAGGCTACTCCATATTCTCTGGAGCTGCACCATCAGATGAAGTTTAGTGTCACATCCAGGACACTCGAGAGGGAGGGTTCTTACCCCCTCTGCAGAGGTGCAGTCAATATATTTTACAGCCTCACTGATGAATGGGACTTTTTGAATCATCGCTCTTCATCGAATATTCTAGTTTCACTGAAGACAGTTCAATAAGTACATGAAGCGACCCGAGTTATCTCCATTGATAGGAAGATGTGAATATTGTTTTGGCCTCTATACAAAAGGATCAGTTTTCAGAAATGAGTCTGTTGACATTTCTTTTGTTTTTCCATGTATGAGGAGTAGGAGGTGGAAAAAGGAGGAAGTAAATTAAGTCCAAATGCGCATGCCCAGAGGGAACGTGCAGACCACCAAACAGCTCAATTATTCACCAGATACAATTAGTAGATCAATATCTCCACCGATATGCACTTGATTAGAACAAAAGACCCGGATTTCAACGAAGCAATTGTGTTCAAAAAAAAAAAAAAAAAAAAAAAAAGATTCTCATTCTTGTTGGCTCAATTCCTTTTGGATACAGCCTTTATCAAAACTAGTAGACCTACCTAACATAAAACAGGATTTAGTGCGGTTAGTTTGATTTAATGGCATATCAACACTTGTGAGTAATATAATACTAAATCCTATTTATGTGTTATATGATTTAAAAGGGAATTGTTTGTGGATAACTTTTTTAACGAGTTGTTAGAGCTCGTTTGTTGGCCTACAATTAAGTGCTTTCAAGTATTGCTATTTAATCTGGTCCATTGGCTATTGGGTAGTGTGTTCGCCAATGGCCCGGGAGACCAGAGTTCAATCTCAGATGAAGCCATACCAAAGACTAAAAAAAATGGTTCTTGATACCTCCTGACTTATCACTCAGTACAATAAGGTATGTATCTAGAATAAAATGGAGCAATCCTGGGAAAAGAGTTGAGCCCACACCTACACCTCGTTGTAGTAGGTCGCTCAAAAGGGATCCTTCAGGTCACCCTCGACTATGGTCGTCATCTTTTTACTTATTGCTATTTAATACAAATAACCGTATTTAAAATTCATCATTTGTTAACCGTAATTGTAACCATTGAAACTGTGCATTCTCAGCGCAATTGACCTTTAACCACTGCTTTCCAGCAGGGTTGGTTAGTTACTTGTTTGCCCAAGACCAATTTAAAGAATACGATCGGACTACTATCCAATGATCTGTCGATTCATCGGATGTCTGACCGCCCAACTTGCTTAGTGAAAAGTTTCAAATCACTCAACTATTCTGTTGCCGAGTCACAGACTACTCAGAACCAGGATACCGTCAAGTATTATGGATCGCCACCCACGGCCAACCGATGGTCTCATTGGGAGAGGAGTCTTACCCCTCAGCAGGGGGGGACACTGAATATTCTACAGCTCCAGCTGAGAGGATAGGGATTAATGAAAGGATTCTTAGGTTCCAAAATATTCAGAATTATTTTTTTTAGTTATTTGTCATAATTCCTCGGAGTTATTGATCGATTGATTTTAATAAGTCAAATCTCGTTCATATTTTTTTGTGCACGGTCCTATCGTCTCCGAAAGGATTTTTAAACAGATCTATTTGATCCATAGATGAGACAATAACAAGGGCTACCACTCAAAGTCCCAGCGGATCTGGGAGTAATGACATTGAACTGGAACCTTACAATCAGATGCAATTCAGCATCATACTCAAGACACCTTTTTTTTGAAAAAGGGAATTTACCCCTTAGCAAGGCATAAAAAAATTCCATAAGCTTCAAAATAGACTGAATATATAAGACTGTTTACATACGGACAAATATTACACCTTTTTGAGATACTGTTATGAATTTGAACCCTGGGAATAGTCGAATTCATATTTTACTCATAAATATAGACTCTCTTCCCCTATGTTTTGCTTCCCTCGCAAACCAGCTAAGTAAGCGAGAAGTCTGAAGAGTTGAAGGGTGCGTGCAGACCGATTAACGATAAAGTTTCCCTAATATGTGTGTATTAACTGGCAAACAGCTTCTAACAACAAGCGACCTATTTGAAGGCTGAATTCTGATTGGCCAAGAAGCCCACGTGATACGAGCCTGCGGGAATGTCGAATCTGCAAAGAGGAAAAATCAGATAAGTCAGTTGGCCCAGAGATCCCTTCACAGACAGACGTGTCTGTGGTAGAAGGAGTAAACTGCCTTCCCTAGGCCAGCTCATATCGGAAGATTAAAATGCAGCCAGAGAAAGATAAGAAATGCACGCCAATTTTGTTCGTCGACTGACTACGAGAAGAACCAGAGAACAAGAAATGATCTGAAGATGTACCCCGAAAGATAGGAAAATTAACGGTTGGTGAAACGCGACACCAGATAAAAGAGACGTATATATATAAGAGATAAGAGTAAAGAAGAGAAAAGTAAAATATAAACATTTTTACTTTTGTCACTAGGACTATTTTACTTTGCATACATGCCTTTATTTTGTGGGGGTTGATAATAAAATAACTTGTATTCTAAATTGTACATTTCGTGTTGTCTTCATTTTCGGCTTGTTCGAAGTAAAATATTGTTCGACCTGATACCAACAATACGCTTGGCGTTGTCCTGGCGATAGGTATCGGTAAAAAGATCGAGACTAAAAACTTGTCACTTTCACCAACAGTAAACCAGTCGGAGAAGTTTCATGACAATAGCTCTGAATATGCTTGGATGATCTTACTCCAAAGAAGACGGTCAACAGATTTTAAAAGGCGCATCGATAGCATGAGCAAATTTTGTACTATCCTTACAGAACTTAGATTTTTCAATTTTTTTAAACTGTAAAGCTAATAACAGATAAGATGCAAAACACTTTCTTTTAATAATTGAAGATTCTGGCTTCATCAAATCATTTAATCTAGTTTTAGGAGTATTCTAACAAAGGGTATTTTTTTCGGTCAAGCAGAGGAAAATAATGGAATAACATAATGTTAACGATTAAATGATGGAATTTACTAAAAAGAAATAAAATTAGAATACTCAATCGACCCTCGTAGACTTTTTATGACAAACTTATAGAAAGTAAGACGAAAAGAATTATTCACCGCTTAAGAAAAAAAAAGTTAATTCTACAATTTTTGCCCAGGGTAGTATATTACCCAATCCCGAAAAAAAAAAAATAACTGCATAGCGTACCGAAATAGTTAAAGCTTTAAAATACCCATAGAAAATCAAAGTTTCCTGATCAATTCATTACTCAAACGTGCACTTACCCAATAATAAAAGAGGACGTTATATCTTCCAGACTTTGTATAGGTCATACAAGGACAACACATTCCAACTTACTTGAAGCAAAGCAGCAACAAACGTGTCATGCATGCCAGACCAAATACTCTAAGAATCATATTCTCATTGAATGTAACGACGTGGTTCATATAAGATGAACATTTTATAATGCAAACATGAAGGAGCTATTCTAAAGAATTAAAATGAATGTTATATCATTCCTGAAAGCGATGAATTTATACAAAAAAATCTAAAGGAATTTTCCACAAGACAAAATATCTCCTATAAACTGTTTCTCTACAAGAAATATTTCAACAAAATCTGATCGTTACCCCAGGCTGTTCCTAAAAACACACACACTTTACTACAAGACGATTTTCTACCCATAAACTTTCAATGAAACCGGATTCTTTCCGCAAACCGTTTCTCTACTAATAAATTCCAAGATAACAGAACTTTCTGTTCCCCCCTTTTTAACTTGATTCGGCATTAGATGACCGAGAAGATTGATATACCGTAAATAACAGCAGTGCCTTGAGTGCTTTAACCCCTTACTTCCCTTGATCAAAGGGTAAATTATTCTAAAAGTTCAACTGCTATATGTTCTGAGAGTTTTGGACACAAAGCAGTATCCTTTAAACAATAAAATTGCGTATTATACATTATCTTTAGAAGTTGATATCCTATTGAGAATATAATTAATCTGAATTTTTTAAATTTCAAATGTTGATATAAGATTACTAACGGCTTCGTGAATTAGTTATCAATAAGTTAAGAAGTACTGTTATGTTCATATTTACCAATCCCTCCGCTCGGGCAGGATATGACACAAGGTCATTTTTAAGCGAAGTTTAACAGGTTTGAATTCAGAGTTTTCCTTCTCCTAGACTAGTTGCCTCACCAAGGCTAAAGAACCTAGTCTCCCCTACTATTCAACCATAGCTGGAAGGAGAATAATTGGATTCCTACCTTTCCCAAGGGTATTAGTGCTATGTGAAATGCAATCAGTCTCGTCCAGGATTTGAACTCGTGTCACCGTGTCCATTTCCTACGACGATAACCATTACACCACAGGCACCTCCAAAAGTACTGTTATGTTATAGATTAATTTTTAAGGGTCAGGTTGATCAGTTTGAAAATCACTAGAATTCGATAGTCATGTTGTTTCAAGAATTCCAGAATAAAAAAGATAATTATCAATATTAAATAGAAATACTTGATATAATTATCAATTTAGACAGCATTCTATAGTTTCAAGTAACGATTCCTATTTATGTAAATTACTTGTATGAAATGAAATTTATACCATATAAACCAAACTGAATCATTTATCTTTAAAGCTAATCTTATTTCAAGTATATACAGTATACTTATGTAACGTGAAGATATTTCTTAAATACATATATTGATTAGATGCATCGTTAGCTGTCTACAAAATCTCTGGTTGAAGATTTAAGTTTTCAACTTTATAACGTCAACAAATGTCTCTGATGACGAAGTACGAGTCAAGGAAGGTCAATCCTAAGAGAAGATTTGAAGAGAGAGGGTCACATTCAGAAAGTCGCATTCGAGTTTAAAAGTCAGCAGACGCTAGGAGGCAATGAAGGAGGGAAGAAGGATAAAGAGATGAATCTCGAATACAAGTGAAGGAAAAATAACTCCGACCCAAATCATACGATCTCATGACGAAAGATCATACCATTACAGAAAGAGCAAGTGCCCCTTCCCCAAGATAGACGTGGATTGTCTCTTCATCGAACAGCAACGTATGATCAAAGTCGAAGTTGTTTTTTCAGACGTTCAAGTCAATAATACACCCATGGAGCTTTGACACTGACAAATTGCTCCCCCCACCCCACCCAAAAAAAATTCTTTCATCTCCTAAAATATATCGACTTTATAAATAAAAAAACCTGAACAAATAAACTCAAACTGATGAAATTACAATTAATCAATGATAATATTTGTGAAAATACCACACAAGTTGATCAAGATTCTTGGTTAAGTCTAAACATACAGTAGGTTACTGTGATTATCTGGTGAGTGCGTAAAGCCAGGGATCAGCTTTTGGGAATGGTCAATGGTAAAGTGTTAATAAAGCTGTAAAACAAATTGAATATTTTATCATTTTATATACATCATGTCGCGCTATCTGCACGAATATCCTTGACTCTCTCTCGCATGTAGGATCGAGCTGGTCGTCCTGACTTTGCACGTCCATGTGAAGGGGTCCACAGGAATACATCACTTATGAGCTCGTCCCTACTTCTCCAGCAGTGTCCTGCATGTCTGGTTTGTCTAATTTTGATAGTTTTCGTGATGAGTGGTCGGTGGCCGTACGGCTGCTGCTTTGTAGGGTGCTGTCTCCAGGAATTGTTCAATATTACTCGCAGCATTCTTGTGTAGTTGCCGTCAAGCTTTTTCTCTATACGTTTCGTTAGCGTTCATGCGGTGCATCCATGTAGCAGTATCGACACCACTGCTGCTTGGAAGAGACTGCGCTCTATTTTATAGGTCAGGTCTGACTTCCATATGACCGATAGCCTATTGAAAGTTGTCCATGCCTTTGTTAGTCGCGTGTCGATGTCTGTCTCGGTTGATGAGACACTGCTTCCTAGGTAGGTGAACTTGTCAACTAGTTTCAGAGAGCTACCGTTTAGTGTGGAGCTGTCGCCTGTTTGATTAAAGCATATATATTCCGTCTTGAGTACGTTGACATGTTGCCTACAGTGGCTCGTTCCAGATTACATAGCAGGCTTTCGGCTTGTGAGGTTGCATTTGCCAGGAGCGCTATATCATCGGCGTAGTCAGCCGCGGTAATTGTTTTAATCTGTATTAATTCGTTATATATGTTCAACAAACACGATTTTAAGAAGGAAATCTTCGTGACAGTCTCCTGGAGCAAAGGTAAGTGATGTGTATTGATTGTTGGTACTTTTCCATTAGTTGACCACTTTGTAGTAAAGGTTGGAATTTGAACCCTGCCGTAAAGACTAGCCCAGTTTGGTTAATATTTTTCAAGCTTAAAAGAAGACTTTTAAACCGCAATTTACTGTACTCTATTCCATGGTATGGATTCATTGGTTGGCATTGAAAATTGTTACGCAATTATATTACGTTTCATATGTTGCGTCGAGTTATGTCACGTGTAAAGATAACGTAATTCTTTAATGTTCTGTAACGAGACAAAGTTGCGTGTCTGAAAATTGAAGATTTTAGGATTATAATAATCTACTTATTCATAAAATACTCAAAACCTAATCCCTCTATTTTGTTTCGTGTTATGTCAAATGCTAGAAATTGAAATCTACTCAAAGAATTCAGAAAGTGAAAGGATCTAAAAATAAAACCACCTTACTGACCTTACTGCCAAAAGTTTGTTTAAGTCTAAATTCTTCTACCCTAAAACCCAAATATCCTTTGCAGAGAACAAGACGCCCAAAAATATCTGATGAGGAGGCTCCAGTTTTTTAGATCTTGGCAGTATCGAATCACCCTTCACTGCCATTATTCCCAAGTCTACTGATCGGAAGGGTTAGTTCCTGTTAGGGAACGATCTACAAGTCTAATATATATGTTTAAAAATTATTTATTTTAAGGAGAAATACCTGTTACCATTAAACAGCACAATATTTGTATTAAGAATGCTTACATGAAGGCATAATTATTTTGTAAGGTTTATTCTTATAATTTGAAACGGTAAAGCAGCTTGCAAACAAATCATTAAAGAATTGTTACTTGAAAGCAAATAATTGTGTATAAATTAACAGTAGAAAGGAATACTTAAAACAACACAACTGTATGAAAATTATATAATATCAAGTATTCCTTTATAAATTCATAGGTGTGCTATAAATTGTATAATATCAAGTATTCCTCTCTGATATTAATAGCTGTGCTATAAACTACCAAGAAACAGTTATACAAAAACTATGATTGAAAATATACAATGAAAGCAATTTTCTAATCTCTCTGCTGAAAACAACTCTTGGCGAGTTGATGTGCCGTTAAAAAAGAAATAAATCAATGATCTGGATTGGTTTGGTTTTATGGCATATCAACCATTGTAGGTTATTTAAATGCCAAATCCTGTTTACACACACACACATACATATATATATATATATATATATAATTTGAAAACACATTTTGTAGATAATGTTCTTAAATAAATCTGAGTTTGTTTGGGGTTTTTTTTTGGCACAGTTGAATGGTTTCAAGTATTGCTATATAGCAGCCACACTTTAACATCACTCATTATATGCACACAGTTTGTTCTATTTGACCCATAGATAGGACCCTATCAGGTGCTATCACTCCGGGTCAGGACAGACCTGGAAGCGATGGCTATAAAGGGGTACTCCACGTTCCCCTGGGTTCGAGCCTCACCATCGAATGGCTTACTGTCATATCCAGGACACTTGTTTGGTGGCGGGGTCTTACACCCTTGGTATAGATGCAGTCGTTGTATTCTACAGCCCCAGCCAACTTGATTAAATTTTGTTGATTTATTCATTGTTTTATGGAATATCAACCCTTTTTCAGGTTATTTAATTCCAATTTCTGTTGGTTTGGTTGTCTAGTGTTTGAATTATATACATAAATGGAATATTGAAGGTTTTAAATTCTTTTATATAGACCAACTGCTTTTAGAAATGCTAGTATTTTGTCTACTTTGATATGTTCAAATAGTTCTTTCATATTGTTTACAGTGTAGGAATATTGTGTTTTTGGTGTTAGGTCGATGCAATCTATCAATAGGTGTTTTACTGAATATGAAGTGTGACATCCTACACACCATGGTGGTTGTTCTTGTAAGAGTAGATATGAGTGGTTGATGTCTGTGTGTCCATAACGTAGACTAGATAGGATAATCCCTTCTCTGCGAGATTTTCTATATCCTTTCTTCCATTCTCCTATTTCAGCTTTTATATACTGGAGTTTGTTGTGAGGGGTGTTGTTCCATCTAAATTACCATTTGTTTTGGTTAAAGTTTTTTATTTCTATTTTTAAGTCACTATATGGAATCTTAAGATTTGTCTATGGGCATCTTCCGCGCTGTCTTAGCTGCTGAGTCAGCTTGGTCATTCCCTTTGATTCCAATGTGGCTTGAGATCCAGCATAGTTCTATCACTTTAGTTTTTGATAGGAATTCTAGTCTATTCGATATTTGTATGGTAAGGGGATTATCCAGGCTTTGGGTTTTTGGGATGTTAGGACTGATAAAGATTTTTAAAATGATGAATTCGGTGGAATCTGTGTTATAATGTTGAGTGCTAGATCTATGTCTTTAGCTTCTGCACTGTAGATAGAAGTTCTGTTAGGAAGTCGTTTTGTTATCTTGGTATTATGTTGGATGGCAGCACATGATACTTTGTTTCCGTTTTTTGGAACAGTCAGTATAAATACGGATATGGTTGAGGCGGTTATTTTTAAGGTGAAGGAATTCTTCATTGAAAATAGTAGGTTGAGTGTTTTCTTTGATATTTTGTTAGATCTATTGTTTCAATAACCAGGGTGGGTTTTTTTAGATGATGGATTTAATAGTTTGTGTTTTATCTATCTGTATTTTGGTGACGAGATTTTCTATTCAGAGACTAAAAAGGTTTGATTGGGTGTGTTTTTGTTTCAGGATATGAGGCCAGTTTCATATAGTATTGTAAGGCTAGATTTTGTCTTCTGATTTATAGGGGGGTGGGTCATTCGCCTCGGTGGACTAGCTTTCTATCGGAGAGGTTTTATAGGTTCCTAGTGCCAGTATCAGTCCTTGATGGTGTATAGTATTTAATTGTTTTAAATAGGATTTTCTGGCTGATCCATAGATGGATGTGCCTTAGTTAAATTTGGATCATTTTAATGTTCGGTAGAGTTTTAGTAGAGTTTTTTTTTATCTGCACCCAAGTCTGTGTGCTGTTACTCTAAGGAGTTGGATTGTTTTATAACACTTTGATCTTAAGTATTTGATGTGGGGTTTGAATGTTAGTTTTTTTGTCAAAAATAATTCCCAGAAATTTGTGTTATTCAACAATAGAGATTTCGGTTGAATCTAGTTTAAGTACAGGGTCGTTATGCATCTTGCAGAGGTTGCAGAAATGCATACATTGTGTTTTGGTTTTGGAAAATTTGAAATTTAGACATTGTTGGAGTTGACGTTCTATTGTTCTAATTTGCAACAGATTAGGAAGTCATCTACGTATAGCGAGCTTTCGACTCCAAAGTTTAAGCATTTCATAATGCTATTTATTCTTACATTAAATAAGGTCACAGAGAGAACGCTACCTTGTGTCACTCCCATTTCTTGTTCTTGTAGTTCTGAGAGTATGGTACCGATCCGTACTTGGAATTTTCGATTATTCAAGAAGTTTTGTTTATAAAAATTGGTAGTTTACCCTTCAATCCCATATTTTTCAAGCCTTTGATTATGCCATATTTCCACGTGGTGCCATAGGCCTTTTCTATATAAAAAAAATATGGCTGTCATGTGTTCTTTTTTGGCAAAAGCTTCTCTTATGAGGAGTTCCAAGCGGATAAGGTGATCAATCGTACTTCTTGTTTTTCTAAAGCCTGTCTGAAGGTTTATGATTAACTAATTTTTCTTGAGAAACCATAATAGTCTGTTGTCAGTCATTCGTTCAAGTGTTTTACAGCTAGTTAAGGCTATTGGTCAGTAATTTGTTGGATTTGTAGTATCTTCTGCAGTTTTTGGTATTATAGTGGCTTATTTAGGAGGTGCCCGTGGTGTAATGGTTATCGTCGTAGGAAATGAACACGGCGACTCGAGTTCAAATCCTAGACGAGACTGATTGCATTTCACATAGCACTTATACCCTTGGGAAACGTTTGAATCCAATTATTCTCCCTCCAACGATGGTTAAATAGTAGGGCAGACTAGGTTCTTCAGCCTTGGTGGGGCAACTAGTTTAGGAGAAGGAAAACTGAATTCAAACCCGTTAAACTCCGCTTAAAAAATTGACCTTGTCTCATATCCTATCCGAGCGGAGGGGTTGGTAAATATATGTAATGGCTTATTTCCAGGAATTGGGGATGTTCCCGCTGCCAAATGTTGTTGAAAATTTGGAGAAATATTAGAATAAAATTTTGGTAGTTGTTTTGTGAATTACTATGGAATCTCATCAGGTCCAGGAGTTGTATTATGGGATTTTCTTAAAGAGGTTATTAATTTTGTCATGGTTGATTGTAGCTTTCTATAATATTGGAGGGAAAGTATATTTTTCTTCTTTTAATTTTTACTTTGGGATTTTTGTTGAGGTTTCTAGACGAAGAGTTTTGGGAAAGGTTTCTGCTAGGAGGTTTACTTTGTCTTTTTGTTTGGTCTTTTTATAAGGTGTTTCAGGAGAGTGCTGTTATTCTTACCCGATATTTTTTTAATCATATTCCATACTGTTTTGGTCTTTGTGCTGGTGTTTATTTTTGATGTGAAGTTTTTCCAAGTTTCTCGTTTTGATTCTTTAATCGTTCTTTGTGCTCTGGCTTCGCATTTTTTTAAAGAATCTAAGATTCTCTTTAGTTGGGTTTGTCTTGAGTGCGGCACGGCGCGCTTTACCTTTTTTGCACTCATTATTGTACCAAGGTTTATTGAATTTAAGTTGAGTGGATGATTTTGGTATACATTCCTCTGCAATAGTTAGGAGTGTTTCAATGAAATAGGTTTTCTGGTCTTGGTTTATATTGACTTTTGGTGTTAAATTGACATGGAAAAGTATTTTTAAATGTTCCCTTTTGGCCTTCTGTAGGTTCCAGTGGGGTATTTTTTCTTCTAGTTCGAGTTCTAGTCTTTCTAGTGTGATCAGATAGTGGTCACTTCTGCAGTTATCCTCGTGGGTTTTATAATTATAGTCTAAATAAATTGTAGGATCGCTTAAGGTCAGATCTATTACTGCGTGTGTACCTGCTGCAGGATGAAGGTAGTTGGGGGCTTTTATTATTTAGAAAGAACAGATTGTTTTTGTTCATGAATTTTTTTTTATACAGCCACTTTCATTTGTACCTCTACTGCTCCATATTAGGTTATGGCTATTAAATTCTCCCATGAGCATAAAAGGTTTGTGGAGTTGTATTAAATCTTGGAGTTGCTATTAGTGGGTATGTATAGTGAACATATGCTGATTGTTTTGTGTAGAGTTACTGATACTGCTCTTGCCTGTAGGTTTGTGTTTAAGTTTATTTGGCTTTGCAGTAGTGTATTGTTTATAATAATAGATGTACCTCCTGATGCTCTTGCTGTGTGTTTATTTATTTGATTATAGATAGTGTGATGCCTTATGTTTAATTTGTCATTTTCTTTTAAAACAGTTTCTTAGAGGCATATAACACATGGGTGTAAGTTTTTAATGATAAGTGTTAATTCGTCAAGGTTGGCTTTTATGCCTCTGATGTTCCACTGTATGATTTTATTTGTTTTGCAAGTCTGTTTTGGTCCCGTTGTAATCTCTTGGAGGGAGTGTGTTCTGAGTGTCATGTTTGGTTTATGGACTGGTTGTGCTTGGTGGGTATAGTGTCTGGGGTCTCCATCTTGCCTAAGGGTGGGGGTACTTTCAGTTATTTTCTAGTATTTTTCAGATTCATTTTCTCTGGGGAAGGTTTTATTTTGCTTTTAGTTCTATTTTTGGAGGTAGATCGTTGGCTTGATTGGCTTTTTTTTCTTTTTGTTTGATGGTTCTTTTTGGTTTGCATTTTCTATATGGTATGTTTTATTTAAAGGTTTGGTTATGGTCTTGTTTTCCATTTGATTTTTTTTTTGTTTCCATGAGGGGTGTGGGTGTATTAGGTGTAGTTGGACTACTTAAAGTAAATTCCTTACTCAGGGTTTTGAGGGTTTGGTTAGTTTTTATTAGGGTTTGTGTGGAGAGATGGTTCTTAATTCTTTTCTTGGAAGTTGCTTAGATGGATTTGTTCCAATGTATTGTTATGTTCAGTCATTGGTTTAGGGTTTGTACTATTGGTACTATTTATCAACCCCTCCGCTCGGGCAGGATATGACACAAGGTCAATTTTTAAGCGGAGTTTAACAGGTTTGAATTCAGAGTTTTTCTTCTCCTAGACTAGTTGCCTCATCAAGGCTGAAGAACCTAGTCTGTCCTACTATTTACCCATAGCTGGAGGGAGAATAATTGGATTCATACCTTCTCCAAGGCTATTAGTGCTATGTGAAATGCAATCAGTCTCGTCCAGGATTTGAACTCGAGTCGCCGTGTTCATTTCCTACGACGATAACGACTACACCACGGGCACCTATTGGTAGAGAGTTTTAATAGTATGGGTTTTATACCTTGTATCAATTTTAGCCATGCTTGAGGTCCTAATTTGAGTACTTTGGAAATTAGTTCTTAATAATTTTCTCCTTTTTATTTTACTCTATGACTTTGGGTTACTTTAGAAAATTTGGTAGTAGGTTTTGTTTTTTGTGTAGCCTTCAAATATTTTTCGGGATTCTGAAAAGGGAATGTTTTTGGTCAGACTATATAAGGTCATTGGAACATTTCCTTTGATTTTTATAGTTAAAAGTTTTTTTCTTTTTTCCAGACTGGACATAGAATGATTGGGTCTTCATCGCAGTTGGCATATCTGTTGAGTTTGCAGTTGATTTTACCACATATAGTGTGTCCATTGCATACACTCGCCATGGGGGCAAAACTTTGGGGGATTTAAAGCATCTGAGTGGGTTTGGAATGTATTGTTATATTTTTTCATAGATATAGCCGATTTTTATTTCTTTGGGAATTGTAGGTGAATTTAAGGTTAATATATATATATATATCTGTTTATTTGTATATCAGTTACTCCTTTGTTTTTAGTTCGGCTAATATTTCTTTGGGGTGTTCTTTGTTTCTTATTACTCTTTTTGAAGTATAGGGTTTTATGAGAGTATGTTTTCATTTTCAAATTGTGAAAGTTTTCATATTTAGGAAAAAGTTTGAGTTTTATATTTTCAGCTTAAATCATTATGTGCCATTTCTTAAAATTTTGACAGTTTTTGAACAGATATTTGTGTTATATAATGTCAGCTGACATGAATTTTGTGTCCGTTTCTGCTGAATACATGTGTTTTGAAAAGCTGGCACGTTGTGATTAGTGAACAGTGGGGTGGCAGTGCGTTGAGGTAGGCCGGTCGAGCAGGTGTGTAACCGGAAGGAGACCACGTGATATGAAAACCATGCAGTCAGATTCAGACAGTCAGAATCGAGAGCCGAGCCAAGGATACATAGCCGATCCGAGACGTTAGGGTCGTCTCTAACGATACGGCTTGAAAGCGGGTGAAAGCTTTGGCACCCACTGACTCCAGAAAGAAGATATGGGGCAAGAAAAAGTCCTCTCTCTGAGTATATTTCTCTCTATGTGCCTCTTTCGAGAATAAAATGAGAAAGATATTCTCATAAAGAAGTGTGTTTCGTTTCGTTTATTGACTTTCGTAAATCATGCTTGATTATCTCGTTGATGAATCCATAAAAGACAATAAAACATTTGTAGATATGATGTTCTGTAAGAAAAATTGGGATAGTTTTGTTAATGGGTTACCTTCAATCGATTCTAATAATAGAAATTTCGAAAAGAGATTCATGCTGTATTCTTTTTTCATCGGAGTTGTCAGACTATATAAGGTCATTGGGACATTTCCTTTGATTTTTGCTTGAGTTATACTCTCGAAAGCCAGGAAGAAAGCCCCACCACAAAACCTGCTCGGGGATGCGACTCAAGGGAAACCAAAAACCTAGTAATATCGGGGTTACAGAGCCAATATAATCATGCGGATGGTAGGTATTTTCATTTTGTCCCTAGGATCTCATTCCTCCTATAATTACTTACCCTGGGACGGTAAGGAGTATAGGACTTTCCTCAGCATGACTGAATCTAAGACATCGAACACCAATTCAGATTTCCATAAAAATCTCAAAAAGTCTGCTTCAATCAAATGATTGTTCGCATGAGGTCTCTCCGACCGAACATCTGTCCTAGTAATGACTAAAAAAGGAATATTAAAGGTCACACATAAAAATATATATCACAAAAGTGAGTACACCCCTTACATTTCTGCAGATATTTATGTATATCTCTTCATGAGACAACACTGACAAAATGACACAACAAAAAGTAATCTGTGTGCAGCTTATATAACAGCGTTAATTTATTTTCCCCCCACAAAATATATTCATTAAAAGCTAAACCACTGCCAACAAAAGTTAGTACACCCCAAAGAAATTACATCCGTAAATATCTAGATTGAGTAATGCTTGTCATGTGACTCATTAGTGTTACTAGGCCCATGTGTCAATAGGGAGCAGGTGTGTTCAACTTTGTAGTGCAGCTCTCACACTCTCTCATATTGGTCACTGAAAGTTCCAACATGGCACCACATGGCAAAGAACTCTCTGGGGATCTTAAAAGACGTATAGATGCGCTACATGAAGATAGTCAAGGCTACAAGAAGATTGCCAACACCCTGAAACTGAGCGGCAGCACAGTGGCTAAGATCATCCAGCGTTTTAAAAGAGCGGGGTCCACTCAGAACAGGTCTCGGGTAGGTCGTCCAAAGAAGCTGAAAGTACGTGCTGAGCGTCACATCCAAATGCTTTCTTTGAAAGATTGGTGTAGGAGTGCTGTCAGCATTGCTGCAGAGATTGAAGAGGTGGGGAGTCAGCCTGTTAGTGCCCAGATCATACGCCGCACTCTACATCAAATTGGTGTAAATGGCTGTCATCCCAGGAGGAAGCCTCTTATAAAGACGATACACAAGAAAACCCGCAGTTTGCTGAAGACGTCAGCAAAGCACATGGATTACTGGAACCATGTCCTATGGTCTGATGAGATGAAGATTAATTTGTTTGATCCTCTCCCTCCAGAAACTGGGTCACAGGGCAGTGTTCCAGCATGACAATGACCCCAAACACACCTCCAAGACGACCTCTGCTTTACTGAAGAGGCTGAGGGTAAAGGTGATGGACTGGCCAAACATGTCTCAAGACTTGATCCCAATAGAACATCATGGAGGAGTGGAAGAACATTCCAGTGGCTACCTGTTAAGCTCTGGTAAACTCCATGCCCAAGAGAGTAAAAGGCAGTTCTGGATAATTACGGAGGCCACACAAAATACTGACAGTTGACATGGTGTATGTTAATATTGACAACTTTCCCTCAGGGGTGTACTCACTTTCGTTGGTAGGGGTTTAGCTTTTAATGGCTATATTTTGAGGGTAAAATAAATTAACTCTGTTATATAAGCTACACACAGACTACTTTTCATGTTTAGCAACCAGTCGAGGAGAAGGAAAACTGAATAGAAATCAGTTTTACTTTTCTTCAAGTTGAGCAGTTGGTTAAATAGGCACCTCACGTTGATCAGCAATTCGAAAACTTAATAGTGCGTTCGAGTCTCAATTAAGCAAAAATTAGTAACAATTCAGGATAAATAGTTTGGTGTAATGATTAACAAGCTAGTGGAGCACACCATTTCTATTGAGTTCTAGTTTGAGTCCTCTAAAAGCAAAAAATTACCACGGACGAGTTAAAAATGAAACACCTGTCCAAAAATACAACCCACAAATGAACACTCGTCAGTTTTCTAATCATGAAAATGTATGATAGAGAACCCAACAACCAGTACTTGGAAAAAATCATCCTAGGAGTTTAGATAATCGAAAGATGTCGAAAATATTTTTGATACACCTTGATAATTACAAATTCGTTGGACATTCTTACTATAATTTTTGAGAAGTCATTATCTTTCTTTACAAACTTTTCCAATTACCATTTTTGTTGATGCCAAGGGAATGATCTGATAGTAACAGTCGTAAGGTTTCAGACCAATATTAGAAGCAAGAAAGAGGCTAGGAAAAGAACGCCCTCAAGCGAGAGAATACGCTACAACGAAGGATTAAAATAACACCTTCCAAGATCCTACGGAGAGAAAGCCGCTTCTTTGTAGATGACAAAGATTCTTTCTTTGTTTTAATGGCCTTTCAACTTTCGTTGGTTATCTAATGTGAACGCTATCATTTTATTTATATATACGCTCCCCTCCCGGGGTGGTGCACTTTGGCGAAGGAATTAACGGCTGCCACCCGCGTAATGCAAAGCTCTTCTAACGAATTTAGCACTGTGGTATCCGATAGGGTGAAATGTAAACAAAGGAAAGTTTATACAAGATACTTTAAATTCCCTGGCTGACGTTGGTCGCCAAAATGGCTGAGCGGTCATTTATCGGTCTAACGTAAAGTTAGGGTTTCGATCCAAGCTTGAAGCGTCCAACGTGTCTAACCACACTGAAGAGGACAGTAGTGATACTATTCCACCCCCAGCTGGGGTGGATAAGGGGAGGGTTCATACTGAATGATTAAGACAATAAATCCAGATCATACTCAAAGACTAAGATGGTTGGTGTTTTAAGGCATATCAACCTTTGTTGGTTATTAAATGCTAAATCCTGTTTTTTTTAATAAATGATTTCGAAGCGAATAGTTTTCTGGTAACAATTTTCAACGGGTTGTTTGAGTTAATTTGTTTATACACAGTTAATTCGTTTCAAGTATTCCAATCTAAGACAATTCTATCTAATATTGAAACCATTTAAAAGATGTGCAAACAAATGATCAATCATTGCTATCTAACTTTTGAGCTAACTATTCGTATGAGATTGGAATACTCGATAAATAGTATAATACTACCTCGTCAAAGATAGAAAAATTCTATTTGACCAATTGGTAAAACCCGAACAGGTAGCATCAATCCAGGTCGGAGTGAAGCTGGGAGTAATGGAAATTAAGGGGAACTCCAAATTCGCAAAAACTTCAGAACTGGATGAATTTTAGAGTCAAACACACTAGTGTCACCTTGCTGGTAAGTCTTAAAATGATTAGTAAGATCCCCCACACTAAAAATATGGATGTCCTATATATAGCACTAAACTGCATCTGATGGTGAGGTTCCAGTTCTGTAGAACCAGGGAATGTGAAATGCTCTTCATTGTAATTACTCCCAGGTCCACTCTCACCAGGAGTCCTAGTAACTATTAAGCACCCATCAAAGAATTAAATAGATCTGCTTGATGATAATACGAAAAGACTTGCACATGTTTAAGAAAGGAAAACTTTGAGAAAGTGAATCACTTCTAATAGCAGCACAAAACAACGCCATAAGGAACAACTATGTTAAAAAGAAAATAGATGAGTGAAGGTTATGTGGTGATAGGGAGGAGAAGATCAATAACATAAGTCAATTCAGCAAACCAGAACAAAGGGAGTATAAGACTAGACATTACTGGATGAGGAAGCTGATTTACTGGGAATTGTGCAAGTAATTGAAATTTGTCCATACACCCAAATTGTGTGGGGGTGTCCTCGTGGTGTAAGGGTTAAAGTGATGGACTGCGGAATCGTAGTAAGCGAGTTCGTATTCCAGTCACGCTATTACGTTCACTTTCGGGCAAATACCCTTGGGAAAGGTGTGAAACCCCCCTTATCCTTCCAGCTATGGGTTAAATAGTACTACTACTGTTCTTCTAGGAGAACGGCTTTGGCATTAAATAACCTATAAAGGTTGATATGCCATTAAACAAAGAAACCAAACCAAATTGTGTATGCAGAAACCAGAATTCAACCCAGATAATGAGATGACAAAATACAAAAGGAAGGCAGGGAGTATGTGAGGGAGGATGAGAGGTGTGGTTGGAGTAAGGAAGTCAATGCACTAGAGTTAATTGGTCAAAGGGTTAGGGTTAGGGTTACTATGTTGAGGTTTTAAGGGAGTTCAGGAAGAGATTCCGTCGGAAAAGGCAAGCACTCTTCAAATCGGCTCAGTGGCATTTCCACCAAGACAATACACCAGTCCCCAACTCCATCCTTGTCACAGACTATTTGACCAAGATGGGCATCAAGACAGTTGCTCACCCTACCTATAGTCCAGACCTTGCTCCCCGTGACTTTTGGTTGTTCTCTAAGCTCAGAGGCTGTCGTTATGAGACAATTGGGGAGATGAAAGAGGCTGTGACGAAGGTCATTGACACGCTCACACAAGAGGACTTCCATGTGGCCTTCCAGAAGTTGTTGGAACGGTAGAACAAGTGCATTGCAGCCGGAGGAGATTAATTCGAAGGGGACTAAAGTTTCATGTGTGAATTATCAATAAAAGTGCCCACAAAAAATGTCTGGAAACTTATTTAATGATCCTCGTATATTTGGTAACTTATTCTCAAAGTTACAAAACCAGTCTTGTATTAAAAAGGTAGAGGCTATTGTGTGACCGTTGAATCCACCTTTCTACTAGTTCTTTGGTCCCACGATGATATCAGTTCATGTCCCTTTAGGTGGAGAATTCCTTTGTTAAAGCATTGCAAGTGAAAGAAATCAGCCTTGGATCGAAACAAGTAATAATCTGAGGGAACTAGGTCCGGACTATCTGCTCGGTGTGACATCAGATTCTCTCATATTCCCTCAGTTTATTTCGTAAACTCGCACATATGCAAATAGTGCAAAACTTTTAACTGACCCGAGTATGACATATTTACAGATAAAATTTTGGCATTAAATAACCCATTTGAAGTTTATATGCCGTTTAAAAAAATAAACCAATCTTGAAATAAGAACTTCATATTTGTTAGTCACACTGTTAATGCAATTAAAGCATTGACCTCTTCTCGATAAGCACTTCACTTAGAGTGTTATATATCTCAAACATAATTATTTTCTGAATAATTAGATGAAGTAAAAGCTAATAAGATGAGTATCAACATCTTAAATGGACTATTATTTTAGACGCGCAGACGTCATGAGCTGTCACTTTTTTTTTTCGAATTCAAAGTGTAATTATTCAAATAAAATCATTAACTTGTGTAATCACCAAACAGTCAATTAGTTACAGAGGAGATTCATGGAAAAATTTTAAAAATACGTCAATTCCAAAAGAACATAGAAGACAAAAATCGCATAAGTGATATGTTGGGTTGCGTCTATTTGTTTAATGGGATGAGTTAATGGGACGATTTAACGGGATAGTTTAATGGGATGAGTTAATGGGATAATCTCAAAATTCCAATGGATTTTTATAAATGTTAAAAAAAATTTTTTTTAAATAGTGGTCTGTGTATGACCGTAAATTACATCTGGTGATGGGGTTCCAGTTCTGGGGCTCGTTGTTGGTGGAATTTAAAGAACTTCTTCATTGTCATTGATCTGCCCTAGTAGTGGGCTTAGAATACGCTGACTGCATCAGCAGCAAAGGGGTAAGACTCCTAGCCACCATCACCACAACCCCAAAAGGGAGTGTCATGATATGACTCTAAATTGCATCAGTTGATTAGGTTCCTGCTGTTCTGAAGAATGTGGAGTTCACCTTTATTGCCATTACTCAGATCCACTGAATCTCCTAAGGGTACCCGGTAAGAGTCAGATCTGTTTGAAAATTATTCATATTCGATAGGAATACTTGATGCCATATAAGTGTCAATTATTTGTATTAAAAAGATAATAACTCAAAGCTATAATAGTTGTTTACTAAGGATTATTACGAGTCACTTGAAGCCATATAGTTATATACAAACAAATGATTTATTACTATAATTGATTGAAACCTTTCAATTATTCGTATTAGATAATTGCATGATTCCAAGTATTCCGAACCGCAAATTATTTGTATTGGATAGAAATACTTGATATATAAATGTGTAAAAAATCTCTTGAGAAACAGCTACACAAACAATTTATATATGTACAATGAATGCAATTCCCTAACCTCTTGGTATAAAATGACAATACACGAGTTAAAATGACGTTAGAATCCATCTGACCCGGCGTGTTAAAACCTGTTAATGTCCCGCCTAGGAATCAAATAAACCCATCAGAAAATTAGCATTTGATAAGAACGCGTGAAACTTACAGTTCAAATTATTTGTATTAGATAGAAATACTTGAAACTATAAGTCTGTAAAAACAAACTGTTATTATGGAAAAATAAAAAGCTGCAATTAAAAAATGATTGTAATGGGAAGTTGAAAATACACTTTATGTTAAAAACATTTACAAATGAGTGAAGTTTGGGTATTACATGACTCATAAGTGGTTAATATGCCGTTAAATCCAACTAAAAGATTCTTTCAATCCAAACTTTGTGCAAAAAAACCTACAATAAAACTTCATACGGAAGTTTGGCTGGGTTTGGTTTGGTTGCATGGGTTTTATGGCATATCAACCATTGTAGGTTATTTAACGCCAAATTCACTTTTATGCAAATAGTAAGTTCTAATTTTTTTTTTAAATCAGTCGCGCACGATTACACAGTTTTATAGTCAAAAACATTTCTATTTCAAGTTTTTCCCTTTATTCAAACAGTTCTAATTCGGCGAAGTATATATTTTGTTTACACACTGTTAAATGCCAAAACAATTCTATATTAAACAATTCATTTTAATTTAAGTACACTTTCAATGTCAAAAACAGTTCCATTTCAAACAATTCAGTTTAGCATAAGCACGCAGTTTAAATGTAAATACAGTTTAATTGTCAAAAACATTTCTATTTCAAGCTATTCAATTTGGTCAAAGATTTCTAATTCAAACAATTCAGTTTACTATAAGTAGGAAGTTAGTTCTATTTAACCCATAGAGAGGACCCTATCAGGTGCTACCACTCCGGGTCAGAGTGGACCTGGGAGCAATGGCAATAAAAGGGTGCACCGCATTTCCCAAAGCTCCAGTATCACTAGAACCTCACCATCAGATTGTGTAGTGTCATATCCTGGACATTCATCGGGGTTCTTACCCCTCTGCTGAGGTGCAGTCGGTGAATTCTACTGCCCAAGCCGACTGGGCAATATACAGAGTTGATGTCAAAACAGTTCTATTTGAGACAATTTAGTTTAGCATAAGAAGTTTAGATGTCAAAACATTTCTACCTCGAGCAATTCAGCCCAGCATAAGTACACAGTTTAAATGTCAAAACAGTTCCATTCCGAACAATTCAGTTTAGCATAAATACGCAGTTTAAATGCAAAAAAACAGTAAAGTCAAGAAACCACCGTTTACTTCTATTTAACCCATAGATACTACCCTTATCAGGTGCTACCACTTCTGGCCAAAGTGGACCCGGAAGCGATGGCAGTTAAGGGGTACTCCACATTCCCCAAAGCTCCAGGTTTACTGGAAGCTCACCATCAGATTTTTTAGTTTCAAATCCAGCAAACTCGTTGGGTGGGGGTCTTACCCCTCTGCAGAGAAGCAGTGGATGTATTCTACAACCCCAGCCGAACGGGCAAAGTTTGGCTGGGAGAGTACTCGATATATAATCACGTTTGTTTGGACCGACAAAGTCAAAATTCTATACACTGACGTCAAAATCAATAAATTCTTTCATACAACATGCCAACAACTTTTAATGAACAAAATACATACTTAACTCTTCCTGATACTAAGAGAATGGAAACCAGTTTTTAGAAATTTACTATATTCGATTGCACTTTGATCACACTAGTCTTGTTCTGGATCTAAAACACACTACTCGGTAAATCTTTTCTCATAAATGGAGGAACTTTAATTTTCATTCCGACAACGTTTTTTTTTTTTAATTCAAAATATATGAAGGACCTATTTGAAAATGTCAAAATGAATGACATTTTGTCTTTAAGAGAAATAAAATTATACTAAGAATTATGTGAAAATTATCATTACCATACAAATAAATTATACGAAAAGTATTCCAGATAGACTGTTGGATGCAGTCCCCGAGGTAAATTTGCTAAACTGCGTCATCGTAGTGAGTGAGTTCGAACTCCAGTCACTTTACTACGTTGATTTTCGGACTAATACACTCTGGAAAGGATAAACTCCCTTATTCCCTCCCCACCTATGGAATAAGTAGTACTACCACTATTGTTCTTTGATAAGGATAGATTAAAAACCCACGAAGCTTGATATGCCATCAAAGAAAGAAACCGACATATCGTTAAAAAGGACTCAAATGCAGGAAAAGTTTAAGTTAAATTTAAATACATAATTTACGTGATTTAACATTTATGCAGAGAATAATGTCAGACAGATTTACGTACCGTTAAAACCAATCACAAAAAGAAAGGAAATACTTTATTCATATCGAAGTTAGGCAATGTTTGAGCTTAGAAGTGAATATGTGGCCATCCTACGAGAGAAAAATAGCTATATTTTCTTGTTGACAACAAGGAAGTTCTCACCAGAAGAGTTTGAAGGCAAAAGTAACCTTCTGCACGTCTCTCACTATTGAGAGTCTAGATTGCATTTCCTTTTTGCCTCTCAAAAGGCATTGACAATAATTATTTATTCGACCCCTTTGGATAGCATTATGGTCAAAGAAAGTTATCTGCATTAGTGAGCAGTACCGACTGAATACAACTTGAAGCTCCTGAAGTCTCTTTTTATAGACCAGATTAAAAGCGCGGTAAGGGTAATCCAAAGGTGAACATTTTTTTAGACCTTATCTTTGCGAAGCTGGTATCATTGGGGAATGAGGAAAGTTTTAGTAGACGTGCTAAAGCTTAACCCATATACTGCCACTTTTACCCTTAAGGTTGTTTTTTTTTAACCAGGAAAATGTTCAGAAACGAGCACCAATTAAAAAGTTCTCTTTCCAGTGGGTGTGTATATATATATATATATATATATATATATATATATATATATATATATAACACGAAAGGTCGTTCAAAAGCTCAACCAGATTTTTGATTTTTTGAATGGGCCTCACTTGTGCAGAAATAAAGACAATACAAGAAAAAATAATCCAGATGTCAAAAGAAGTGGGAGTGTTTTGTGGCCGGAGATTTTTTATATTAAAATCCGATAATTACCAAATTGGTGGGGGGCAGTTTTTTTTTTAAATCCCGTTAGTGTATGTATTTACTAACCCTTCCACATAGGCAGGATATGACACAGGGCCATTATTCAAGCGGAGTTTAACAGGTTTGGATTCAGAGTTCCCCTTCTAGACCGACTTCCTAAGTCTGAAGAACACAGTCTACCCGACTATTTTAGCCCATAGCTCGTAGTTGAATAAGAAGATTCATACTTTTCCCCAAAAGGTATTAGTGCTTTGTGAAATGCAATCCGCTTCGTCCAGGGTTTGAACTCGTGTCGCTGTGTCCATTTCCTTCGGTGATATCCATGACACCACGGCTACCTCCTGTACACCACAGACACCAAAAAGTTTTACTCAAAATTCAGGAGACTTGAAAAAAAAATTATTGTAATAGGTCGATCCCACCTCCCATTCAATCGGTCATTACATACTGCAATTATTGAAATTACGACTGATTGATTTCTGTTTTTTCGAGATAATTCCACCGAAAAATATACTTTATTTACCTTTGTTATGAAGTAATGACGAAACATTCGTATTAAATGTTTTTTTGTTGGGGAGGTAATTTCAAAACAGAACAATATTGCTAATTAAAGCCATGTTTTTTAAGCTTCTTAATTAAAGTTTTGAGATATGTATATATATATATATATACACACAAGACCGTATTTTAAAAAATTAGGTAAAACTTTTAAATGAAAGCTTTTTTCTTTAACTTGCACTAACTGTAATTCTGTTATTTAATGCAAAGAACTCTAAGAAAAATAATAAATATTGGGAGATTGAATATATTTTTAGATTTAGTCTTTTACGCACAGGAAGACGATATTTTTGGTATGGTTTTATTGCATATAAACCCTTATAGGTTATTCAATGCCAAATCCAGTATTTACATATGTTTAAAAATCATATATATTTAATACACAAATCAACAAAGTTAATGGTTCCAGGTACTGCTAGGTATCACTAACAATTCAATTAAAACATCAATACTTTGTTTACACATAGTTGAATGATCAAACAGTTCTATTTCTAACATTTCAATTTTGCACAAGTCATTTGTTGGCAAACAGCTTGACACATATAGGACCCTATTACGTGCTACCACTCCATGACAAAGCCATCCTTATAAAAATACAGCGCTATTTAACCCACAGCTTTAGAGGAGGGGGAGGCAAGTCATATCTTTCCCTAACGGGGTACTAGTCTGAACCCTAGTCATGCTATTATGTTTAACTTGTAACTATCAGTCGAGCACAATCGGTACGCCACGGAGAGACATCCCTCGCTAATTTCAGGCGTTCAGTAACCAAAACCTTGTTTCTTAAAGTTAAACAGTGAACAGTTATTTTTTCTCTGTGCAATTGACCCTAAGCTGCTTCCTTCTAGCAACTTTAAGATAAGAGTATCTGTTTGCCAACAGAGAAATTTGAAGAATAGGGTCGGTACCTAATTATATCGGTGCTTGGGCTTGATATGAACAGCCGATTGCTTGGATCAGGCCCCTCTGACAGCTCATCTAGCCCAATTAAAGGCCCAAGTGGAGTACTGCCGAGTCGCGGACTGCTCAGCCTCAAGATCTCATCCTTCAGAATTACAGATTGCTACGCACTGTCAACAAGTAGTCTCCTTAGGTGGGGGAGGTCTTATTCCCTCTACATAAGTGCTTGTGGCCTATTTTACGGCACCAGACCACAGGGCGGGTCTTTGACGTAACAAACATTTCTAAAGAATTCTAAACTGGTCAGAACATCGAAAGAGTTGAAAAATTTATTCCGATTCCATTTTGTGACAATTGTCAGAACTTTGGGTAACCCCGAAGTGGGCTGGATGAATTTATCTTATTCACCAACCCCTCCGCTCGGGCATGATATGACACAAGGTCAATTTTTTAAGCGGAGTTTATTAGGTTTTAATTCAGAGTTTTCCTTCTCCTAGACTAGTTGCCTCTCCAAGGTTGAAGAACCTAGTCTGCCCTACTATTTACCCATAACTGGAGGGAGAATAATTGGATTCATACCTTTCCCAAGGGTATTAGTGCTAGTCTGGTCCAGGGTTTGAACTCGTGTCGCCGTGTCCATTTCCTGCAACGATAACCATTACACCACGGGCACGGATGTATTTATCCAACCTCATTGTCGAGGCTAGGATATGACAAGGCCAAACTTTAGGCTTAGTAAACTGAATTTGAATTCAGTTTTCTAACCAAGGCTAACGAACCCAGTCTGTCCCATTTACCCATAGCCTGGAAGCGAAAAAAAATAGAATCATGTCTTCCTTAAGAGTATTAGTGTAAAGTAAAAAGTAAACTTTAACCAGGATTTGAACTCAGATCACTAATTCCATGTCCTCCTACAATAACTATTCAATACATTATAATAAAAGGTTTAGAGGCTCCGGGATCACGTTCATTGTACATTTACGTTTTTCTGTGCTAGACCAAGGTTCAATCCTTGGTCGAGTCATATTTTTTTAAATGGTACTTGGTACCTTTTTGCTTAATACTCAACATTATAAGGTACGTATCAAGGGTAAAGTGGAGCAATGCAGGGAAAGCGCCCTCCCCTACACTTCAGTGTAGTAGCTATTGAAAAGGGAGCCTTCGAGTCGCCTCGACTACGGTCGCCAACTTTACTTACATGGTATGAATAATTCCAAGTATTTTTATCTAATACAAGTAATTATCTTTATCTAATTATTGTTATTTATTTGCACATCATATGGTTACGAGTAACTAATTATAATCTTCAGTTAACTCCAAGGAACTATATCAGGAAGCGTATTAAGTATTCTTATCGAATACAAATAATTCTAAATTTTAAACATTTATTTGACCCATAAATGAGACCCTAACAACTACTAACACTTCAGATTCTCAACGGTCTGGAATGGACTTTTAGTTTGGTTGGGTTTCTTTGTTTTAATGGCATATCAACGATCGTGGGTTATTTAATGCCAAAGCCATCCTTCGAGAAGAGCAGCAATGATGCTATTTAACCCATAGCTGGGAGGATAAAGGGGTTCATGCCTTTTCCAAGGGTATTCGTCCGAAAGTGAACGTAGGAATGGACTTTTAGAGTAATGACAAGGGAGGAGTTTTCTACACTCGAGCTACCTCAAGAACTGAAACCCCAATATCAGATGAAGTGAAGTGTCATACCCTGGACACCCCTTTTTGTAGGAGGAATTAAATTCCTACGGTGGGATACAATCAGCGTATTCTAAAAACCCCTCTCCAATAGGGCGGAAAATAAACAAGAATGTTTAGAATCAATGGATCTAGTGGGTCAGAACCCACGAACAACCAAAACCTCCAAAGAATTTCCGCTCAAAAATTAAATTTTTTTTTTTTTTTTTTAATGGAACATGCGAGATGCGGAGAATGACCTTATTGTATTAATGCTCCTCATTACCGATTTGTATCCCTGCAGTTATCTACTGATAGAAAACCTCCCTGAAAGAATATAGCGCAGAAAATAAATAAATAAAAAATAATCTGTGTGTGTGTGTATATATATATATATATATATATATATATATATATAACACTTGTAGGTTATTTAACGCCAAATCCATTTTATGTAAATAATCAGTTCTATTTAAAACAATTCAGTTTAGCATGAGCACAGTTTCACTGTCAAAAACATTTCTATTTCAAACTATTCAAGCAGTTATATATAACAATTCAGTTTAGTGGAAGTACAGTTTCAAAGTCAAAAACAGTTCAATTTCAAATAATTCAGTTTAGCATCAGAACGCAGTTTAAAATGTAAGTACGGTTTAATTGTCAAAAACATTTCTATTTCAAGCTATTCTGTTTAATCAAACAGTTCAGTTTAGCATAAGTATGCCATTAGTTCTATTTAACCCAAAGATAAGGCCCTATCAGGTGCTACTACGCCGGGCCAGAGTGGACCTGGGAGCAATAGCAATGAAGGGGTACTCCGTATTCCCCAAGGCCCCAGCATTACTGAGACCTCACCATCAGACTGTTTAGTGTCTTTTCAGGACACTCATATGGGGGGTCCTACCCCTCTGCAGAGTTTCATTCAGTGTATTCTACAGCCCTAGCCGACTGGGCAATACACGTAGTTAATTTCAAAACAGTTTTATTTCAGATAATTCTGTTTAGCATAAGTACGCTGTTTTAATGTCAAAACAGTTCTATTTTAAACAATTCAGTTCAGCATAAATACGCAGTTTAAATGCATAAAAACAGTAAATGCCAACCTCTCTTTAGTTCTATTTAACCCATAGATAGAACCCTTATCAGGTGCTATCACTCCGGGCCAGAGTGAACCTGGGAGCGATGGCGATAAAGGGGTACTCCGCATTTCCTAAAGCTCCAGCATTGCTGGAACCTCCAATCAGATTGCTTCGTGTCATATCCAGGACACTCGTTGTGGGGGGTCTTACCCCTCTGCAGAGAAGCAGTCGGTGTATTCTACAGCCCCAGCCGACTGGGCAAATATATATATATATATATTACACACACACACAAACAAACACATCATATAATTACATAAACTCAAAACCTCGCGTGGTACATCATTAGTTGGTGCTATTCTATTATTAAACCAAAATGAATATCGAAGGTATATAAAGGCACCTTTCATAGGAAAATAACGATATGCTCAAAACAAAGAAAAAATATTAGTAAAAACAACGGTCCAATGGCCTAGCGGCTAGAGTGTTCACCACTGGCCCGAGAGATTGGGGTTCAATCCCAGGTCGAGTAATACCAAAGACTATAAAAAAAAAAAAAAAAAAAAAAAAAAAAGGGGTACTTAATGCCGCCTTTCTTATCACTCAGAATTATAAGGTACGGATGAAGGGTAAAGTGGAGTAATCCTGGGAAATAAGTAGCGCCCTCCCTTACACCTCAGTGTAGTAGCTATTGAAAAGGGAACCTTCGGGTCACCCTCGACTATGGTCGCAACTTTACTTTATATAACATACATACATACACATAGCCAAGACCCTTTTATTGCTTTATGGCTATGGAAATCCGGTATCAAATTAGAGAAGGAAACAAAGCAAAGAATTTGATTGGTATATTCTAACGGCATGTCAACCTGTCAAAGGCTATTCTAATTCTAAACGTTAAGGAATCGCGTTCATTGTACGTTAATATTTAATTTTTTTTCTTGATCTTTTATAAAGTTCATTTTTTCTTACACAGTGTCCTATCGAAGAAGAATCATCGTTAAACAGATCTATTTGACCCTTTGGTACGACCCTAACAGGCACTATCATCCCAGATTAGAGGTTCATGTGGTTGATGTTTTATCCTATTTACCAACCTATCCGCTCGGGCAGGATATGACACAAGGTCAATTTTTAAGCGGAGTTTATCAGGTTTCAATTCAGAGTTTTCCTTCTCCTAGACTAGTTGCCTTACCAAGGCTGAAGAAATCAGTCTGTCCTACTATTTACCCATAGCTGGAGGGAGAATTATTGGATTCATACCTTTCCCAAGGGTATTAGTGTATGGGAAATGCAATCAGTCTTGTCCAGGATTTGAACTCGAGTCGCCGTGTCCATTTCCTACGACGATAACCATTACATCACGGTTGATGTTTTATGGCATGTCAACTCTTAAGGTTATTTAATGCCAAGTCCATTTCGTGTGCGAGATTTTTAAGCGAATAATATATATTTTTACTTATCACTCAGCACGAACTGCATCCGACTCAAGGTTTAACAGGTTTCAATTCAGAGTTTTTCTTCTAGACCGGTTGCCATACCCTCATAGAGCCCAATCTGCCCTACTATTTACCCATAGCCGGAGAAAGAATAGTTGGATTCATACCTTTCCCAAAAGGTGTTAGCGCTAAGTGAAATGCAAATATTTTCGTCCAGGATTTGAACTCGCGTCCGTTTCCTACGACGGTAACTATTACACAATGGTCGCCTTGATTGTGGGTAACTTTAATTTTAAACGAGCTCTAATAGTTCATTTGCTTGCACATGGTTAAAGGGTTTGAAGTATTGCCATTATACCATAGGATTACTTAATAGAATTCCTATCTAATAAGAATAATTTGCTTACACCTGTATGGTTCCGAACAATAGTCTTTAGTAGATGTCAAAACAATTCCATTTGACCCAGAGATGAGATCCAAACAGATACTACCAATCTGGGTCAGAGTGGACCTGGGAAAAATTGCAATGAAAGAAAACTCCTCATTCCCCAAAGCTCCTGGTTCGGTGCTTCTATCAGAACAGTTTAGTGTTTGACTCGGGACACGTTAGGTTGTGGTTTTACTCCCGTAGAGAATCAATCTGCGTATTCTTCTGCCCAAACCGACAGGGTGGATATTCGTTGGAGAGAAGTCCTCTCATAGGTTTAAGATGTATAGCACAATTGCAGTGATTGTGGTAGTCTTAATTTAACCATAATAACATCACAAGTTTAGTAATATCGATAATCCTGATTATGTCGAACAAGTTCCTAAAAACAGGCTGTTGATTTCCCGCAGGGACCTTTTGGACATACCGTATATATATGTCCTTTTAGGAGATATATATATGATTCGCTATTAATCTGCGGATATCCCCATCCACAGAGGAGGCTTTGGAAATTATCTACTGCAGTTAATGAGGTATTACTGTCCGTATTTATGTAAACTAATCACTGTAGAATTTTGGCAGTCGATGGTGACGTTGGGCTTCAGTGCAATTCCGTGTGGAATATATTTCCAGGGCTGCACTTCTATGTGTGAGCCATTTCCTCACTAATGCAACACGAGCCGTTTGACAATAAAATACACCGAAGCCAGCTTCAAGGCGAATGGACGAGTGGGATTTCTTTGTAGCTTTGTTCCGCTTCTGCTACGTCAAAGGAATATTTCCGGCCTGTTCCTTCGGCATTGGCACACGGATGTGAAGACTGACAGGAGGCAGTAATGATGGTAACCACAAAGAAGAATGGTACGAGAAAACTTTCATCCATCCAATCAGCGTGAATCTGTAGTACTAGTGGCAGTCATAACACTCGCAGGGGGCAGTAAAACGAATCCTGAAAGGTCACTGTGCCTAGCTGAGATAAGTTTCTAATAAATAAGAACAGGCAAAAAAATAAGTTTGTTAACATTGGACGCCGTGTCGGTAGGGTTTAGAATATATTGATTACATCCCTTGCAGGAACTTAAGACCCGCACAAAAAGGGGTCTTGAGTGTGACACATCCGATGGTGAGGCTCCAGATCAAAAGTCTGTAGAGTGTTGAATACCTTGTCAATGCAATTAATACTCTACCCCACTAAAAGTGTCTGTACTTGTGAGTTTAGTTTGGTTTTATGGCACATCAACCCTTGTAGGTTATTTCATGCCGTTTCCAATTTTATACATATATATCAAATATATATGATTTATTTTGGTTGGGGTTATGGCATATCAACCATTGGATATTTAGTGCCAAATCTGGTTTTACAGTTCTATCAGGTATGATTTGTAAACATAGAGCAAACACACTCAGTTAAATAGTCGAACAGTTCTATTTCTAACAATTGAATTTAGCATATGTTAAAAGTTAGATGGTTCCAAATATTGCTATGTATCGCTAACAAGTCAAACATCAGTGATTTGTTTATTCAGTTAAATAATCAAACAGTTCAATTTCTTGTAAACAATTTAGTAAGAGTCATATCTTTGCACACATGTTGGTATTAAATAATGTCTTATTTTTTTCTTTTCTGGCATAGAAAAATCATACATGGATGAAGAAAAAACGTTTAAAAACATAGAATTTTGACTCGTTTCTATACATGCTACTAAAATTTGGTGGTTTGGTTTTATGACATACCAACCGTTGATGGTTATTTGATGCCAAATCCGGTTTATACATATATATTGGCTAGAAATGATTTTTAATTATTAGACAACAAAGTTAAATGGTTCCAAGTATTGCTATGTATCACTAACAATTCAATTAAAAATCAGTCCTTTGTTTACACACAATTGAATGGTCAAACAGTTCTATTTCTAACAATTCAATTTAGAATAAGTCTATAAAGTTAAATGGTTCCAAGTATTGCTATGTATTACTAACAATTCAATTAAACATCAGTCATTTGTTTACACTTTTAAATGAGCAAACAATTCAGTTTAGCATAAGTCCTTTGTTTGCACTTAGTTTAAATGTCAAACAGTAATATTTGACCCCATAGATAGGACCTTATCAGATGCTACCACTCCGGGCCAGAGTGGACTTGGGAATGATAGCAATGAATAGGTACTATTTACCAACCCCTCCGCTCGGGCAGGATATGACACAAGGTCAATTTTAAGTTTAACAGGTTTGAATTCAGAGTTTTCCTTCTCCTAGACTAGTTGCCTCAACAAGGCTGAAGAACCTAGTCCGTCCTACTATTTACCCATAGCTGGAGGGAGAATAAGGGGGTTCATACCTTTCCCAAGGGTATTTGCCCGAAAGTGAACGTAATAGCGCGACTGGAGTACGAACTCGCGTACTACGATTCCGCAGTTCATCGCTTTAACCATTACACCACGAGGACACCCAAATGAATAGGTACTGTGCATTCCCTAAAGTTCCAGCATTACTGAAGCCTCACCATCAGACTGTTTAGTGTCATATCTAGGATTCCCAAGGTGGGTTTGGTCTTACCCATCAGCAGAGTTGAAGATGGTGCATTCTATAGCCCGAGCCGACTGGGCTAAATACTTGCGAGGGTCTCATCTATGGATCAAATAGATGTTTTAAAAATGTTTAGCATTAGATAGGAGTACTTGATATCACAACTGCAAATTATTTTTTAGGAATTGTTAAGGCTATAATTGTTTACTTAGTATTATTACTAATTAAAGAATAAGCTGTGTGCAAATAGATGACTTATCAAATAGATATAATTACTTGAAACTATAGAATTATTTGTATCAAATAGGAATACTTGAAACCATACAACTGTGTGCAAATTATTTGTATTAGATAAGAATACTTGATATCATAACTGTGTGCAAAAACTTTAAAGAACAGCTACATTAAAAATTTAAACGTACTATAACAATTCTCAAACTTCTTAGGATAGAATAACCGCAAATAGGTTGACATGCCGTCAAAGACTCAATTATGTGTTAACATCGAAAACAGGTAATTCAAACATCACCAATGTTGCTTAAAGTATACACAAGCAAGTCTAGGTTACGTTAGCTAGAGTTGTCAGCCAAGTGGGATGAGTGTTGTGGGTTGATGAAACCAAGATGAAAGATATTGCTAACTGCAACAATTATGCACGCTCAATACCCGGAAAATTCTCACACGAACCAAAATCAAGGTAACTGAACAAAGAAATTTGTGTACTATATAACTATCTCAGTTTTTAAAAAGCGTAATTAGCGGAGATATATTCAAATTTTTATTATTATTATTTAGCAGAAAACAAGCTAATGACAGAAAAGACGCAAAAAGTTGTCTTTAAGAGCAGAACATTGACTTCATAAAACATCCTTTAAACAAACAATTTTTTTTCAAAATTATACAGAGGAAAACAGGAAATAATTGAATATTATTTAATATTTTTCTCTTTGAAAAAAATTGCCCAATGAATTTAATTTAGTTTAATAGCTGAATAATCTGGCTTCGTAAGATATTCCTTAAAGAAAAAGGTGTCTTGTCTTTTATCTATTAGTTTATTTACTGCTAAAAAAATTGAATTTACCTTGAAGATTTAATTGAAGGGGAATAGAAAGCCAATCCAGCTAGTTTGGGTTTTACAGGTAAAAAAGAAACGTTAGTAACTATAAATCTTCTCTCTTCCTCTGTAACTGGGACTTTCTTCTTCAGCAAACATCGTCTCATAGTAAACATTACACTGCAAAATCCTATATAGCAGACGATGTCCTTTGTTTACACATACAGGCATGTTTAAGAATTCCTCACAACAAAAACTAAAGAACTCTTCTCTGTTATGTAAAACTCTGGCAAAAAGTAGGTTTCGTATTTGATGGCATATAAGACGCATCCCAATTTCAGCCGGGCAAATCAAGAAAAAATACTTATATTAAACGTGATGAAATTAGTGTAATGAATATTATCAATGATAACACTTTTAATCTGTATAATTGCCTTTAAAATAATGGGAAAAAAGGTATATGAAAGTTACTCTAAAGTTAAGCCAATAAGAGTTGCCAGGTAGTAAATTTCAGCCAACTATCAGGAATTTTAAATCTACGTATGACATAAAACGCTGGGGAAATTTAAGGTATTTTTATTTTTAAAAAAATGCGCCCTACATGCCGTGAAATAAGGTACTTAAAACATTTTGATAAATAAGGTAAATACCCACAAGATGTTAAGCTAATAACTGATAAAACGAACAAATAGCCGAATATTCTGGCTTCATGAAATATTACACAAACTCGGCTGATTCATTCAAATTAATAATACAACTGCTTTTTTCCAAGCCAATACAGATGATAAAATAACCTAATGTAAAGATCTGATTTTCCCCGATGCTCCAAGGTAATGAGATTCCAGAATATGGACATTTTACGGCAATAACTAAAAGGTCTTTCGTAACCATTGAACAAGATTTATATTTTTCTTTCTCTTATTCAAGAGGCGTACTAAGTGCGACGGTTATCGTCGTAGAAAATTGAATTGGCGACCCGAATTCGAATCCAGGACGAAGCTGTTCGGGTTTCACTTTCTAATGATGCCCTTGGAAACAAAATAAATGCATATCTTCTCTCGTCCATGAATAAACAGTACAGACTGGGTTCTTCTGCCTCGGTTAGACAACCAATCAAGGAGAAAGAAAACTGAATTTAAATAGGTTTTACATTGTTCAAAGATTTACCTTGAGTCACACCTCCACGTAACGGAAAGTTTGGATAAATGAAAACTGTTTTATGCCAGTATTTTTATGGGGTGGAAGTCTGTGGCGCAATGGTTGGTTGGGTTTAATGGCATATCAACCTTTGTAGATTATTTAACGCCAAATCCATTTTTATACAAATCGTTCTATTTCAAATAATTCAGTCTAGCATGAGTAGAGAGTTTAATTGTCAAAAACATTTCTATTTCAAACTATTCAGTTTATTCAAACAGTTCTAATTCAGCTAATTTTGTTTACACACAGTTAAATATCAAAACAGTTTAGTGCAAGTACAGTTTTAATGTAAAAAAGCAATCCCATTTCAAACAATTCACTTTAGCATAAGCACGCAGTTTAAACATAAGTACAGTTTAATGGTCAAAAACATTTCTATTTCAAGCTATTCAGTTTAGTCTGACAGTTCTAATTCAAACAATTCAGTTTGGCATCAGTATGCAGGCAGTATAAATCCTTCTATTTACTTTACCTCATTTGTTTGCACACAGTTAAATTATTACGAGAGTTGCGATGTAACAATATGTGGGGTAGTGGCTAACGTGCTGGACTGCAACATTATGGTAAGCGAGTTCAAACTCCAGTCGTGCGATTACATTCACTTTCGGAATAATATTTTGGGGAAAATATCAACCCCCTTATCTCCCCGGCTAGGGGTTAAATTTTACCACTTTTCTACAAGGATGGCTTTGGCATTAGATTGCCCTCGAAGTTTGAGATGCCATTTATTCAAACCAACTGTATTCTTATGAATTTACTCTTTGAGTTAACATCGCACGTATGATTTCAACGTATTCAGCCATGTGTGTGAGTGAGTGGGTGGGTGTTTACACAATTCCTAAATGTAATTCATTCTTCATGTGTCAAGTTAATAAAGCGGCCTTTTGAATTAACTTCCGTTCCACCATTGACTTCCATTGGTTAGACACGATGTACAGCGTGTAATTAAATGGCTATCATCATCGCGATATATTTATACGATTAGTGAGATTTGGAGCAAAACTTGTTACACAAACGCACTAAGATATACACCCACCAGGTCATTAAACGCGTAGCTACTAATTTGTACATCCAGTCATTGGCCTAGCGGTTAGAGTGTTCGCCAATGGTTCGGGAGACCTGGGTTCAATCCCAGGTCGAGTCATACCAAAGACTCAAAAAATGGTACTTGATGCCTCCTTGCTTAACACTCAGCATTATAAGGCACGGATCAAGGGTAAAGTAGAGCAATCCAGGGAAGGAGTAGCGCCCTCCCCTACACCTTGGTATAGTAGCTATCGAAAAGGGAGCTTTCGGGTTACCCTCGACTAAGGGGAGACAACTTTACTATTTAGATGCTGTCTGTGTGCACGAGTTAAGAATATCCGATTGATGAACAATTCTTACAAAGAGCCAGTATTGCCTATGAAACTAGGCAAATGCTTCTTGTACAGGCCTGATCTTTCAGGACAAAAGAATTTAAACGAAGATCGAGTCAATATTAGAATACTTCCGCTCCACTTATATTTACATATTCATCAATGGTTACTAAACAAATAACTCAACATTGACTTTGATTGGGGGGGGCAATTACTAAGTCGAGTCAAATGTTTTGCAATATTTGGCTAATGTGAGGTAAGATTCGAGTTCTAGACGCTTGCTGTGAGATTATGAAGTTCACAAACCACATTGACATTGGCCAAGTTTACACACTATGGCTTGGTGGCACATCAACCATTGTAGGTTATTTAATACTAAATCCATTTTCATACATGTAAACAGTTCTATTTCAAACAATTCAATTTAGCATTAGTAAACCGTTTAGTTTTAATAGTGGGCGCCTTTCACAACTAACTACTCCAGTCACGTGATAGAGGCGCCGACAACTAGGACTTGCCAAAATATAGCATAACAATTAACTAATCCTAGTAGTCAACCTTGCTAATGTTAACTACAAGGATTCATCAAAATAGGCCGGCATCATCCCAATTTGAAAGTATCAACAGATTGACCAAGATCCAAATCTTGAAAAATTAAATGTTAATCTTTGTAGCAGAGGTGAAGACACTTTCTGAGATTCCAATTGGATTATGACGTGATAGGTACATAATATACTGCTATTTTATACCATTGGCTAGTTGATGTTTGGACTGATAAATAGACTTGTATTATGAAGAGATATAATATACTGTTTTACATTACGAGGTAATTGGTGTTTTGATCGCGAAGAGAATGGATCGATTCGTATTGAGAGAAGCAGAGCATACGCTAATTTGATAGCAGTCAGCCGAGATACAACTCCAACTCACATACCTCATCAGTGAATGACTCCAACATTTCATTAAGTTGCTAAAGTTAACTTAAGATTGATACACATATAGCCGGTTCAGAGGCGGTATTCTCTTTCGTATAAGTACCATCCGATAGTTGACTGTATTTCACTTGATACACTATTATTAAATGGTTTATATCAAATCAGTCGACATTGTTCTTCCGGAGAATCGACCGACTCATCCAGTTCAGATCATTTACCACCAGATGAGATTACCACAGCTTATCAGTTTGAGAAACACCCGTTTCCTTGGTATATAAGAAGCACGACATTTTTTTGAATATCAAGCAAGACGATTGATGACTGAAACCGAGTCTTTAGGACAGTTTCGTATTGTAAACGCCTCTACTATTCGTCAGCTGTGTAGAAAGTGAGAGTTCACACGGGAATTTGAACTGAGCTGCGTGTCGATCAGAAATACCTATTGGAGTAGAGAGGGCTGAGTTTACCTATGCATATACCTCCAGAATTTTTCAAGGTTTTAAGTATTTTATTTTGGTGAAAAATTTGATATTGGCATTTTTATATTGTCATATTTTCTAGCGAAAGTTTGGCAATTGATTACTGAGGCTTATTATGATGTAGAAGGTGCAAGCATGCGTCTTTTCTTAAGGGGCCATTTTTAGAAGATGCAAGCATGTCTTTTTTTAAGGGTTAATTTTTTAGAAAGTGCACGCATGTGTCTTTTCTTAAGGGGTAATTTTTTAGAAGGTGCACGCATGTGTTTTTTCTTAAGGGGCAATTTTTAGAAGGTGCAAGCATGTGTTTTTAGGGGCAATTTTTAAAAGGTGCATGTCTTTTTTTAAGGGGCAATTTTTTGGAAGGTGCAAGCATGTGTCTTTTCTTAAAGGGCAATTTTTAGATGGTGAAGCATATGTCTGGAATTGTTGATAAAGTTTGTTTTAAGGTCAAAGAGAAAATTATTCGCAGAAATACATCCGATGTTAAACTGATTAGATTGAGAAGAAAAAAAAACTTTTGTAAGATACTTTACCAAACTTTTCTCAATTCATTATAGAAAAGTAAGCCGCGCTCTCACATCGTCAATGCTTTTCTGGAAACACTACCAGACAAGTTCAAAAATATAAAGTCATGCCTTCAAAGAATTGCTCAAATCAAAAGCCTTTCTTTTTAGGGTATCGCTTTTAATTTTGGACAAATTTATTACCGTTCAAAGAAATTTTCGGACAATTGAACTCATTTTTATTGGTCTCTCAACGTTCCGGCGGGAACAATAAAAATAACTAAAATGTAAGTTCAATCGTTCAAAAATCGCTTTGAATGATGCAATAATTTACATAAAGTTTTGTTAAAATGCTTACACAGACACATAATATATTGATATTTTTTTAAAGATCCCTATTAACGTATTATGCGAAATGTGTGTGCTCCTGTGTGAAAATGTTTGTGTATAAATTAACAAAACCATATCATTATCAAAAGGGGATAAAATATTTGATAGTTGTATATTTTTGCGTATTCCTATGTACAAATTATTTGCGCACGGTTATATGATATCAGGAATTCTAATCTGATACAAACAAATGTCTAGAGAGAAAAAGAAGGCTATTAAACAGATTCATTTATGTTTGATTGCAACCGTAAGTATATTTCAAAATTTCGTCGTTAAATATCCCGTAAAAATTTATGTGCCTTTAATTTTAACAGCATGTCGACCTGTCTACGGTTATTTTTCGGAATCGCTTTCACATATAAATTATTGCGTATTTTTGAAGTATTTTTCACATAGTTCCTATCGAATGAATATTCGAAAATAGATTTATTTGACCCCCTAGATGAACTATCAGTTATCACCACCCTTCATCTGTGTAGACCTGGGAGTAATGACAATGAAGAGGTATATCACACTTCCCATATTTTCAGAAGTGAAGCCTCACCATCCGATACAGTTTAATGTCATACCCAAGAAACTCCTTTTTTAGGGGGTTACTCCGCTGCAGGGGATACAATCAGTGTATTCTTATCAACTTCGTACTGTCGGTGGTGGAGCTATGTTATCAAACAAGCCAAATACTTTTAGAAGCCGTTGTTGGAAGATATGGGGAAGTGGTTTTCCAAATAGCTCAGAATTACTGGCATGTTACAATTGCTAAAATATCGTGTATGAACGGGATACTTCTTTCAGGAAAACTAACTATCCCCAGTAAGGGGGTAAGTAATATCATTGATGTTTTTCTACAAGAATAGCTTTGGCATAAGATAACCCACAAAGGTTGATATGCCATTAGAATCAAAAGAAACCTCACCAAAACAAGCAATTGGACGAAACACAGGTGAATGACAAAATGGTAAATGGATATGACGAGCAGAGTTCAAATCTTGGACAAAGCCGTTTGCGTTTCACTTCGCACTAATGCTCTTAAGGCATGAACCCGTCGCTTCTTCGCCCATTCCGTGTAAATAGTTGGCCAGCCTGGGCTCTTTATTTCTTGTGCGAAAACCAGTCTATGAGAAGGAAAACTGAATTCTACCTAGCAATAAAGTAATGTTTGCGACTTTAGTCGAGGGTGACTGATACCAAAAAAAATGAAAAAAAAATAGCAAAACTCAGCTGAAAAATTGACACAGCATCGTATCCTGACCGTAACCAAGGGGTTGGGTCTATACAGACACATGGAGTAGCTAGTTCATGCCTTTTAGAAGACAAGCATCACAAATCCATGAATTGTTTCAGCTGAACTTTAAACTCATTTGGCCGATTTTATTTTAGTAACTGTATCGTTACACCACTGCCAACACATTGAGAGAGAGAAAAGAGAGAGAGAGAGAGGGAAGAGAGAGAGAGAGGGAAGAGAGAGAGAGGAAAGAGAGAGAAAAGAGAGAGAAAAGAGAGAGAAAGAGAGAGAAAGAGAGAGAAAGAGACAGAGAGATGCAAATAGCAAGTTATAGAAAGCGAGTTTTCATAGATTCGTTGGTAAGTGGATTTGTGTTGAATCGGTTATCCAGCAGTAAATCCTCCCGAGAGCAAATTCAGAAATCGATGTAATTTCCATTTTTCCGATTCTGTAAAGGGATATAAGAAATTCTTTGATATAATAAAAAATTCTTTAATACTACACAGAAAAAAAAGCACAGCCCCCGGATGTGGTTATTGATAAACTACAGCTGCTGGCTACCTTTAAGGAACATCTCCAAGAACACCTAGCCTTCAACTGAAACACACACACACTATATATATATATATATATATATATATATATATATATATATATATATATAGTGTGTGTGTGTGTGTGTGTGTGTGTGTTTTATTACTTTATACATCACCATATCAGTGAATATCAAGGCGTAAGTAAAATACCGAAATGTCCTCTTTCTAAACCACCAACGACTTCAATACCCGGACATGATGGACGTAACTGACAGGGAATAGTCAAAAGGTCAATCATAAGTACTATCGTTTTAAGGGCTTGAAATGTTCAGACTCAAGTAGGTTTTAAAAGGGTCAGTTTGTTAACGGGACAATGACAAGCTAAGACCCATATTTTGGAAACTAAAAGGCAGCTACGAACAATAGATGTCCAAAAGCTTTCCATTCATCGACCAAGAAGGAAACCAAACGAACAAGAAAGAAACTAAATAAAATACTTTTTTGTCTCTATCTTTAGTTTCCTAATCGGAGGGAACAAATGACGACGTCTTTGTGATGAAAACTTTAGAGCCACCCTTCCTCTCGACAGTACATTAGTAGGGTTCTTTGACAGCTCTTTATTCCAAAGCTTTTTTTTTTTGCACACATTACTTCATTAGGTTATTGCATATCTGACGATCCGCAAAACTGTTGGGTTCCCTTTGTAAGAGTAGTCTGATGATATTGATGCTTCTATTTAGAAACGATTGAAGGATTCAATTTAGAACTGTGGTCATCTTCAGTATATCGAAAATTCAGGGGAGATTATATATCTCCCCAGACCTTTCCATGCAAACACAAGCTCATAAAATCAATTCTGTGACCAATTGGACCGAGAATTGCGTTTCACTGTATTTGAAAAAAAAAAACACATCAAGAAGAATGTCATATATATATATATATATATATATATATATAGATTTACCTAAACCCTACACAACAGAATGTGACGCAAGGTCATTTTAAGCGGAGTACTGTAAGTTTAAATTCAGAATCCAGGCTAAAGAACCCCGTCCATCCTGTTAACCTATAAATGTGCCTTTCCCCCCCCCCTAAAAAAATCAGCACAAAGTTAAATCTTAACAGCCACATTCGTGATTTGAACACGGGTTAACGATTTCATTTCCGTCAACACACCAACAAATATAATTTAAGTAGATACCTATCATTACTATTTCTGCTATTAAAGTACACATTTTCTTTCGGATATTTGAATGGCAAAAACAAATACTGAGATTTTGACAATTCTAAGACGTTTTTAAGAGTTTGCAGCAAAACTGATGTTGTTGCTCAGAAAGCGAAAAGAAATTAACCCTTTTAGTGGTATGATCAGGTATTGCTTAAAGCCCTTGAAGACCTTAAATGTTTGTCCCAGTTAGGTACAAATCTAAGAGTCGAATAGATCTGTTCGAAAATCATTTATATAAGATACAGATGCATGATACGAATCATTGACAGTTATATAGTGTTAAGAATAATTACTTGATGCTATAATTATTGACTAAGATTGTAGCATTAGTTACTTGAAACTATATAACTATGTGCAAACAAATTATTATCAGGTAAGAGTTATTTGAAAGCAGATCGGTGTGTAGCAATCATGATGAATAATTACTAAATCATCTTATAAACAATTATAACTTTCTCAGCGGTTAGTTGAAATAATTCGAGGAAAAATACTGTCCGGGATTTAAAAACCCAATAAGGGTTGACATGCCGTAAAATAAACCAAAAAAAAAAAAAAAAGACTTAGTAAATATTGATGACGAAATGGATAAAATAATGTTTACTTTTTACGAAAATCAATCGAAAAGTCCTTCATTTAACATGGAACATGTTAATCTAGCAAGATACTTGCATATTTTTAATCTAGTCCGGCACAAGGTCAATTAGTTGTTCAGAGATGGTAGTTTAGGTTTTATGACATATCAATCTTTGTAGGTTATTAAACGACACATCTATTTTTATACAAATAATCAGTTGTGTTTTCAAACAATTCCGTTAAGCATGAGTACGAAGTTTAAATTTCAAAAACATCTTTCAAGCCACTCAATTCAGTTAAACGGTTCTAATTCAAACAATTCAGTTTAGCATAAGTACGCAGTTTAGTTCTATTTAACCCATAGATAGGATTCTATCCGGTGCTACCGCTCTGCGCCAAAATGGACCTGGGAGCAATGGCAATGAAGGAGTTCTCCGCATTCCCCAAAGCTCCAGCAATAATGAAACCTCACCATCGGATTGTTTAGTGTTATATCCAGGACACTCATTGGGTGGGTCTTAGCCCTCTGCAGTGATGCTGTCGGTGTATTCTACAGCCCCAGCCGACTGGGCAAGTAGTTCAGAGAGTCAACTTAATTCACGAGAGAAACCTTTTAGGTCAGCAATTTATAATGGATATAATGGTTGACAAATTCTTGGCAACATAAATTAATAACTACCAGACCACCAGCAACTGTAACACATACATTCCTTAATGGTACCAAGTCTACTGCAAATTTAAAATAACGAAACCCGATATAATATATCTTCCTAGTTGTTTGGTTCTACTTTAGAACATATCAACTCTTACAGATTTAATGCCAAATCCTGTTTTATCTATATCTCAATAGATTCAAACAATATACTTAAACGGATTTATCAAAATTGAGTGCTCAATATATATATATATATATATATATATATATATATATATATATATATATATATAAGGCTCTTCGAAAGAATTGGGCTCTCTGGTAGCCGGTAGGGTATGAAAAAATGTAAACTGCTGCTGTTTGCTAAATATAAAATACCTAAAAATTCCCTTAGCCAACGTAGTCCGCTTGTGGCCGTGTGGTCTGAAGCCTTAGTCTATCGTAAAGTTGGACGGGTTTCGATTCCAGCTTCGAGCGTCCTGCGTGTCTAGCCACGCTGAAGAGTTCTGGTAGAACGAAACAGTATGTCTGTGGATGACTATATATATATATATATATATATATAAATCAACCTTTGCAGAGCGAAATATCATTGAGAAACAAGAAAATCAGTATATTCCATAATAAACGTATTTCATCAGTTCGATAGACTCGTCAGATGCGATTTATATGCTTATGTAACAAAGACAGTGATTTCAATTGGACTTACATTGTATTTTTAAAAGGTTTTAAAGTTTGATTTGTTTAATGCCATCTCACCCTTCACGGGTTATTGAATACCAAAGTCATTCTTATTGAAGATTAGTGGTTGTACTTTTTAATCCATACCTAGGTGGATAAAGGGGTTCATATCTTTTCTTAATAGTATTAATCCGAAAGGGAATGTCGTAGCGTGACTGAAGTTAGAACTTGGGTACTTCGAGGCAGTACCCAGCACTTTATCCATTACGCTACAGGGACCCCCTGCTTATAAACGCGCATTGATTCATTAACATATGCAAAAATTGGAATAATTATAGCATTTTGGCCGACCAGCAAGAACCTTGTTACAACAGTTCTGTACAGACATGATGTAGTTTGATGGACCTGCTGGGAGTGATGGATAATAGGGACGAATGGCGAGAGAGAGTCAGGGAAATCCGTGCTAGCAACTCGACTAGATGATGGTATTTATGAAAAGTATTAACATAATAGACTCTTTCATGTGATCTCGAGGTAAGAGAACCCTACAAATGAGTAAAAGATCTCAACTGTGAGACCACCTATACAGGTTATTTGTCTAGTGATGAAAGCTTTTGAAGAACGAGCCACACTTCTTGAAGGAGTTAATTACAGAACAATGATACACATATGTCCCCCGAACAACAGTCCACACATTTTGAATTCAAAGTGTGTCCTCCTTCAAGACAGGTTGCCCAAGTAAAGCTCGGATACAGTCGGAAAGAAGAGAAGGCTTCTTGCCTTTCTCGAAAGGAATACAAACCGCTTCATTCAGAATTTAAACTGTTCTTCACGTCCATTTCCTTGAGATGGTAACCGTTACACAACATGTGCATCAATTAGATGATTAAAATAATAGGTTTGGTTTAATGGCATATCAATCATTGTAGGTTATTTAATGCCAAATCCATTTTATACCTATAAACACTTCTATTTCAAACAATTCAGTTAAGCATAAGTACACTGTTTAGTTCTGTTTAACCCCTAGATAAGACCCTAACCGGTGCTACCACTCCGGGCAGAGTGGATCTGAGAGCGAAGGCAATAAGGGGGTACTCTTCATTCCCCAAAGCTCCAGTATTACTGGAGCCCCAACATCAGATTGTTTAGTTTCATATCCAGGACACTCGTTGGGGAAGACTTACCCCTCTGCAGAGATGCAGTCAGTTTATTTTGCAGTCTCAGCCAACTGGGCCATAAGAATAAGGAAAATAACTTTTGAACAAATAGCCTTAAGGGAAAATACTATTCCACTTACCTCCCAGCTATGGCTTAAATAGTACCACTACTGTTCTTCTACAAGAACGATTTGAATAACCCACAAAGGTTGATATGACATTAAACAAACCAAAACAAGAAGAAAATAACACATTACTTAAAATAAAAAATAGCACAGGATATTTGTGTTCCTTCCAGCTGAAAACCTGCGACCAGTTTTTTTCAATATCTGCACCCAACTTTGGTTAAATCTATGATTTACACTTAGCTACCGTCACGTACAGCGTAAGGATTAAAGTCTTATTTGACAGCATGGGCTGGTTTCATTGTTTAATGGCATATCAAACTTCGTGGGTTATTTTGATACCCCCACACACTCACACACAAACGATTTTAAGCGAAGAGAGTAGCGATATATATATTCTTGTTTTTAAACAAATTGTTTGAGTACGAGTCAAATAGTTCGTAGACCAATTTTGCTTCACAAACATACGCTTCGTTGATGGCCTCGTTTTGAAGATCTATCTTATGTTTTTATTCATCCGCTAGATTCTAATTTGCTATTATGCTGTCACTTTTGATATCCATATTTTCTAGACTATGCGATCTATTAAAAGTTTTGGTTGAGCCTTATTTAATATTTTGGGACCTTTTTATTCTTGGTGTTGAGTGGTTTCTGGATGAAGATGAAACATGGCTATTGGTCTAATGAGTAGAGTGTTCGCCAATGGTCCGGTCGACCGGGGTTCAATCCCAGGTAGAGTCATACCAAAAACTCAAAAAATGGCACTTAATGCCGCCTTGCTTAATGCAGCATTATAAGGTAAGGAACGAGGGAAAAATGGAGTAGTGTCCTCCCCGACACCTTGGTGTAGTAGCTATTGCAAAGGGAGCCTGAGGGTTACCCTCGACTAAGGTCGCTAACTTTACTCGATCAGTGGTTGAATGGGTATGATTTATCCTGGATTTGTGCGAAGAATTTGTGATATGGGTATATTCGGAGTTTTCTATTTTGGGAATGGATGGGCGGATCAGTGATATCTTCCTCTTACGAACTTCAATCGGAGATTTGAAGTTTTCTAGGGATTGCGGGGGAGCTATCTCTAGGTCTGGTCAAGATTAGGTAATCCAATTGTATCTCAAAATTGATGATGATTATTATTTTCAGTTTTTAGAGTGTTTTTCCACGCCAACGTTAGCTAATGCTCTTCCACTGGAGTTTGAGCGACAGCAAAACTCAAGTCTACAGGACTGAGTATTCTGGTTGATCTTGATACTGTAGTTTAGATGGTCTCTTGTCTTATTTCCTATTTTTCAAGTCCCTTTACAAATCCTTTGGGGATTGTTCCAAGGTCCATCAATTACAGTTGGAGGGGCCCGTGGTGTAATGGTTATCGTCGTAGGAAATGGACACGGCAACACGAGTTCAAATCCTGGACGAGATTGATTGCATTTCACATAGCACTAATACCCTTGGGAAAGGTATGAATCCAATCATTCTCCCGCCAGCTATGGGTAAATTGGAGGACAGACTGGGGTTTTCAGCCTTGGTAAGGCAACTAGTCTAGAAGGAAAACTCTGAATTGAAACCTGTTAAACTCCGCTTAAAAACTGACCTTGTGTCATATCCTGCCCGAGCGGAGGGGTTGGTAAATAGGATCAATTACAGTTGGTATCACCGTTACCTTCATGTTCCACGTTTTTGATAGTTTTTTTTTTTAGTTCTCGAGCAAGGTCTACATATTATTTAATAGAAAACATGACTGTGTGCAAGCAAATGACTTATTAAATAGAAATCATTACTTCAAACTAATTAGTATTAGATCAAATTACTTGAAACTATACAAGTGTTTACAAATTATTTGTATTAGATAGGAATACTTGATACTATATAGCTAAAATCTTACACAAAAAAATGTAAATATAAATATACAATAATGCTATTCTCTTATATCTAGCTATAAATAACTAAAAATAAGTTGGAATGCCGTTAAAATCGATCAATTGACTCTTCAAAAATGTAAATACGAATGAACAATGAACACGGTGTCTTAACCTTGAAGTATAAAATAACACTCAACGATTTGACATACCGTTAAATCAAATTAACGGAGCTAACCCCCGAAAGCCCTTTTGCTACAGCTTCCTACTAATTCTTGCACCGACATCCTATCTGTAGACATCTCATGACATTTTGTCGAGTCGTTTGAAATGCAGAATTGTGTTATTTATAAATGTGTTGCTATGTGCGGTAAAAAGTGCTTCTCTCATGACCAAGTTTTCTTCCTGATATGAAACCTGCTAAACATGCCAGGTCATTTTGGATCGTAAAAATCAAGAAAACGTCCCGAAAAACTCATAAAGCTTCGGCCTTTTCACTGCAGACTTGTCAGCTATAACACAAGAGAACCGTACAGATCTGATAAATGTCATGGTTCGTAGAGTAATTCAAACTTTCTGCCCGACATGAAATTTTAATTTGTATAAAGGGTCTTGTCTGAAAAGAGAGGTATATCTGTACTTTAGTCATATCTCTGTATGTGTAGACTAACATTTACAAAGAACACATGTATTAATATATTCCAGCCAAATCGTCCTGTCATCTTTTATATTTCAATTTTACTTTGGCTAAACGAGACTGCTCCAAGGGAAATAAAGGAAGATGGCGGGAAAAGGTTTAATGGTGAGTGAGTGAAAGGGGCTGGATAAAAGTAGCGAGAAGATTAAATGTGACCGGAGTCATAGAATCGAGGAAGAAAGGAAATAAAAATAGGAGGGCAAAGTGGGGTGAATAAAAATAGTACGTTGATATACGGAAAGAGAAGAAAGGGAAAAAAAGGAGTTTGGAAACAAAAGAGTTCAACACTGAGAATAAGAACAAAGAAAACACTAGAAATAAAGAAAGAAAGATAGATAGAAAATAAGGGAAAGTGAAAAAAATCAAAGAATATTTACCCAACCCTTCCGCTTCGAGCAGGATGTGACATTAGGTTATTTTATGCGGAGTATACATAAGAATGCTACGAGCTATTTTGAACAAATCCTGGAAGCAACGCCCCACGGAAGAACAACACTGCAGCCACTGACCTATCTCAAAACCCATCCAAATCAGACAAACAAGATACTGAAGAAGCAAGGATAAACTTATAAGTGACGTTCTTTTATGTACCTCTACACATGAACGTGCCTGTGTTGGCCGACTTGCAAGGTCTTATTTGGTTTGGTTTGGTGGGTTTTATGGCATATCAACCTTTGTTGGTTATTTAAATCCGTTTTTAAGCAAATAATCAGTTCCATTTCAAACAATTCAGCTTAGCATGAGTACACAGTTTAATTGTCAAAAACATTTCTATTTCAAACTATTCAAGCAGTTATATATAACAATTCAGTTTAGTGAAAGTACAGTTTCGATGTCAAAAACAGTTCTATTTTAAACAATTCAGTTTAGCATAAATACGCAGTTTAAATGTAAAAATCAGTATAGTGAAGGAAGCATGGTTTAGTTCTATTTGACCCATAGATAGGACTTATCAGGTGCTACCACTCCGGGCCAGAATGAACCTGGGAGCGATGGCAATAAAGAGGTACTCCGCATTCCCCAAAGCTCCAGCATTGCTGGAACCTCACCATCAGACTGTTAGGTGCCATATCCAGGACCCTCGTTGGTGGGTGGGGTCTTACCCCTCTGCAGAGAAGCAGTCGGTGTATTCTACAGCCCCAGCCGACAGGGCAAAGATCTTATTTACAACAGCTCTACGTGGACACAAGATATTTTGGAAGAACTGCCGGGAGCGATGGGTGATAGGGACAGATCCAGAGTGATAGTCAGAGAAATCCTTGATGACAGCTGATTTGATTTTAGATTTTTTCCTTCTAGACTGGTTACTTTACAAAGGCTAAATAAACCGGCCTGACATTTATCCTTGGTTGAGTGGAGAAGAGATAGACTCATGCCTTTCCCAAGACGCAGAAAAGTGGATGGATAAGTAAAGAAAAACTAAGAAAATGAACAAAGGAAAAGAAAAAAAAAAGAAATACAGAAAAAAAACTGAAAAAGAAGAGTAAAATTAAAAAAAAGGATTCTCTAGGCTTAGTTTTGTCAAAGCCATAAGTATAGGGCACCCAATGAAAAAAGAACTCTGAACTACAGTCTACTAAACTAGCTGTGTAAAACAGTTTCTGAGAAGCAAAATGTTTGACGATTAAAGCAATACAAGAATACGGAAAAGAAAATAAATCAAACAACAACAAAGAAAGTGTAGAGAGAAAAACAAGATGGAAGTCAAGAGTGTTGAAAGATAAAACATTAAATAGTCATGCCGTGAATGATTGGTATCAAAGCCTCGAGTCAAAGATTATTCAATCAAATTCAGCATTAAATCCAGCAAAATGCTCATTCCTTGCAGAGAAACTTCCAATTAAATGACCCACATGAGTCATGATTTTTTTAAAATGATAATTAGAATATTCATTTTACGTTGAGTCCAACGTTTATAGTGATTCATTTCGGACAGGAAGCAGTTTATGGATTATATCAAGAATTATTCAACGAAAAAAAATAAAATAAATAAAATGGGAAAAAATAAAAATAGAAAAAAAAAACAAGATGGAAATAAATAAAAAAATGAAGAATATAAGGAAAGAAATGTTTTGGTTTCTTTATTTTCCCCCACAATGAGAATTGAACTCGGTAATTGTGTGCTCGGCTAACCATTAAAAAAAAAAAAAAAAAAAAAAAAAAAAAAAAGGAAAAGTTTCCGATGGAAGTAAGAAAAAGAAAAGGAAGAGAAAAGTAAAGTGTGAATGAAAAAAAAAAAAGAAGACGATGGAAAGGAAAGGAAAAAAATAGATTTAAAAGACAGGAAGGAAGGAAAGGGGAAAAGAAAATGGTAGGATAGAAAAAAAAGTGCGGATGAGGGCAAAGAACAAGATAAAAAGAAAAGACAAAATAAAAAGGCAGAAGAAAAGAAAGAAAAAAAATTGAAGGAAGAAAAGACAGAAGTTGAAAAGAAGAAGAAAACAGGACGAACAGACAACTAGGCAGAACCAGTGTCCGTTTGCCGGACAGTAATCAAAACGACTGTCCATACGATGGCCGACGCTGATAATTCCAACCAACGTCTTTTCCTGTCACTTTATTCTAATATATTGCTTCCTTATCGCCCTTAACACACAAACCATCAGCGCACGAAGAATAGTCGACATTGAGTACTGACTGTAAACTTGTAAAATGAATAACCCGATCATATATGCTGCCATTACTTTACGCAATAATACGAAGGTCTAAATTGCTGAGTATATGTGTCTAGACACAATGGTATGATTTTGGATAGATAGTTTTGAAATTACGACTGTTCATACTGAGTGAAGAACAATGGATAGACAATTCGATCTTCAGTACAAGTTCGAAACTCATATTTCGACAGTTAAAAGATTTACTTTTGGTAACAGTTTTAGGGATAACGCTTTTTCCCTTTGAGGTTTATAAGTCACTCTTTTGGGATACTACCTGCTAAAATATATTATACAGTGACAATATTGACTCAGGATCGAATCCTGATTTGGTGGGAGGTCAGAAAATATCATGGTCTCCAAGACAAAAAGTATGGCAAAATGACCAAATGTGTCCGTGTCAGACAGGTTGTCACCATGGTATTATACGAAACAATAAAAAAGAAAGGGGTTGGAGAAAAACAATATGGAAGTAAAGAGTGTTGAAAGGTAAAGGTTGTTAGGTTGGTTGGATTTTACGGCATGGCATCCCTTGGGTTATTTTATGCCAAAGACGTTTTTATTTAATTCGTTTATTAGTTGTTACTGGAGCAGTATTGTTTTGGGGATACTTCTCTTGGTAATTAAATATTCGGTAAAGTTATATAGATCTGATTTATCTACCTGGTCATTCTAGTATTTCTGTTGAGGGTTTATATCTTTGGTTAGATCCTGGGGGTCCTTCCATCAAAATAATTTTCCACATGAATATTTTGATGAAATAGCGAGTTTGTTTGATATCACCAATGTGTAACAGAGTCAGGGTGGTCTCTTCAGTTTGATCTTAATGGGATCTGGTTTACTTTCCTTTAATATGGTAGGGCTTGTAGATATTTTGGTTCCAAAATTGTTAAATTTAATTGTTAAATGTGTACTTATTTATGAGTTATGCTGTATGTGTCTCAAGCACACACATACGAGGATCCTGAAATAAGTTTCCAGACTTTTTCCGTATGGACACTTTTATTGATAGTACACATATGAAACACTAGTCCCCTTCGAAACAATCTCCTTCGGCTGCAATGCACTTGTTGTACCGTTCCAACAACTTCTGGAAAGACTCATGGAAGTCCTCTTGTGTGAGCGTGTCAGTGACCTTCGTCACAGCCTCTTTTATCTCTTCAATTGTCTCATAACGACAGCCTCTGTGCTTGGGAAATAAACAAAAGTCACAGGGAGCAAGGTCTGGATAATAGGGAGACTAAGAAAATGCCCTGATGCCCATCTTGGTCAAATAGTCAGTGACAAGGATGGGGTTGTGGACTGGTGGGTTGTCCTGGTGGAAATGCCACCGACCCGATTTAAAGATTTTCCGGCGGAATCTATTCCTGAACTCCCTTAAAACCTCAACATAGTAACCTTAACCCTTTGGCCAATCAACTCTGGTGTATTTACTTCCTTACTCCTCCCACACCTCTCATCATCCCTCACATACTCCCTGCCTTCCTTTAATCTCTTATGCCACTCAACAAACTGATGTTCGATTCATGCAAGATGCTCCAAAAGTAGTCTGAAGCATTCCATACGTTTCAGTGGCATCTTTCCCCAGTTTAAAACAGAATTTTATTGCATGTCGTTCTTCTAAAGTATCCTCACGTCCAGATTGCATTTTTGAAATTCACCAGTTGTGTCAATCAGGCTTTAGTAGCGTGTATTCCAATTCCTACTGTAGCTGTTCATTTGAATCTGAAATCATAAAAATTGGTCAATCATCTTATAAGATGTATAGCAATAACATAGTGAATTTTCAAGAGTCTACAGCAATTTTAAATGTCTGCACGAAAAAAGTCTGGAAACTTATTGAAGGCTCCACGTAGGTATTTCTGCCAAAAGAACAAAATTCAGTATTTGTACCTGTGGAAATCTAACATTTCTTTTCAATTATTTCTTACACACATTACTAAAACTTCTAATTATATTTTCTTAATACGAGGGTCAGCTGAAAAGTTCATAGGCTGACCAAGATATTCATGGAATGTGACCAAATGAGATTCATTTTTTCATAAGTCCCTCTTGCGGTTAACACTTCTTCAAATCGTTGTTGCAGTGCTTGGATCCCATAGGTTAAAAACTCATCGACAGCAGATATGAAGTCATTATACGAGTTTTTTCGCCCCCCCCCCTTTCGTATGTGTATAAACGTGAGCCAGCAAAAACGACGGAATAGCAAGTTTATTAGAGCTCTGCAATTTAAAAGTTTTGAGAGAAGGCAATTCCCATTCCAATTGGAATGATTCTTTGAGGTGGGTTCATACATAATCAACGTCATTTTTTATAGTTCAGATTCTTTGTAGAAGATAATGAAATATTAGCAAGAATTCTTAACAGCTTCCTAAACACAATATTAAGATCATGGACCGATTTTACAAAAAAAAAAAAAGGAGCCTGTGAATTTCTCGTATCACTTAATGGAAAATGATGAAGTAAATACTGAACGTATACAATTGATTATTCTAAACAGGTGCAGCTTCAGACAAAATGTCCATAAAAGATTAGCAATAACAATTAATGCAAGAATCCTATCACCATAACGGAACTTATCGCCACTTGTTAATACATTGCAAAAAGCTTAGTCTTCGTGTTTAGGAAAAATAAGCAAATAGCTAATAAAGCCTTGTGTTGATATTATCACTGAATGTAACATTACTCTTAAGTATATATGCATTATGTCGATGCAATAGAGGGGGGGAAAGGAAGACTAGAAAGTGTTATATATTATGATTAGAATTTAGCACTAAAAGCGGGGGGGTGCCGGGGATATCAGTGAAGACTTTACAGTTCTCTACGCAGAGCAACATGAGAATATTTCAACTATAAAATAGAATCACAAAAACAGGTGAGTTTGTATTCGACACGTCTGTGCAATATTATCACTCGTTTCGAATACTAGCTTGCCTGAGGATCATCAACGTAAAACACCAAGTCATGAGTTTGTCATCCTGTTTTATAGTCAAAATTAAAGTGTGATATATAATACATATGCACAAAGAGGAAATATAAAATACAACCGAAAGTCAATCTAAGAGCCTAAAAAAAAATTCTCCTTCTGTATAAATCCCCTTGGTAAAAGATAACACTCAATGTCGCAATGTTAAGTTATCTTGAATCTGCCACCGTAATTGATTGGCAGACAGTGGTAACAGATTACTTTAACCAAGCACTTCCCCATAACAGAAAACAACCCGATTGTTTAGTGTTGCCTAGATACTAAGATTTAAAATGAACCAATTTCAAACCTTTTTTTGGTATTTTTTTTACATGGTACCCCCCCACCACCACAAAAAAACAGAACCCATATATTTAATTCTAGCCTTTCCTTTTTTTTTTTCGGGATATGAAGTAGATTCTGTGCACGAAAAATTGGACCATAGTATTCACCAACATGTCCTGGTCTAACAAGGAAAAGAAATGGAATTATTTTGCTTTATTTTTGTACAAGTAATAAAAAAAGTTTATGGGTTCTGTTTTTCTGGGGGGTCACCCAGTATTAACCTATTTTTACGTTTAGTCACGGCTGAATAGTCTATTATATCAGACTTGAACTAATCGAATTGGCAATATTAGCATTATTACAAATCAAACAACCCATCTACAAATTTAACTTTTGTTGGTAAATATACTAATCTGAATGTTCGAGAAAAAAATGAGTTATTTAATTTTTAAAAATGATCCATTTTTCCCTTCAAGATTTTTTTTTCTCTCACTGCTCATCAGAGGGGTAAGAACCGTTACCATAGCTACATGTGTCCTAGATATGACAGTGAGGTTCCAATAATGCTGGAGCTTTGGGGAAGGCAGAGTACCCCTTCATTGCTATCGCTCCCAGGTCCACTATGAACCGGAGTGGTAGAACCTAACTAGGTCCCATCTTTGAGTCGAATAGAACTGTTTGACATTTAAATTGAACTTACACTAAACTGAATTGTTTGAAATTTAACTGTTTTTACATTTAACTTCTTATAAGACAGAAATGCGTAAAACCATTTAACTGTGTGCAAAAAATGGGCTCAGGCTCATTCAGAATGTTATCAACAAAATGTGTTAAAAATCATTAACTTATATATATATATATATATATAAAGATTTGGCATTAAATTAACTACAATGGTTGATATGCCATAAAACCAAACCTCTCACTGTAAGATTAGATTTTATTCATTTGTTTCGCCAAAACTCAGAATATAGTTGAAATTTCGCAATTATTTCGTCTGAATGACGTGGTAAATCCACGGGTAGAATTATATTATTAGATATACATACTTGCATAATACATATACGTACACACACACACACACATATTATATATATATATATATATATATATATATATATATATATATATATATATATATATATATATATAAGCGTGTACAAATGTACATATATAATACACACACATATATATATATATATATATATATATATATATATATATATATTACACACATTTCTATGTGAGGTTATTCGGGAAACGTCAGATTTTAGAATAAAATTGTATTCCTGAATAAACAGAATTTTTATCAGTCAAAATATGACCCCTGAAGATCTGTTTTAATTCCATGGGTTAACAAGGTTATTCATGCCTATACGATAAAACTAGTGCCAAGAAATCTTTAAATGTAATTTCTATTTCACCTTTGAAACGGAAGGTTTTTTGGCATAAAAAATCCAAATGCTTGGAAATAAAATTTTAAAAATGGTGGATGTGGCAAAGTCTCATATTTCAAATTGGTACATTTCTACAGTGCCATCTTGAAAACATGTGGTTCCGTATTGTCATGAACTAAATTATAACTGACTTTGAAATCATGCAAAAAAAAAAAAAAATGTAACTGTATCACTCTTAATAGTCAGGGTTAGGGGCTTATAACCTTCAAAATCAGTTTTCTATCACTTTCAGAAATGAACAAGTTGGTGATCGTAGTCGAGGTTTACCCAAGGGCTCTCTTTTCAATTGCTACTACACAGAGATGTAGGGGAGGGCGTTGCTCCATTCACTGGATTGCTCTACTTACCCTTGATTCTTACCTTATAATGCTAAGTATTAAGCAAGGATGAATCAAGTACCATTTTGAGTCTTTCATATGACTAAACCCAGGATTGAACCCCAATCTTCCGTGTCATTAGCGAACGCGACTTGCTCGGCCTGCACACACGCACGCGCACACACACACACACACAAATGCTCGGACTTCGCTGCAACATTGCAAATTGGAAGGATATCTAAAAACAAATAAATGAATAAATAAAAAAGAGACCCAGATGAATTTCAATGTCAAACTTTGCTCGACAAAATAGTCATGGACCCTCTACCAACAGAATCAGCGTGATAAATAAGAAAATGAAAACCGTTACCATGTGTGTGTGTGTGTGTGTGTGTGTGTGACAATTTCTTAGTTCAGCTCGAGTTACACCTACCTGTACCGATCCTATCTCTGGGGGTTCAGAACAAACCATCTCCATCCTTTCCCGAGAGTAAACCCCCCCAATCAGAGTTTGTTTTCGTTGTTTAATGGCATATCAACCTTCGTAGGTTATTTAATGCCAATGCCATCCATATAGAACTATAATGTTACTATTTAATCCAGTGCTGGAAGTAATAGTCGGAAAAGAAACATAATAGCTCGACTGGAATTTGAACTCGTTGACTACGATTTCACATTCCAGTACGTTAGCCATTGCTCTAAGAACTTCTTCCCTAAGAGAGGGTTCTAAGTCTGACACTCACATATATCCGGGGGGTAAGGCTCCAGTGTTGGACCTGCTATAAGGCCGCAGTCTGGTACATTAGCTATGATTCACCGGGGGGGGGTCCATGTGGTATAATGGTTTAAGCGATAGACTGCGGAAGCATAGTAAGCGAGTTCGTACTCTAGTCGTGCTATTACGTTCACTTTCGGGCAAATACCCTTGGGAAGGGTATGAACCCTCTTATCCTCCCAGCTATGGCACCACTAATGTTCTTCTAGGATAATGGCTTTGGCAATAAATAACCTGCAATTGTTGATATGCCATTAAACAAAGAAACCAAACCAAACCTATAACTCCCCAGGGTCTTTCCCTGAGCTCTCCACGGGAGGAATGTGACGCAGTCAGATTTTTAAGTGGGAATAACAGTTTTTAATTTCGAGTTGGTTTGTTTGTTTTTTTCTCTTTTCTAAACCTGTTGACAGAGTTCAGCCTGCCTTGATAATCAGCATTTGACTATCTACTAAACTGAATAAGCAAATCCACGATGTCGAATACACGTGCAGTCATGTAAGTATTTATCCAACCTATTCAGTCAAAACTAGGATTCAACACAAGGTTAATATTTAAGCGGAATACAGCTGGTTTGAATTCTGGGTATTCCTTCTCGAGCGGTTGGTAAATCAAAGTTAAAGTGCCCCGTCTACCCTACTATTTATTCATAGCTGTGTGATTAGAGATGGGTTCATGCCTTTTCCAAGAGCATTATTGGGATGCAAAACGTAAACGGCATCGTCCAGGATTTGAATTTAGCTCAGTTTTCATTCTAATTGGACGATTACCGTAACGACACTTGTTCCTCTTTTTGGGGGCATATATATATATATATATATATATATATATATATATATATAACACTAATATCGCTCTAAGTATTTATATGGACAGTTTCTTTCGTGGATTGCAACTGGAATGAATTTAGGGTTTTCCTTCTCCTAAACGGGTTGTCTAACTAAGACTGAGGAATTCAGTCTTCCCAACTATTAGCTAGGGTAAGAAAGGATCCATGCCTTTAATTCAATGGCATTAGCGCGGAGTGAATACACACAGCTTCGTCAGGAATCTAAACTGGTTGCCTATTCGAATTTTCAGTGATGATAAATGTTAACCTTGTACGTACGTGTACTTTTCTTTTGATTCCCGCTTGAGAGAAAAACGTTCGTATCAGGAGTTGCGCATGCGTAGTAATCATTAGGAAAAAAATGATGCATGAAAAGATACGAAAAGCAACAAAAAGAGCGTTGCCATCATTGTAAGGAAAAATTCCTACAAAACAGGAAATGTTAGCAATCCTAACGGGAAAAAGCAGCAAAGAGAAATAGGGCGAGAAAAAAAAAATGAAAAAGCAGAAAAAGCATTCAAAGAAAAAAAAAAGATTTTATTAATTGCTTTTTATTCTTTTTAACAGAAGAAAAGAAAAAAAAAGAACGTTGCTAAACTTACTGGAAAATTGTTTCTAATCAGACAATGATTGATATCCTCAGAGAATAAAAATTTATACATAAGTCGAGCTGATGAAAGAGTTAGGAAACTCCGTGCTCTCTTGCTACCCGTCCCTATCATCTAATGCCCCCGATAGGTCTTCCAGACTGCATTCGGTGTCCGCACAAAACTGATATATCTAAGTCTTTATAGACCGGCCAACAGTGGTCTGTCTATCTACAAGAATCTATAAGAGAATGTCACCTTTGGGTTCGTACTGACTTTTCTTGCAGCTATTCGCTCTCTTGTTTGTCCATATTAGATGGTTTGTGAGATGGGAGGGAGGTGGCCGAATAGCTGCTGTTTTTTTTGGGGGGGGGATGCTGCTTCCAGAGTTTGTTCAAAATACCAAGTAGCATTCTTATGCAATTCCCATCTAACTTTTTTCAATGCTTTTCGTTAGCGTCCAGACAGTTCATCCCTCGGTAGTATTGACAGATACCGCTTGAAATAAAAACCTTTTTCTCGTCACTAATCTGCGTAGACTGAACATTAAATGGTATGGAAGACCGGGGTTCAATCCTAGGTAAAGTCATACAGAAGACTCAAAAAAATGGTACTTGATGCCGCCTTGCTTTACACTCAGCATTATAAGGTAAGGATCAAGGGTAAAGTGGAGCAATTCACGGGATAAAGTTGCGCCCTCCACTACACTTTGGTGTAGTAGCTATTGAAAAGGGAGCCTTCGGGTCATCCTCGACTAAGGTCGCCAACTTTACTTCAAACGTCAAGAGATCTAATAAAAGAAACCGTTTTCACACTAAGAAAAAAAGCCAACAAGCAGATGATATCCGACAGAAACTATGACAAACGTAGATGATCAAGTGCTTCTCAAAAATACACCTGCCCAAGCCAAATCCATACTGCATTTCCAGGAGCATGCCGCTGTAATCATCGGCTTTTATGTGAATGCAAATAAAACCGAGTCCATGTGTATCAAACACTAAGGAGCCATCACTACTTTAAGTAGCAAGACGGAAATTAGTAAACCAAATTACATACCTCGGCAGCAATATCTCATCTACTGAAAGTAATATAACCTTGAAGCAGCAAATCATTGTGATGTATCATTTCAGGCCGAATTGCAAAGGATTGATAATTTGGCAGTTGCACATTGCTCTTACTTCATTTTATTTTCAAAATTCTCGATACACCGGTTATAACAATGAAATCGTATATAGCCCTGTATGAAGGTCTTAAAAAACTAATTGTATCTCCTACAGAGGGATAAGACTACCCAAAACAATTAAGCAATTATACAGGGGAAAAAAACGCAAATCCGAAGAAACAACGAAGGCAATTTCCCAATCTCTTGGCATAAAATTCCCGTGTATGGGTTGATGTGCCATTAATATCAATCAAGAATTGTTGAATAAAAAGATTAACACGCTTCTTGGTTTCATGCAATTAGCCTTGAATGCATGAAAATTTCGTGCTCCAGAACAAGTACAGAGACACACACATTTTTCATACACATACATACACACGCATATAAAGTTAGCCGGGTTTCGATCCCAGCTAGAAGTGTCTCACTACACTGATGAGTTGTGATACAACTAAGCTGTCTGTGAATGACAGTATATAGGTTTTACCAACCCCGACGGGACACTTCAGCGAAGGTATTAACAGTTGCCACTCTCGTAATCAAAATCTCTTCCAATGAATTGAGCACTTCGCTTTCCGACAGCGTAAAATGTAAACAAAAGGAAGTTAATACATATATGTTAAATTCCCCAGCTTGTGTTGGGTCTGCTAGTGGCTGTGGGGTTATGTTATCAAGCTGGATTTCCATCCTAGGTAGAGGTAGAGAGAGAAATAAAATTTTAAAAAACATAAGGTCTTCAAACGATGATCAAGTTGCTAGTTGGCAAATATTGCTACAAATTTTTTTAAGATACAGAAAAAAAATTGAGAACGAGAAAAAGACACAGAAAAAAATAGAGAGCGAGAAAAAGACACGGAAAAAAATAGAGAACGAGAAAAAGACACAGAAAAAAAATAGAGAGCGAGAAAAAGACACAGAAAAAAAATAGAGAGCGAGAAAAAGACACAGAAAAAAATAGAGAGCGAGAAAAAGACACAGAAAAAAATAGAGAGCGAGAAAAAGACACAGAAAAAAATAGAGAGCGAGAAAAAGACAGAAGAAAATAGAGAGCGAGAAAAAAAAAAGATAGAAAGACTAACATTATTAGATAGGGATACTCGATAGCGTATAACTAAATAAATAGTGTTAAGAATAGTTTCTTGAAGCAAAAGTTGTTTCATAAGGGTCGTTTGTTATTTGAAGACATTTGCTCAATCGGCTGGGGCTGTAGAATACACCGACCCCCACAAAAAAAAAAAAATTAGTGTGCAGGATGTGACACGAAACAATCTGATGGTGAGGTTCCAGTAATGCTGAAGTTTTGGGAAATGCAGATTACCTCTTCATGGCTATCGCTCCAAGGTTCACGCTGGCCTGGAGTGGTAGCACCTGAAGGGTCCTTATCTATGGGTCAAATAGAATTAAAATGCAGATTTATGCTAAGTTGATTTGTTTGAAATACAAGTATTTTTGTATACTCAACTGATCTTTGAAATGGAACTGATTTTCACATTGAAACTGTACTTACGCTAAATTGAATTGTTTGAAATAGAACTGTCTTGACATTTAACTGTGTGTAAACAAAATATATACTTAACTGAATTGTTTAAAATTTAATTCGGAGTTTAATGACCCGAAAAGGGTTGATACACCTTAAAACAAAAATTTGAAACCATATAATTACCAGAAAATTTTTCAGTTTCGGTATAAGCGTCTAAAATTATATAACTTTGAGCAAACAAACGATTATCACCAAATAAAAATAATTACTTGAAACCATACTATGGTGTATAAATTAATATTTCATAAGAATTCTTAAAAACGTGTAACTGTGTGCAAATTATTTGTATTACGTAGGAATACCGGGAAAATAAATGATTATTGACGAATAAAAAAAAAAATGGACAATTAAAAATAAATTGGTACATTGAAAGTGTTGTGATGACTTATCAAATATTTACAAATGTTTCACATTTCGGTATTAAATACCCTGTCAGAAATTCATGTGTAGTTAAAATCAATCGATTAATTATCCAGTTTTATAGGGGATTTTTCTCAATTTAATAGGACCAAATATGTTTTGATATCCTTGGAAATTAACTCTAACATGAAAACAGCTCCCCCAGAAACATTTTGTATACTTAGCCAACATATCCCGAAATAGTTGAAATATTCTTCGAGTACGTGGTAAGAACTTGGCTATAATTGTTTAGATATCTTCTATGTATTTTAGTATTCAAAACCGTTGTTCTACTTACAAGTGCTACCCAAGAAATAACACGAAAAATAATGAATATTATAGACAGAATTAAAGACAAAGGCCAAAAGATACGGCCAATACCTAAATCGAAGTTTAGTTGGTCGAGTGAAGATTTTTTTTTAAATTCGTCTACAAAGCTTGATTAGTATAAAAAGGGGGGGTATTCTTGGACTCATCCCCACTTTAAACTTAATCCTTTCATTTTAAAATCTTTAAAACTTAATTCGCTTAACGAAATTCGCCATTAAGCATAAAGTCTGCAATTTGGTACTGAGAAGCCGGGAGGAAAAACGGAAAATTCAATACACCTGCTCCCCACACAAAAAACAAAAATTATATACTACATATAACAAACAAATGTGTTGAGAATCTCTAATAGGAAGTTGGGGAAGAGGAGAAAAGAAAAATGGAATAAAAGAAAAAATAAGGGCAAATTTGAACAAAGGAAAGGAAGAGAAAAAAAACGTTTACATAAGTTCATTAAAGTACAAACTCTAAAAGAGTCTAATCTTTAAATGCAAGAAAAAGCAGAAGTTTTCTGTAGAAAAGCCTTCGAACGTAGAGACCCTTTGTCGTCTGAGCTTATGAAATAAACCGACTGCACCTCTGCAGAGGCATACCCCACCCCACAACCAATGTCTTGGACACTAAACAATCTGATGGTGAGGCTTTGAGGAATGTGAAGTACCCATTCATTGCTATTAATCCTAAGTTCACCCTGGCCTGGAGTTTTAACACCTGATAGGGAGGGACCTATCTGAGTCAAATAGAACTATTCAAAAAATGTGCCAACAAATGACTTATGCTAAACTGACTTGTTAGAAATAGAAATATTTGATCATTTAACTGTGTGTAAACAAAAGACTGTTTAATTGAACTATTAGTGATATATAGCAATACTTGGAACAATTCAACTTTCTTGGTTTGGTTTCTTTGTTTAATGGCATATCAACCATTGGAGTTTATTTAATGCCAATGCTATTCTCCTAAAAGAACAGTAGTGGTACTATTTAACCCATAGCTAGGAGGATAAGGGGATTTTTACCTTTCCCGAAGGTATTTGCCCGAAAGTGAAAGTAATAGCGCGACTGGAGTACGAATTCGCTTACTACGATTCCGCAGTCTATCGCTTTAACCATTACACCACAAGGACACCCCCTAATTTTTTTATGTTGACAAGTCATACATATCTAATATGTAAAAAATGGATTTAGCATTGAATAACCAACAATGGTTGATGTTACATCTGCGGGTGTCGAAACACCATAACTAATAATGTGTCTTATAGATCTTTCCCTTAGACGAATATGGTGGGTGGGTGTGAGTGTGTGTGTGTGTGTGTAACACATCGATGACAGACATAGTAGTGGAAAAAGGAATAGAGCACTCACAGTTGACTTGACGAGAACATTTATTTACAAGGACAAACACATTTTGGTGGTACGTAATACATTTATCAATATGGGCCGAGCTGTGTTACAGCTCCCTCGGGAAAAGGTAAATTAATTCCATATTTGCCTTCCGGATTTCAAAGTAACCCCTCGTTCGCGCTCCACACATAATCTCGTGCCGTTCTCGTGTGTTTACACGAGAACTCAAAACAGGAGGGATCAAAAAGGAGGAGGTAACTCTGCCTGAAACAGAAAAGGGTTTAGCTCTCTTCGACCGTTAGATCGTCCGAACAGTTGATATGCCATAAAACCAAACCAAACCAAACGAAGATATTAAACTCAACAGATTTGGTTCTATCTCATTTAGTTTTATTACTGTAAACATTTAACATTAACGCTGAATTTTCATAATTCATGATATTTCAACATTTACAATAAGAAAAAGTCAATCGCCAAGATAATTAACCAAGTTAGATTAAAACTCAAGAAAATTCAAGCTGTAAATATAAAACCGTTTTCCTAAGGAAGATAATTCACATTATCAAAATCCAATAAGCGTGACACCTGATAAGTCTTCGACAATGGAGACTTATTCAAACGACATAAAAGTATATCAACGGAAGTAATAGGATGCAGCATTGGGGATGAGAAAGCAGATGAATCCAAGGGACGAGTCAATGGTGAACTTCGCTAAATGCTGGGTGGAAGAATCTCATAGGTCAACGGCCAGGATTAAATAGTTCAGTCAAGAAACTACTGCTAGTCATCTATTAGGGTAACGTCAATTGATGAGGAGAAAACCAATAAATGATTGCTATGACTAATTCAAACTGTACATCCAAACCGCATCACCGTTCAGGCAAGTAAACAAAATTATATACTACGTATAACAAACAAATGTGTCGAGAATCTCAAATAGGAAGTGGGGAGAGGAGAAAAGAAAAATGAAATAAAAGAAAAAAATAAAGGCAAATTTGAACAAAGGAAAGGAAGAGAAAAAATATCCAACAACTGGGGCCAGAGCTCGCCTCTGGTCCCAGTGCTCGGGGAAAAAAATCAGCTACAGAGCACAAACCAAACTTACTTCGATGCAAAAGCATTGTCAACACAGCGACATGTAACGTTGGAATTTAAACATAGCAAACCAGTTACCTGAATAGACAGCATCTGCAGCTGAGCATATAAAAGATACCATTCGCTTCCAAGAACAGATATTACCATAGTGAACTAGAAATAGAATATAATACTGGTTATGGATGGTCATTTGTCTTGGTATCTACGTGGAAAAAACTCCGTCAATGCAGTTTTTGGTGGTGTAGAAATGCTTCTCAGTCCTCGTGCGAGAAAAAAGAAGCAAATGCCAATCCCAGAAACCTAAAGCCCAGCGAGAATACGAAAAAATAAATAAATAAATAAAATAAATAGGAATACATTCAATTCCAAATAAAAATCAGAAACTCAGAAGATAGACCATCACAAATAGCATAACAGACAGTAAATGGACAGAGTTAAAGGAAAAATACACAAAAAAAAACTAAAAGCTTCAAACCAAGAAGAAAGACTGCAGAAGTGGAAAGAACATTTGGAAACCCTCCTGAATTCACTGATAAGCCTATCAAAAAATTAAGTACTAAACATCTAATTTGGACAGTTTACCGAGAAGGAACTTAACCAATTACTATATAATATGAAAACAAATTAAAAACCGTAGAGTTTTCGATAAAATACTTCCTGAAGTCTGGTAGACAAGAAAATTTGACGACATACTTAGTTCATGCCTCGCCTTCTATAAGCAAAACAATAGAGAAAAGAGTGCATCTTCCCTTCCCCAGGAAAGGTGACCCTGGAATCGCTAAGAACTCAAGTGGCATAACTCTTACTGCTTAGCGAGTAAAGTTTTTAAAGCCATGCTTGTCAACTCTATCCTTCCTGGAATCGGGAAAATTCTTGGGTAAACCAGAACGGTTCTCTGAGAAATCGATCCACAACTTCAGATTCCGCCTATCCTCGAATTATCGAAGGAGTACAGGCAAAAAATATTGAGGCAACTCTATTGTTCCTAGATTTCTCCAAAGCAGTTGATTCATGCGAAGACGAAGGAAATTCTTCTAGAATATAATCTCCCCAAAGAAACAGTTACACCTAAAATGAAACTTTATCAGAAAAAAAAAAAAAAGTAATGATTGTCCCCACCATCACCGATGAAAACAGACTTCTTCAAGATAATGTAATTCGAACGTCGATAGATCTGAGAAAATAGTTGCACACTCACACAAAATTCTGCAAAAACTATAACAGGCGCAGTCTTTACAGAAGATCAAGCACTCCTCGCAAAACACCGGTTCAAACAGATCCCTTACTGCATAAGCTTGAGCAGAAGGTACTGGCCTCTAAATGAACGCAAATAAAATAGATTTCATGTGTTTGAAACGAGGAGCCACCCCCGCTTTAAGTGGAAAGCCCCTAAATTTAGTAAACAATTAACCCCCGCAGCAATATTTCATGTGCTGAAAGTGACGTCAACACACACTGAGCGACGGCGTGGACTGCTATTTGGCAGGTTATTGATCATATGGAAATAAGATCCCTATGATAAAATAAAAACGGATTTCTTACAAGCCATAGTTGTGTCAATACTACTGTATGGATGCAGTATATTGATCCAAATAAAACGCACGGAGAAAAGTTAAATGAGAATTTTTTTTTAAAAAGAAAAAGTATATTTTGTGCTGTCTTGAAAAAATTCCAGAAACAACACCCCAACAAAATGCCAGTTATACGGTCACTTACCTCCTATCTCATAAACCATTCCAGTAAGACGTGCAAGACATGTAGAACATTGCTGAAGCAGCAAAGATGAAAGCATAGATAAAGTTCTTGTGTGAAGCCCTACATATGAACACGCCAGCGTTAGCCGACCAGCAAATACTCAGATCAGTGCTATGTAGATAATGAAAGGACTTTTAAAAGGACCTGTATAGAGTGATGGATGATTGGAACGGAGGGTGAGAGAGATTCAGAGAACTTTGTGCTGTCAACGCGATTTGAGCTTTTTTTTTTTCTACTTTTCTACCTCTTTATGAAGATTTCACCAAAATAATTTTCCGACTTCCCAAGTCGAATTCAACATGAAGTCATTTTATTGTGGTGGCGGTCACGCACTAATTAAGGCTCCTGCGTGACCATCAAGAGAAATATTTGGTCCTCTGAGAATTCTCTTCAGGGTTACCTCAACTACTCATGAAAAGTTTTATATAAAAATAGACGCCTGTGACGTAGCATTAGTTCGTTAGTGTTTTATGACATCAACCCTTGTGGAATATTGAACCCCAAATCACACACACATTATATATAAGAGCGAGAGAGAGGGGGGTGAGAGTTGTAAACGAATAGTTTGGAGGTAACTTTATTTTTTAACTAGTTCTTAGAGCTTATTAGTTTGCAGTCAAATGGTTTCAAATATTGCAATTCAATATTCCCATCTAATTGAAATAACTTGAACAAACCTGTTTGGTTTTAAATAACTAATAATCATAATTCTTTGTAAATGATTGAACAGTTCCTTTTTGACTCATAGATAGGGGCCTAACCGAAGAATAATAAAAATGAAGTGGTACTCCCAATTCCCCAAAGTACAAAGACTAGATTACTGATTTTATTCAACGGCATGTCATCCTGTCTGGGAACATTTTATGCCAAGAGGGAAATTGTGGGAGACGTTTAAATTTATTTTGATGTTTTTCCAAGGATCTTTCTTGGATTTTGATCGTGAATTGTCAGCAGTTTGGGGTTGTAATTTACTGTTATATTTTTTTAGTATAATTTCTATTTTAAGAGCGACAAAATGTTATCTATTCTGATATTTTTAAATATGTCTCATTATTTTTAAAGTAAAAGAGTTTTGTGGATAAAATATCCCTACATTTCATTTGAATGTGTTTGATAGTATAGAATGTTTCACATGCTATTAATTCTGATAGAGTTTCTTGTTCATGTTAAAAGAAAAGAGGGAGGTGTGTCACTCTTTAGTTTAGTATAACTGCCCATTCGTCCAGGACTGGAGCCTCACCATCAGATCCAATTATACCAAGGATAACTCATTGGGTTCAGTCAGCATATTATATTGCTCCAGCTGACGGATTATTGTCGCAGTAAAAAGGGAATTTTCAAAGCTAGGTTCAAATCCTGACCGATCGCAATTACGTTTTTCTTCCCAACAGTGCCCTTGGGGAAAGGCTTGAACCTATCTACTTCCCCAACCAATCATGGATAAATTGCAGGACACAAAAGGTTCTTTAAGCTTGGTTTGACAAACCATCTACGAGAGGGAAACTCACGAGTCGAACCAACTGTACTCCGCTGAAAAATTGATATTTTATCACATCCTTCTCGTAGCGAAGAGTTTTGGTAAATACGACGCGAGTTCAACTCCTTGACGAAGCTATATGTATTTTACAGACCTCATATCTTTGGGAAAGGCATGAATCCATCTCTCGCGCTCTCAGCTATAGTAGAGCAGACAAGATTCTTTAGCTTTGGCTTGGCAACCAGTCCAAGAGACGGAAAACTGAATTCTATTTAGCAGTACTACCTTTAAAATGTACTTTGAATCGCATCCTTTCCTTAAGGAGTTGAATAAATTCGACTAGAGTTCAGATCCTGGACGTTCTTTAGAAAAAACAAATACAAATGTATAATGAATGCAATTCCTTAACCTCTAGGCATAAAATAACCGTAGACGTTATTTTAAAATCAATATTTTGCAGTTTTATTTACGTAGTTGACAGGATCCACGTCTAAATCTATTTTTAAAAAATCAATTATTTTCAAATGGAGCCATCCTCCCCTAGCTAAGGGTAAAGGGGGTAGTTTGGACTCTTGAGGTTTTAAGGCAACTAGTTAAGAAGTAAAACTCGGAAGATAAACCAACTGTACTCTACTGAAAAAAAAATGACCGTGTGTCGTATCCTGCTCTTAACAGTGGAATGACGTAAAGACAGACAAAATATATAAACAGATCGGAAGAGATAGATCAGAGGAGACAAATTAATAGATAGAATAAATGAGACAATCCGATTTCGCAATGAAACGTGATAGCGAAAGATTCTGAAATAATATACCAAATGAAAACGAAATAAAAACTACACAAAGTCACCGATTCCGTTCAGTTTTATTAGTACTATTCCTTCATTTCCGAATTCTGCCGACCAATTTTGCTATATTTTTTTTCTTTGTTCATCGACAAATCCGATGTTAATCAATTAACCTAATTCCTTCTTTTTTTTCTCTCTCTTTTTCACTCTCTCTCTTCCCTTCTGGATTTTTCTCTAGTATTTTCCATCGACTTTCCTTTCTACCCAACCACGTGATCTCGATCTCTGCTTATTCGGGTGTTCTCTCCCATCAATTCAAAAATCACTTCAATAAAAAGATAGTTGATCACAGTTTCGTTAATACATCGATTATTCGATATTACCGAACGATTCTTTAAATGCATATTTGACGGCATCAAAATGTTTCTGATAGAATATTTACTTAGATCGTAGATCCAGACAAAAGACGACAGACTATTTAGCAAAGCAGCGTCCCTTCTCTAATACTACAGAAGGACCTCCGGGATTTGAAACGGCACAAATATTTGCCCTCTCGTTGCAAGTATCTAAATTTTGGTGCAATAAAATTTAAAATTAGAAATCCTAACAAAACTAAAAAAAAAAGCACGCACATAAAATGATTACATTTATTTTAATTGATTTCTATATAAAATTATACATAGATTTGCTTTTAATTCGTTTGAGAGTAAAGTGAAAAATCAGTTACACCAAGTAACTATTCCAAAAAACTGGCTTTGTTCAAACCAGTATGCAAATCAACCACACCATATACAATGTAAACCTTTTATTTCGTAATGATATGCAACATACATTGTAGGATTTTTAACCCATAAATACCATGGGCTGTTTTGTGCCAAATCTAATTCACCTCGACTTTAATAGAAACATTGTTAACAAATACAATGCTATTTTATGATTAGATGAATATTTAATAAGTGACACAACGTGCAATTAAACACTAAATATGTAAAAAATAAAATTTATGAAATATATGAATATATACCTCAAAAACAAAAAATATCTTTTTGTTCAAGACTTAAATTGACCTAAAAAGCTGGTTGATTGTTGCTAAAGGTCAGTTAAGTGCGGGACAATTGTTTTTGATTTTAAAGGTCAGCGAATTTATTTAATTTTTTGGTTGTCATCTAACTCCATCGATCATAATGATGAAACGGGTAATTTCGTAAAACACATTTTCTAGTTCTTATCTTAAAGGTCAATGTCAAAAGGGAGATTCAATTTTGCTCCAACCTAAATAAAAGTGAGCTGGGCATGGCTCATCCAGTCAGGTGAGGCTGAGAATTTTTTATTCAACCCCATTGCTGTAAACCTGTTCCCATTAGTCAAAGCATCTAAAAAGGGTTTTCCCTATACCTGTAAGATATAATCCTGTACTATGATTGACTGACCAATGGGAATATGACTCCTAATTGTCTCTAATTGGACAACCAATCAGAAACCTTTTTAGTCCAGACTTTGATCTATAAAAATAGGATGGTAAAACGAATCATCAGAGAGGATTTAAAAAAAGGGATCAAAAAGAAACTCAAGACTGCCAAAGAAGTATCCCTTCTATTCTAGACCCGAAGCACTCCGAACACTCTTCAGACTTTACAAAAATTCAAAGTCCCAGACTTTAGAGACATTAGTGTCATTCTAACCACACCTCTTCGTCACTCTTCCTCTCTCGATATTCTTTCTGCTTCTTCTTTTTGCCAGGAAAGCAAACATCGTTTGCTTGTTATTTATTGTCTCACAAACGGGTTTCAATAAAAACCATTTTTGTTGCTTGTTAACAACGGGTTTTCTCTATTGTTTGAGTTGCTAGACAATCTAGCCACTCATATTACCTGATCGTCAGAAGAAGACCCTGCTGAAATATGTCAACTTCCACTTCGTGGATCTTTCAAACACAGCGTGGGCACGGAATGATTTGACAATACAAACAGTCGGAAGCTGATGTGTTAGTCACGAACACAACAGTCACAATAAGTACTATGATTAATAGTCACACCACATTGGGTTCCGTGTCTAGCACAGGACCACAATAAGCATTGAGAATATACCGCAAATAACTAAGGGAATCGTGATGTAGTTTCGGTTGTTGATAAACACACTATCCATAAGATTATTATGTTTAGTTACTTGAAACCATATAATTGCTTTACAAATTATTGGTGCTTGATAATAGTCGAAACTATATAAACGTGCAATCAAATTATCATAAAATAATTACTTTAAGCCGTAAACCTTTGCACACATTTTTAGTATTTGATAGAAATACTTAAAATTATACTCATGTGTGAAAAAAAATTAATATCAAATATTCCTATAAGAAAACAAGTGATTATAGAAAAAAATCCTTTTTTAAAGAAATACAAGGGAAAATGGATTCATTTGCAAAGTTTGATTGTAATCTTAATTATATTTTGAATTTTCAGCATTAAATAAACCACAAGGCGTCGATATTGCAGTTAAATAAATTAAACAGTCTTTTTTATACCGCTGGATTTCATTTTCATATATAAGTAAAGTTAGCGACCGAAGTCGAGGGTGCCCCGAAGACTTTTTCCAGTAGCTACTACATCAAGGTGTAGGAGAAGGCGCTACTCCTTTCCCTGGATAGCTCCATTTTACCCTTGATCCTTACCTTATAAATCCGAGTACAATCAAGTACCATTTTTATAGTCTTTAATATAACTCGACCAGGGATTGGACCCCGGTCTTCCGGGCCATTGGGGAACACTTTACCCACTATATATATATATATATATATATATATATATATATATATATACACACACACACACACAAACTCGCGACTCGATGTTTCATGTTGTCGATCCTCATTTGGGCCAGTATTCAACACTTCTCATAACTTTTGGCAGTTTTTTATTAATCATATGGGTATATATACACAATGTATATAACAGATTTTAGATATTGATGTGTGGTTTTGACACATGTTTGCATTCCAAATTTGGCGCGTGTTTATTTTAATTTAAAATGAAGATTATAAACTGGGATATTAGAATACTAAAAGACAGTAAGATATTTGACATTTTTTAGCTAAAATATAACTGGCCTAATTTCTTGAGGGTTCAAAAGGATTTTTTTATTAACCAACCAGCTGATATAAACAGACCATCTTGTACTGTTTATATCAAGTTATCTTTCAGATAGATCGGAAAACAGAGTGAATGTTGTCTGGGGTATGACACTTAACCGGATCTGATGATGGAACTCCAATTCTGGAGTACCCTTTCATTACTATTATTCCCAGGTACACTCTGGCCCGGAGTTCTCGTACCTGTTGGGACTCATCAACGAGTTATATAAATCAATTTAATAATTGTACGTATTCGAGAGGGAAGTGTACCAAAAACTAATGAAACAACTACGCAAAAAATAAATGTAAAAATGAACGTACAATGAACATGATCCCTAAGCTGTAGATAGAAAACAACCCTTGAGCAGTTGAGATGCCATAAAGATCCATGAAACAGTTAAAGTAAATGAGAGATTTGCCAGTTATCCTCACTGTTATCAGCACGAAAACAAAAGTGGTGACGAGAGGTCGAGTTTCAGCTGAGGCTGCTTATCACTTCACTTTTATTACTTTAAAAAGGCATGAGATACAATTTTCCCTTCGCTATCTAGTCATCAGAAATCTTAACTGTTTTCTCTCTGAAATAATACTGTGGCCAGTTCAAATGCGCGCTCACTTAAGTAATTCACTCTCCCATAGTGATCTTACCCAAGATACAGTAACAAGATATCGAAAGCCTCTTTAAAATATTCACCATTTACGTTTCTTCCGTCATTTGTCTGTGATGAAGCGGAACTAATCAATTTCGATGACATTTCTAACCAACATTGTCACTGCAGTTCACGTCCGTCTCCAAATATGACATTTATGTCGAAGTTCCCGTGTCGTCTCTTCATTTCGTAATCGGAAATCATGAAAACTCCAAGAGTTCTTAAAATGAAATATGTCTCAAGTAAGGTAAATGCCGTCTAGACCCTCTGTTCTACGTATCGAATCTAGATAAGTTTTCGGTATTCTTTGAATCGTTCCATTGACTCACAGAACTAACGTTAACAAATGGAATGTATTCTAAGGTATCGTCTGTCTGTGGGGGGATTTCTTTTTATCAACATGTCAGGATCTATGAAGAGAACCATAGATTGAAAATTGGTCGATATATCTCAAGTTTATAGGTTATAGGCTTGGTTTCTTTGTTTAATGGCATATCAACCTTTGTAGGTTATTTAACGCCAGAGCCATTCTCCTAGAAGAACAGTAGCGGTACTGTTTAGACCATAGCTGGGAGGATAAGGGGGTTCAAAACCTTTCCCAAGGGTATTTGTCCGAAAGTGAACGTAATAGCGCGACTAGAGTACGAACACGCTTACTACGATTCCGCAGTCCATCGCTTTAACCATTACATCACGAGGGCACCCCTTTTATAGGTTATAGTTGGAAAGTAGTGAAATCTCGACTAGTTCGGCAGTAGTGGATACTAATATGTTAGTTAACCATATTACTGTTATTGTATACACACTTGAAATAAACCACCCCAAATTTTTTAGCATTAAAAATTGTTTTATTGTATTTTACGTATAATAAACGACCGCAATTTTTTGCTAGTCTTTAAAAATATTTCATCATCATCAAATGATATTAACAGAAAGCATTCAAATACATTTTCAAAACTACTGTAATCCAATCAATGTAATGCAATAAAGTAAATACCATTGTGGTCTAGACCTTAATGTAGCTTACTGTGTTTAGATATAACAAACATCATAAAACTACCACTGACACATAATACATTATCAATGCGTACGCAGTTTAGTTCTATTTGACCCATAGATAGGATCCTTTCAGGTGCTACCACTCCGAGCAAGAGTGGACCTAGAAGCAATGAAAATGAAGGGGTACTTTGCATTCCCCAAAACTCCAGCATTACTGGAACCTCACCATCAGATTGTTTAACTAGTGTTCTGGATATGACACTAAAGTGCAGAGGTGCAGTCGGTGTATTCTGCTGCCCCAGCCGACAGGGCAAACTTTAAACATAGGTGACAGCTAGGTTAAGCATCGAAACTCGGTAAGCTTGGGCATTTCAAAAACAATTCGTTTAATGAATGACTCCTTATTTTGAGGACAACTGCTCTTTAAAAGACGTTCATTATATAATACATACATTAAATAAATAAATATATTAGTTAACACAAATACACATCTGTATATACTATATTACTGAGTATATAAATATTTCGGCTGCAATTTCGGTGACAGGTTGTTTTATTCAGGAGGGAGTAGCTAGCCCCAATTTCCTTCAATGGAAATTCTTTTGACAATCCACAATAACTAGAGAGTAAAACTAGAAATGATAAGTTTACCGAGAAAAACTTTGGATTGTGACTAAGGTTTTCGTGACCAAACAGATAAAGACGACGTCCATCAATGATTAAATGAAAGAATTGGTAAGCATTCTGCCACATCCTTTGCTATCTTTTTTATCTCCCACGTAAGAGTAGGATTAAGTTTCAGTGTATAGTAGTTTTATTCCCCCCTTTTAAATTATGAGATTTCTGGCATTAAAAATATTCAAAAATTTCTTTAAAATTACTGACAAAGAACTTAAAATAACTACATGTCATTGTCTTAAAAATAACAGATTTTAATTTTCTGATGTCAAACTAATCTGTGATATTAAAAATTTTCCCTGAAACGTACAAAACTCGAAAATATACAGTTTTTATTCCAGAGTAATTTTTTCGCTGTAGACACTTTGATTTTAAATAAAAGAATAAACTAAAACGCAGATTTATTTTGATTTTTTAATCTAAATTCATAAATGGTTTATATATTTTAAGATGAATTTTTGACTATTCGAAAAAGATAATTTAATATCTAAGGTAAAAAAGAACCAAGAAAATGTGAATTTTAAATCAATTCAATATACTATCATTGTTACAACGTCAGAACACACACACACACACACACACACACACACACACACACACACACACACACACACACACACACACACACACACACACACACACACACACACACACACTGAAATCCACACTATATATCTAAAATTAATGTGGCATAATAGCGTTTGTCAATGGCCCGGGAGACCAGGGTTCAATCCCAGAGAGTCATACCACATACCATAGACTCAAAAATAGTACTCGACACCTTGTTTAAAACCCAGTATTATAAAGTGCGGATCAAGATTAAGTGGAGCAATCAAGGGAAAGGAGTAACGCCTTTCCCAATACCTCTGAGTAGTAGCTATTTAAAAGGGACCCTGTAGGTTGCCCTCGACAACGGCCAGCCAACATACAACCTATATATAAATAGAATAAATAAATATATACCTAAGAGTTGAGTCCATTAATTTCGTTTTAGTAAATAATGAACAAGTGATTTTCATGAATAATTTAACCATGAATTAATTTTAATAATATATTCACCATTATTTTTAACCCCCCATTGCCATTCATCAGGTAAACTTGATTCCTCTCAAGTAAAATTCTGCAAGGTTTCAAGCTGTAAAAGGTTTTCTTCCATAAACTTTGCCCCTGATTATGAGACATTATGCCATTTAAAGTATACTGTCAACAGCCAAAATTGAATATTGTTCCTGTTTGATTCTTGCTGAATGTGACCTTTCTTTATCCTGGAGAAGCACTATGTTTCTGCTATTGACGAGTGCCGAGTGTTTTCTTCGATTTTTCTTGCACGTGTCGGAGCCTTTGAAAGTTTTAGTTTGCATTGAGTGTGAGGTTTAAAAACTCAAAATGAATAATTCCACCGATAAACAGGCATGTCTTTTCTTCCATGAAGCTCTGTCTTTGGAATTGGCAGTAGAGATTCATCTTCGTCAATCCACTGGCTTTTGTGATGAACATTGTAATGAACAACAAATTTTTCGTCATCTGAAATGATTTTCTGGAAAAACTGGTTACTTCTCTGCCTTGAAAGAAGACTTGTCCCTATGGATGTGCGGTCTTCACTCTTCTCGCCAACAGAATGATGAATACAAATGCTCAGCTTGCTCACTTTCCTAATCTTTTTTCATTTTGAAAGTAGTTTGAGCTGTGTTGAGGTCAAGTGCTAATCCTCGAGTGCTATTGCGCAGATTGCATTCCAATTTTCTTAAAGCATCTTCATAGAATGTCAGATGGGAGTCCTGGTCAGAGTTAATCTTTCAATGACGTATCGTCACGACTAACCTTCGAAAAACATGTTTCTAACTTTGCAATCAGTAATGACACCTTGATCATAAAAAAGGTGAAAATCTTACTTTCTGTAGAGTTTTTATTCTTGTAAAACTTCCGCAAAATTCCAGCTCCTTCATTTTAGGCGCCTGAAATTTAAATTTTGATGCCCCTAATTTCACTACTGAAATTAGAAATGACCGATGAAGGTACTCTTAAATAAGTTAACTTTCAATTACGTTCAAAACATTGAAAGTTTGAAATGCGTTGTCAAAGCTTATTCATAGAAAAAATTAAAAATACATAAAACTTAGACACACACACATACACACATATATATATGATGAATTTTACCTAAGGAAAGGGCAACAGGAAGCACTGTTTACAGTTGAAACCTTTTGTAAAAAAAAAAAAAAAAAAAAAAAAAAAAAAAAACAATAGCAACTTTCATGCAATAGAAGACCGACATTCTTTATTGACGGCTGCGCCCAAAACGTTTTCTTTACTGGAAAGTGTGTTTTTACTCCGTGGACTGTCATTTTGGTTCAGGCTAATAATTGCAATCTTATGTTTAGCCAATTTGTAAACATTTTTTGACTAAAACGTGTAACTCAGTACACGTCACTTTCGTGAAATTCACAAGGTTTGCTCTTTTCAGTCATCAAAAATTTGATTATGAATCTCTATTCAAACCCGAGGCACAATGATTTGCTGCCATTTTGAATAACTTCAATTTTTCTTTTTTTTTTTTTTGTGATTGAAACAATTTCTGCAATTAACCTATTCTAAACAGAGCAGAGTTTAAATTCATGAAAAAAAAAAAAAAATTCTAAAGATAAAATTTATTGTGCTTTTTTTAAAGGACTATCCTTTAATTTATACGTAAATTGTCTATGTGTTAGTATTTCACATTCTATGAGTATCAAATTTGGTGAGGAATACGGATATAAGCTGTTTAAACCCGGATGTAAATTGACAACAGAGATCAAAGCATTTTCTCTTTATCGTTCAGACGCAGTGCATAAATAACATGTAGATTCGTTTTTAGCATCAAAATCATTTCTATTCTGATGAAGGCAGACCTCAGGCGAAACGTGTGAATCTGATTTTCAAAATTATCATTCAGTCGAATTCAATTACAAACTTTACTCGCACACATATTTACAGCATGCTTCATAAGTAACAACACGCAATTGTTTTTATAACTAATTCATTTTCATCTGAATTAAAAAAAAAAAAATATAAGAAAATTTCATTCGGTTTAGTTGAACTTTGTACAATCAAAATGGATATTTTAAAGTATTACAGTATCACCTATAAATAAGTACACTCCTAACAATATTTTATGGTTTGGTTTATTGGATTTTATGGCATATCAACCTTGGTAGGTTATTTAACGCCAAATCCATTTTTATGGAAATAATCTGTTCTATTTAAAATAATTCAGTTTATCATAAGTTCAGTTTAATTGTCAAAAACATTTCCATTTCAAACTATTCAAGCAGTTATATGTAACAATTCAGTTAAGTGTAAATACAGTTTTAATGTCGAAAAACAGTTCTATTTGAAATAATTCAGTTAAGCATAAGCCCGCAGTTTAAATGTAAGTACAGTTTAATAGTCAAAAACATTTCTATTTCAAGCTATTCAGTTTACTCAAACAATTCAGTTTAGCGTAAGTATGCTGTTAGTTCTATTTAACCCATAGATAGGGCCCTATCAGGTGCTACCACTCCGGCCCAGAGTGGACCTGGGAGCAATGGCAATGAAGGGGTACTCCGCATTCCCCAAATCTCCAGTACTGCTGGAACCTCACCATCAGATTGTTTAGTGTCATATCAGGACACTCGTTAGGTGGGGTCTGTCTTACCCCTCTGCAGAGGTGCAGTCAGTGTATTCTACTGCCCCAGCCGACTGGGCAAACAATATTTTATAAAATTTTCATTTATCTTCAAAACCAAATACAGTAGGATTTATTATTTCTAATTGAATTTTATACAATCAATTATTACAGTATCGCCTATAAGTTACAAATTTTTTCTCAACCAAAAGACACCGGAATGTTATTTCTCGTAGATAAATAGAAAATGGCGATGGCAGAGATTATCGTAATAAAACTTGAAATGTCTTATAATAACCAAAAGAAAATGTGTCAATCTTAATATCTCAACATACCAAATCTTTTGAATATATTTATAAATTGTCTTACTGGATAATTAAGATTGGCAAATACATATTACTGAAAAATAAATGACAATGTACACAACAAAGCTTTGCAAATATTGTGTTGTCTATAAATAACGACTCGCGTATATTTTTTATTAAAATCTTCATTTTCTTTACGAAAAATACAAGGATTTTATTTCTTGTAAAACATTATATTACCTAAATTGATATTCTGGAGTACTACGGTATCCCTTATAAACGAGGACAACAAAAAAAAAATTAATTGTTAAATTTTCTTTTAAAAGATACCAAAGCCTGTTTAATGTTGACAGTGATGATTCATTAGCTTTTAATCTGTTGCTGTTTATCGGATTAATCAAGCTTAATAATATACGTCCTTTTAACTGGTCCCAACAGCATTCCATTTGAGATTCAAATTAGGAATTCCTTGTAATAGTACCACAGTATCTTGGAAACGAGTTTTAACTGTAAGAGCACACGGAAGAGATGCATACTTATCCATTAAATCAGGATTAAGGTGGCTTCACTGAGGGATAATGACTTCTGTAATATCGACAGTTAACTCTCCGTTCATCGGCAGCTGATATTTGTACACGTGAATATACATGGACTGCTTAAATTCCCACCGGTAAATCCCCGTGTAATATAAATAGCGGCAGGATTTCGTTTTATATATCTTGCCTTAGGGTTTAGTTAGACAGAGAACCTTTCGGCTCAGTGCATGGGTTAGTTAGGTGCAAACATGGGCGCAGGTGTTCATGCGCACGCTCGAAGCCTACGTGTCATTCAGAGATGTCACAATAAGAATCCCATATAGAGGATGTGACCAGGGACGTAAGTGACGTCACGCACCGGAAGCATGGGCTGAAATCTGAAAAGTCAGTTAGTTGAGTTCTGCTTTAGAGGAAGAAGGTTGACTTTCACCGCTCGCTGAGGCCTTGTGTCGGGTGCGCACGTGATGGGGGGCAGGCAGATGGAAAAGCCGGCATAGAAAGATTGTGCCTCTCTCCTTATGTCGGAAAACCTTTAAACTCAAAGGTTATAAAAAGTTTCGTACCTGAACTAAGAAGTCGTAAGTGTTTTTCGTGTTTCGGGATTCTTATGTTATCTATATATGAGTTATGAACATTCTATGTACATTTCACATATCCGTATCATGGTTATGTTACACCCGCCCCATTTCTAAATCGCTACAGCCTTGCAAAATGAGTTAATCAGGCTGTCAAATAACGAGATCTTTTTACATTCAAGAACAAAGGAGAGAAGGCCAAAGATCGAGGTGGTTGCCCAAGGTTCTAAGACGACAGATTTCTTGGCATATAATCAACCTTAGTAGGTTATTTAATGCCAAAACCTATTTATACGTATATATTACGATTTGTAAACATTTTGTTGATAACGTTTTTAAACGAGCCTAAGCTCATTTTTTTTTGTTGCTCATAGTTAAATGTTTTCAAGTATTGCGATGTATGACTAACTATTCATTTCAATATCAGTCGTTTATTTATATTTAAAGGATTAAATAATTCTTTTTAACATATTTGTTTGCACTCAGATTAAAATGTTAAATTTCTATTTTACGCATAGATAGTTGATTGGTTGAGTTTTATGGCATATCAACCTTTGTTGGTTATTTAACGCCAAATCCACTTTTGTGCAAATAGTTCTATTTCAAATAATTCAGTTTAGCACGAGTACACAGTTGAATTGTCAAAACAGATCTAATTCAGTTTAGTATAAGTACAGATATTGTTTACACACAGTTAAATGTCAAAACAGGGCCCTATCAGGTGATACCACTCCAGGCCAGAGTGAACCTGGGAGCACTGGCAAAGAATGGATGCTCCGCATACCCCAAAGCTCCAGCATCATTGAAACCTCACCACCAGATTGTCATATCTAGGACACTCGTTGGCGGGGTCTTACTCCCCTGCAGAGAAGCAGTCGATGTATTCCACAGCCCCAGCCGACTGGGCAACAATAGTTACCTACCAGGTGCTATCACTCCGGGTCAGAGTGGGCCTGGGAGCAATGGTAATGAAGGAGTACTCCACATTCTCCAAAGCTCTAGCATAACTGAAACCTCATCATCAGATTGTTTCGTGTCATATATCCAAGACAGTGATTGTGGGTTGGGAGTTTTACCCCATTTGTAGAGATGCCGACTGGGCTGTTAATGTTCTCAGAGTAAAGGTTACTGTTGATGAAAATGTTGATCAGAGTCTTTTTCCTGTCTGCCTCTTGTCATTAATGCCAGGTTTACTGTGATCCAGAATGGCAATACCTGTCAGGGTCCCATCCGTGGACTGTCATTTCGAGTCAGGCTCATAATTGCAAACTTATGTTTAGCCAATTTGTAAACATTTTTTGACTAAAATATGCAACTCTGTACACGTCATTTTCGTAAATTCACAAGGCTTTCTCTTTTCAGTCACCAAAAATTTCCAAGTTTAAAAAAAAATTAAAGATTAATCCCAGGTTTACTGTGATCCATAATGGCAATACCTGTCAGGTTTCTGGTTTCTTTGTTTAATGGCATATCAACCTTTGTAGGTTATTTAATGCCAAATCTATTCTCCTAGAAGAACAGTAGTGGTACTATTTAACCCATAGCTCAGAGGATAAGGGGGTTCATACCTTTCCCAAGGGTATTTGCCCGAAAGTGAACGTAATAGCGCGACTGGAATTCGAACTCGTTTACTACGATTCCGCAGTCCATCGCTTTAACCATTACACCACGAGGACAACCCCAGAACAGTATTGGTACTATTTAAGCCATAGCTGGGAGGATAAGGGGGTTCATACCTTTCCCAAGGGTATTTGCCCGAAAGTGAACGTAATAGCGCGACTGGAGTACGAACTCGCGTACTACGATTCCGCAGTCTATCGCTTTAACCATTACACCACGAGGACACCCCCAATACCTGTCAGGGTCCCATCTACGGGTTAAACATAACTGAATATTATTTGTATTCAATAGGGTCGTGTGCAAAAAATCTTAAGAAACAACACTAAAAACAACGTAAAAAGAAATGTATAAATAAACGCAATTCCGTAAAATAAACCGAGATATCTTAACATGATGTTAAAAGCAAACAAAATCTGGTTTCTCTACTCCAGAAAGTGACTACACACAAATTCATGAGCATATTACGCAATGCATGTGCTTCCATACCAGTCGAAGACAATCATTCGGGTCAAGGGATGCTATACACAATACCGTTAGCTATCGCTGCAATGTTTACTGCTCAAGAGATTCATTGGATTCATTACAAACATGTTTAATGACGTCTGTCCGTTTGTAGCGTCACACGCAGCAACCACTTACCCTGCAGTTGTTGTAACGGTTGGGTTTTATGAGAAGCATGTAACGAGACGATGATGGTCGTAGGATATGAAATCGGACAGCCGAGTTCAAATCCTGAAAAAGGTTGTCTGCGTTTCACTGCACGCAAACGCTCTGCTATGTGTAAGTAGTCGGGTAGAAAGAGCATTTAGTCCAGATAAGGCCATCATTCTAGGAACTTAGAGAATTAACATTGCGTCACATCCTACCTGTGAGAAAGAGGTTCCTTTAATACAGTTTGTTCCTTTGAGCTATAAAATTCATTAGGAATATTTAGAAGGCTGATGCCAAACTAGTCCAGTAGATAAATATCCTATGGTAAATACCAAATCTTAGAAGCGCCTCGCGTAGACAATAGATTATAAGTTCTTGAAAAGAGAAAAGAGCTTTTATTTCGGTCACGTCTCGTCAGAAAACTGTCATAAAAGCAACCAAAGTAAAGTAATAAGAATAAAGTAGTTGACAACTAAGCCAAACCAAACCAAAATCCCACAAAGGCTTTTTGCCAAGTCTTCAACTACCTTATGTTTATTCCTCTATTCTGTTGAGGTGGGCGCCTTGGATAGTGTAATGGTTAGCAAACCTGCAAGAGCGAGTTTGAGTCTCAATGGATGCCCCATTCATTCGGCCTTATGCCACATTTTAGCAAAAAGCTTAGTAAATTACTATTACTGTGTTGGCTTTTGTTATGGTGGTCTGACGAGACGTCACACAAGAAAAAAAAATGCGCCCTTTTTTTTAACACTTATGTACTCTACTTATAGCCATTCTATTATCCCAGTTAAAAACGAGGATGCCTCACCGTGGAGCAGTAGGATAAAAGTCTAGCGAATTAGGTGACAGAATTATTGAGGGTTGCTATATTCTGGTCATTATCAGGGGGTAGTATATTCCCCCCAGAGCTCCAGACTTGGTGTCTTACCACTAGATGCAGTTTTGTGCCATACTTAGGGCCATCCATTTTAGGGAATGAGTCTTAATCATTGGCAGAGAATGCAGTTAGCATAAATTAAACCCCCACCCCGTCAAGTGTGGGAGAAAATATTTCTGGGTCATTTCGGAAGTGTGACATGTTAAGTGAATAATCATTTTTAATACAAATTCTTTTCAATTAAATTATTAAAGTTTTATTTTATCAAAATATTTACCTTACTTTGGAAGGCGAAAGTGAAAATCTACTTTATTTGAAACTTCTGTTAGAAGAAAAAAAACTTACAAAACATTTTAGTGGAGAAAGTTGTTTTGTTTTTAGCAAAACCAAATTTTCTGATTTTCTACGACAAAAAAATATCCAGAATTGAGCTTTAATTTTGTCAAATTTTTTCGGAAAATTCTATTCAAATTGATTTTACAAAATTTGATTAAATTTTTCTACAGCTTGAAGTCAAGTGTTCTAAAAAGTTAATTTTTCATTTTTTCCATAAAATATTATGGACTAGCATTTTCCTTACTTTGATCACAAGTTTTTTTTCTCTATGATCGGAAGTTCTAGAATAAATCGATTGATAGAATTTACTGATCTGCCAACCTCTCTAAGGTTATTTTATGATTAAAGGTTAAGGATCATGAAGGGGTTTTGTTGGTGTGTGGGCACAGTTATGTTATCAAATAGTACTATCCTATATAAATAACTTTAAATCTATTTGACTCATACCTGGGAACCTTAGGGGTAATATCACCTCAGGTCATAGCGAACCTGATGGTAATGTAGGGGTACCGACACTACCCACAGCTCCAGAACCCGAGTATCAGCATCTGATGCAGTTTAGTATCATATCCAGGGGAGTAATTCCCCAGAGGATAAAAGGAGAGAAGCATAATAGTCTTATGCCTCAATAGAACTAGTTGAGGAAATTTGACAATTCTTGTTCTTGCTCATTCTATAACATATCCATGATACTGATACGAATAGTACGAATATGTAAAACGATCATATGCATAGGAATCCCGAACACACTGACGACTCTCGGTAGTTCAGGTACGAAACTTTTACCTTCTTGACTTTTAGGTTTCCAACACGAGGAGAGAGAGGCACAATTTTTACTATGCTGACTGTTCCATCTGACCCCACCACGCGCGGCGCATCTCGTAGACCCAACTGGCCTCGCCTAACTTCGGATCTCAACTCGCTTCGTCTAGCTTCAAATCTCAACAAACTGCTTTTTTTTTTCAAAAATAACCCAAAATCCTCGGCCCATCACTTCCGGGCATGATGTCATTCCCATCCCCCGTCCGATTTCCTATCCGGGGTTTTTATTATGACATCTGTGATTGTCACATCCTCCCCGCACGAGCGTGAACACCTACGCTCAATGTGTGCCCCTACCCATGCACTAAGCCGAATAGTTCTAAGCCTAACTAAACCGAAAGATAAGATATAACTAACGAAAAATGAAAACATTTTAAAAAATCCTTCCACAATTATATAACAATTCATAAATTATCAAAAATTTAGATAAAGCAAGAAATAGCTCGACAACTCTGCAACTAAATCATTGTTATTGTGTATATATATATATATATATATATATATATATATATATCTTGTTCAGGATTGCACGCAGCATTAAGTCCTGGCAGCAACACCCCACAAGACACCAACTGTACGGCCACCTGCCCCCTATCACGAAAACCATTCAAGTTAGACGAACCAGACATGCAGGACACTGCTGGAGAAGCAGAGATGAACTCATAAGAGATGTACTCTTATGGATCCCCACACATGGCTGCGCAAAAGCAGGACGTCCAGCACGAACGTACATTCAGCAGCTATGTAAGGATACGGGATGTTGTCCTGAAGACCTACCTAGGGCGATGAACGATAGGGAGGAGTGGCGAGAGAGGGTCAGGGATATCCGTGCTACCAACGCGATATGATGATGATGATATATATCTTAAAAGAAAGAAAAAATGCGAAAAAGTTTGTGCGCCATAAAGTAAGGTATGTTTTAATAATATATATGTATGTGTGTGTGTGTGTGTGTGTATTTGGGAAGCCTTTTTTTCGTTAATGCATATTTCATAAAACAATACAGACATGTTTTGTCAACATTTTTGTATATGTCCTTTCCAGTTGCCGAATTGATTTTACGGTGTCCAGCGGAAATTGGTTGTAGTAGGTTAACAATTAGTTTTGGGAGTTTCATCAATCCATTCCCGCCGGACACCGTAAAATCAATTCAGCAAATGAAAAAGACATATACAAAAATATGAAGACAAAACATGTTTATATTGTTCAATGAAATATATAATATTCACCATTTTCGTTTTTGAGTGGATTTTAACTCCTCTGCAGATAATACAAACAGCATATTCTGAATACAGACACCCCCCTACAGAGCGGGGGTGGATATATAAGTATTCTTCCATAACCTCGTATCTTCATCCTTGTTATTTTAATCACAATTTACCCAATTCGTTTCCTAGTTTTCAGATGATGTATAGTCAGCTTTCGGACAAGGTTCTTGCTTTCACCATAGCGTCAATATGTTCTCCGGGCTTCTTCGTCAGAAAAATAAATATGTGAAGTATTTCCTTAAAGCATGTAATGGCAACAGTTTATGGATTAATATTTGAAGATGATATATTTGAAACACATTATGATGGAAGGAGAGTAGGATTCTGTCACTGATAGTGTAAAATGCTTCACTCCTTCCTTAAAGAGAAACCTCATTCTTATCACGGGCCACTGTTATCAGTTAAATTCTAATTAGAATCCTCCATTCTCTCCTAAATAGAAACTTCATTCTTATCACGGACCAGTGTTACAACGAAAACCTAATGGCTTCACAAGTCGTCCTTTCTGAAAAAAGTTATCGGTCGGAAGAGATTTATTCCCACAACAGATTTTAGCGACCCCAACATACACTTTTTTTCCCTTATCCTTATTTAACTGAAAACTTTTTCTCACTTTAAAGGAACTTCACAGTTTCTATTTAATGATACTAACAGTTCACAATATGCTAATATTACACTTAGGGATTATCTATTAAATGCAATTTATAAAATATTTATTTCTAGAGGTTGATTAGGTTCAATATTAACCACTGAAATCCAAATTACAAAAGTTGGATCAATATTCGCTAATTGAGTTGCAGGTTATCGCAATGTTTCAATGCAGAAAAAATTAAACCTGTAAATAGTTTAAATCTCCATCTGTTCTATTTAGACATGAATGCTATATTACAGCCCCTAACACCAACACACCGCAACCTGGCGAAATAACATTTTATTTCGTTAATTATTCTCTGTAAATAGGACAAACTCGTTTTTAGTATTCTTAAAGGTTGATCGATAGTTGCATTCTTTCGCGAATTATTTACGCTAGTTTTCAGTGTTTGCTCTCATCTTTAGGCATTTCTAAGACATTTCGTCCAGTTTACATTCAAAATCGTGTTTATGACACGGTTTTCTTAACTGATTACTGATGTAGGAGAAGAGTATGACAGCATATGATTTCAACTAAAAGCATAATTATTCGGGAATAATTATTGCTTGCGTAATAATATTTATGTGTACAAAAAATAGTATTTACACCTTTTCAAGTACGACTATCTAATACTCAGGGCAAACAGATGAGATGTTAACAGGTACTGCCTCTCCGATACGGAGTGGACATGAGAGTAATTGTAACACAGATAATAGATCCATAGCATCGGATGTTGTTTAGTGCTATGAATAGAACACAAACGTTAAACTTTTGGGTTCACTTTCGAACTAAGACTCTTTGGAAAGGTATGAAGACTTAACGCTTCAGCTAGGGATTAAGTGCCACAACAGTTACTCTACAAGAATGAATTGGGCATTGAATAACCCACGACTGTTGATATACCATTAAATCAAGAACCAAAGAAAGAGTGACAAAGAGAATGATAAAAAAAAAAACAGACAAGGAAATAAGGACAGACAGTTTGGTTTGATGCTACATCAACCATTGTATGTTATTTAATGGCAAATCCTTTTTTATACATATAAACAGTTCCATTTCAAACAATTCAGTTTAGCATAAGTACACAGTTTAGTTCTATTTAAAACATTGATAGGACCCCATCAGGTGCTACCACTCCGGGTCAGAGTAGACCTGAGAGCGATGGCAATGGAGGTGGGTACTCCGCATTCCCCAAAGCTCCAGCATTACTGAAGCTTCATCATCAGAGATTGTTTAGTGTCATATCCGGGACACTCATTGGGATTGGGAGTATTACCCTCTGCAGAGATGTAGTCTGTGCATTTTACAACTCCAGCTGACAAGGCCAACGACATCGATACATGGAAAAAGAGAGAGACTGAGAATTATATGTATATTATCATCATCATCTTAAAGCGGCTTTATACGAGATAAATGCACTTGTCTACGGCAGTGGTTGATGAAATCAATAATGAATTTCCTAATTCCGAATTTCACTACCAGAATCCCTAGCAAGGACATTTTAATAAGACAATTTATGGCTTGTTGGTTAGGGATTATAAGACCAATGCAGAGACGACGACTTCATGAAGATACGAATATATCTATATTTACAAACTCAAAATGCAGAAAGTGACAGGTAGCCAAGATTCCTCGACATTCCTCTTTAGGAAAGCTTTCGGCATCTGGCATTTATCCCGACACTCCTCCGTTTAGTGAAACGGAAGGGTGCTCCCTGAGGAAACATCTGGATCAACTGAGAGCGGCTAGCACAATGTTATGTAAATTTTATTCCTGCATATAAGGTTTTCTTTCGTAATTGAATACTTTGTAAAAGTATCGTAAATGACCATTATTCCTTTTATACTTTGCATTTGTGAGCTGAATAATCGAATTCAGGAATTAATATATTTTCTCAGTTTGTAGACAGGCAGATTTACACGTTTCAATTTATAAATAAAACATTATGAATAAATGATTTACATGTATTTATATAAAAGTTAGGCAAAATGAAAATGTTTACAAGAGTTGTGTTTTGTTCTCTTTGTAAATTTGTGACTTATGTCACAGAGTACTTGTTCGTTCGCCTTGATAAATTGGCCACATTCACAGCAGAACGCATCTGGAGAATGCTTGCTGCTTCTTGATATAATCTCTGACAAATTCAGAGATGCCTAAGTGTTTACTTTGGTAGCTAAAAATAAACTCAAGTAATTTGTGTGTATTACACACACCTATATATATATATATATATATATATATATATATATAAGTGCCTTGAACAGTCTAATGAGTTGAACAACTTTCGTTAAAATTCGTGGAAAATGCTCAACATTCCAGAACGTTCACGAAAAATAATGCAGATGTTTTTATTTGGACTTTTAGGGATTTCTTTTTTATTCAAAGTGAAGGTTTTGGTTTGGTTTTATGGTATATCAACCATTATAGGGTATTTAATGCCAAATCCATTTTTTACATTCTAAACTGTTCCATTTCAAACAATTCAGTTTAGCATAAATACGTATACAGTTTACTTCTATTTGACCCATAGATACAACACTACCTGGTGCTACCACTGCGGGCCAGGGTGGACTCGAGAGCGGTGATAATGAAGGGGGCACTCCGCATTCCCCTAAGCTCCAGCATTACTGGAACCTCAGCATCATATTGTTTTGTCGTATATCCAGGACACTCGTTGGGGGTATCTTACCCGTCTGCGGAGATGGAGTCGGTGTATTCTGCAACCCCAGCTGACTGAGCCACAGGGCAATCTTTGGGGGAATCATACCTGCATGAAGAGATACAACCCCGACTGACTGGTCCAGATGAAGGTTTTGAAAAGTTGATAAATACGTGTACAGAAAAGTAACATTCCCCCCAAATCTTTAGGCATGAGGTTTGAAGTAAGTCGGATGTGTGTCCAAAAAAATAAAGTGGATGTTTTGTCAAAAAATTGAATCTAATGACAGTCAAGTCACCTTGAAAACACAGTTTCTTCGCCAGGTCTCCAAAGCAAGCTGTAAGCCTGTTCCGTACTTAAATGAGTCAGGATTTTAGCAACTTCAGATACAGTAATCAATCTAAAAACTTGAAAATGATATATATACTAACCAGGTAAAAATTTGAAATTAGTATACCTAGAAATTCACATTGTCTTTTTGTAGCAGTAAATGAGCTAATAACAGAGAAGACAAAATATTTGCTTTTAATTTCTGAACTTTCAAGCTTCGAAAACATTCCTTAAACTATATTATTTTAATCGTAAATTTTTTTTCCAAACCCATGCAGAGGAAAATGCGATGAATTAACACATTAAGAAAAGAAACATGCTAAGTTTTAGTTCCGGAAGTAAATACCAGCATAAGCGCAGAGTGATTCATCCTAGCCTCCCAGCCGACAGGAAGAGACAAGACTATTTGTATTATGGGGGTTAAGAAAAGAGAGGTCACACAAGTTTGAGTTTGAGTTTTGTTTAACGGCATATCAACCCCTGTGGGTCATTTAATGCCAAAAAGGTTATTTTTAATTTCAGTCATTAAAATAGCAGTTCTATAGAGATGTTTGGTTATATCTTACTGAAAAAGTTGCTTTTTTTTTTAGAAAATTAAAAATGTTTTCAGGGTTTGTATTCTTAAAGATGTCCCTCAGGTTTCTTGCTTGATAGTATTTAGTGCGGATATGTTTAAGGTTGTTACAATTTAGAAGGATATGTTTGGTTGTGAGTTGTACTTTGCATGATGGGCACACTGGGGCATCCTCCCCTTTTAACAGGTGTGAATGAGTAATGTGGGTGTGCCCAATACGCAATCTGGCAAGTATTACTTCTTCTCTTCTGTTACTTCTGTAGCCTGTTGGCCACTCTCCGATAGCTTCTTGTATTTCATGGAGTTTGTTTTGGGTCTGATTGTCCCATGATTTCTGCCATTTGTCTGATATAAATTTCTTTATGGTTGGTTTTAGATCTGTATATGGGATTTTTGATTTACACATATCAATTTGAAGAGCTTTTTTTGCAGCTTTGTCTGCTTTTTCATTTCCTTGGATGCCAATGTGACTTGGTATCCAGGTGAATATGATGCTATTATTTTTAGAGAGGGAGTTTAGTTTGTTTAAGAGCTTTGTAATCAAGGGGGATGATGTATCTCTGTTCTGTAGTGCTAGCAGGACTGATTTGGAGTCTGTGTATATGATAAATTTGGAAGCTTTATGATCTGCTATGATATTCATAGCTAGATCAATGGCTGTGGTTTCTGCACTGTAAATTGAAGCTTCATTAGGTAGGCGTTTTAGGGTTTCTTTTTTTTGAGAAATAGCAGCACAGCCTACTTTTTTTCCTTGTTTGGATCCGTCTGTATAGATGTGATAGTGATCTGGGAACTTATTTTGTATTTTTATGAGTTTCTCTTGATAAGTGATGGGGTGTGTTTTTATTTTTGGTAACTTAGCCAGTTCTAAGTTTATAGTTGGTTGCCTTATGGTCCATGGTGCCGTTTTGGAGAGTATGGTATGGTGTACTATTTTAGTGTTGATTTTGATTTCGTTGAGGAGGTCACTTATTCTTAAGCTAAAAGGTCTGATTTTTTGGGGGTTATTTTGATACAGGTTTTCATATTTTGTTTTGGCGGTATAGTCATAAGCAGGATTTTGTGGACAGGAGATGAGTTTGATGTAGTACTGTAGTGCTAATTTTTGTCTTCTTAAATAGAGAGGGGGTTCGTTTGCTTCTATGTATAGACTTTCTTTTGGGGAAGTATTAAAGGCTCCTAAAGTAAGGCGAAGTCCTTGGTGGTGTATTGTTTCCAGTCGTTGTAAGTAGGATTTTCTGGCTGCTCCGTATATGAAGCAGCCATAGTCAAGTTTTGATCTTATTAGAGATCTATATAGCTTGATAAGTGTCTTTCTATCAGCACCCCAGTCTGTGTGGGCTATGGCTCTCAATAGTTGCATGGCTTGATTGCATTTTATTCTTAGCTTTTTTATATGTGGGATAAAGGATAATTTAGAGTCAAAGATAATGCCAAGGAATTTATGTTCATCTGTTATGGGTATTTCAGTGTTATTTAATGTAAGTTTAGGGTGGTTGTGCATCTTGTGGATTTGACAGAAGTGTACACATTTTGTTTTACTATTTGAAATTGTAAATCCATTTTCTCTGGTCCATTTTTCGATTTTATTTATGCATTGTTGTACTTTCCTTTCTATGGTTGTCATGTTTTTTGAATTATAGCAGATGAGGAAGTCATCTACATATAATGACCCTTTGATTTCTGGAGGGAGGCAGGATGTTATGCTGTTTATTTTTATTATAAATAGGGATACTGATAAAATACTGCCCTGAGGAACTCCCACCTCTTGTGGCTTTGAATCAGAGTATGTGCTGCCAATCAGTGTCCTGAAAGATCGGTCTTCAAGAAAGTTTTGGATGAAGATGGGAAGTCTACCTTGTAACCCAAAGTTTTTAAGGTCTTTGAGAATTCCGTATGGCCACGTTGTGTCATAGGCCTTTTCAAGATCAAAAAAGACTGCCACTAGGTGTTCCTTTTTTATGCATGTTTCTCTGATTAGAGTTTCTATATGAACCACCTGGTCCATTGTGCTTCTTTTTGTTCTGAAGCCTGCTTGTAGGTTTGAGAGCAGTTTATTTGATTCAAGAAACCATATTAGTCTTTGGTTTATCATCCTTTCTAAAGTTTTGCATGCACAACTAGTTAGGGCTATGGGCCTATAGCTGGTGGGATTTGTTGGGTCTTTTTGTTTTTTGAGGATGGGGATGATTGTAGCTTGCTTCCATAAAGTAGGGATATTGCCTGAGATCCAGATATTGTTATATATGTTTAGGAGATATTTCTGGGAAATTGAAGGTAATTCTTTAAGAAATGTGTAGTGGATTTCACCTGGACCAGCAGCTGAGTTATTGGATTTGGATAATGAATTTTGGAGTTCATCTAGGGTGAAAAGTTGGTTGTTGGTAGTATTGTCAGAGGTGAACTTTATTTTGTTCTTTTCTTCTTTGATTCTGATGGAGTTAAATTTGTTGGAATATTTTTTGGTAGATGATGCTTGGGCAAAGTTTTCTGCCATCAGATTAGCTATTTGTTTTTCATTCAAAGCTTTTGTGCTTCCTAGGGAGAGATGATTTATAGGAGTGTGGACAGTTTTATTTGATATTTTCTTTACAAAGTTCCAAATTGTTTTGGGATTAGTATTTGAGTTTATTTTTGCAGTGAAGTTTCTCCAGGAGGACCTTTTAGCTTCTTTAATTGTGCGTCTAGTTTTAGCTCTTTGTTGTCTATATTTGTCTAGATTTTCTGATGAAGGGTTGGTTTTAAATTTCCTGAGGATTCTTTGGCGTTCTCTGATCATAGTTTTGCACTCCTCCGTAAACCAGGGATTGTTATGTTTTGGGGATGTTGTAGTTTTAGGTATGGTTTTGTTTGCTATATTAATTAGGGTGTTTGTGAAATGTATTATAGGTTCTTCTTGGTTTATATTTGTTTCTGGGATTAGGGTGTCAAGGCATAGTTTTTTGTAGGCTTGCCAGTTTGCTTTTTTGAAATTCCACCGTGGGGTTTTTGAGACTGTTTGTGGGTCTGATTTTCCTGGTTTAGTATTTTCTATTATGATTGGAAAGTGGTCACTGCCGCAGGAATCTTCATATACCCTCCAGTTATATTCTATAAAGGTGGCTGGATCGCTGAGTGTTAGATCTATAGCAGAGAATGTACCTGAGGATGAGCTTAGGTGGGTTTGAGCTTTCCGATTGTGGAGACATAGGTTGTTGTTATTAATGATTTTTTCAAGGGTCTGACCTCTTTTGCTCGTTGTCCTGCTTCCCCACAAAATGTTGTGGCTATTGAAATCTCCCATCAATATATATGGCTTAGGGAGTTGATTTATTAAGTTATTTAGCTGTTCTTCGTTTATAGGATCTTGAGGTGGAATGTATATAGAGCAGATAGCGGTGGTTTTGTGTAAAGTTGCTGAAATTGCTACTGCTTGTAGGGGGGTGCTGATGTTGATTTTGCTTTGGGGAATGTTTTTCCTTATTAGGATTGATACACCACCCGAAGCTCTTAGTCCCGTGTCATGTATATAGTCATATTGCTCATAATTTTTCATGTTTGTTTTATCATTGCTTTTTTTGAATGTTTCTTGGAGACATATAATGGTAGGATTTTGTTCAGTTATTAACAGCTGGAGTTCGTTGTAATTTGCCTTGTAGCCACGACAGTTCCATTGGATTATCTTGTGGGTATTTTGGTATTTGGCCATAACTATTTATGCAGTGTGTGTCTTGGGTTTAGGGTGTACTATTTAATTTTTGTATTTTCGATTTTAGGTGTCGAGTCCATTTCGGTTTCCATACTTTCTATGTTTCTGGATTTATTTTTGGTTTTTGAAGGGGTGTGTTGAGTAGGTTTTTGTTTTTCTTCTTTTTCTCTGGTTCTTGAGGTTGATCGGTTTCTGTTTTTGATCGTTAGCGTTTCATTTTTTTGGCTAGAGGTTGAAGGGATGTTTTTTGATTTGTCAGTTGGAGTTAGTTGTACATTGGGTATAATGGTTTTAAGGGTTTTGATTAGTTCATGTAGGTCGTTTATTAAATTTGTTAATTCTTCTTCTATTTTTGTTGTTTTTATTTGTGTTTTTGCTTCGTTTTCTACTTGGTTTGAGGGAGTCCTGGTTACCTGAGAGAAAGTTAATTTGTTAAAGGGATTTTCTACGAGTCTTCTTGCTTCAGGGAAGGTAATGTTTTTGGTGATTTTCATTTTGATAATTTCCTTTTCCCTTTCCCAGATTTTGCAGTACTTTGAGTCTGCTCTATGATTCCCTTTGCAGTTGTTAGAGTTTAGACTGTTTTTGCAGGATTCCTCTATGTGATTTGGTTCCTGCTCTCCACATTTGACACACACTTGTTTTCTTGTGCAGTGCTGCTTCAAGTGTCCATATTTCTGGCAGTTATGACATCTTCTGGGATTTGGGATGTATGTCTCAACTTTAACCACTGTATAGCCTATTTTTATTTCCAAAGGGGGTTTTGGGTTATTAAAGGTTAGAATGTAGGTATTGGTTTCAATTATTTCGTTTTGTTTTTTGATTGTTATTCTTTTGACGTCTATTACATTTTGTTTTTTTAGTTCATTTTTAATTTCCATTATTGAGCATAATGATAGCTCTCCATTTCTTATCACCCCTTTAGAGGTGTTTAATCTCTCATGGGGGTAAGCTTTTATATCGATGTTGTGGATTTTTTTTTGCTTTAATATTATTTCGGCTTGTTTTTTTCCTGTCACCTCTATAAGGATGGTTCCATTTTTCAAGTTTTTTACGGTTTTGGGTGATATTAGAGCTGAAATACATTTTTCTATGATGAAGGGGGATATTTTTGTTAGCGGTAGTTTTTCTTTTGATTCTAGAATGATGAACCTTGGATATGGCTCATCATTGTCTGAATCACATTCAATATGGGGTCTTTTTGCTTGGGTTTTTGTTTTAACAGAAGCCATAAAAGTGTTGGATGAGTTTCACTGAACATGCTCCCCACCCACCTCGGAGCCCCATATGGGGATGTGCCTAGGGGGAAACCCATTCGCCTAGCAACACCAGGGCTACATGTTCAGTATACTCATGCTGGTGATAGACGAATTAATTTTTTGTCCCTGGGTTTTCGTTCCCAAGATAACTACTTCCCCAGGGACAGAAAGGACTACGAGTCTTTCCACAGCATGATTGACCCTACAGCCATCGTCCTCATTTAGATTTAAAAAAAACTAAAAATCTAAGAGAGTACTGTCATGACCAGCCGATTGATCGGATCGGGCCTCTCCGACCGCCCGTCTAGCCCAGTAAGGGCCAAAGTGGTGTGTTGCAAGAGACTTGACCACTCGATTTTCAGGCCAAGTACTGCTCAACCACCAGGATCCCGTCCTTAAGCATCACGGGTCGCCACCCACGGCCAACAGGTAGCCTCGTTGGGGGGGTTTTACCCCTCTGCAGAGGTGCAGTCAGCGTATTCTACAGCCCCAGCTGACAGGGCGAGGTCGCACAAGAGCTGATTCTCCTGCGCTGTTTGTCATAGGTTACTTGGTGCAATGTGACCTATGCTAAGTCTCCCGGCACGATATCATGTCACCTTGTTGGTCATAGATTCACCAGAACTGGAGGTCTTGCGCAAAGTGAATCTATTACTGTCATTGTTGCCACCCGGTACGAATACCAGGCAGCCGATGAGCTATGCTCCGTGCAAGAATGTCCACCGCAGTTAAAGAGGTTTTCAGACCCCTAAAAAGCGGTTGAGCATACTTAATTTTTTTTTTGGTGGGGGTAGTATAATCTATGACCTAAGATTAAAAAAAAAAGCTAAAAAGAAAAAATTAACTTCTAAATCAAAGATTTTATTAATTCTAAGGAAGTTGGTGACCTTAGTCAAATGTGGCCCAAAGGTTCCATTTTCACTAGCTACTACATAGAGTTGTAGGAGAGGACGCTACTCCTTTTCCTGGATTGCTCCACTTTACCCTTGATCCTTACCTTATAATGCTGAGTGTTAAGCAAGGCGGTATCAAGTACCATTTTTGAGTCTTTGGTATGACTCGACCTAGGATTGAACCCCGGTTTTCCAGACCATTGGCGAACACTCTACTCATTAGGCCAATAGTCGAACATTATACAATCAAAAATGTCCATTATTAGATATTATCAATTAAACTCTACTGAATTAATATTCTGTAACTAGAAACAAAATCTAAATCTTATACGAGATATCATGTGTGTGTGTGTCCCTGACCGGAACTATCACCACCGGCGTCAGGATTCCGTTAGTTATTTACGTTATATTTGCAATGATTATTCTGCAATATAATTACGGACTCCGATTGATTGTTTTCGTAGTAAGTTATTTCCGAGCGAGATTTAGAGGTCAACCACTGGACAGTGGAAAGGAAGGGACACATATATGAGAAAGAGATTCGAGGTAGATAGAGATGGAGAAAGAGAAGCACGATTGCCGGAGAGGGAGGGAAAAGGAGAGTGAACGTGAGAGGTTTGCCAAGTCTTGGTGGGGATAGTAGCAGCGGACGCCTCGGTCAAAAACAAATGTAGCGACTTCAAATCAGCGACGGTCTCTGATTTGCTGGAAGAAACTCACACAGAAAAACCATTAGAGGGGACGCGTGAAAGAAAACAGGAAAAGAAAAGGTTAGATAACGCCCGCGGAGCTGTGAAGATGGAACCCCGAGCAAGCACGTGAGAGAACTACAACAGAAAACGAGAAAGATATTATGGTCGGTGTTTTCTCTTTCTCTCGATGGTTTATTTTTCTGTCTTAAGCAGTTGACTCATTCTTCATACTGTTTTATCTCTTCTCTTTAGCGACAACTAATAGGCTAAGTAGCGGATCAACTTCTGTATTAACGAACCAAGTCGGTGTTTTGTGTGTTTGTCACTTCCTCACGGCGAGGTTACAACGGGGTCCCACTGGAACTTGAGACATAGTACGACACTCATAGCCCCTTTAGAACCGTGGTAGGACAAACGTCTATTAGAGTCGTGGGGGTATAAAGAACTATTGGGTGCCGTACCATAACAATTGGATATATCATTATTTTATCTTAATTAGCATCTTGTTTATTAACGACGGTTCTATTTAAGTTCAGCTGAATTATATTTGCCTCAAAACAGGTGATGTGATCAATGCGTGTTAAATAATCATTACGAAATAAAAGTTTACATGGTGTGGATATGTTGTATGCTGGATTTTCACCAAAACGTTTGATGAATAATTACCAGGTGTCAGTGATTCATAATATAGTTTTTTTCTCATACCGATTAAAAACAGACGTGTGTACAATAGAAATCAATCAAAATAACTATTCGGTTTCTTTGTTTATAATCAAAATAAGTCATCTTTTTTTTTTATAAAGGTTCTTATTTAGTTTTGTTTATCTCTCTAATTTAATAAAATACTTTGTACGGCCACCTGCCCCCTATCACGAAAACTATTCAAGTTAGGCGAACCAGACATGCAGGACATTGCTGGAGAAGCAGAGATGAACTCATAAGAGATGTACTCTTATGGATCCCCACACACGGCCGCGCAAAAGCAGGACGGCCAGCACGAACGTACATTCAGCAGCTATGTGAGGATACTGGTTGTTGTCCTGAAGACCTACCTAGGGTGATGAACGATAGGGAGGAGTGGCGAGAGAGGGTCAGGGATATCCGTGCTGCCAGCACGATATGATGATGATGATGACATCAAGGCTTAGATATTTGCGCCCGGCTGAGGACGATTATTTCTGTGTTTATATATATATATATATATATATATATATATATATATATAGATAGATAGATAGATAACTGATTGTACTTATTTTTGGACAGTTACATAGTCATGTTTTTGGGTTACATAGTTTCAATACTGTAGATTTTTTTTTTTTTTTTTTTTTTTTTTTTACACAGCGTATCAATCTTTTCGGGTCATTTAACGCCGAACTAAATTTCAAACAATTCAGTTTAGTATAAGTACACAGTTTAATTCTATTTGGACCAGAGATACGACCCTATCAGGTGCTACCACTCCGAGCTATAGTAGACCTAGGAGCGATGGCAATGAAGGAGAATTCCGCATTCCACAAAGCTCCAGTATTAATGGAGCCTCACCATCAGATGGTTTGTCGTCATATCTAGGACACTCGTTTGCGGGCGGAGGGGGGATCTTAATCCTCTGCAGGGCTGCAGTCGGTGTATTCTGCAACCTCAGCTGACTGCGCAATCAATACTATAGAGTTTGATAAATAATATATACGAGCAGCAATAACACCCTGGTATCTTTGGTTTAGAAGAGAACTATCTATTTTCATAAAAGCTGTAAAGGTTTATTTATGGGTGATACCGAAGACAGACAATCAATTAGAGAGTCTGACAAGAGATAATAAACTGAGAAATGGACAATTACATAGACTGAACACATACAAACATAACATTCATTCCTTGATAGAAACAGGCTAGCTCCGACGGCATTCCTAGAGATTTTGTAAAGATACGACTCAACCTCTTCTGATCTTTCAATTTCTTTAGATAGGTATGAACAACATAAATATATGCAAACTGGCGCTTGCACTCGTGCTTTGACCGGGAAGTATGTTAGCCCACCCATTTCACTCCACCCACCCAAACGAAACCTTCTCGATGTGGAAACGCCCATGCTTTTTCACCTCCCTCCCAGCCTTGCCTTCCATCATTTATTGATCTTCAGTTGACGACACAAACTCTTATCGATTCCGCTCAGAATTGGAAATCAATAGCTGAACGAATTCTTACTGGTGGGTAAATATACAAAACCAAAAGCGTATCAGCCGCTGGGCGAGGGGAATAAATCAGCCTCGCTTTTTAATTGGCGGACGGAAAAGCAAGCCCCCACCTCCGGTTTCAACTGGTACGATTGCAGTAACTATAACCCTTCAGACAGACGTTTACAAACGTCTGTTGTTGATGTCAAGTTTCTTTTAGAAATAACTTGATATCAAAAACCCATTCACCAATTGTCATTGGTAATATCACCCTTGTTAAAAGCTTTGTTTCATTGTTTAAAAGACAAATCAATTTTTGTGGATTATTTAATGCTAAAGCGATGCTTGGTGAAAAAGTAGTAATACTATCTACCCACAGATGCAGGGAGAATAAGGTTCGTGCCTTTCTCAAGAGTATTAGTTTAAAAGTGAGCGTAATAGCGCGACTGGAGTTCGAACTCGTTTACTTTGAGGCCACTCAGCAACACTAGTCGTTATGCCATGAGGACTAGCCCTGCTCATACTTGTTAAAGGCGGATGACGTTTTGTTTCTAGTATTATATAATAGCCAAGGGATTTCGGTTCATGCCTTTGAGTTTAGTTAGGCTGAGAACCTTTTGGCTCAGCACATGGGTTAGTTAGGTGCAATATTGAGGCAGGTGTTAACGCGGGTGCGTGCGGGCGGGTGGAGGTGTCACTCAGATGTCATAATAGTCCGAGACAAAACGGGGTGACAGGGTGCGGGTGACGTCAGGCACCGGAGGCGCGCGGAGATTTGTATGAGAATTTGAAGAAAGAGAGAGTTGAGTACTAGACGCCAAACGGGAAGGATCGATTTTGGAGCTCGCAGACGTGGGGGGGGGCGCTCGAGACGGGGGCCACTCGAGATGGGGACCAAATGAATAAGACAGTATAGAAGATTGTGTCTCTCCTCCTTACGTCGAAACTTTTAACTCAAAGTTAATAAAAAGGTTTCGTACCTGAACAAAAAGTCATTACGTGTTTTCGAATTCCGGGATTCCTATGTTCTATCGTAATGAACATTATATGTCCATTTCCCACATAGCGTTAATTGTGAATATGGTACACGAGTAGTGTTATGCATTGGTAGTAGTCAAGAACTAGTTTTCCTGGTAATAATTCTACATCATACTTTGAAAGGACAGATGGTTTTGGTAGGGTTTTTTTTCTCATTGGGCTTCTCAAAATAATCCATATAGGCCCTTGGGAAAGAATAAAATTTTGGTTGAGAAAATAAAAGCATAAAGATCTACAGGGGGCATGAATTTATTTGATTACATTTTTAAATCCCGTCATTACAGGAAAACAAAAATTGTTGGATCACGTAGACTAGTTGCTAGGTACAATCCGCCTTGAAGTAGTCCATATAGATCCTTAGGGGTGGGAGGCAAATAAAATTTTCGTCGAGTCAATAAAAGCATTCGGCTTCTGGATAAAAGTTACTAAATTAAATAAACTGTTTGGAGGAGTTCCTTTCACTGGTCCTGTTTTATGGTTTACATGGTGCTAAAGGCAACAGTCCAAGAGTGAACGTAAAAGCGTGACTGGATTTCAGACTCGATTACCATGATGTTACAGTTCAATACGTTAGCTACGACGCCCCGGAGACACCTCCGCGCCATTATCTTATATCTTTCACCCAAAATAATAAGAGGTACTAATTTGTGATATGGAATTGGTTCTGTTGATGGCCCGTGAAATCTACGTGAAGTTGGGATATCTTGTTGGTTTTCAAAGCTATATCAAATAACTGACTGGACACCACATTCTTCAAGGAGGGTATTATCATGCATCACTCTGAAAGTAGCGTAGATGATAAATCAACATCATATCGCGCTGCTAGCACGGATTTTCCGGACTCTCGCCATTCGTGTCTATCAATCATCGCTTCCGGCTGGTCTACAAGACAACATCTAGAGCAGTTCTCGTTGGTCGACCACGTGAAGGGGTCCATTAGAGAACATCGCTTATGGGTTCTTTCTTAATTCTCCAGCAGTGTCCTGCACGTCTTGTTCGTCTTATTTGGATGGTTCTAGAGATGAGAGGTAAGTGGCCGTATAGCCGCTGTTTCGTGGGATTTTGGATATGTTCAATATAGCGCATTGACTTTTAGGACAGTTCTCGTCAAGCCTTTTTCTTTATACGCTAACTGCGCTTTCATGAGGTGCATCCGTATAGTTATATGGATACAAACTCTGCTTGGAAGCTGATGTACAATGTTCTACTGGTATTGTTATAAATGAATCAGATCAGTAAAGTTTTTTCCTTTACTTTTTAGATACTCCTTATAGGTATTAGGTCTGTAAATTAAAAAGATCTTTCAACTCCTAAAAAAAATAGTTCCAATTAAATGCGACTGATTGAAAATTGGGAAAATATAAAATTCTGACGAAGATATGAAGAAAATGACAATGGTATGATAAATTTCTCCTCGAGACTGAGGATCGTGGTTTATATAGGTACACCAGCCACAAAATATCTAAAGATTCTAATAGACGACTTGTCGACGGTGACTCTTATATGCTGACTATATCTCCTCAATAGAAGGGTAGACTCCACCCATCGCAAAAAAAAAAAAGAAAAAAATGTTCTGGATATGATGCTTAAACTGCATTTGATAGTGATACTATTTACCAACCCCTCCGCTCGGGCAGGATATGACACAAGGTCAATTTTTAAGCGGAGTGTAACAGGTTTGAATTCAGAGTTTTCCTTCTCCTAGACTAGTTGCCTAACCAAGGCTAAAGAACCTAGTCTGTCCTACTATTTACCCATAGCTGGAGGGAGAATAATTGGATTCATACCTTTCCCAAGAGTATTAGTGCAATGTGAAATGCAATCAGTCTCGTGAAGGATTTGAACTCGTGTCACCGTGTCCATTTCCTACGACAATAACGACTACTGCATTTGATAGTGATACTCTACACTCCCCCCACCCCACTCCAGATCGAGAGTGGTGGCGGTAGTGTAGAGTATTTCTTGATTGCCAATAATCCCATGTTCGCTGACCCGTAGTGGCAGTGCCTGGTAGGGTCCCATCTAGATAGGAATATATGATATCGTACGACCGTATACAATAAACTTCGGCGGCGACACAAAAATAGATAAATATGAAAGGTGCAACATACCAAATTTCCAAAGCTCAAGGCATAAAATGAACTCAGATGGGTTGACACAGTTAAAAATAACTTAATCTGTTCTTCTGTAATATATATATATATATATATATATATATATATATATATATATATATATATATATATATATATATATATATATACACACACATACATACACGAGTGATTTTTATGTACTACTTGCTATAATATTTCTGTTCGTAGATTTACCGGATGGTAAGTGTGAAATTTAATGTTATAATTCAGACAACTCTCTCTCATGAGCACTTTATAGTGATGAGTTGATTTCAATGGAATTTCAACCTGCTAGGGGTTATTCTATGCATAGAGGTTAGGGAATCACGCGCATTGTACATAGTGGTATGGTTTCGGCAATTCCTAATACTAGTGTGTTTTAAGTAAACATGTCTGTTTGATAATAGTCATTTGTTTGCGTATCTTGTTTCAAGTAAATGATAAAAAAATAAGACTTGGTTTTCTTTGTTTAATTGTATATCAACCTTTGTGGGTTATTTTAATACCGAAATCATCTTTGTAGAATAACATTAGGGGTACTATTTAACCCATAGCAGGGTGGTAAAGGGGTTAAGACCTTTTCCAGAGGTATTTGTCGGAATGTGAATGAAATAGCGCAACTGAGGTTCGAACTCGCGTACTACAGTGTTGCCGTGCAGCACAATAGCTACTACGCTGCAGACACTTCTATTGATCTTTACTTAGCAATAATAACCTTATAAAATAATAACCTCTTAGCAATAATAACTTCAAGTAACAATTCTTAATGGAAATAATATACAACTATACGTCATCAAGTATTCCTATCTAATACAAATAATTTTTATGCAGATCCGTTTGACCCATACATGGAACAGAGATATTCCAGCACTAGGAGTCAGAATTGATATAGGAATCATGGCAAGGAAGGAGTATTCCACATTTCTCAGCTCTCCAGAATTGGAACCTCACCATCAGATGCAGTTTAGTATCACACTAAGACACCTCCATTTGCAGGAAGGATCAGTGTATTCTAGGCTATCCCGATGGATTGGGCAATAATAATTTATATTCGCACTTATTTAAGTTTAAGACTAGTATCTAAATAAAAATACATGAATACTGGCATTAATTCCTACACTTACGTACGCTTATTTTATTTACCGAATGGATTTTTGTCTATTGATCGTTTGAATGATCGATCAGTTCGTTTAATTATCGATTTCTATATCCTTAAAGCTAAAAGTAATCTGAAAAGTAATTTCAAAATGGCAGATCATTACACCAAAAATTATCGGATTTTTTCAGAATTATAAAAAAAATGAAAACACGTATATCTCTCGTTCTTATAATTCGGTTGGTTGGATTTTATGGTATTTCAACCCTTGTAAGTTATTTAATGCTAATTCCTGTTTTCTATACGATTTGTGAATGAAGAGTTTGTTGGTAACATTTTAAACAAGATCATTTAAGACAGTTAAATGATATCAAGCATTGCTATCTTACCCTTATAATTAAATTTCACAGTCATTTCTTTGCACACAGTTAAATGGTTAAAAAGTTCTCTTTGACCTATACATCATGTCGCGTCATCAGCACGGATATCCCTGACCCTCTCTCGCCACTTCTCCCTATCGTCCATTGCTGTTAGGATCCCATCTATGGGTCAAAAGGATCTGCAGAGGTGCAGTTTGTGTTTTCTTCAGTCCGGACCGACAAGATAGAAGCCAAATTTGTGAGATCCAAGTTACGGCCATGCAAATGTTATCTGAAATAAACACAAAAGTTTTGTACCAATTTGAGCCACCGAAAATCGGTTATCAAAGTTTCTGGAAGGTTTTCAATAACCAGACACCCGAAAAAGTGCATTCATGCAACCAAAAGAAACCAGTGATTGACAGAGCGAGAATTAGATGTAGGAATTTCATAGATTTTCCGATTGACTACACCGCCATTTTGAATATCTCGACTGTGTATAATGAGATTCAAGAAGTTTGTTGGTTATTTGATTTTTGTTTGTTTCGTAGGCTGTTGTAGTATCTGACTTAATTGTTTTCTTACCCCATTTAATTTGTTGGCGTCTTTATCTGTCGAAGGCGGCAAAAGAATAGCGGAAGGAAAGAGACGAAAATACCTTTCAGCTCAAAACTTTATTTCTAGATTTAACATCTATTTGGTGGGTGCGGAAATTCCTCCATAAACCAAAATAGTCGCGTTTCCCAGAGAAGGTGTTAAAATATGTTTGTTATTTCCGGTGGTGGTGAGTTTAAAGTTGGTGGTTTTGTCAAGTGGGTCTTTTTATTTATATTCATTTCGGTGGTGTCGACTTGCTAGCAGCAGATATGGTTAAATGTCAAGCCACACGACTCGATCAGCACCTATGTTTGCTGCTTGCATCCGAATGGAAAAGAGCCATTTCAATCTGAGAGGTACCTCTGATGTGAATTAGAATATCTCTTTAGCGCAGGAAAGGTCCTTCCTTTAGGCATGCGCCGCTCCCACTTCCTGTCAGGGGCTTCTGGGAACCACTACATTTTTTAATTTATTTTTTTTTTATAAATCTCCACATTATTCTTTACATATCATAGAGGTTGTTTAAGGATGGCAGAGGAAAGGGGCATCGCACAGAGCTATTAGTCTTTCGACAGCTTAGATCTTGTATTATACGATTTCTGTCTTTGCCCCAAAATCAAAATTACGGTTTAAAAGGAGAGAGTATTTAAGACTGTGGATGAGAGAAGAACGTGACAAAGTATCCGATGACAATCTTGGATGAGGACTTTGAAAAGTGGAGAGAATACAGGATTGAACGCAAGATCCCAACAGGATCATTTTAGGAAACTAAGACTATTTTTCCTTATTACAATAACAAGACTATTTATTCCCAGACATAGCATATATGTACAATAAAAGCACACACACACATATATATCTAATAACATGTATATTCCAAGATAGAGCATATATGTATAAAAATCTTAAAGTAAAAACTGGTAAAATTGAAAATTTGGATTTAAAAAGTTCATTTTTTTTTCTGAGTTAAGGTATCTTTCCCCCCCCCCCGCCATCTTCGATAGGTGGTTTGATTATTCAATAAAGGCTGAATGTCAGTTTGCTAGAAGGTCAAGATTGATAACAGCCCGATTACAGCCGTCAACAATTTTGAAATCCATTAAAAAAATAAAATAAAAACAAAACAAACAGACAGGTTATCAAAAATTTTCTACTTTTAATTTCCCCCCCCTTAATCAGAGTTCTTCATTAATTCTACATTAATACGCGATTTTTAAAGCGAAATATGTCAATTAGCTAAACCCACCGAGAAATAACGGTTAAGTTACATATTAGGCTACCCAAGGGTACATCGGGTGGTGTAATGATTTGCAAATGAGAATCTTATTGGGTGACTCATTCATACGGCCTCGTGCCACATCCAAGCAAAAAAAGGCTTAATCAATTATTATATTGTGGGTTACTCGTTGGTGGCTACAAATTTCGGTCCCAACTTGGCTACTTACTGAAAGGTTTTACTTCTGAGGGCTGTCCCTGTCTGTTAGTACCAGCAGCTTTGCTTAATAGAGCAAGCACCAGATGCACCTTCCAAAGATTAAATGTCGATAGAGACCGAATATTTTTGACACTGTCTCTTGTTCATACATCCGTGTGCGAGATTGGCTTCGGATTTAAAATTTGACCTTGTGTTACATTCTGCTCGTGGCGAAAAAGGTGGGAAAATACCACGAACTTCAGATCCGATCATTCATTGAAGGGCTTGGCTTCAGGAGTCGCCCTTTCCAAGCAGCACTTGCCTCTAGTCTAAAGAGGCCAGAGTTATCTGGCATTGTCCGATTCACGTACAAACGAGGGGGTTGAATTTTAGTTCTGACCTCGATTGTGAATCGTGTTTGAATTAACCTTTCATTATGTGTTTCTCGTGGTGAGAGTGTAAGGTAAACACCATTTGAAATTGGAAGAAGTAGCTTTGTCATAATGATTTTTATGTAAAACAGAATAGACAATCGAAAAGACAAATTAAATAGGCACATGCCTTTTTTCCATTAACACACAAATTCGGAAGATTATAAGTTATTAATCAATTCATTTAGACTTATTTTTAATATTTTATTATTTCCTATTTCGAAAGCGAATTAAAATATTAACTATTTTCTTATTTGTTGATAGATTCAAAATCTTATTAAATATTTTGCTTGATTTTATTTATTAGAGAATATTTGCAAGCGTATTAAAATGTTTTATTATTTTGATTTTAATAAAAAGGGCAACACACTATTTTTATAGGCTTTCAAATGAGTGATTTTTTTTTTAAAATTATAAAATATTCAGATATTTCATTGGTACCAACAGCATATCGAATTATTAAGAATTTAAATACATGCACATATAAACACCTGATGATCGAGAGGTTGTGGAACAAGGTTGTAAATTGGTTCATTTTTTTAATATTGTTAAAAAGACGATATATTTTTGCATTGAACACAATTTTCTTTACGACTACTGATGTTTTTATAGATTTATTTGTAAATGTTTCATTATAATCATGACATCTATATTTTCAATATTTTAATGTAATATTTTTCTTTTACTTGATTTACATGGTATCAATTATTCCTGTCTAATACGAACAATTTTAAACAGATCTGTTTGACACATAGATAGGACCCTAACTAGTATTACCACTACGGATAAGAGTGGACATGAGAGTAATGACAATGAAGATTATTTATTCGTAATTGTACTATTCATATATGTCAGATTTCGTTCTCGTTCAGTACACAATCGTTGGTTTGTTTTGTTTTTAAGGCATATCAACCATTGTAGGTTATTTAATGCCAAATTGTTTATACAAATATATTGAATATGTATGATTTGATAACATTTTTAAATGAGTCAGATCTCTTTTTGTGCTTACAGTTAAATGCTTTCAAGTATTGTTATGTCACACAAACAACTTAATTTAACATCAGTTATTTGTTTGCACACAGTTAAAAAGGGTTATACATATATTATTTGCAATTGAACAGTTTGTAGGTAATTTCATTTTTAAAGGAATTAGAACTAATGTGTGCACACATGTATTGCTATTGTTTCTCAAACTGTTTTAATGATTGCGATCCAACACAAATAATTATATCTAATATTATTCATTTGTTTGCACACAGTCAAGTGGTATCAAGTTTTGCTATTCAACACAAATTATTTTATTCTACACTATTCATTTATTTGCACATACTCAAATGGTTCCAACAATTGCTACGTGATAGTAATAATTCTATCTGTATACAGGTAAGCAGTTTCAAGTATTCCACACTGATAGTTTTATTTGCATAGTTTGATAGCTCGAAGTATTGGTATAAATCAGTAACAATTCAATTAGTCATTTGTCTACAGTTATATGGTTGGTTGGTTTTTATGGCATATCAAACCTTGTAAGACACACACACACACATTATATAAGTGATCTATTAACAGATTCTGTTGATAACATTTTTTCTATCTTAGATTTTTTTTGTGCGCCCACTGTTAAACTGTTCAAGTATTCCTAAGTAACAGTAATAATTTAGTTTAAAATTAGTCATTTATTAGCACATTTAAATGATTAGTTGTATTTTCATTTTTAAATGAGGACGAATTTGTTTCCACAAATGTATTACTATTGTTTCTACACTTAAATGGTTTCAGTTATTGCTAACAAACACTCATCATTCGATTTAATATAAATCATTTGTTTGCACATAGTGAAGTGGTTACAAGTATTGCTATTTAACACTGATTATTCTATTGAACACTATTCATTCATTTGCACAAAGTTAAATAGTTCCAAGTATTACAATGTAATACTAACCATCCAGTTAAACATCAGTCATTTATTTACACACAGTTAAATGGCCGAGCAGTTCTATTTGACCCATAGATAGGACCCAATCAGGTACTACCTTTCTCGGTCAGAGTAGACCTGACAATAATAGCCATGAATGTGTATTCCACATACCACAAAGCTCCAGAACTGGAACCAAACCTCGTCATAACAGGACATTCGCCGGCTAGGGCCTTACCTCTCTGTAGAGATGCAGTCGGCATATTTTACAACCCTAACCGACGAGATAAGAGAGCGAATGATGTACAAATCAAAAGGGTCAATGCTAAGTTTCAGTTGAGGACGAGTTCAGAGAAAACCTTAACTGTTTGTTCGTTCATTTGTCTGTGTATCACTCGTTCTCGTCAAGTGTATTAGACTTCCAGCCAACGAAGAACCATTAAGACAGCAGTTGACGAAAATCCTTTGCGTTTGTGTTTTAATGTGACGAGCCTAGAACGAATTTGACAAGTTCGTCAACGAAAAGACAGGTGATGAGCAGACTTGAATGACACAGCTGAAGTCAATCCGCCCAAACGACAGCAAAAGGCAGCGATATTGATCTGTGATCAAAACAGATCAGCAGGGTCTGACGTTACACCGAAGAACTGAAATGAAAAAGGTTCTCGTATTGTAATGGTTTGGTTGGTTGGGTTTATGGCATATCAACCTTTGTAAGTTATTTAACACCACATCTATTTTTATGTAAATAATCTGTTCTATTTCAAACAATTCAGTTTAAATTGTCAAAAACATTTCTATTTCAAGCTATTCAGTTTAGTCAAACAGGTCTAATTCACCTAAATCAGTTTAGTATAATTATAGATTTTCTTTACACAGTTAAATGTCAAAATAGTTCAATTTTAAAGAATTCAGTTTAGCGTAAGTACAGTTTCAATGTCAAAAACAGTTCCATTTCAAAAAGATTGTCAAAAACATTTCCACTACAAGCTATTCAGTTTAGTCAAACAGTTCTAATTCAAACAATTCAGATTAGCATAAGTATGCCGTTAGTTCTATTTAACCCATAGATAAGGCCCTATCAGGTGCTACCATTCCGGACGAGAGTGGACCTGGGAGCAATGGCAATGAAGGGGTGCTCCGCATTCCCCAAAACTCCAGCATCACTGGAGTTTCACCATCAGATTGTTTTGTGTCATATCCTGGATACTCGTTGGGTGGGGGCTTACCTCTCTGCAGAGGTGCAGTCGGTGTATTCTACAGCCCCAACTGACGATAAAATTGTCGCCATAGAAAAGACGACATGATTCCGTTTCCGTTTAATGAAAACCGGTTTTCTTTTTGTTGCAGACCATCTACTAGTTGGCCAATTGTGTACAAATCCCAAGAGCGATAGGAGCCTTCTATCATGTCTGAAAGTGACACAAGGTTCAACGAGCGAGATCGAAGATGAGCCGCTGTACAACTCATGCTCTCTACCGATCCAAGTTATGACAACAGGACCATTGCCAACACCCTCAAAATGCAAATCCAGACGGTTCAACGCTTGAGGACACAGCTCAACTCATCGGACGACCCTTCAGACGGCTACGGTTAAGGTCTTTGGCGTGGTTTCAAGTGAAGGCCACATCATGCCACTTCACATCTTCGAAGTCGGCTTGAAAGTCAACACCAAAGTGTACCTGGATGTGCTGAAGAGTGAAGTGATCCCCTGGTGCAATCAGGTGGCCGGTGGCTGACCCTGGGTGTGGCAGCAGGACTCGGCGCCGGACCACAAGTCCAAAGAGACCTAGGCTTGGCTTCAGAAGGAGTGCTACGACTTCGTACCCTTCTCTCACTGGTCCCCCTCCTCCTCCAACCTGAACCCGTTAGACGACTTCGTTTGGTTATACGTCGAGAACATCACTAAAATGACCTCCAAGAATACCAAAGCCTGCCTGATTGCTGCCATCTACCGAGTATTCGCCGAGCTCCCGCCGGCGCTTGTGAAAAAGGCATGCTCCCAGTTTCGGATCCGTATCGAGGCGGTAATTGAGGTTGAAGGCGGCTACATTGAATAGATTTCAGCTCTAAAACATAATCAAGTTACCTGAATTGATTTTTTCAATAAAAGTTTTAAAAGGAAGCTGTAGTGTTGTTTTCTTTAGAACGACAATTTATCGTTCCACCGTGTACACAGAGTTAAATGTCAAAACACTTTTATTTCACATAATTCAATTTAGCATAAGTACACAGTTTAGATGTCAAAACAATTCTATTTCGAGCAATTTAGTTTAAATGCAAAAAAACCCCAGTAAACTCAAGAAACAACGGTTTAGTTCAATTTAACCCACAGATAGGATCCTTATCAGGTGCTACCACTTCAGGCCATAATGGACCTCGGAGCGATGGCAATAATGGGGTACTCCGCATTCCACAAAGTTCCAGCATTTTTGAAATCTCTGCATCAGATTGTTTAGTGTCATAGCCAGGACACTCGTTGGTGGTGGGGGTCTTACCCTCTGCGGAGAAGCAGTCGGTGTATTCTACGACCCCATACTAATGGGCAACGTAATGTAATGGTTACTAAAGGAAATGGTCACAGCGACCAGAGTTCAAATCCTGGACGAGACCGTTCGCATTTTCACATAGGAAAAAAATACCCTGTGGAAAGGTATAAATTCCATTATTCTCCTTCCAGCAGTAAGTAAATAGTAGGATAGACTTGCTCTTTAACCTTGGTATGACAACCAGCCTAGAAGGAAAACTGAATTCAAATCAGTTACTTAAAGAAAATTGACCATGTGTCACATCCTGCTTGTGCAGAAGGGTTGATAAATATATTGATGACTTTCCCCAAACAGTTCCGTACAGAATTTGGCATTGTTCCCCGCCCCTCAGACAAACGACACGCGTCACACCTCATCACCTGTACTATATTACCCGCAACTCCATGTTCTACGGTTGAGTAAACAGCTATTAAACCAGTTTACTTCATTAAATTTACCTGGAGAAGAAGGTGGTGAGACACCCGGCAGAATAAAAGACACGACCTGTCAAAGGTCGGATTAATTCACTTTTAAACGTTCATCTGCCACACCTATGCTCTGATGAATACCAAGATTTTGATAAATCATCGATCGCAGAGAAAGATGCGCCGAGTTCAAATTGTGTTGTGATGGACCAGTAACTTTTGTTAAAGCATTAGTCTAGAATAAGAAGACCGAGGTTAAACTTGAGGCTTCAAACACACCCAGTGATAAATCTAAAAAGAAGAGTCTACATGTAACTGAAAATAAGTGGGAATTTACTAAGCGTTTTGCTTAGATGTGGCACGAGGCCATATGAAAGGTGCACCCAATGAGACTCGAACTCACTCGTGTAGGTTTGCTAGTCGAGCTTGCTAACCATTACACCACCAAAGGCGCCAAAACTGAGTAAGTAGGATTGTGTCAGTGTATCGGCTTTCTTCATAAAAAAAAAACGTATAGCCAAGATATCGTGGGCAAGTTACGGAATGAAGTCATCTGATGACTATATTATAGTACTGGAGGTGGTAGCCATCGTGTTTGTAATTTTTTTTATCATAATCTGTATGCATAGTTCCTGTATTATACTGTATTCTCTAGTCTTGTTCATAAAGGTATTTGGTGTGAGAACTACTGCCCACAGCAACCCCCACTAAGCTCCGTAAATATCGATTTCAAACTTCAGTCATATCCCTTTAGTCGTAATACCAGCGAATGGCACACCGCGGGATTTGAGAAAAAAATAATTTAAATGCTAAAAGAGCTTACTACATGTAGTCAAATGTGAGAGTATATATATATATATATATATATATATATATATATATATATATATACACACACACATACTATCACTTATATTGAGCACTATTTTACAATACTGTAACATTTGGTCCTCCATTAACCCACCAAGTAAGCTAGTACGAACGATTAACATTATATATATATATATATATATATATACACACATTTCTTGCCAAATGATACATGTTTACAAAGAGATTTCTGGGAGGGGAAACTACCGCTCACTGCAACTCCTTTAAGTTCCATAAATATCGATTTCAAATTTCTCTAGATAACCCTCTAGTCTTAATATCAACGAATTAGACGCTATATGATATAATCATGATTTTTGCCAGGGGGTTGAAAGAATTAAATATATTCGAGAAGAACCTGAAAAGTTCTTAGCCTAATCTAAAAATGATGGTCTCATAATATTTTTTTTTTTTGTTGTCCGTTGGTAGGTGAGGGTTAAAACATGTGTCAAGTGTGATGAACTGCAGAATGAATATATAACATAAGGTGCATATTGTAGATCTCTTAGTCGGGCTGAGATCTTTTCCACAAATGCTGTAATGAAAAAAAAATTATTTGGTTGTCAGACGTCTTACATAGGGTAAGAGTTAGCAAGTTGAACTAGCAGAACATTGTTAGAAAGTCCGAGTCTCACAATATCCCCTGAACATTTTGGCTTACAGTTAAACTATTTTTGGCTACTCTTTCTGGGTTGTAGAAAAGAAAAATGACGTAGAGAATTGGATAAGAAGGTGGGGGGCGAGAGTTGAGTTTTTCCTCCTCTCTACATGAACTAGTTTTAAGTGGTAAAAGCAATGTCTAGAGAATATTGTCTCTTTGGATACGGAATGTAAAAATCAAGGCAGAAGCTATTTGTTTATATTTGATTCTATGTGGCTTACTTTATGTTTAAAAAGTATATTAATCTAGAGAATTAAGAATTTTGAATATATTTTAAAGTATATTGCTAAGCAAATCATATGTCAATTAAAAAAAATTACAAAAAAAATTAATATCAGTGTTTAATAGCAAAAAACCGTACAAAAACTTGACTAAATTATTAAGCCAAGGGAGGTAATTCAAATAATTTTTACGCGGTTGCCTCCCTTGGCAATTAAATAATGGATGTTCATATAATTCTAAAGTTTTTCCATTAAATATTTAACGGGTATTCTGGCTAATTTCCTCGCTTTTGTCTAAAGAGTATTACAGTCTGGTGAAAACAGAGTCACAAACAGATGAATTTAAACAAAAAAAGACAGACATTAGTTTGGTCTTGAGAAATATGAATTAATCTCTTCTTTCCCCACCCCAGCTATGTGTAAATAATTGAACAGAGTGTTCTTTAGATTTGGTTGGGCAACCTGTCTAGGAGAAGGAAAACTGACTTCAATCCACCTTTAGTCCGCTTAACCATTAATCTTGTCACTTCCTGCTCATTATGGGAGGTGTTGGGTGAATATACATAGATATACGCGTGAATATACATAGATATACGCGTCTCTCGACGTTCAGAGAAAGTGCAAGTTCCCAAGTAAAAATCTCATGTTAGACCATCAAATTTACAATATCCCCTTGCAATGATGTAGGAAGACATCGGGTTTTAAGACCAAGTTACCTAACAGAATTCAAAGTGTATAAAACTGGAGGTGCCCGTGGTGTAATGGTTATCGTCGTAAGAAATGGACACGGCAACAAGAGTTCAAATCCTAGACGAGACTGATTGCGTTTCACATAGCACTAATACCCTTGGGAATGGTATAAATCCAATTGTTCTTCCTCCAACTATGGGTAAATAGTAGGACAGACTGGTTTCTTCAGCCTTGGTAAGGCAACTAGTCTAGGAGAAGAAAAACTCTGAATTCAAACCTGTTAAACTCCGCTTAAAAAATAGACCTTGTGTCATATCCTGCCCGAGCGGAGGGGTTGGTAAATATGATAAAACTGAGCTTATTTGGTATCTAAGGCCAAACAGCCAGAGACAGATTTATGTAATAGCTTGGCTACCAACCGGATGTTGCTAACATTCGGTCGGAGTGATCAACAAATGGCAGGTTAAAGTTAAATGTCCAATTATAGAGTAACTATATATATGGCTTTCATCATCAGAAATGCAGTCTTTATAAAAATTTATTTGTAACAATAGAATAAAACTGACCACGTGTGGCAAATTAACAGCAACTTTGGCGCTTTCAGAGTGAAGAAGTAGTCTTAGCCAATAAGGTACCATGAGCGGCTCCACCATTTTTTTCGACACAACGACCTCCAAAACATTAGTGCTCCATCGGAAGGCGGCCTGTAATGGCAGTAAAGAAAAAAAAAGACAGCCAGGAGAAAGTTATTTGTCACTCGCTCTTTTAACCATAAAAAAGTAATTGAATTAGGTAAGTGCTATCCAAGAAATTCAACTTAAAAGAAGAAAGTCAAATTAACTGAAAATTAACTTAAATTCAACTGAACAACAAAACCTAAGAATTCGACTAATTAGACAAAAGCCAAAAATTCAACGAAACCACAAAGACTGAATTATTAAGCCATAATTCAAAGAAGTTTGTTGACCGGATACTCAGTTAAGTCCTGTAAATTACAACAAATTAGCAACACTTTACTCCTTCAATATTTTCTTTGTTTCAATTATATAAAGTTTATCTTTTTAAAGTTTATCGCCTGTATTTTCTTTTTGAATCAGTATCCAAACTAGAAAACTGCGGAACATACAGCTTGAAATTACCTACGAAAGCCCCGTTTAGAATATTTTCACAATATATTGAAAATTCGGTAGTTTAACCATATAGTGCAGAATTTTTTTTTCCTTTACCTTAACACAAGATGTTGCTAACATTCGGTCGGAGTGATCAACAAATGGCAGGTTAAAGTTAAATGTCCAAGATGCAGTTTAGTGTCATACACAGGAAGCCCTTTTTCTTTACGGGGTGGGGGCATATTCTGTTCATATGCACACGCCAATTAAGAGTCCCAAAACAAAAAAAAGATTTGAGTTTTAGACGCTATCGAAACATATACGTATATTCGGGGATTAAGCGCAACCCCGCTTCACCGAGTTGAATATCTTATACTTAAGTGTGAAGGAATCATGTTCATCTTCACATTTTTTGTGTAGTTAAGTATTTTTCTTGCACACGATCCGATCGAATAGGAAGAATGTTTAAACAGATCTTTTTGACCCAAACATGGAACCCTAATAGCTACTACCGCTCCAAGTCAGAGCGTATCTCGTAGTAGGGGTAATGAACGGATTCTCCACGTTCCACAGATCTTCAGACATGGAACCTCAAAAGCTGATTTAGTTCGGGTATCAAATCGAGTCTTGCTCCTTTGCCAGAAGTACTGTCGGTATATTCTTAAGCGGGCTGATAAAGGGGGCTTCTTTAGGGAAGGGTTATGATATATAAAAGATTATATCTTTGCTTCTTTGACTGAACAGAAAACTCTTCACATCTTCCAGTCAATGTGACTGGTCGAAAAAGAACTAATATCCTAAATAAATGCGAGGGTTTTTCGTTTTGTTTTCTTGGAGCGGGCGAGTAGCGATGTGTATGTTCTTTTGTCACCAGTAGCAAGAAACATCTTGAAACTTTTCAAAACTTCAAACTTTCTAAGGACATACGAAAACACATTTAAACAAGCATAAGGCTTGATTTTCAAAGTGACCAATGAGGCTCAGTTGGTTGGTTGGGTTTTATGGCATATCAACCCTTTTAGGTTATTTAAGTCAAGTCCATTTTTATGAAAATAGTTCTATTTCAAACAATTCAGTTTAGCATAAGTATGCACTTTTAATGTAAGTACAGTTTAATGGTGAAAAACGTTTCTATTTCAAACTATTCAGTTTAGTCAAGCAGTTCTAATTCAGCTAATTCAGTTTAGTATAAGTATAGATTTTGTTTACATACAGTTAAATGTAAAAACAGTTCTATATTAAACAATTCAGTTTAGCATAAGCACGCAGTTTAAATGTAACTACGGTTCAATTATCAAAAACATTTCCATTTCAAGCTATTCAGCCTATTTCAACAATTCAGTTTAGCATAAGTATGCCCTTAGTTCTAGTTAACCCATAGATAGGGCCCTATCAGTTGCTACCACGCCGGGCTAGAATAGACCCGGGAGCGATAGCCATAAAGGGGTGCTCTGCATTCCCCAAAGCTCCAGCATTACTGGAACCTCATCAGATTGTTTAGTGTCATATCCAGGATACTCGTTGGGGGTCTTACCCCTCTGCAGAGGTGCAGACGGTGTATTCTACTGCCCCAGCCGAGTGGGCAAATTTTGGCTTCTAAAAAATAAGAAAATTTTTTTTAAAGTTCTAATAGAGACGAAACTCGAAAACGTAGATGAAGTATCAGATGCACATCAAGTGAACATAGACAGAGTTTGCATGATAGGAAATGCATATCAAATGCATGAACAAATATCAAATGATTATTAGCCAATCAGAACTCTTGAATGTTTGACGATGGTCGATTCGCTAATTGTCGTTAAGTGAGATTAGTCCCAAGAGTCACATCAATAGAATGCCCATTTAATATGAAAGTGGATCTCAGGAAAAAAAAAGAGACGCTGGTGGAGATATCATAGATCGCTAGAAATACATGAATAGAGATTTTATAAAACTTCTTTTGCTTCGAGTCGTTTAATATATTCATAAGGAAGACAACACTGAAAACTAATCTTCCTTGGCACAGCTGAGATAACAAGAATTTCAGGGATATTCAGACTGTCAAAGTCTTTCATTCACACTCTCTCATATATATATATATATATATATATATATATATATATATATATATATGTGTGTGTGTGTGTGTGTCTCGTTTCAAAACGTTTTAAATTAAGAAAGTGCTCAAGTAAGAGCCAGTACAGAGATAAAAGAATCTCATCCGATGTCGAAGTGACCTGGGTATGATCTTAAGCCGCATCCGGTGGTGAAGCTCATTTATGGAGAGTGATGTACTTCTTTATTGCTATTACTCCCAGCCCCACTCTGATCCAGAGGGATAGTATCCGTTAGGGTACCGTGTAGGGGCCACATAGATCTTTTTAAGAACTTTCTATTCGATAGTACTGTGCGCAAGAAAAAGATCTTAGAAAACAATAATACAAAAATAAACATTAATGAAAGCGATTCCCTAACCTCTGAGCATGAAATATCCTTAGACAGGTTGATATGCCATTAAAGGCAATCAGTTCTCAAGTCGACTTCACTTTATAAAGTTCGATGTAATTAATTTTGCTCAAATAATAGACAGCAGAGAAAGTTAAAACCTCAAAAAGAAACTTATCTCACCCACCTCTGCTCGGCTTCATTTCTATAAATTTCAAGTATTCAAAAAAAAAAAATCAATAAATAAATAGATTTAAAAATAAATAAATGAAATAAAGATAAAAAAATATTTTAAATACTAACGTCAGATGAAATACGAAAGTAAAATTGACGAAGAAAGGAATAAAAACTTAATCCCCCTCGAACAATGAAATTTTGTGGGGAACAGAAGTAGGTTGGGTTGGGTTTTATGGCATATCAACCTTTGTAAGTTATTTAACGCCAAATCCATTTCTATGTAAATAATTAGTTCTATTTCAAAACAATTCAGTTTAGTGTAAGTACAGTTTCAGTGTCAAAAACAGTTCAATTTAGCATAAGCACACAGTTTAAATGAAAGTACAGTTTAATTGTGAAAATCATTTCTATTTCTAGCAATTCAGTTTAGTCAAACAGTTCTAATTCAGCTAATTCGGTTTGGTATAAGTACATATTTTGTTTACATACAGTTAAATGTCAAAAACAGTTCTATGTGAAACAATTCAGTTTAGTGTAAATACAGTTTCAATGTCAAAAAACAGTTCTATTTCAAATAATTCAGTTTAACATAAGCCCGCCGTTAGTTCTATTTAACCCATAGATAGAGTCCTCTCAGGTGCTACCACGTCGGGCCAGAGTGGATCAGGGAACAATGTAAATTAAGGGGTGGTCCGTATTCCCCAAAGCCCCAGCAATACTGGGACCTCACCATCAGATTATTTAGTGTCATATCCAGGACACTCGTTAGGAGGGTCTTACCCTCTGCAGAGATGCAGTCAGTGTATTCTACAGCCCCAGCCGACTGAGCAAAAAAGTTTAGATATGTAAACGTTACATAAAAAGAACATCAAATGGTTGTACTGACGAGAGATTGTGTTTGTGTGTGTGTGTGTATATATATATATATATATATATATATATATATATATATATATATATAAAGTGCATGTATATAAGTCAGGAATGTAGAGAGTTTATGATTTGGTTTTACGGCATATTGGCGGTTATTTAACGCCAAAACTCTGTGTGTGTGTGTGTGTGTGTGTGTGTGTGTGTGTGTGTTCAAGACAAGACATTTGCCTAATGAGTAGAGTGTTCGCCAATCGATCAGAAGACCAGGGTTCAATCCCAAGTCGGGTCATACCAAAGACTCAAAAAAATGGTACTTGCTTAACATTCAGCATTATGAAATGGAGCAATCCAGGGAATGGGGTCGTGCCCTTCCCCAAAACCTCAGTGTAGTAGCTATTGAAAAAGGAGCCTTCGGGTCACTAAAGGTGGCCAATTACTTTTTTTCCATAATAATTTTATTTCGTTTATTAAAGCTCATCAACTGGATATATACATATAAATGATTGGTAAAACACAAGTGAAACTTAAAAAGTTCCAATTACTAACAATTCAATTAGACATCAGTCATTTTTTACACACATTTTAATGATCAAACAGTTTTATTTCAAACAATTCAATTTAGTACAAGTCCTTAGCTTGCACTCAGTTTAAATGTCAAACAGTTCTATTGGACCCATACATAGGATCCTATCGGGCGCTAACACTCAGGGCCAGAGTGAACCCATGAGCGATGGCAATAAAGGAGTACTCTGCATTCCCCAAAGCTCCAGGATTACGGGAACCTCACCATCTGATTGTTTAATGTCATATCCAGAACACTTGTTGGTAATGTTTTACCCCACAGCAGAGTTGCAGTCGGTGTATTCTACAGCCCCAGCCGACCGTACTGGTATATCGACAAAAGTCAGTTTTCTTAAATTCACTACTTTGATAAGAGTTGACTATCTTAATTTTTTTAAAGTGTTAAAAAAAAAAAAAAAAAAAAAAAAAAAAAAAAAAGAAAACATTAAATAAAATAAAATCGATGAAATGAAATAAAAAAAAAAAAAAAAAAAAAAAAATGAATAAATAAATTGTTTTTGTCCCCTTGTGATAAGTTGATTGGGTTTACAGTATGTCAGCCCTCGTTGGGTTATTTTATGCTAAAGTCAGTTAGACAATTAAATAATGGGACAAAAGACATCTATTTTTGAACAAATAAACGAACCTATTTGACCTAAAGATTGTGGTGGGGTCCAAATAATTATTGATAATTATTACCATTTTAGATCATTTTTATGTGAGGAGGGGGTTCTTTACCACTATAAACAAATCATCGGGTAGGAAACCATCAGTTCATGTCTTTTGAGGATTAACAATGGTTACCGTTGTAGAAAACAGATTTGGTGACCAAAGAAATTTTACTTTTCGTTTCACATCGTGCTAAATGTTGTTTACACATCAAATACTCATATGATTTGTAAACACATTTTTTAGATAACATTCTTAAATGAGCCCGAGCTGTTTTTACACACAGATGGTTTCAAGTATTGTTATATAACAGTCACAATTTAACATCTGTCATTTGTTTGCACACAGTTTGTTCTCTTTGACCAATAGATAGGGCCCAATCAGGTGCTACAACTATGGGCCACAGTGGACCTGGGAGCAATGGCAATGAAGGGGTGCTCCGAATTCCCCAAAGCCCCTGCAATACTGGAACCTCACCATCAGATTTTTTAGTGACATATCCAGGGGTGCAGTTGTTGTATTCTACAGCCCAAGCCGAAGAGGTTTGTTTGTTTTGTTTTACGGTATATCAACCTCATCGGTCATTTAATGCCGAATCGAGTTAAGGAAAATAAGTCTGAAAAGAAATCCAAAGAAGAGCTCTTAGGAATCAATGATAACCAACTAATTATCTGAAGTCTTTTTTGTTTTTGTTTTTTTTTTTTATTAGGAGTTTATTTGGAATGAATCATCATTTTAGAAAATGGGCAAGAGTTGATCTAATTTAAACTTCCATAATAATTAATGGAATTTCAAATTATGGTAGACATTTCAAAACCAAAGTCTATTAACCAATTGGATCTTTTGACAATATGTTTTGGAAAAAATTACCCAATCAGAAGAAAATAAACACCACCACCACAACAACAAAAATGGATTATTTAAAAAGTAATGGTAAGAAAGAAATTAAGAGGGCATTGTTTAAGATTATTCGATGATTTACTTAACAGAATTTGAAATTTTTGTAAACTAAAAAAATGAATATCTCAAGCCATTTTGTTGGCTTATTAGTAAATGGAAGATAATAACGACGGGCACTGATACTTTTCCGTTAATCTTGACTTATGAGAGGCCTAATAGTTGAGATGTGGACAGCTGGACTACCTATAGACATGATTTGTGTAGAGTGACGAAGGTCTGTGTAGAACTAGCCAGACATTTTTGATGAGCTGATAACAGAAGAATGGTTCATCACTTGGTCATGATTCTCCAAGCAAAAACGCCTCTTGTTTTAAATTCAAACTTATTTCTTCTCTTTTACCGATTGCTAAAGAGCTCACTCTGCCCGACTATTTACCATAGGGGGGGTCAGGATTGAGTAGATTAAGCCAGACTTTTTTACATAAGCTGAAAACAGATGACTGATACCTCAGTGTGCCATATATTATTTCGAACAACACTGTTCAGAGTTTGAATTAAGATTGTTGGCCTTAAAGGCTGAAGATTCCAGTTCACCATTAACCAGGAGTTGGAAGAGATTGATCCATTCCTTTCCCCAAGGGAATTACCGTAAAATGAAATGCAAGCATCCTTGTCCAAGATTTGAACACGCCTAATCGAGTCCACTTGAATCTTTTTTTTTAAATATAGTAATTAAACAGTGTAATCCTCACTGGTTCAGGGGTAGAGGGTTTTACAAATTCTAAATGTCTACGCTAGTTGTCGGGCGGTAATTAGGACCAGCTGAGCCTTATAAGTTGCCTTTGTGGTCTTCAGCTTGATGAAACTTAAACGAACAAATAAATCTACCAGAATGTGACAGTTACATACTCGTATCCAAGTAAAAATGACAGGTTTTAAACGGTAGATACTTTTAGCCTATATGGAGCGTGGCTCGTTAGGCCTCTTTATATATATGAGAGAGAGAGAGAGATGTGTGTGTGTGCATGTGAGTGTACATTAGTATAACGGAGAAATTTAAAAAAAACCTTACTGCAACTAATAGTTTAACGTTTTCACGAGTAATACCCCTTTCTGAAGCAAAAAAAGGGTTCGAGCTGAAGGTATACAGAAAGTAAAGAGTCAGATATACATTGCAAAATATATAGATTGATTGATTTAAACGGCATACCAACCGGCATAGGGTCATTTTATGCCTAAAAGCAAAAGAAAGGCGTTCATAACATTCGTGTAATTAAGAGTCCCCCGCTTTTTCACCCGTTCTTATCAAACTCGAATAATTTGTAAACAAAACTATCTGACCAAAAGATGGCACCCAGCAAGTACAAGGACTCCAGATTAGAGTAGACCTGGGAGTAATGGCTATGAAGGAGTACTCCACACACTCCAGAACTGGTATCTCACCATCAGATACAATTTGCTGTCACCCCCGAGACACCTTTGGGTGGGGGGGTCTTATTCCTCTGTATGGGATTTTTTAAATTCCCTATACAATTTGGGATCATTTTGTGACGACGGTAAGAGAGGGATACCACCAAGTAGTTTATCGCAGACAGGACCTGAACGCAGTTCAACATGAAGCCAATTTAACTTTTAACCTTCGGAAGCCGAGGAAGTACGTCAAGACTGCGTATTCGAGAAACGGCGAATATCGCAATTATACCATCAATTTTTGAACATTGGCTCTCAGACACCATGTACCAGAGTTCTCGAAATCTACAAAAATCAAGAATAGAACAGACTTCGCTCCGGGGTATAGACGTATCTTAATTACTCTTTGCTTCTCCCATTAGATGACAAAGAACCAAGTTCGCAGGAGATGCGAGAGTGTTTTCGATTTGATTTTTCCTCACTCGTATTTTTTTTAACAAGTTTTTCAGTCATGTTAGCATATGTGGGTTTTATATTAATAATCTTTTATTTGTATAGATGTGTATATTTTTTAATTCTTTATTCATTGTGGATCTATCTTAGTAAATTTTTCATTCATCTATTTCGCCTCTTCATCTCACAATATGTACATAGAGAGGCGGACGTGTTCCGTTATAGACACTCACCCCACCTTTGTTAAGTTTTTGTTATCGATTGTTCTGCAAAATTTTCGTTGGAATAACAACGATTAAAAATAAATAATCAAACTTTTAGATTATAAACAAATTTTTTAGGGAAGTTCCCCCACCCCCGTTTAATTTTTTTTAAAGAGCGAATTAATTTTATATGTTGCTATTATGCTAAATTGGTCACTCTTTAGGTATTTTGTTTCCAGTTTGTCAGGCAAACTATTTAGAAAATGGCCACCGCTACTGAGATTCTTCCAATGTGAATAATCTTTTAAAAAGTTTAGCAATGACAATATTTCATCTTTAAGAGCTGGTTGTTATTACTAACCAAACAATTGTACAAGTACGTAGAAGATGTTTACTGCAAAAAAATCCAGAAAGACCGAATGCAGCTTGGTGGCCCGAGACAATAAATTCGGCGAACATGTACCCCTGGAACATCGTCTGAAGCGGTGGAGTGGGGGTTACCTGTTTGGCCTAAAAGTAACGTAGTTAACTGATCCCCACCGTCTAAAAATCAAACGGTTAATTTTCCCTAAAAATTCTTTATAACCTGAAAGTTTGGTTCATAATTGACATACATGCAAAATAAATAAATATATATATATACATATATATATATATATATATATATATATATATATATAGTATTAAAACTAAAATTTTAGTAAGGGTGGAAGTCAACAGTTCACATTTGCCCATATTGCATTTAGGTTAAAGTCTCAGAGCGATTGATGTTTAATGATTATAGCTTGAAAGTTTTCCGGAGTAAATCTAAGTGAATGTCAAGAGGAATATTATAGTTGTTTTTTTTTAGTAATTGAAATAGTTAAATTAATAATAGGATAAAAAAATGTCCTTCCTCTCCCCTATTCTTTTCTACCTGGTGCTAAATTTAGGTTTGGTTTCTTTGTTTAATGGCATATCAACTCTTGGTCGGTTATTTAATGCCAAAGCCGTTCTCCTAGAAGAACAGTAGTGGTACTATTTAACCCATAGCTGGGAGGATAAGGGGGTTCATACCTTTCTCAAGAGTATTTGCCCGAAAGTGAACGTAATAGCGCGACTAGAGTACGAACTCGCGTACTACGATTCCGCAGTCCATTGGTGCTAGATTTAGTGTTTTCGTTTAATAGCATATCAGCCTTAGCGGGTTCTTTAATGCCAAAGCCGTCTTCGTATAAGAACAGCAGTGGAAGTATTTAACCAATAGCTGACGTGGATACAGAGGTGTGTATACCTATCCAAAGGATATTCATTCTAAAGTGAACATGATACCGCGACATGAGTTCGAACTCGCTAACTAAGAATCCGCAGTTCAGTCATTACGCTACGGAACTCCTGGTGATGGATTTGTTTTATAACATAAATAGAACAGGGCTTCGACATATTTGCTTAAAAGATACCCAATGTCGAAAGAAACGTTGTTTTGTAAAAATCTACACGTGCACCCTGTCAGTTTATTTTTTAAATTTATTTATGCTTTTTTTTTTCCCCAATGCAAACGGTTCCGAAAATGGTGAGGGGGGTCATTCTAGAATAAATTGAGATGAGAACCCCCCGCCTTAAAGTTACGAAGTTTTTTTTTTTCTCCGGAAAAAAAAGACTTCCGGTGAGTTTGTGGGTCTACTTCTTTGAAAATAGATAAGTAACGAGATTTTTTTTTCCGTCGAACTTGAATGGCTGTAGAAACCAAATACGGTTATTAGTATCAGATGGAATCTCAAATTACAAAAAAAAAAAAAAAAAAAAAAAAATGGTTAATGAGCTCAAAAGATTACGGTTAATACTCTCTAGGGCACATTTAAAAGAGTCTTTTTTTGTGATGAACTTTTGTTGCTTATCATTCAAAAAACCTTTCACTATTCAGTCACTTTATCAAAAATGTCTTCAGATTACGAGGACGAGGAACTAATATATATGTACATACATATAAAGAGGGGTGTTTCTTTATTTCTGATGTAATGTTATTTGCTTTGTGATCGAAGAGTGTAATAAACTGTGTTCAAAAGAAAAAAAAAGGCCTATACGACAGTAATAAATTGAAGGAAAACTAGTAAAATGAATAGAAAGGTCGAAATAATGACTTTCCATAAAAAAAGTTGTCATTTGCAGGTAAAAACAAGAGAAAGATAAATTGTGTGCATTCATGTCGGAAAGTCAGATATTGTTTTGACATTGGATTTATATTATGAATTCCTCCCCCAACTGTCAAAATTCAGAAGAGAAAAAATCTGGTGCAGAAATGCCGTAATAAATATGCGAGATTTTCTTCGACTAGGAAAAAAATTGAAAGTTTCATTATTATCTAATGGCCACAAAAAAAAGGAAAGAAATGTAAAAATAACAAGAAAAATAAAGCTTCTTACTTGGCTAGCGTTATTAATGCTTGGCGCCTTACACCAAACAGGTAAGGTGGGAAAAGTGCATCAGCTTGATCGAGTTTCACTTCATTAGACAAGACCAGTAACCGAAAACCACTTGTACCGGATAGAAACGGTAGGAGACATGCGCCCACCTTGGTCGTCCGGAGTTACCTCCCTTGCCAGATAGGGCGTCACTCTCGAATGAAACTAGAGTTTCCTCTTTCCTGTTGTGTGCACCTGAATGGAAGATCTCAACTGGCACAGATAAAAAAAGACGGGTTGTCTGTTGATTGTTAATCAGGGGTGAGAAGTATTGAAGATCGACTTTAGGTAGATATCTAAATGAGGAGGGTAGATTATTAAGACCCCGAAAAACCAGAATACTGATAATTACAGTACGGAAGAGTAAAAGTGTGTTGGTTGCAAGGTTTGGGGGTTTGTCTTTATCGTTAGATTCATGAAACTTTCTAGCCGTGTCAGTACTATTGTATGGTTGCACCACTCAGACTGAAACAAAACGCCATGGGATAACAGCTACATGGGAATTTCTCAAAGATGCTGCGTGCCGTATAGAACAAATCCGAGAAGCGGCGGTCGAATTAAACAGCCGCTGTACATCCACTTACCTCCCATCATCCCAAGTATACGAGTAAGACATGCAGGGCATTGCTAAAAAAGTAAAAAAGAACGCATAAGCGACATTCTCCCATGTACTCCTGCGCGTAGACATATCAATTTTGACCGATCAGCAAAAACTTACATCTTTCAGCTTTGTGCGAACACTGTCTGCCGTCAAGAGGACTTTCTTAGAGTGATGACCGATTGGGACAGGGGCAAGAGAGAAAGTCAAGGGAATTTGTGCTGTCGGTACGCCTTGATGAGGATAATAATGACGATAAAAATATTAAAACTAACAACCTCAGTGAGAAGATGAATAGACAGAGATATTTTCAATTTCAATAAAGGTTCTCTGTTCATGATGTTCTTATGCAGATGAGAGATTCTGATAATTTTGTGGACCTAATAGAAAAGACAAGACATTGTGGAAATTGGATGGATGGAATTTTTGCCGTATCCTAAACCGGGATATGATGGAACTGTTTTAGTTGGTTGGGGGTTATGGCATATCAACTTTTGTAGGTTATTAAATGCCAAGTTCTGTTTTTACATATATTAAACCTAAGATTCCTAAACAAATACTTTGTAGATAACATGTTAAACCAGTCAGATCTTATCTGTTAGCAAACAAATACCCTATGTTAACTTGAATTATTAATGTTAGACAGCAATACTTAAAAGCATTTAATCGTGAGCAGACAGTTAAATGGTTATTGTTCGTTTGGTCTGGTTTTATGGCACATTAACCTTTGTGGGTTATTTAATGCCAAATCCACTCTTTATACATATAAACAGTTCTATTTCAAACAATTCAGCTTAGTATAAGTATAGTTTTTGTTTAAACACAGTTAAATGTCAAAACAGTTCTATTCCATACAATTAAATTTAGCATAAGTACACTTTAGTTCTATTTGACCCATAGATAGGACCCTATCAGCTGCTACTACTCCACGTCAGAGTGGACCTGGGAGCGATGGCAATGAGGGGGTACTCCGTATTCCCCAAAGCTCTAGCATTACTGCAACCTCTGCATCAGATTGTTTAGTGTCATATCCTAGACACTCGGTGGGGGAGTCTTACCACTCTGCAGAGAAGTCAGTGTATTCTACAGCCCCCTCCCCCAGCCGACAGGGTAAGAACTGTTTTGTAGTTCCACTGTGACAAGATTTTATAACAAGTGAAATGACACGTAAACTCGTTCGATCCCGTTGTAACGGCAGCCTGTGATGATATTAATGATTTTATTAAAGAAGGATATTAAATAGTATTTCTTATTTATCTCTGTTATATCGGAAATTTGAATGATTAAAAAATAAAAAGACGTTCATTGCAAATATAAGCTCCACAAATCTATCATTCATTTGCAAATTTGATTGGAAATTACTTTATTCTTGACGTGCGTATTTACCCAACGCCTCCTCAACGACCAAGATGTGAAACAATGTCAAATATTTAACAGAAAACAGCAGGTTTGAATTCAGAGTTTCCTTCTCTTAGTCTGGTTGTCTTACCATGGTGATATAACTCAGTCTTCCCTAGAATTTACCTATTGCTGGGAAAGGGAGAAAGGCGCAAACACGAAGTGACAGGCAAACATTCTCGTTCAGGTTTTGAATTCGGATCACAGATTCTATTTCCGAAGGCGATAACCATTATGCTTAGAACATTTAAAATGTATTTCTCGAACAAAGGTCCCATTATATCATAATATTGTTCTGTTTTTTTTTGTTTTTGTTTTTTTTTTTACTGGATTATGGTTACATCCATATTAACACACCAACCATCTTTTAGAAAAAATTTTTTTTTCTAAGACAAACATACTTGGATTTTAGTATTTCTAGGAAAACATCATACAATGAAAACGGATATTATTAGGCATTATTTAGTATCAAACTCTAAAGCATTGGAACTCGTTATCCAAGAAAAAGTTCATTCTGAAAGTATATTTGCAGCATAGAATTTTGCTTAGATGTGATATAGCTGCTGTTTACCACCAGTGAACCAGATGACTGGTTGTGTAATCGACAAGTTGGAGTCAATCACCGAAACACTCGCGATAGGTGGAAGAGATGGTCACAATCAAGGATTTTTTTAATGGTTCATGCTATTAGTAACCGGTAAAGAAGAAAAAAAGAATTGAATTTCGAATCTAGAGAAACTGCCCCTTCTGTGGAAGATGGTCACTATTTAGCGCTTTTACTTGGCCTATTTCTAATGTCTGACCGGTCTAGCGGCAGGTTAATTTCAGTTTCAAAGTGTGAGGTATTTTTCTTCGACCCCGTGTTTGACTTTTTCCAGATGTGAAATAGGTGGCATTTCTTCGTCTCGTCTTTGTCTTCGGCAATTTTCGTCGCGACCCCATAACGAAATATAGAGTGTACTTATTTGGGGACTTTTTACATTAAGGATCATTTATATCGTTTTGTATTTTAACTGCTAATAGACTATTTGGTTCTTATCTCACAAACTATCCAAGTTGGATAAATGAGACATTCTGGGTACTGCTGAAGAAATTTGAGGGAACTCATAAGCAACGAACTCCTATGGACTACTACACATGAACACACAAAGGTTGAATGATCAGCAAAAACTAACATTCATTAACTCTTTGCGGACTCAGGGGACTTAACAGGTTCAGTAACAGTTAGAGACGGATAGTGAGAGAGAGTGAAGGGAATTCATTAGTTGGCACTCTTTGATGATGGTTCTCACTGTGTTGAATTTTTTTTTTTCTTGTTCAAAATTACAAATTTCCTGGGAGAACTCCCCGTGGTGTTGTGGCTAATGAGCTGCACGGGGACACTGCAGTAAGCGAGTTCGAACTGCGGTCACGCTATTACGTACACTTTCCCACGAATACTCTTTCAAAAAGTATGAATCACCTTATCTCACTCACTCAGTTATGGATTAAACAGAAACACTACTGTTCTTCTAAAACGATGGCTTTGGTATTAAATAACCCACGAAGGTTGATATGCCATTGAAAGAAGCCAAAATTTCCCGGTTTACGGTACCCATATAACGAGCTGTCAGATTTGCCAAATAAAATTAGCAGTTAATCCCTTTTCAAATTTGAATTCAGATCATCTTCCTATATCCACGTAAACTGAGACCCAATATTATTTCACAGAACCAGAAAACACTTCAAAAGCAATGCTTTTTATCTACTCCATAAATAAAGTCCTTTGGGTTATTTTCATGATTGTTTCATTAAACTCTATTGCATAAATTTCATTTTCTGTTGTTCAAAATTACAACGGCGTTCAATGATAGCTCGGGTTAAAACCTTCAAATGTGATGTACCTCAAAACCCTTCAAAAATATGACCAAAGTTCTAGTCAAAAAAGAAAACCTGTATGTATCCGACTTCCAACCAAGCCAATGCGCCACAAGGTCATTTTATTGGGGGAATCGCGCACCAATCGAAACGAAGTGCAAAAAGTACTTGACCCCTTCGGCAATCCGTTTAATGGAGCGCCTCAGACGCCGAGCAATAATCCCAACCCTGCAAACTAGACAAAGCCTGAGACCAAGTGTTCAAAGGACAATTATAACCAACCAGTATGAATACCATGTGGCCTGCCCGAAGGCGAAAAAAACCTAAAATTTATAATGTTCAACATCATATGAATATTTTCATTTAAAATTCACCACTCCAAATTAACAATTCAATTCGGCTCTAATTTCCCACTAATCTAAGGTGCTCTTCTTTCCTCCGCGGTCAGTCTTGTTGTTTGGCCAATTCTTCAAATTAATTAGCAGAAAGAAAGAAAACTGAGCGTTTATGTTAAAACAATGGTGTTTATTCGCCTCTGAACGAAAACAAATACGACACCAGGTCGGTCTGATGTGGGGTCTCGTGTACGTCTTTTTGAGTAAAGATAAAAACTGACCCTTCCCAAGCACTCAGTGCTCTATTGAAGTCGGGGCAACTCTAAAATTCCTCTTTTCTTGTATTTAGGAGGTACTAACACAGAGGTTAAAAGGTGCTCAGTCGGCAGGGCTTGGAGTACGCTGACTGTTTCCTCCTGCTGAGAGGGAAGACCGGATAAGACTTTAAATTCTATCAGATACTGAGGCTCCAGTCTTGAAGTTTAGGGAATGTAGAGAACCTCTTCATTGCCATTACTCCCAGGACCACTCTGACACAGGGTAGTTATACCAGTCAGATTTCTGTATGAATAGAACTGTTCAATAATCAAAAAGTAAAGTAAACGACCGTAGTCAAGGGCGACCAGAAGGCTCCCTTTTCGATAGCTACAACACCAACGTGTAGGGGAGGGTGCAACTCCTTTCCATGGATTGTTCCACTTTACCCTTGATCTCTACCTTATAATTCTGAGTGCTAAGCAAGGAGGCATCAAGTACCATTTTTTGAATCTTCGGTATGACTTAACCTGGGATTGAACCCAGGAACTAAGTTGTAATTATTAGTTAATTGACACTACGCAGCTATGTGCAAATTGTTTGTATTAGATCGGAATACTTGATAACTAGAATTAGTTTGATTTTGGTTTGGTTAATGGCATAGTACACCTTCATTGCCATCGTTTCCAGGTCCCCTCGGGCCCCGGAGTAGTAGCACCAGAAAGGATTCTATCTATGGGTCAAATAGAACTGTTTGACATTTAAACAGAGTACAAAAAATGACATGCTAAATTGAATTGTTTGAAATTGAACAGTTTGATCATTTAACTGCGTGTAAAACAAATGACTGATATTTAATTATTAATGATAGATAGCAATACTTGGAACCATTTAACTGTAAAAATACGAGCTTAGGTTCGTTTCAAAACGTTACAACAAAATGTTTCCAAATCCTATAAATTTGATATATATGTATAAAAAGGATTTGTCATTAACAACCAAACTAACTCTTTATATATATATATATATATATATATATATATATATATATTTATATATATATATATATATATAGAGAGAGAGAGAGACAGAGACAGAGAGAGACAGAGACAGAGACAGGGAGAGGTTGAGACAGAGAAACAGAGACAGAAGCGAGAGAGGGGCGTTCGTAGTTTAATGATTATCATTGTAGGAAAAAAGGACGGCGACCTGAGTTCAATTGTTGGACAATACGGATGGCATTTCACATACAACTAATGCCCTTGGGGAAAGTTATAAATCTAACTATGGGTATATAATAGTGGAGACTGGGCTCTTTAATTTTGGTATGGCAACCAGTTATGGAGAAGGAAAACTCCGAAATTTCGCCCCAAAACTGGCCTTGTTTCACATCCTGTTCGTGCGGAGGAGTTGATAAATACACACACGTACACACAAACACATCCACACACACACACACACACACACACACATATATATATACATATATCGAGAGAAAGAGAGAGATAAAAGATTCCGACGTTTGAATATAAGCTTACCTGAAGGTAAGGTGCGTAAAGTTCAGCCTTCAGAATTTAACCTTGTTTTATTTTTATTTTTTTACTTAAAATATGATATCTTAGATAGATAGATAGATAGATGTCGTATTTCTATTCTATAACATTTTCATTTTCTATATTCTTACGTTTATTTCTATTTTTATATTCTTAAGTATTTTAGGGTGCTAAATTTGTAATCGAACTGATATATATATATATATATATATATATATATATATATATATATATATATATATATATATATATATATAGCGTTTATATTTTAATATTATCAAATATTATCAGATATCAAATAAACCTATTTAGCTTAAGTGAAGATTGTAATGGCGTGAAACAAACTAGGAAAGTCATACCAAGAAATGTAATATCCTATAACATTATACAACACTGTGTGTGTGTGTGTGTGTGTGTGTGTGTGTGTGTGTGTGTGTGTGTGTGTGTGTGAAAGTTTATTCAAAGATTCAAACTGTTGGACTACAAACAGAGGGTTGGTTTACTTTAAGTGTTAAAGGTTTGTGTAATGCCAGAATTGCACTTTATGGACGTAAACTGATAACATTATAATTTTACACCTGTGTTCCCACAGATTCTCTGAACAGCACTCATTGGGTTTTTCCTTCTCAGAGACTCGTTGCCCACTCAGTCTGCTCGACAAATTAATACGGGAAAGGGTTAAGGAGAGATAGATTCTTGCCTTTCGTAAGTGAAATGCAAACACCTTTGTCCAAGATTTGAATTTCGCTCACCGATAGCACCAACTTGTGTACGCGCATGCACACGTGTGTGTGTGTGTGGGGGGGGGAATTAAGTCAGAAATTTAAACTGAAATTTAATTTTAACAGTAAATCAGAAAATTGAAATAACAACTCTCTCTCTCTCTCTCTCTCTCTCTCTCTCTCTCTCAATATATATATATATATTTGGAAAGAGAGAGAGAGTAAGAGACAGACAGACAGACAGAAGGAAGAGAGTTGTTTTAAATTTCTGATTTATTGTTATTTGCTTGAATGGTTGAAGAATATATCATCCCAGAGTATTAGAAGTAACATGGACACCACTAAAATGGGATAATAATAATCATAATAATAATAAGGCATTACATCCCAGAGATTACGTTGACTGACGATATGTATCAAGAAACGCGGGAGGAAGAGAACTTGCCGGCATTGAAGACAGCGATACAATGACTCAAGGACTACAGAGAAGCACGAATGACGATTGATTACAGTCACCAGAAACGATGCTGACAGCACAAAGACCAACAGATTGACAATAACTAGAAAATAAAAATAGGAACAAAAACAACTCTATTGGGGTTTTAAACGACTAATAAGCAACATTTTCACGAGATCTGAACGTGGCTAAGAAAAGGAAACCTTAAGAGAGAAAAAGAACAAATGGTATATGCACCATTCAACATCTGTCTTGGAGAATGACACACATAAATTCCTATGGGACTTTGACATACAAACAGATCCCCTAATCTGGGCCAGACGACCAGACTTTATAATAATCAACAAAAAAAAAAAAAGAGAATTTGCAGGATTGTGGATTTTGCTGTCCCGACTGACCACAGAATAAAACTGAAAGTGAAAAGAAAGATAAGTACCTCGACTTTGCAAGGGAATTGAAAAAAAACTGTGGAACATGAAAGTGACAATTATACCAATTGTGATTGGTGCTTTTGGCACAGTATCTAAAGGATTATTAAAGGGACAGGAGGACTTGGAAATAAGAGAACCAGTGGAGACCATCCATACTATCACACTATTGAGATCGGCCGGAATACTGTGAAGAATACTGGAGACTTGAGGAGACTTGCTGTCACTCAAACTCTTGTGAAAGACCATCAGCTAAAACAGATGTGAAAAACTCTCAAGGAGTAAATAATAATAAGAGTACTAATAATGTGGTGATAGAGACGAAGCCATCATTCACATGATAAGTGAATGCAGCAAATTAGCACAGACGACTTGACACAACTGGATGAGCAAAGTGATCCACTAGGAATTTTGCAAGAAATTGAAATTTGACCAGACGAACAAATGGTACATGCACAACCCAGCAGCTGTCCTGGAGAATGACACACAAAAACTCCTCTTGGATTTTGCCATACAAACGGATCACTTAATCTGTTCCAGACGACCAGACCTTATAATAATCAAAAAAAAAAAAAAAAAAGAACTTGCAGAATTGTGGATTTTGCTGTCCCGGCTGACCAGAGAATAAAATTGAAGAAAAGTGAAAAGAAGAATATGTTGCTAGGGAACCGAAAAAAACTATGGGACATGAAAGTGACGTTTATACCAATTATAATTGGAGCTCTTGGTACAGTCACCAAAGGATTGATAAAGGGACTGGAGGACTTGGAAATAAGAGGACCAGTGGAGACCATCCAAACTACTCCATTAGTGAAATCGGTCAGAATACTGGAGAGTTGAGGAGATTAGCTGTCACTCAAACTCCAGTGAAAGACCATCAGCTAACACTGATGTGAAAAGCTCTCAAGGAGTAAATAATAGTAAATGATTAAAACGCTTCATCTCAGAACCAACAATAAGAGGACAGATTGATTGATTAATTAATTTTAGCGGCACGTCAACCCGTTTTGGGTTATTTTATGTAAAGGTGATCGTGGATATTGTAGGTTTATATTTACATTGTTTTATGTAACTGTTTCTTTAGATTTGAATGGAAAGATTAATTGATTTTAACGGCACGTCAGCACATTTCGGATAATTTTATGCCTAGTGGTTTGTTGTGTCGATACTGCTATATGGATGCACCACATGGACGCTTACGAAGCGGCTGGAGAGGAGGCTAGACGGAAATTACACAAGAATGTTGAGAGCAGTATTAAACAAGTCCTGGCGACAACACCCCACGAGACCCCAACTATACGGACACTTGCCCCCCATCACGAAAACTATACAAGTTCGACGAACCAGACACGCAGGACACTGCTGGAGAAGCAAGGACGAGCTCATAAGCGATGTACTCCTGTGGACCCCCACACATGGATGTGCAAGAGTGGGACGACCAGCACGAACTTACATACAGCAGCTATGTGAGGACACGGGATGTGACCCTGAAGACCTGCCGGAGGCGATGAATGATAGGGAGAAATGGCGAGAGACGGTCAGGGATATCCGCGCTGGCGGCGCGACATGATGATGATGATGATGGTTTGGGAATTGCGTTCATGGTACGTTCATATTTAATTTTTTTTGTGTAGATGTTTTTAAGAGTTTTCTTCTTTTTTTTACATACGATCCTATCAAATACGAATCATTTTCAAAGAGACGGGACCTTAACAGGTACCACCACTCTGGGTCAGAGTGGACCTGGGAGTAATGCTAATGAAAAGTTAATTCACATTCCTTAGTTTGGTTTGGTTTGGTTTTATGGCATATCAACCATTGTTGACTATTTAATGCCAAATCCTGTTTTTACATATATATCAAATAGATGAATTGTAAACCATATTTACCAACCCCTCCGCTCGAGCAGGATATGACACAAGGTCAATTTTTAAGCGGATTTTAACAGGTTTGAATTCAGAGTTTTCCTTCTCTTAGACTAGTTGCCTCACCAAGGCCGAAGATTTACCCAACTGAAGATTGTCCAACTATTTACCTGGAGGGAGAATAATTGGATTCTTACCTTTCCCAAGGGTGTTAGTGCTATGTGAAATGCAATCAGCCTGGTCCAGGATTTGAACTCGTGTCGCCGTTTCCATTTACTACGACGATAACCATTACACCACGGGCACCTCCACTGAATTGTAAACACATTTTGTAGATACGCACTGTCAAATGATCAAATTGCTCTATTTCTAACAATTCAATTTTGTATAAGTCAACAACGTTAAATAGTTCCAAGTATTGCTCTATATCACTAACAATGTAATTAAACAAGTTATTTATTTACACACAGTTAAATGATCAAACAGTTCTATTTCAAACAATTTTGAATCAGTCATTTTTTGCACTCTGTTTAAATTTCAGAGTTCTATTTGACCCATAGATAGGACCCTTTCAAGTGCTACCACTCTGGGGTCAGAATTGACCCGGGAGCGATAGCAATGAAGGAAAACTCTGCATTCCCCAAAGCTCCAGAATTACTGAAGCCTCACCATCAGTTTGTGGGGGGCCTTACCTCTCTGCATAGATGTACACGGTTTATTCTACAGCCCCAGCCGACAGAACTTCACATGCTTTATATCTCCAGAACTGTAACCTCACCTATAGATGCAGTTTAGTGTCATACCCCGGGGTGGAGACAGCTCTTTCCTCCGCAGGGAATTTCGACAACGTATTCTAATAGCCACCGTTTTTTTTTTGTTTTTTTTTCTTGTTTGGTTTGGCTTTAATAGACCCTCGGCTTGTTGTCCCTTGCTCTGCCACTTGGCAACACCCAAGAGTGTCGTTCCTTTGAGGAGCAAAAAATAATCAATCAGAAAACTTAGTTAAAACCAGATGATGGAGAATCTGCCGCTGGTTTTAACTTACCCGTTTAAAAAATGAGATGAATTTAAAACTGGGTGGATACCAGAAAAATTTAAAAACGTAAGCATAAAAAGATTTTTTCGGGTAGTGGGTGTTGTTTTGTTTTAGCATCTATTTATTTATTTATTTATTTAGCCACAGAGAATACAGTGTTGTAATTTTCGTTAGCAATCAGACGAGGGATGGTACCCAGAGGACGACGTGTAGGTTTACACATCCTTCAGGCAAAGAAAGATACTACCCGAGAGCCTGGAACCGGCGTCTGCGGGATATTAAGTCTCAAGCCCTTGTAAGTGGATCAAGTAACTAAGTTTAGAATGGCAAAGAAGAGCCAAATTCCAGAAACATGGATGTGGGTGTTGTTGAATAAAAAGGCCGGTACTTTTTTTGTATTCTGTGATTCATTGATGAAGCTTAATTAGACAGACAAAAGCTGAAAGATTGAAGAATGTAGCAAAATTTCCAGCTTTTGTTCAACATTAAAAGAAATCATAAAGATTTCACTGAAATAAAACTATTTCAAAAATCTACATCTAAATAGGAAATACACGGTGACAATTTATATATATGTATAAATTAGTTAAATTGGCCGACCATAGTTGATGGTGACCCGAAGGCTCCTTTTTCAATAGCTACTACCCTGAGGTGTAGGGGAGGTCACTACTCCTTTCAGTGGATTAATCCACTTACGCTTGATCCGTACCATACAATGCTTAAGGTGTTAAGTGTTAAGCAAAGAGGCATCAAGTACCAATTTTTGAGTGTTCGGTATGTATCGGCCTGGAATTGAACCACAATCTTCTGAGCTATTGGCGAACGCTCTAACCATTATACCAATCATAAACATTAGAAGACCGTTACTCGAAGTTTCATGCGATGTGCACAAGTGTCAGACGGGAATGTGAGAAAAGTAATTATCAATCATATCTATAGAGAGCTGTATAGTTTTATGTTAACGTGGATATACACGTGACAGTCAAAGGAAGGATATATATATATATATATATATATATATATATATATATATACATATTGTCATCTATAGTGTGGCTAGACATGTAGGACGCTTGAATCTGGGAAACCCACCCAACTTTATGTTAGACTTAATATCATACCACTCTTCCAACAAGCGAACCACGTCAGCTCGGGAATTATGGGGTATTATGTAGTAGCTTCCGTTTGTTTACATTTTCGCCTTACCGGATACCAAAGTGCTCAATTCATTCCAAAATCTTTGCAATTTAATTGAGGCATTGCACATATTATCTTATTTTATTGCATTCTATTTATTTAGAGTGTTATTGCTATGCAAAATAATTATTCGGGTCCAATTAAATTTTGAAGTAAAAACTTCATCATCAGAGACTTTTTTTAAAAAAATAAACACGGTGTTGTATGTTTAATTTTTTTGCATTGGAATAACCCTCTAGATAAATACAATACAATAAAATTATATATATATATATATATATATATGAAAATGCATCGAGATGAAAAAAAAACAAGATTTTCAGAGGATGACTTTATTTGTAGAAATATTTGCCCACGTTAAAATATTTCGGTATTTAGGCCTTCATCACGGCGAGTATAAGTTACTAAATTTAGTTACTTAAATGCCCTGATGAAGGTATAAAAACCAAAGCATTTAACGTTAGCAAATATTTTCACAAATAAAATCATCCTCTGATGACCTTGTGTTTTTTCATCTCCATACATTTTCATACTCTCGGATTTACTCACAGGTTTTCTCATGTATATATATATATATATATATATATATATATAGCATTCGATCAGATCAAATAAAGGAGAATAAGCATGGAATTAGTCTGGTGGCAAATGATGTAAGAGAAATCATTAATATGTCTACACCTTTATTTGCCATACATATTTGGACAGTGATGTAATGTTGGCATATTTTCTTTTGTTAACAACAGACAAATCTCCCAAAGTGAAATGGAATACGTAAAACAAAAAGCCCAAGCTTACAAAGGAGGTGACAAGAGCTGCAGATTTTGTCTGGAAGAAAAATTATGGATCAAAGAACATATTGAAAACAAACTACTTAACAAAAGAAACGAATTGATATCCAAGTGTAGACATGTTCATATATCTCCTCGGTCATTTAACACCTAATTCCACCATTATTCTGTTTTATTTTGACTGTCCTAATGCCATGTATATATATTATATATATACATGTGTGTCTGTGTGTCTGTGTGTTTAAACGTATAATTCCCTTGTAAGTGTCATGTGTACGTCAACACGTAACTGACTATACACCTCACAATAATTATGACTGATTAGCCATTTTTTCATATATCTGTCTGATGATTGTACATACTGTGTGAAACTTTAAGTAATGAACTTTAAGTGTTTTAAATCACATATTAAAAAACAGGTTTTATACATGCTCCGTTATAATAGCATCGAGTATTTTTATTCTTTTTTTTTCTTATTTGCATTCTTCTTTTTTAATATTATGGGAGTTTTTCCCATCAATTCTACCTGATGGTTTTTCACTGGAAATTGAGTGACAACAAATTTCCTCGGGTCTCCAGAACTCTTCTAAGTATCATAGCTAATTTTAGTTGTGGTCTTGATGGTTTCATTTCTTCCTCTGATCTCTTGTTCATCGAATCTCTTTTCCAGGTTATTGTAGACTTAAGGCTCTAGCCATGATTAATATTGTCACTTTTATGTTCTTCAGCTTTTTCAGTTTCCTAGAAAGTGTTACATATTGAGCTTTGACAAGCCAGTTAGTTTGGAGAATCAAAACAGGATGTGCAGCTGTTTCTTAAGGAAAACAAGGGACAGCGGAAATGCCCCGTCAATTGCGTAGGTAGAATGTGTGGGTGTCTAAAAGATTAACAAGTACGGAAGTTTTCAACCCGAGAAGTCGGCAGTCAGTCACCAGAGAGAGCAGTTAGTCAGAGGACAGCAGAGTCACGCCGTTATGGGTTGTAAGGATACTTTCAATCAGTCTCCCGTGAAAGAAGCACGAAAAAGCAAGGCTCTGAATATATCTATCTCAACCTGGTGTCAATCCTAGTAGTTTTCTCTCTCTCTCTCTCTCTCTCTCTCTCTCTCTCTCTCTCCACACAAAAAAAAACAATTTCACCATCTTTCGTTGTAATAAAGATGAGAGATTATATTCTTATTAAAAAGATTCAGGTATTTGTTAATCTTTTCACTTGATGGTCTGCTAGCACAGCAAAATCCACAATACGAAAGGTTCTTTTCTTCTTGTATATTAAACACTAGATCTGGCTTTCTCACCTGAATAAGGTGATCCGTTTGTATCTCAAAGTCCCAAAGAATTGAATGCATTTCATTTGCTGGCACAGCTTCTGCTTTGTGCATATTGATGATTATATAACAAATAGTTAACTTGGATGTTGATCATATATTAGTGAAACAATATGATCTTTGGGATTTCTTATTAGCTAAACTTACTAACTAAATCTTATTGGTTATTACTATGGTTACTTCCCCACCACCATATACTTTGAATTTTTTTTTAATGACAGTTACAGGTTATTTAATAGAACAGGTAGTTGCTTGAAATCATTTTTTGAACTAGTTAAATTATATTATATATGAAATTTGCACTTGTTTGTTAATAGATTTGTTTCAAATTTTGAAATACTTGTATTATTACCGACGCCGACTACACCGATGACAGCGATACAGGCAAATACGCCCAACCAAGCCGAAACACTACTGCATAGTTTGGAACGAGCCGCCACAGGCATTGGCCTCCATGTCAATGCACACAAAACTGAATATATGTGCTTTAATCAAGCAGGCGACATCTCCACACTAGACAGAACCTCTCTGAAACTGGTTGACAAATTCACCTACCAAGGAAGCAGTGTCTCATCAACCGAAAAGGACATCGACACGCGGCTAACGAAGGCTTGGACAGTTATCGATAAGCTATCGATCATATGGAAATCAAACCTGACCGATAAAATGAAACACAGTTTCTTCCAGGCAGCAGTCCTATCGATACTGCTGTATGGACGCACCACTTTTGTTGTATACTCATTTGCCGTACCATAACGACAAAGACAGATGCATGAATAAACGACGCAGGATAAAGACGCAGTGACAAGATGCAAGAAGACTTCTTTAACAATATTTTTACCTCTCACTTTATTGCAAGGGTTCGAAAGGGTTGTTCAAAGTTTGCATGTGAGAGGGTGCTGGAGACCGAACCTAAACTTCATATTTTGACCCCACTGTTATGACCGTCACGTTGTGTCTTTCTTGTTCTCTTAGATGCGCAACCAGAGGTCTTGGGGTCCACTCCATCGGGGCTTTTCCGAGGGCCCCCTCGGTCGGGTGTGGCCTTCCCTACCACATCTGGTCTCTACTGTCTGGAATTCTACTGGAAACTGCTCTGGGACCCAAACTCAACTGAGTTAAATAATAACTCAACGCCCACACGATCGCCTACTGGATCTTTGAATCGGATGTTTAATCGTCATCAAGCGGAAATAACAGTCATGCAGTCCAGAGGTTACTCTCTTCCGGTGCATCACTGTAGTGGCACAATGGAGCCTTACCCTTGTCCCATATCATAAGCCTTAATCCGCCCACGCGATCTCTTTCGATTACTGGCCATTGGAATGTGTCACTTCCTTCTGGTGTATCACCTTGGAATAGTATTTTTGGGCCGGGTCGAAGGTCAAAATATAACACTTGGACACTAACAAAACGGCTGGAGAAGAAGCTAGACGGCAATTACACAAGAATATTGCGAGCAATATTGAACAAGTCCTGGCGGCAACACCCCACAAAGCACCAACTATACGGCCACCTGCTTCCCATCACGAAAACTATCCAAGTTAAACGAACCAGATACGCAGGACACTGCTGGAGAAGCAGAGACGGGCTCATGTGATGTACTCCTATGGACCCCCACATATAGCCAAGCAAAAGCAGGACGACCAGCTCGAACATACATAAAACAGCTATTTGAGGATACGGGATGTATCCCTGAAGACTTGCCAGAAGCGATGAAGGATAGGAAGAAGTGACGAGAGAGGGTCAGGGATATCCATGCAAGCGGCATGACATGATGATGATGAGTTTAGTTTCACGGTTCCCGGAACATCACCTTCTCCAACCCGCTGTGCTTGATCTTCTAAATTTTTGGGGCTACTTTGATGCATTCAATAATTATGTAATTAATTGTTTCATCTCAATCACCATATAGCCTACATTAGCTATTCTCATACACACACACACACACACACACCTATATATATATATATATATATATATTGGCTGCATTTCTTCATTAATACATATTTGATTAAACATAAGACATTTTTTGTCTACATGCGTTTTTTGTTAATCCTTTCGAACTGCCGTATCGATCTTATGATATTCGGCGGGAATTGGTTGATAAGTTTTCCATAATTAGTTATTTCCCAAGTACTTTCTGCCTGACTTTGGGCCATCATCAGGGGAGGATATATTTACGAATTTGTTTCTAGAAACAAATTCGAAACTGAACTGTTTGACCAAACTAAATAGCTTGAAATAGAACAGTTTTTGACAATTAAACTGAGTACTCATGCTAAACTAAATTGTTCGAAAAGGAACAGATAACTTGTATAAAAATAGATTTGGGAGGTGCCCGTGGTGTAATGGTTATCGTCGCAGGAATTGGACACAGCGACACGAGTTCAAATCCTGGACTGATTACATTTCACATAGCACTAATACCCTTGGGAAAGGTATGAATCCAATTATTCTCCCTCCAGCTATGGGTAAATAGTAGGACAGACTAGGTTCTTCAGCCTTGGTGAGGCAACTAGTCTCGGAGAAGGAAAACTCTGAATTCAAACCTGTGTAATTCCGCTAAAAAATTGACCTTGTGTCATATCCTGCCCGAGTGGAGGGGTTGGGTAAATATGATAAAAATAGATTTGGCATTAAATAACCTACAAAGGTACTATTTACCAACCCCTCCGCTCGGGCAGGATATGACACAAGGTCAATTTTTAAGCGGAGTTTAACAGGTTTGAATATATATAACCTACAAAGGTTGATATGCCATAAAAATTCAACCAACCAACCGTCCAACCAACCAACCAACCGAATATTCTAAGTAATAGCAATATGTGTGTGTGTGTGTGTGTCTGTGCATGTTTTGTTAGTTTGTTGTTTAATGGCATATCAACCTTTTTTGGTTATTTAATGCCAAAACCATCCTTCTAGAAGGACACTGGAATCTCAAAGGCTGTATATATGTATTCATGAATGATGTTTAAAAAGTTATAAGTTTCACGAGGAAAGAAGAGCCATAGCAGAACATTTTTACTGTGGCAACATATAAACACTTCTCATAAAACTCGAAAAACAAATTCAGATTTCTGTCTTAATTTTTGTGCAATAGAATTCCATACAAATGTGAAAGGTGTGCGACAAATCTAGAGTCTGGGTGAGGCTCACAACTGTTTTCACAAACCTCACGTATATATATATATATATATATATATATATATATATATATATAAATTGTGAATAAAAGAATAATATCAATTAGATTGTTTCTAGGATAAAAGTGCTCAATATAAGAACTATATTGGAAAAAAAAAACTTTCTTTTGGGGGTTTTATTTTTATTTTTTGATATTGTACAAAAAGAAACGATCTAGATAGCAGTTAGTTGCACGCAATCTTCAAGCACAAGTTGCAATCAATATCATTTTCAATATATATATATAAGTCGGCGACCCTAGTCAAGGGCAACCCGAAGGCTCCCTTTTCATTTGCTACTACACCGAACAACACCCAGGGTGTAAGAGGGCAACTCCTTTCCCTAAATTACTCCACTTTACTCTTGATCCGTACTTTATAATGTTGTGTTAAGCTAGGCGGCATTAAGTACCATTTTTGAGTCATTGGTATGACTCGACCTGGGATTGAACATCGGTATCCCGGGCCATTGCCGAACACTATAACCTATAATATACAAATTGTGTTTTTGTTGATTCAGTTACTTAAAGTTAGATGTGGATCACTCAACCGTCAGACAGAAATATACTAAGTTTCGCAGTACTGCGGCACGAGGCCAGATTATGAGAGGCACCCAGTGAGACCCTAACACACAAATAATCCTATATACCAACCCCTCCGCTTGGGCGGGATATGACACAAGGTCAATGTTTTAAGCGGAGTTTAACAGGTTTGAATTCAGAGTTTTTTTTCTCCTAGACTAGTTGCCTCACCAAGGCTGAAGAACTCAGTCTGTCCTACTATTTACTCATAGCTGGAGGGAGAATAATTGGATTCATACCTTTCCCAAGAGTATTAGTGCTATGTGAAATGCAATCAGTCTCGTCCAGGATTTGAACTCGTGTCGCCGTGTCCATTTCCTACGACGACAACCATTACACCACAGGCACCTCAGAAATAATTGTCTGCCAGTCTAATTTGCTCGACATTGCACCATGCGAGGTGTTCAAGTCAGACGAAAATAGTATTTCGTTCCGTTGTTTAATGGCACATCAACCTTCGTGGGTTATTTAATGTCAAAGCCATTCTTGTAGAAGAAGAGCAATGATGTTATTTACCCGATAGATGGGAGGGTTAGGGGGTTCTGTATCTTTCCCAAGTGTATCAGCTCGAAAGAGAATGTCATAGCGCAACTGGAGTTCGAACTCGCTTGCTTCGAGGCTTCAGTCCTCCACTTTAACCATTACACCACGGGGACTCTCACAAAAAAAGGAAATACGAGAAAAAGGTCGACAGTTAATGATATTTAAATAGGGAAGATTTTGTCACGTGTCAAGATGTAGGTGCACGTGATACACACGTTCAAACAGAGGGAAATAAGGAAGAATATTAATATATTGTGTTGTATGATATAAATACGAACGAATTTGACGCGCCAGGGTGTGGCTTTGCTCTCGGCCCTGCATGCGGCTTGATCGTTGCTCGACAAGTCTTGCTATGCTCACACTCTTGGTCGAGAATGTAATACTCTATTTCTTTTTCTTTTTTACTTCATTTTTTTTTCTTTCAAAATTTATAAGCGTCATTCATTCTCTTTATCTCTTTATCTTCTGTTTTTTCCTCCCTCTCTCTCTCTCTCTCTCTCTCTCTCTCTCTCCTTCAGTGTGCACGTGCGTTTGTTTTGGGGGGTTTTTGTGAATTGATGGTCTACTAGTCTAGTTTGCGAACCATTATATCTTAGAACAGACAGGGAATCCACGTGGCGTTGTGGCTAACGTCTTAGACTGCACAATAATAGTAAGCGAGTTTGAACTCCAGTAGCGCTACAACATTCACTTTCGGACTAATACTTTGAAAAGATATGAACACCCTAACCCTCCCCGGCTATGGGTTATATGGTACCACTTGCGTTCAACAAATATCGCTTTAGCAATAAATAACCCACGAAGGTTGATATGCTATTAAGCAAAGAAACCAAATTAAACTATGCCGACAAGCTCTCCAGTAAAAAGAGAGTTTTCATTAAGTTACATCCAGTTATAGGGTATTCGGAAGTGAAGTCACCCTTGAATATTAGGGTCTCATTTAGGGGTCAAATATGTCTGTTTGAAAATTGTTAAGATTGGATAGGAATACGTGAAATATAATTACTGTGTGTGTGTGTGTATGAAGGGCGCTATTAATTTTTGTATTACTCCACTTACCAATGATCGATATCTTATAATGGTGCGTTATCCAAGGAGGCATCAAGTTCCATTTTTGAGTCTTTGGTATAATTCGACCTGGGATTGAACACTGGTCTCCCAGAGCACTGGCGAAGATTCTACCCAAGACTTCAATATATATATATATATATATATATATATATATATATATATATATATATAAAGAGATGAACAATATTGATAAGAGAAACAGTAGTGTTACTTAATAGTAAAAATAACAATGCCAACATAAGAAGCTGGAGTTTACGCTATCCGTATATACCCAACCCCTCCGCTCAGGCAGGATATGACACAAGGTCAATTTTTAAGCGGGGTTTAACGGGTTTGAATTCAGAGTTTTTCCTTCTCCTAGACTAGTTGCCTCACCAAGGCTGAAGAAACCAGTCTGTCCTACTATTTACCCATAGCTGGAGCGAGAATAATTGGATTCATACCTTTCCCAAGGGTATTAGTGCCATGTGAAATGCAATCAGCCTGGTCCAGGATTTGAACTCGTGTCGCCGTGTCCATTTTCTACAACGATAACCATTGCACCACGGGCACCTCCAATGCTATCCAATGTTTGGATTTTAATAATAGAATATTTGTGTGAAAGATTCAGTAATCTTCAAAAGCGAATTCATGAACATGAAATGAACTTGAAAAAGGAGACATGAATAATCGACTAGTCATTCGTCTGATGTGGGTAAAGCCGGCTCCATACGTGTATTTATGTGAGGGATTGTGGTTCGAAGGTGATTCCCAGCCATATTGACGTAACATGGTTGAATTAAGAATTTTCCTTATCCTAAGCCGGTTGCCAAACAAGGTTAAAGGGCCCGGTCTGCTCTATTTCTAACCGATTGCTGGAGATAGAAAAGTTGTATGAATACATTTCCCGAGGGCATAAGCTCTATGTGAAACGAAAACAATCTTGTTAGGGTTAAAATCGGTTTAGTTTCTTTGTTAAATAGCATATCAACCTTCGTGGGTTATTTAATGTAAAGAAAGAAGAAGAACAACAGAGTACTGTTATATATTGACCCTCGACCGAGCCGTCAATCAAGAGATACATAAGCGGAAGAACAGCGGAAGCAGGTGATCGTTAGAAAATAATATAACCAGGAACCCGGACGGTTTCAGTCAGTTGGAGACAGGATGCCGAAGTGAGAACCAGCTCCAGACAGAGCCCTTAGTGACCTCCGGTTGAGCAACCCAAGCCAAGATGCGAAAGACGTGCTGCTATGGTCGAGGAAGAACTTGGGTCAATATAGCAGTCCTTCCTTGTCTCCACTCATTTCTCACGCACAGCAAACATCACCCTTTCGAAAATAAAGTGAGAGAGATTTATATTTTTATAAAGAAGTGTATTCGTTCGTTCATTGAAGTCGTCATTATCAGTTGATTATGTTCCCGTGTATAGTTGTATACGCATAGTATACTACACAGCATATGTTCCGCATATATTTGTATATGTACACGTGTAGTTGTATTATGGATATACAACAAAGAGAGAGAGAGAGAGAGTCACTGAGAGAGAGAAAACATGATACTAATACAAAGAAAGAAAGAAAGAAAGCTACTGAAAGGGAAAGAGAGATAAAGTAACAAACATCACCCTTTCGAAAATAAAGTCTGAGAGATTTATATTTTTATAAAGAAGTGTAATCGTTCGTTCATTGAAGTTCATTCATTACCAGTTGATTATATTCCCGTGTAAATGAATACGTGCAGTTGTATGTGGCTATATAACCGTACTATGTAACCCACAGCTGGTGGGGGGATAAGGTTTTTTTTTTAATTACTTTTCCCACGAGTATTAGTCCAATAGCGCGATTGGAGTTCGAACTTGCTTACTTCTGAACCACATTCCATCATTTTATCCATTACACCATGGGGACTTACCCCTCACCGCATTTCCAGTGGCGTCGTCGGATCTATTCCCTACGATGATAACCATTGCACTACAATAGCCTCAAATATCAAGGTGCAAAAAAGAATGCTACGAGCAATCTTGAACAAGTCCTGGCGGCAACACTCCACAAGACACCAACTGTACGGCCACCTGCCTCCTATCACGAAAACTATTCAAGTTAGACGAACCAGACATGCAGGACACTGCTGGAGAAGCAGGGACGAACTCATAAGTGATGTACTCTTATGGACCCTCCCACACATGGCCGTGCAAAAGCAGGACAACCAGCACGAACATACATTCAGCAACTATGTGAGGATACGGGATGTTGTCCAGAAGACCTGCGTGAGGCGATGAACGATAGGGAAAAGTGGCGAGAGAGGGTCAGGGATATCCGTGCTACCAGCACGACATGATGATGATGATTATCATCATTATTATTATTATTATTACTCCTTTGAGAGTTTTTCCCACCAGCATTAGCTGATAGCCTTTCACTGTAGTTTGAGTGAAAGCAAGTCTTCTTAAGTCACCAGGATTCTTCTCAGTATTCTGACCGATCTTAACAATGCTTTAATTTGGATGGCTTTCACTTGTTCTCGTATTTCCAACTCTTCCAGTGGTTTTACCAATTTTGGGGTGATTTTACCAAGCGCTCCAATTACATCACCTCCATATTCCATTGTTCTTTTTTTTAGTTCTCTAGCAAGATCTAAGTACGTATATCTCTTTTCACTTTCTTTTGATTTTACTCCGTGATCTACGAGGACGGCAAAGTCCTCTATTTGGTAAATTCTTTTTTTGCTGACTATCACTTAGTCTATTCCTCTGGCCAAGATTATTATTATCATTATTATTATTATTGAATAGAATTATTAATATTAGACAGGAATACTTGTATACATTTAACTGTATGCAAATTACTTTTATTAAGAATTGTTATTTGAAGGTAAAAAATGCAAGTGAACATTGAAATTATATTTATGATCTAAATCAAATGAATAAAAATTTCGGCATCAAATTATCCATGAGTTTATATGCCGTTAAAAAATAAACTATACTTGTAAAAGCTATAATAACCATGGGATACACCTGTCTCTCTACACCAGGGTGTATCAGTGTATGTTTTTAGGTGAATATCAAGTGAATAAAAAAAAGTGAAAAGAAAAAATTAATAAATAACAAAAAGAAAGAATTGAAAAAAAATGAAAATTGTAGACACTGGAAGTAGGAAGCGTACGGGACTGAGGGTGGGGCACCCGTAAAGGTTCTCGTTAATCATCGCTGACCCAGAGATGGCTGGCATCCTCCTTCTCCTCGGATTAACGGCTAAATGCCATTAGCGAGATCTCAGAGAGAAAACAGACTTCGGAACGGAAGGAGTGGCTCAGGGGCGAGCGTTGGGGGTCTTTGGCAGGAAGACGAGCTACAAAGTTAGCGATTTGACAGAAAACACGCCGGCAAGGGCGGTGAATGCCTACAGAAAAGCAAGCGGAAAGGGTAAGGGGCGGGTGGGAAGAAGAAAATGTGACACGAAATGCTTCAGAGAGAGAGAGAGAGAGAGAGAGAGAGAATCGGTTGTGTGAGGCTTAGGGAGTGGGTCTTCAAGAAAAGATAAAATGCAAAGATGGCTTCACTTTTTTTTATCTTTGATGATGGCAAAAGAAAAAGATAAAAGTGATGACGCAATGGGGAAACAATAAGCTTATTTTATGTCTGCCACAAGATCATAACTGTGAGAGCACTCCGAGGGATTGAATACAACAAAGTATCAACTAAAGTATGCATTTATATAAACCCCTCCACCATAAACAGGATTTGACACGAGATCAATTTCAGGTGAAGTACAACTGGTTTGAATTCAGAGACTTCTTTCTCCTAGACTGGTTGCCTTAAAAAGGCTAAAAAAACCATTCTGGCCAACTATTTACCCATATCTGAATGGTGGACTGATGGACTCATGCCTTTCCCAAGGGCATTAGCGCAAAATGAAGCACAAACTGCTTCCTCCAAGATTTGAACTCAGATCACTAATTCCGTTTCCAACGACAATAACCGTTATGCAACCAGAGCCCCCACTAATAGATAAATAGTATATATATATATATATATATATATATATATATATATATATATATTAAACTGAATTAGCTTAATTAGAACTGTTTGGCTAAACTGAATTGCTCGAAATAGAAATGTCTTTGACAATTAAACTGGCTAAACTGAATTGTTTGAAATAGAACTGATTATTTGTTTAAAAATGTATTTGGCATTGAATAACCTACAAAGGTTGATATGCCATAAAACCCAAACGACCAACCAACCAACATCAATTACCATTTATTTTTTAGTCTTTGAACTAAATTGACCTGGGATTGAACTCTTGTCTCTCGGACCATTGTCAAACTCTTTCTTTCTCTCTCTCTCTCTCTCTCTCTATATATATATATATATATATATATATTATTTGGATGTATGTATTTACCCAACCCCTTCCCTATGGGCATGATGTGACAATTTTAAAGCGGAGTACAGCTGGTTTAAATTTAGATATTTCCTATTCCGAGACTGGTTGCCCTAACAAGGCTAAAGAAATCAGTCTTCCCAACTATTTACCCAAAGCTGGAGGGAGTACAGTTCAATGCATACCTTTCACAAAGACAAACTACTTTGTCCAGGATTTGATCTCACGGTGCCGAGTTGCGTTTTTTATAGCGATAACCGTTACACTAAGTATACTAACCAGAATAGCTTACTAGTCACTATTCAATATTTTCTTTCAGTAAAAACAGCTATTCATTATTGCTCATTAACAGAACAGGTAAGGTACTTATGGAAAAGTGGTTTTCACCTTCTTTGTCAACAACTATATCATGATACAAAGCATCTTGCAAGGGTGTAATGCCAAATCGTGTTGGGTTATTTCGTGCCGAAGTCGTTCTTTTGCAAGCAATTATATGGTTTCAAAAAACAATTCTTAAATTGAATAATTAGTATGCAAATATATGGTTTCGGGTATTCCTATGCAATAATAATTTACAAGCAATCATATAGTTAGTTTTGTGGCATGTCAACTTCTGCTGGGTTATTTCTGAAAAATTGACCTTGTTTCATATCCTGCCCGAGAGGAAGGGTTGGTAAATATGGCACATAGACACTCTTGCAGATATATATAGATATATAGATATATATATATATATATATGTGTGTGTGTGTGTGACATGTGCAGGAAACCTGCTGGATCTGGAGAATTCCGAACCTAACAGATTTTATCTACCTTCGCATAACGTAGTTACCTTGGGTTACCTCTAATCCAATATACAGCACATGTTCTCCACTTCGCCTGTTACTGTCGTAAATTTTATCTATTTAAATTCTGCTTTCCGTGGCTATTAAGTTCGATATCGAGTTAAATCCTTGTTAAAGGATTTATTCGAGAGTAAACTGCAAATAAACAATTAGAAGGTAACTCTCTTAAGAAATGATAACGCTCATTGTTTGATTTGGTTTCTTTGTTTAATGGCGTATCAACTTTCGTGGATCACTTAATGCCAATTCCATCTTTTTAAAACAATTGGGAGGGAGAAGAATTAGGGAGTTCATACCTTTCCCAAGGGTATTGGTACGAAAGTGAATGTTATAGCATTGCTGGAGTTTGAACTCACAACGATATCGCTGTCCAACACGTTAGCCACAGGAGGAGGCTGTTTGCGTTTCACTCTTCGCTGATTCTATCGAGGGGTACCTCTGGTGGTGTAATGGTTAAAGCGATGAACTGCGGAATCGTAGTACGCGAGTTCGTACTCCAGTCGCGCTATTACGTTCACTTTCGGGCAAATACCCTTGGGAAAGGTATGAACCCCCTTATTCTCCCTCCAGCTATGGGTAAATAGTAGGACGGACTAGGTTCTTCAGCCTTGGTGAGGCAACTAGTCTAGGAGAAGGAAAACTCTGAATTCAAACCTGTTAAACTCCGCTTAAAAATTGACCTTGTGTCATATCCTGCCCGAGCGGAGGGGTTGGTAAATAGTACCTCTGGTGGTGTAATGGTTAGCAAGTTAGACTAGCAAACCTACACGAGTGAGTTCGAGTCTCATTGGGTGCCCCATTCATTTGGCCTTGTGCTAAATCGAAGTAAAGACCTTCGTAAATTACTACGCTGATTCTATCGAGAAAGGCATGATTCCATGTTTTTTTCATACATCGATGGGTAAATAATAAGGCAGACTCAAATGCACAAGTAAATGAATCAGACCAGAAGAATAAAAACTCAAACCAGCTTTACTCCGCTTAAAATCACCTTGTGCCACATCGTGGAGGGGTTGAGTACTTCCCTTTACCTTTTCTTTCATATTTATCTTCGATTTCCTTTTCTCGGCTCTCCCTCTTTTCTTCCTTTTTGTCCTTCCCATTTTCCTCCCTCTCCAGGCCTTTTTTAAATATCCAACTCTCACTCCCTCTTTCCTTCTACTTACCCTCTTAATCCTTCTTCCTCCTTTAATTCTACTTACTCTCCTAATTCTACAGCAACTTTAATTCTACTGTTGTATAATTTGGTGATGTCCGTAATAATAATACAGATACATATGCAAAAACAGGGGGACTGTGTTGTTTCGGATACGAACGAGTTTATTAATTTCTGAATTCGGTCCATGGGATCACGATGAGAGAGAAGGGTACGCCCCCGGCGAGCGCCCCGGGGCCTGTTCTGGACTTCGGTCCGGAGCGTGGCCCTGGAAAAGGAACAATGGCAGACTTGGGGCCTTTAATTGGGCACCTAGTTTCGACTAGGCTACCTTCGGGTGGGCGAGCTGCATTTTTGTCTCCTTTGTCCCCCTTGTACGGCACTAGACCATGCGTCTAGTTAAAGCCGCAAACTGGCATACGTGCCCGGACCCACATTTGGGTTCGTGAAACTGCTTGCCTCATAAGGCTCACATTGCACTAAGTGAGCCGATGAGCAGCACAGACAAGCAGGGTTCGAGTCTCGGCTCGTTCCCGACCTCCCCTCCCCTTTATCCCCACTTTAATTGGCCTTCGGGCTTTTGACCTTGTGTCAAGTCGTGTCTGGTGGGAGGCAGCGACAAATACTGGACACGATGAGAGAGACGCAATTCTTAAAAGTCTTTGCTAACCATTCTATGCTGACTCCACCCAAATGTGATGTCTAAGATCTCTGTCGGTAGAGATTCGAAAAATCCAACTACATCTTTCAACGGTCAAAATCCAACTCTCATCTTCAATAGCCCAAATACAACTCGTCTTCTCAAATTCCTCAAATTCTCAGGACCATCTCTTCCAGGCAGGACGTCATTCACACCCCAGCCTCATTTCCTGTCTGGAGGGTTGCTATTACAATGGTGATTGTCATATCCTTTTAGCATGAGCGTAACTGCACCAATTGACAATGCACCTTGACTGAGAGACCCGAATGGTTCAAAGCCGTACCAAACTGAATGATAAAATATAATTAACGAAAAAATGATTAATATTAAAAAAATCATTCCTTAATTATATAACACTACTTACTATCCCCTTATCCTTCTTCACATCACTTAGTCCGACTCCCTTCTCTTCAACCTTCTTCGTCTTCTATTTTCCTCCTTTTTATCGCTTCCTCCACCTTTTCGTTCTACACCTCCTCCAACTACACTCTCACTAATTCCCTTCTCATCTACTCCTACTTACTTTATTTTCTGCTTACCCTCCTAATACTATTGCCTCTCTGATTTCCTTCTTATTTCATCCACAACTTACAACAACTGTCCCTGCTCCTACGTTTAATTCCTCTGTAGATCTTCTCCTGATACTCATACTTCTACTTACCTTCCTCCTACTCCTCTTTAATTCTATCTCGCTTAAAGTACCCCGTGGTGAGGCGACCAGATTCTGTGGTAAATGTATTTAACGAGATTAACTTAGTTTGACACAAGGCTACACGTTGGGAGCAAACGATCTTGCTATTCAGTAATAATAATCTACTAGACAAGCTAGTTGTTATTTCATAGAATGTATTTACCCAACCCCTCCACGAAGAGCAGGATGTAACACAAGGTCAATTTTTAGTGGAGTTTAACAGGTTTGAATGCAGTTTTCCTTCCCCTCGACTGTTTTCCATAATAAGGTTAAAGAGCCTAGACTGCCCTACTATTTACCCATTGCAAGATTGAAAATAGTTGAATACATACCTTTCACAACGATATTAGTGCTATGTGAAATGCAAACAGCCTAGTCCAGGTTTGAACTCAGATCATCATGCCCATTTCCAAGAAGGTTAATCGCAGCACTGCAAAAGGTCAAGAGCGGCTAATTTGGAACCAACTCTGTCATAGTAATCGTCAATTCAAAGATTTCGCAATCAATTCACAAGACTCTTAGTCAAGTCACGCAGAAAACAACGCTTTCAGCGAGATCGCTAAAGTTTAGCAATGATGAAACTGCTAGGTATCGAGATGGGTGACCACTTTGGAATAGCAGTTTGAAAAAGCAGATGATTATATATCAATTGTAAGTTCTATCAATCCAGAAGACGCCCACTTAAATATCTTTCCACATAACGTGTTGTGTGTCAGTGTGTGCGCATGCGTGTATGCCATAATAAGATGTAAGGCTGTGGATTTCCCCCACTTTTTTTTGTTATGATTCTTTTTCTTCGTCTGTCGAAACACTCATCGCTCAACATTCCACCAAAATCGAGGCTTGGCCTGACGACAGTAATAATTACGACCGTCGTAAGCTATATTCACCTGAAGAGGCTGTGAATTTCTAGTTGCCACTTCCGGCAGATTTATTGACAAAAAACTGTTTCAGCTCTTCTTTCATGGAATCTGATGGATCTAACTGTTTTTCTTTTATGATTGTTTTTTTCTTTTTATTTTATTCATTAATTCATTTCAACTAAAACGGCCTCAGTTTCATTGGAAGAATGTGGAAAACGACCGTAGCTTTCTATTTGATTTATTTATGAGAGGAGGAGAATGCAGAGATACCGTGGACACCCGTGTATACGTCGAGTTTCTCCGACGAGTTTTGATAGGGAAGATATTTAGTTGAGACTTCACTCTCCAGGGGCCAATATAAGAATTATTGTATCCACTATATACAAACACTGAACAAAACGAAAGGAAAGACAAGATAAATACAAATTACATACACAACAAAACTTTAAATATATATATATATATATATATATAGCCGGGTTTTGATCCTAGCTTGAAGCATCTCGCGTGTCTGGCCATACTGAAGAGTTGTGATATAACGAAATTGTTTGTGATTAAAAATATATATGCTCTCCCTCCCCTCGTGGGTTGAGCACTCTAATGGGGAATTTGCTGTCAACCACATACGGTAAAATGCAATTGCTATACTCATTATTTGAGCACTCCTGGTCACCGATAACGTATATACAAAAAAATACATAAAAAATTCCTTCACTAACGCAGAGAATGACGATGGCTCAGGGGTAGATATCCGAATGATGTAAAGTCAACCTGGTTTCGATCCCAGCTTGAAGCATCTCGCGTGTCTAGTCACACTGAAGAGTTGTGATATAATCAGTCTGTCAGTGGATGAAAATATCGATGTATATATATATATATATATATATGTATATATATATACCCAACCCCTCCGCACGAGCAGGATGCGACACAATATCAGTTTTTAGTGGAGTTTAACAGGTGTGAATTCAGTGTTTTCTTTCTCCCAGACCGGTTGCCATACCAAGGTTCGAGAACATAGTCTGCTCTACTATTTACCCATAGCTGGAGGGAGAATAATTGGATTCATACCTTTCCCACGGGTATTAACGCGATATGAAATGTAGTCTTGTCCAGGGTTTGAAATCTAGTTGTCGTTTCCATTTTCTACAACAATAACTATAACACCACCAGCATCTCCAGAGTGCACAATATACATGCACGTGCTATTACGAGGAAAGTATACGAAAACGTCTCATAGTAGAATTAGGCACATAGTGTTCGATGAACAAGCAGTATATAGAAGGGGTACGAAATTAGAAAAGTCTTACAATGTTTATCTTAGTTTGGCACAAAATCAGAACAATAGGACACCCCGTGAAGTTCAAACTCATTAACCATGGTATGTTAGCCTATCTCGTTAGACATTAAACCATGCGAGATTCCTATGAACCATTATCTTTATTTACCTTAAGTTTAGCTTAGTTTGACTCTAAGCCTGGAGTATGTGATACCCAGTGAGAATCAAATTCATCAACGATAGAATTCTAACCAAGCTTGCCAACCATTTCCCCTCGAGAGATGCTAGCTTTGATGTTTATATTTACCTGGCTTGTTTTTTGTTGTTTTTCGGGGGTGGGGGTCTTGAAAACTGCTTTAGTTTCAGTGGAATAATGTAAAGGAAAAACTGTTGTTTTTTTATTTGATTTATTTATGAGAGGTGGAGAATGTAGAAATGCCGTACACACCCATGTATACGTCGGGTTTTTTAAGACAATAAAAATGTCAGAAAACAAAGTGTTGTGCCGCGTGTAGATAAGGGTGTTAAATAAGGGTGTTAAATTTATCAACAAGAAAAAACAGTACACTCACTTCAAATTCAAACGAATTCTAATAAACTTATTTAGTACAAAAGGTTTTACGAAAGTAGTACGTTCTTATTTTATCCCCCACGTACATATTTGATCCTCACCAGCGTAACCACCATGAGTGGGATGTGGCACAAGGTCAATTTTGAAACCGAGTACAGTTAGTTTTAATTCTGTTTTCTTTCTCTTTTTCCGTACCAAGGTTAAAGTGCCGAGTCTGCCCTACTATTTACCCATAACAGAGCTGGGAGAAATAAGAGGGGCGTTCATGCCTTTTCCAAAGGGCATTTGCCGCACAAAATCGATGATTGTTTTGCTGGTTTAGTAGCAGGTACGTATTTATCCAACACCTTCCACCACGAAAAAGATGTGACACAAGATCAATTTTTCACAGGAGTAGAGTTGGCTTGATTTCAGAGTCTTCCTTCTCCTAGACAGGTGGCTTATCCCATCGTACGATTATGTTCATTTTTGGACAAATACCCGATGAAAAGGAATGAATTCTCTTACCCCACCCACCAACTATGTGCTAAATACTATAACTGCTACTCTTCTACCAGAATAGCTTTGGCATTAAAAACCCGTGAAGGTTAGTATGCCATTAAAAACAAAGAAACCAAACAATCCTTGGATATCAAGGGCAGGTAACTTTTGATCTTCCATAGAGTACTTGTGGACATTTATAAATTGATAATGTTCAATACCTTTTATTAAAAATGATAAAATATGAAAAAGAAAACAAATAATAAAATACGAAAATAAATCTCATGTGAACTAAATTTTATTAATGGCCATTACCCCCCCTCATTTTATTAATGACAATTACCTTCCATCAGGCATTCTTCTTGATGTTCAATATCTGACAACTAGTCTACAGGATTAACTGATTTTCGTTCCCCTGATATAAAAAGTTGTATGGCCTAAACTTGTACATTCACCCCTATAAACCACTTTTATTCAGCCCATCAAAATGTTATATTAACCTATTTGGATGGGGCAGTAGAATACACCGACTGCATCTCTGTAAAGGGGTCAGACACATTCACGAGTGTCCTGGATATGACATCAAACCATCTGATGGTGAGGCTCCAGTCCTGGAGATTTGGGGAATACGAAGTACTCCTTCATTACCATTGCTCCCAAGTTCACTCTGACCCGGAGTGGTAGCACCTGGTAGGATCCTATCTATGAGTCAAATAGAACTGTTTTGACATTTAAACGACATGCAAACAAATGACTTACATTAAATCGAATCCTTCGAAATAGAAGTGTTTGACCATTTAACTGAATGCCGTCTGTTCGATCTCCAGTGTTGGAGATCACGGTATATACTGCTGATGAGGCCTAATAAGGTCGAATCAGCTGTCCAGTGTTTCCGTATGTCGTACACAAGTGTTCGCCGGATTTTCTGGCCATGATAATTCAATTCACAATAGTTCTGACTCATTTAAAAATAAGTTTACCTACAAACTATTGACTTACTCATCATATGTATATCCATTTAACTATACGCAAACAAATAAGCTCTGTCTCGTTTTAAAATGTTATCTTCAAACTATGTCTTTACTAATCATATGTAATTTGGATAAAGAGGATTTGGCATTAAATAACCTACAAAGGTTATAATGCCATAAAACCTAACAAAATCAAACCAAACAAATCATATATATCTAATATAAATGTATAAAGAGGATTTGGCATTAAATAACCTACAATGATTGATATGCCATAAGACTCAGCCCAATCAAAATAAAAATTTTATTTACCACTAGGCGGGGTCTATATAAACCACGTTGAGAAGCCCTGGTCTAGAATGATTGCGGATACTACTTTTGACAGTATATGCTCGATTGGATGATTGATTGATTGATTTAAACGGCTTATCAACTCATCTGTGGTTATTTTATGTCAAATATTCAATGAATTGTGTTCATTGTATGTTTATATATTTTGTGTTGTTATTTCTTGAGACCTATTTTTTTCTTTTTGCACACACAGTTATATGGTATCAAGTATTCCTATCTAATACAAATAATTTCTACACAGTTATAAGATATCAAGTATTCATATCTAAGACAAATAATTTCTACACAGTTATATGATATCAAGTATTCCTATCTAATACAAATAATTTCTACACAGTTATATGATATCATGTATTCCTATCTAATACAAATAATTTCTACACAGTTATATGGTATCAAGTATTCCTATCTAATACAAATAATTTCTACAGTTATATGATATCAAGTATTCCTATCTAATACAAATAATTTCTACACAGTTATATGATATCAAGTATTCCTATCTAATACAAATAATTTCTACAGTTATATGGTATCAAGTATTCCTATCGAATACAAATAACTTCTCCACTGTTATATGGTGTCAAGTATTCCTATCTAATACAAATAATCTCTACACAGTTATATGGTGTCAAGTATTCCTATCTAATACAAATAATTTCTACACAGTTATATGGTGTCAAGTATTCCTATCTAATACAAATAATTTCTACAGTTATATGGTATCAAGTATTCCTATCGAATACAAATAACTTCTACACTGTTATATGGTGTCAAGTATTCCTAATACAAATAATTTCTACACAGTTATATGATATCAAGTATTCCTTTCTAATACAAATAATTTCTACACAGGTGACGAAGAGGAAGACAACAGTCCGAAAAATGTGAATAATGTACATAATACCTCATCTCAGAAATATGGACATCTAATACAAATAATTTCTACACAGTTATAGTGAACCCAGGAATAATGGCAACGAAGGGATACTCCACACTCCTCAGAGCTCAAGAACAGGAGTCTCACCATCAGATGCAGTTTATTGTAATACAGAGGCCACCATTTCAGGAAGATCTTATACCTTCCCAAAGGATACAGTCAGAATAAGTTAAGCTTCTCCGAAAGAGAGAGAAACATTGATCTAGAATGATAATAGATAAGACTCCTGATAGTATTTTTAAAAGGTAATCACCTAATATAGATTAGGCCAGCTCCAGATGGGAGTTCAAGTGTCGATTCTCTTTGGGAACTAGTGTCTGAACATGATCATCATCCACACTTGCGTTTAAATTTAGAGTTTTCTTCCTCTGAGATCGTTTACCATACCAAGGTTAGAAAGGCTGATCTGTCCTACTATTTACCCATAGCGAAAGGGAGTAGATGAATTCATGCCTTTCTTGCAGGCATTAGCGCGAAAGTGAAACACTAACAGCCTCGTCCTGGATTTGAACTCGTGTCGTCATGTCCTGTGACAATAAACGCTGGGCCAAGCGCCTTTATGAGAGTATAATGTCAGACACTTACACCTTAGTCATAATTAAAACATGATTATTTTTTAGCAAGGTAGATTGTTTCTTATGCTTCCTTGTGTATACCCAAAAGCCACGTTAAAAATATCATTTTCACGAAATGAGCCACATTGGTAGAAATGTATCTTGTCACTTAAGTAAACATGAAACAAATACCCAGAAGATACGCCTGATTCACCTCCCTCACCATGAATTTAGCCAATCAGCAATCTTCGAAATGGTGACTAATGAGACGAAGCTTCCAATTTGCAGAAGCGAATCTCGCGCCGGAAAAAGCCAGAGGATATGTCGACGGGAAGTCCGTACGTCAATTGCCAACTTGCTCTTCTTTTTTTTTCCTTCCCGAAAATGATAGCATTGACCGTATTTTGCCAATTGCTCGGAACAGGAACCCTGCTAACTTCAAAACTGCGACACAACACGCTCGAACATCTTCTCTTTCGACTGGAAATTAGAACTAGCATCTCTGCTTTTATGGCCACTTGAAATAAGTGAGTTGTCGTAGAAACAATCGTAACAGACTCTTATTATAACTACAATTATTACACCAGCAAATAATGACTGGGTAGGACAAGCTATGCACTGGGAACTGTGCAAGGAAATAAAGTTTGTCAATACTGACAAATGGTATATGCACAAACCAGAACCTGTCCCAGAAAAGGAGACGCATAAAACTCACTGGAACTTTCAGTTACAAACGGATCACCTACTGCCAACCAGAAGACCACACCTGGAGTAAGGTTTTGTTTGGTTTCTTTGTTAAATGGTTATATCAGCTTTGCTTTGTTATTTATTAATAAAGCCATACTTGTGGAAGATCGGCTGTGGTTCTCTTTGACCCACTGCCGTGGGAATAAGGGAGTCCATGCCTTTCTCAAAGGCATTACTCCGAAAGTGAACGCAAGAGCATAATTGGAGTCCATTGAGATTCCATCCCCCAAAACAAGACCATAGAGTGAAAATGTAAGAAAGTTAAAAACTGGATAAATACCTGGACCTTGGCAGAGAGCTTGTGGATCATGAAGCTGATGGAGTAATTGGTGTCCATAAGAAACAGAAACTAATTTCATTGGCCATTTCTTGTGAGAATACTACAGTCTTTATTAGGTATCCACAATCAGTGAACTAATGCTTTGTAAAAACCTACAGTATTGCTAATGAGTAACACCTCAAACAATTTTTTAATGAAAAAGTAATTTTTTTCCATTAAAGATACCAATATTTTAATTAGATCTTCTGGGATATTATATAATTGTTGTGGTGTTCTGATAAGACCGGTGGAAGAACAACTCAAACAATGGGTGATAGGTATTGTATTAGCAGAAAAGGGAAGTCATACAAAGGAAGTACTAGCCGTTCTCGGCTTGTCAAATGTCTCGTAAGAAACAAGAAGTTGCCTTCTCCGAGCGAGCTAAGCTCGGCAAATATATTCAGGTTGGACGAGTCCATCTTTGGGGTATGGTAGGATATGTCCCCATAACAATAATGAAAACGGATATTATTAGCTATTATGTATTTCCAAATACGACAGCAGTAAAACTTTGTAACTAACGAAATGAATATGTAAAAGTCCAAAAATAAGTATACCACTTTTATATACTTTGGCAATTTTTCTTAGGCTTACAGGGCTTCTCGGCTGGTGTAATGGTTAGCAAGCTAGACTAGCAAACGTTCATGAGTGGGTTCGAATCTCATTGTGTGTCCCCTTTATGCGGCCTTGTGCCACATCTAATCAAAAAGCTTCGTAAATTACTGGATGTCTCGAGTGGTGTAATAGTTAACAAGCTAGCAAACCTTCACGAGTGAGTTCGAGTCTCATTTGGTGGCTCGTTTATACGGCCTTGTGCCACATCTAAGAAAAAAGCTTATTAAAATTGCTACATACAGAAGTGTTGCAATGTTTTTTCAATGTTGGTAACTTTGGTGATGAATAATTCTGCAAAATACCTTGTGCTTTAGAGCCGGATTGAATATTTAAATTAGCTTAGCTTTCAAGAGCTGTCCTCACTTTCACGTATCGCCTGTCTCTTCGTCTGAAATGTATACGGTCATGTTTATTGTCTAGTGCCTAATGCGCTCTTGTAAGAAGGGGAATGTTGATGGAACTAGGCTATTTTGGGTACCATCCTCAAACGTGCTTTGGTGTACCCGGAAGGTACTTAACCTAAAAGCAGGTCTTGTGACATAACCTGTTTGTGTTTGAGAGTTCGAATTCAAAATTTTGGAATAAAAAAAAACTTAATTATAATAAGTATAAGAAACGAATCGGTCTCTCTCCTAAAGTCTTAATTTTGCCTTATGTATTTTCAAATTAGAGGAAATTAATGTTAGGAAAGGATGGCGAGAAGGCGACAAGTGGATATGTGCTATTAGCATGATAATGATGATCGTGAAGTAAGTTAAAACATACATCATCATCAAGTCGCACTGACATCACGGATTTTTCTGACTCTCTCTCTCTCTCTCTCTCTCTCTCTCTCTCTCTCTCTCTCTCTCTTACCAACCGTCCCTATCATCCATCCCTCCAGACAGGTCCTCTAAATTACATCCAGTATCCGCATAGAGCTGATGTAAATAAGTTCTTACAGGTCGGCCAATACTGATATGTTCATGCGTCAGAGTCCATAGAAAAACGTCACTTATAAGTTCGTCCTTATTCCTCCAGCGCTGTCCCTAATGTCTTGTTTGTCTTCAGTTAACAGGAAGATCTGTTAACATCATATACTTAAGTTCAAGTCCAAGATAAGGCTACTAGCTTTTCTCTTCGGGCTAACCACCTTCAGTACGTCATAAATTCATCTGTTCTTTGCCCCATCCCCATACCAGCTATGAACAAATAAATATCAAATCTGTGTTCGCTAGTAATGCAACTAGGCAAGGAGAAAGGAAATTCTGTATTCAAATAATACAAATACATATATAATTACGTTATTTATGCAGTTTGCTCAGAACTATTTCTTCTTATTCAAGTTTATATCTATCTCTCTATGTTCATAAATATATATCGTATCGCCAATGTTACATTTAAACAATTTTCTTAATTCTAAATAATTTTTTTTTTCATAAACAAAGATACAAATATTTTATTATGTCTATTAGAACGTAATAATATCAAAACGGATATTATTAGGAATTCTTCTTACCAAACTCTAGAGCATTGAAACTCTGTCTTAAAAATAATAGTGGATAACGGGTGTTCTATAGCCATAATGATATCAATAACAACAACGATAATACAAATCCAGATACAGGCCGAGACTGTCGTTTCGGATACGAACAGGTTTATTAATTTCTTGCTTCTGTCCTTGGCGGCACGCGGAGAGAGACACAATTCTTAAGGGCCTATGATAGCCACACTATGCTGACCCCACCCCCACCACCACGCGCGGCGCATCTTGTGATGTTTAAGATCTCAATTCATCCCTGCCGGTCGAGACCCAAAATAATATGATCCGATCAGATCCGAATTTTCAACCGCACGTTTCAATGATAGAAACTCAACAAAATAGTCTTTTCAAAATCCTCAAATTCTTAGGACCATCTCTTCTAGGCGTGGCGTCAACCACATTCAATTCACTCCATCGGCCATTCAGCTCCATTTCCTGTCTGTGGGCTTATTATGGCAGATGATTATTGTCATATCCTTTCCGCGCAGGCGTAAGACTGCATCATCTGACGATGCACCTGAACTAAGAGACACCGAGTAGTTAAAAGACTTACCAAATTAAACAATAAAATATAATTAACGAAAAATGAATAATATAAAAAAAACCATTACCTAAATTATATAACACGTGCTTGACTTCAACATCACAGTACGCGAGTTCCAACTTCGGTCACGTTATTACGTTCACTTTTGGACTGATGAACTTGGATAACCTAGGGGATTAATAGTACTACTTCTGTCCTTCAAAAATATGCCACTGGAATTAAATAACCCACGAAGCTTGATATGTCATTAAACAAAGAAACCTAACATTTTTTATCTCTCCTTATTCAAAATATACAGAATATCAGCTTCTCAATATTCTCAGCTGTTTAGTGATTACTAGTTGACTTATTTGTGAAATTTTAGACCAGTTTAACTGAATCCTTTTTATCGTAGGTTTTAGAATTCAGATGTGCACAGTTGAGAAAGTTGTATAATAAAGTTACGATATATAGGTGTCTTTCGAAAAACTATATGCTAGAAGGATATGCTACATCTTTTCTCTTTGTACGGTATCAAATGTTTTGGAGAAATCTACAAACAAAAGTATTGCCTCGATATGTTTGGGCACATACTCCTTCAATAATTCGATATGAGATGATGTGGATTGATTTCTCCGAAAACCATTCTGATTTTTCCCAAAGAACTTTCCCAGACTCAAGTCGGTCTTGATTGATAAGCAGAGTAAGATTAATCCTAGCAACTATAGCAGTAAGATTTATACTTCTATTGTTCTTAGTGATTTCGAAGTTGCCTTTTTCAAGAAGTTGAAGATGCAGCTTTTTGTTCATCTATCAATTGTGTTTTTGTTATACGAGGTCTGTCTGAAAAGTAATGGGACTAAGTGTACTGTGTGAGCTTTGGGCGAAAGAGGGGCCAGTTGATAATGTTATCATCTAATATGAAACCCCGGGACTATATAATTGTATTAACTTTTTGAAACTATAGTATTTTTTTCTTTTTCTTTCTTTCTTTCTTTTTTTTTTTTTTTTTACACCTTTTTTTAAGGTCGTTCAGCTATGAGTACAAAGAAACAAACAATGAACACCGAACAACGAATAAATCTGATATTTTCAGTCCAGTTTGAAAAACATCCGTGACAAGGACTTGAAATACTTTCGCGTATGATTGGAAATAACACCATCTCACACGCAGGTGCTTTTGAGTGGCAAAGTTTCAAAGAGGAATTGAAAGATGACTCCAGGAGTGGAAAGCCTTCAAGAAGTAGGACTGGGATCAATATCGACTGGGTAAAGCAGATTGTGTGTGGCGATCGTCAGTTGACTGGTCGTAAGTTGATCGTCAGTTGAATGGTCGTAAGTCAGCTAGTCATGGAAAAGTATAATATTAGGTTGTTGGTTGGTTGTTTTGTTTTACGGTGTATCAACCGTTTTCGGGTAATTAACGCCGAATTAAGTCATTTTGGTTGGGTTTGGTTTTATGGCATAATAATCATTGTAGGTTATTTAATGAAAAATCAAGTTTTATACATATAAACAGTTCTATTTCAAACAATTCAGTTAAGCATAAGTATACAATTTAAATATCAAGAAAATTTCTATTTCAAACAAATCAGTTTAGCATAAGTACATTTTTTTTGTTTAAACAGATGTAAAAAAAAGTTCTATTTCAAACATTTCACTTTAGCATTAGTACACGGTTTGGTTCTATTTGACCCATAGATAGGACCCTATCAGGTGCTACCACTCCGGGTCAGAGTAGACCTGGGAGGGATAGCAATGAAGAGATACTCCGCTTCCCCCAAAACTCCGGCATTACCAACAGATTATTTAGTGTCATATCCAGATCATTCACTCATTATGGGAGTCTTACTCTTCTGCAGAGGTGCAGTCGGTGTTTTCTGCAGTCCCAGCCGACTGGACCATAAAATTATTAACGAAGATTTTGGAATGCTAATATATTTGAAAAAATGGTCCCAAGACTTCTGAATGTAAGAGCATTGCATTTAGGTGTGTCAGGTTATCATCGAACATTTTAATCAAGACCAAAATTGCTCCGTATATTCATCACGGGGGAAGAGACATTGAATTGAAAACTAAGTGTAAGAGCAGTCAATGGAAAATCTCTGACGTCACCAAGGCCGAAAAAAGCAAGAAAAAGTCAAAAGTCAAAAGTTATGTCGGTCACGTTCTTCAATATGCTGTATCGTAGTAAGGAAGAGATACACAGTGAAATATAGTTAACTATTTATTAACTGAAGTGGTACAGTCCAATAAATATTATAATTCTAACGCTGTGGGTGTTACGTCCAAAGTTGGTCTTACTACTGACAGAGATCTTTCAGTATTGGCTATCCTTAAGAAACACGGCGTCTTTTATTCCTCCGAGATACCGGAAGTTACGTAGTACGAGCCACTATACAACACAATATAAGGAGCATTGTCTACAGTGAGTTCTTGCCACAGCGCTAGAAGATCAATCAGCAAGTCTACATGGAGATCCTGCAGCGTATGCTTAGCTCAGTGAGCGAGAAGAGACGAGAGTTGTGGCAAGAGATATTGTATCTGTTTCACTACGGTAATACATCTGCTCAGAACACCCTAAGCCTCCGGGAGTGCCTGGCCGAGAGGTACATCACCATACTGGAACAAATCTAATCACCTGATTTTTTCTCTGCATGACTTTGTCTTTTCTCCAGGCCCAAGGGGATCGTAAATGGGACCAGTTTTGAAGGCATGACTCCATCAAGAGTACATTAACGATGGAGTTGAAGGGCATCCCAGAATAATCCTCCCAGCAGGGCATAGAAAAGAAGAATTAGAAAGTGCATTAGACACAAAAGAGATTAGTTTGAAGGGGGACCATGTAGTTTGTTGTTTGTGTCACTCGTCCACTTATTTTCCGACACACCTCGATGTTTCATAATTGATGAAGTATGTAATCAAATTTCCTTGCCTTCCATACTTCCGGAGATATTTCGTCGAGGCCTGCAGGTTTTCTGCAATTAATTATTATTAGAACTGTTTCAAGTTCATCCAGTGTGAAGTATTCAACGAGTCATTTCCAGTTTTGATACTTCTTTAATCAACAGTTTTTGGCGAAACACAGGTTTGTGCAAATGAATAACCTTCTTTACTCAACAGATCATCGACCGTGTGACTTGTTTCTATTTTTTTAAACTGACAATTTATCTTAGCAATCAGATTTGCGGACGTTGAAGGCATTAAAGAAATATAACCGCGCAGCTTCCCACAAAAGGTGACGTTCAGAGGTGCTTTGACCAATGTAAAACTTCCTGGAATAATTATGCTGAGTGCCAAGATGGCGATTTTGATGAAAATTACCGTTTCATACAGTATTCATATCTGTCTTTGTAAATAAAGTTTCAGTCTCGGTACATTTTGAACAAACTATATATATATGTATGTATGTATGAAAATGTTAAAATATGAAAAACACAAGGTCTTCAGAGGATTTTTTTTTATTTTAGCTATCGTTAAACATATCTGTCTTTAAATATGAAAATATTAAATCTTCATATATATATATATATGTGTGTGTGTGTGTGTGTGTGTGTGTGTGTGTCGAGCCACAGTGAAGAGTTGTGATATAACGAATTCGCGAGCCGACGTTGAGTCGCAGGCTTGGCCTAGGAGTATGTAATCAGCCCGACGTAAAGCTAGGCAGGTTTCGATCCCAGTTTGAAGCGTCTCACGTGTCTCGCCACACTGGAGAGTTGTGGTACAACGAAACAGTCTATCTGTGAATGACTATATATATATAATCTGAATAATTCAACATTTTAGCGAACTTAACTTATTCTACTTTTTATCACCTCAATCAAATTAATCTTTCCTGACATGTGAACCAAAATTTTTTGGACTCCGTGTATATCTGTATATATAATGTACGAATTGTTGGGCACTGTCTATGAGGAAAGCAGCATAATGACATAATTCTCTCTTCCAGAAATTTAGAAATGGCTCTTTGTACTGTTTGATATTCAAGGACGGAAGCACCAATACGAAAACGTCAGATGTTTGGATGTCAATCTGAAGAGAGATTCCTATCCGTATTAATGAAGAGCAAACACTTTGTCTCCATCATGGCGTTTGGGGTAGTCACTAGCAATGATGACGTTATTCTTTCAATCATCTTTCCTCGTGGCCTCACACTCAATACGGTGGCTTATACCAAGTGCCTTGAGAAGGTAGTGATGCCCTTAATCGAGAGGGTGGCTGCATGAAGATCCAACATCTGACTAAAATTTTAGTCTTGGCTATCAGAAAATGTTTTCCACCACATAGCCCCTAACATCTGACTGCCTAACTCTCCAGATTGGAATCCTCTTGATTGTACGTGGCGTTTTTGAGCTAGAGACCAACAAAACTCTGTACAACACTAAAGATAAACTGAAGGCAAGGATAACGGCAACATTTACCAATTTAAATAAGGAGACCACCAGAAAGGCTAGTAAGAGATTACAAAGTCATCTGGAGACCATGGTTTAAGTCAATAGCTATATCTTTGAAAAAGAAATAATTTCTAGTATTTCAAGATAGTTTCATGTGGTTTTGGTAAATATATCTGGTAAAGTGAGATGTCAGTGTTATTTTCATTTTTACGTGATGTAGACGACAATTCAAGCATTGCACTCTATATATAGATATACAGATATATACATACATACACACAGAAATGTACCTACACACATACAGAGAAATATACATACGCATATATATAGTTTTGGAATAATAGTCAATTTCATGAGACTAGCACATAAATCTTATTATATCCTTTTAAATATGGCTCAAACTACGTAGCGTATTATTTATGATGACGTTAATAACAAACTTTGGTCAATAAAACATCGCAGAGGGGCTTTTTTTCTCAGCAATAAATCTACAATGGCAATGATCCATATATTTGGTTGAAAGGAAAACGAATCTGTTGTGTTGTTTGTTCAGGCATTGAAGTAGGTGGGTAGCTCATTACAAGATTTCAATTGCTAATCACCTCAGAAGATCAAAAGTATTAAGGTGTGTGTATTGGACAGTCTGCCAGAATATATCACGTAATAGTGAGTGTATCTGTACAGTTGGAAAAAAGAAAATGCTAAGACCAGATAAAATTATTCAGTTTATTTTAAGTAAGAAAAAAAGAGATAGCCGGAAAAAATATGTATATATATAATTTAGGGCGGTCTAAAAAAGGAAAATAAATAATAGAATAATTTAAGAGGTAAATGACACAGGAGTCTTTATTAATATATCTACATTTAGATATCAATTTACTTCATTTGTTCAGCAATTTGTTTTAAGCACGTTCTAAGGTGCTTAATTTTTATTCTTGATAAAATCTGCAGCTTTGTCCTGATGTCATATGGACTACATATCTTTTAGATCCTTTCGGCTACGCCTTTAACATAGGGCAGACATACTGTGGTGAGTTTTCAGGTATCAGGTATTTCGTCCAAACAACTGGCTGTATGAACGGTAACCTTTAGTTCCAATTGGACACCAAAAATATTAAAAAGTATTCTATATTTGTTCCAAAGACATTTGTGCAATTGTTTACTTAGATTATTATAACCGATCTCCTCGTATTTATGCTGCATTGTGGATTACGCAATAACCTAGAAAACAATCAAAATAAGCCTTTGTTTATAGGTTTAACATATATAACGGCAATACAACGATACTCACAGATGGTTCGTCAATGTCCCATGTCAGTAGCCTGTATTCAGCATTTACAAACATTCCCAAGATAGATGGATTCTTGTAGGTAAAACTACAAATAAATAACCGACATGGATTTGGTATTTTAGAGTAATTGGAAGATTAAATTTTCCCAGAATGCAACGTCAAATTGCAATATATTTTCGACCAGAAATTGTTTATGGCTGATACCAAGAAACAAATCCAACAACTTCACTATGTGTAAGCAGATCCTCTTGTGGCATAAGTCATATGACAGTGAAACGTCACTGTGTGTATTGTGTGCCCGTTGCATTAAAAATTACTGAGCAAATATATATTTTTCGGGGTTATATGCAAATCATCACATCACTCAGGTCTGTTAGCCCCTTACAATCCAAGCTCAATCGGTGAGTTTTAACGTTTCCCCAAAATCAAAATCACCACTAGGATCTGTGATGAAGGAAAAGGTGAAGAAGCAGCTGATGGCCATCCCGAAAGAGGACATTGTAGACTATTTTGAAAAACGTATTTTGTTCTTCATGAACGGATGGAAAGAAAAAAGATAAACAATGTTACGGACATAAATTATAAAACAACCAGAATGACAGATGCAACTGGAAGGATAGACCAAGATACCCTTTGAAAGGTAAGTGGAGGTATCTCTTCCGTGTCAAGCCACCAACAGAATTCAACATGACCAAGAGCTCTGCGTACTCCATCCCTTGTAGTTGTGGTAAAGAATACAAAGGCGAGACAAGGTGCCCACTAAAAATAAGGCTAAATGAACATCAAAAAGCCGTAGTACGAGGTGAAATTGAAAAGTCGGGTATGGCGGACCATATTTGAAAGGAAAAAGGAAACTATCGGCTCTTGTGGGATAAAGTTAAAGTAATTGATAGAGAACACTGGAGAATTAGACGCCTAAAATAATCAGTACACATGTTGGATTAGTTGCTAAGTAGACCATTTCGTATATAATTCATGAAAAAATACATAATTTAAATGACACAAGAGGAAATCCGGAGAGTAGAGCGGTCGAAATTTTATAACAAAATCATTAAAACGAAAAAACTGATAAAATACATAAACTGAATAAATATATAAAAGAAATGAAAAATAAACGAGAAAAAAACGGCGAAAAAAAATAGGTAAATAGATTAGCTTTCTTTTTAAGATAGAAAAAAAGATATTCTTTTAGGCGGGCTTTTTAAAATGTTTTATTGCAAAGAAATTTATTTTTGATAAACTATCTTCAGGGCTTATATATGAGATGCAAATACTTCATGTGAATTCTTTTATTATTATTTTTTGCAAATATTTTCCGAGTGAAGCATTTAACATCTGTCATATATGATCGGAAGTTGCAAAAAAAAAAAAAAAAAAAAAAAAAGAAAAAACGAAACGTACGTTGGCACATTACCATGTATAAAAAATAAATCCAGTGAATATTTTGTTTATATATATATATATATATATATATATATATGTATAAAAGCTCTATCCTTGGTATTGAGCACCATTTAATAATACTTACCCAGTTGGCTGGTGCTGAAGAATACACCGACTGCATCTCTGCAGAAGGATAAGACCCCCAAAACGAGTGTCCTGGATATGCCACTAAACGATCTGATGATGAGGTTCCAGTGAAGTTGGATTACCCTTTCATTGCCATCGCCCCCAGGTCCACTTTGGTTCGTAGTGGTAGCACCTGATGGGTGAAATAGAACTAAATCGCGTACTTATGCTAAACTGAATATTAGTTGAAATAGAACTGTTTTGACATTTAACTACGTGTGGACAAAAACAATTCTTCTACTAACCTGAATTGCTTAAATTGGAACTGTTTGAAAAAACGGGATAGCTTGAAATAGAAATATTTTTGACAATTAAACTGTATACTTACATTTAAACTGCGTATTTATGCTAAACCGAATTGTTTGAAATAGAACTCATTATTTGTATAAAAATAGACTTGGCATCAAATAATCTACAAAGGTTGATATGCCATAAACCCAAACAAACAACCAACATAATCTGAATTGCTCGAAATAGAGCTGTTTGACATCTAAACTGCGTACTTAAACAAAACTGAATTGTTTGAAATCGAACTATTCTTGACATTTAACTATGTGTAATTAAAATCTGTACTTATACTAAACTGAATTTTTTCACAATTTTTTCACAAACCATTGTAGGTTATTTTATGCCAAATCCTTTTAATATATATATATATATATATATATATATATATATATATATATATATATATATATATATATATATGACTTATAAACACGTTGTGGATAACATTTTTAAACGAGCCTGAGCTCTTTTGGGGAGGGACACAAGTAAATACTTCCAGTTATTTCTATCTAATACAAATAATTCTAATCACTATCAATTATTTGTTTGCACATAGTTAAATGTTTTCAAAATTGCTCTTTAACTCTAACAATTCAATTGAACATCAGTCATTTGTTTACACAAAGTTAATTGACCAGTTCTATTACAAACGAGTCAATTTAACACAAGTAGTTTGTTTGAATACAGTTTAAATGTCGAACAGTTCTATTTGACCCACAAACAGGACCCTATCAGGTGCTACCAACTCTGGGCCAGAGTTGACCTGGGAACGATGGCAATGAAGGGGTGCTCTGCGTTCACCAAAGCACCAGCATTACTGGAGCCTCACCATCGGATTGTTTAATGCCTCATCCAGGGCACTCGTTAGGTGGGGGTAAGATCTTACCCCTCAACAAAGTTGAAGTCGGGGTAGTCTGCAGTCCCTGCAGACTGGACTTAATTATTATTTGTTACATGAAGCCATATAACCATGTACAAACAAAGGAATATTATCAAATAGCAATAATTACCTTAAACCATATAATTATTAGTAATAAGTAGGAATACTTGAAATCATACAAGTATGGGCAAATAATTTGTAATAGACAGGAATATTGGATACCATATAACTGTAAATCAGTTATATTAAGAATATCTACTTGAATCTATAATAGTTTACTAAGGATAATTATTAATTACTTGAAACCATATAATAGTATACAAACAAATTAATATTATCAAATAGAAATAATTACTTGAAACAAGTAATACTGAAATAGGAATACTTGATATCATATAACTGTGTAAAAAAGACTCTTAAGAAGCAACTATAGAAAAAAAGACGAAAAAAAAAACAATCAACACGCTTGGCATATTTTGTTTTTCTTTAAAGAAATGTGAAGACGTGAATTAAAGGCAAAAACTGATTTAAGCAATTTATGAAAAAGATACTATAAATAATCGAATATGTCAAAAGTGTTTTACTAAGATTCATCATGGAGATTCCTTGTTGATTAAGGCTTCACGTTAATCCAGATCAAATCAAGGCATTACTTGACAATGTTCAACGATGTTAGCGACAGTATACTAAGATTCATCATGGAGATTCCTTGTTGATTAAGGCTTCACGTTAATCCAGATCAAATCAAGACATTAATTGACAATGTTCAACGATGTTAGCGACAGTATACTAAGATTCATCATGGAGATTCCTTGTTGATTAAGGCTTCACGTTAATCCAGATCAAATCAAGACATTAATTGACAATGTTCAACGATGTTAGCGACAGTATACTAAGATTCATCATGGAGATTCCTTGTTGATTAAGGCTTCACGTTAATCCAGATCAAATCAAGACATTAATTGACAATGTTCAACGATGTTAGCGACAGTATACTAAGATTCATCATGGAGATTCCTTGTTGATTAAGGCTTCACGTTAATCCAGATCAAATCAAGACATTAATTGACAATGTTCAACGATGTTAGCGACAGTATACTAAGATTCATCATGGAGATTCCTTGTTGATTAAGGCTTCACGTTAATCCAGATCAAATCAAGACATTAATTGACAATGCTCAACGATGTTAGCGACAGTATACTAAGATTCATCATGGAGATTCCTTGTTGATTAAGGCTTCACGTTAATCCAGATCAAATCAAGACATTAATTGACAATGTTCAACGATGTTAGCGACAGTATACTAAGATTCATCATGGAGATTCCTTGTTGATTAAGGCTTCACGTTAATCCAGATCAAATCAAGACATTAATTGACAATGTTCAACGATGTTAGCGACAGTATACTAAGATTCATCATGGAGATTCCTTGTTGATTAAGGCTTCACGTTAATCCAGATCAAATCAAGACATTAATTGACAATGTTCAACGATGTTAGCGACAGTATACTAAGATTCATCATGGAGATTCCTTGTTGATTAAGGCTTCACGTTAATCCAGATCAAATCAAGACATTAATTGACAATGTTCAACGATGTTAGCGACAGTATACTAAGATTCATCATGGAGATTCCTTGTTGATTAAGGCTTCACGTTAATCCAGATCAAATCAAGACATTAATTGACAATGTTCAACGATGTTAGCGACAGTATACTAAGATTCATCATGGAGATTCCTTGTTGATTAAGGCTTCACGTTAATCCAGATCAAATCAAGACATTAATTGACAATGCTCAACGATGTTAGCGACAGTATACTAAGATTCATCATGGAGATTCCTTGTTGATTAAGGCTTCACGTTAATCCAGATCAAATCAAGACATTAATTGACAATGTTCAACGATGTTAGCGACAGTATACTAAGATTCATCATGGAGATTCCTTGTTGATTAAGGCTTCACGTTAATCCAGATCAAATCAAGACATTAATTGACAATGTTCAACGATGTTAGCGACAGTATACTAAGATTCATCATGGAGATTCCTTGTTGATTAAGGCTTCACGTTAATCCAGATCAAATCAAGACATTAATTGACAATGTTCAACGATGTTAGCGACAGTATACTTAAAATATCCAAATGAAGCGTTGAAAAGTATTTTTACCTTTTTGTTTGCGTTCGTCGCTATAATGCGTGACTTCTACATTAATTACGTGAAAAATAAACCTACGATTTTCTGGGTGTGATTCGCTACTTAAACGTAACGAAAAAGTTCCATTGTTAAAATAAATTGTGACGGGAGATGAAAATTAATTGCTTTTACAACATGACACTATAGAAATCGTTAGACACGGAACCTCAAACTGTACTAACTGCTTTTTTCTTTCACTGAAAGTAATGCTATGTGTATGATGAGAGAGGAAGAGAGTCCTCTACGGTGAGTTTGTTATGGAGTAATGAACGATTAATTCGAACACGTTCTGCTCCGAGTTATATACAATAATTAACGAAAAGCATCTATAAATAGTAAGCAAAAAATTCGAGATACTCTATCTAGATAATTAATTCAAAGCACATGTTTCTTTGGTAACTCGTAGAAATTTGTTTCAACTTGGTTTTAAAATTCCTTTCGTCTAACACATTCAACAGGTGTATAATATACATATTACCATTTATGCAAGTATTTAGATAATTGATTTAGTGAAAAAAAAGATTCATTTGCTGAAAGGCACATAGCATAATACTTTGATGGGTAAGGTAGACAGTTATGGGAGGATGGAATCAAGAAGTTGCCTTAAAAATAAGAATGAATACATAAACAGCAGAAGGTCGTAGACCAAAAATATGGAAAATAGGATAATATCGAATTTTTTTCTTTAAAATGTATGTTATCTTTACTTCACAAACAGTATGAACTTTGGTTTCTTTGAATAACTTAAAGATAAAAGTTTCTTACTTAGCTTACTAACTTTGAAATGGCTGGGAAAATAATTAATTTTGCCGTTTAACTAGTTAAATGTCTGTGCCGTGCTCATGTATTCAGTGTACGATCTAATCGCTCTCTCTCTCTCTCTCTCTCTCTCTCTCTCTCTCACACACACACACACACATACACACACACACACACAAATACACACACACAATATTTTATCGAGATACTGCTTTTAAAAAAAACTTTTAAAAAACATCCATCAGAAGATGACTCTGGAGTCAGGTATGATTTCGGGGTCAGAACATCATTACCATAAACCCAAAGTACCCCAGCAGCACCTAATTGTATTACCAGATCCAGCAGGCTTTTCTTCCACGTAATAAAAATGTCAGATGAAAATGCTGCCGCGTCGTATATCCAGTTGCTGTATTTACAACTTTCCAGCAATAAAGTTTTAATTCAATTATGTAAGATTTGAAGTATCTGTTGCAGTGACAAGACATCAAGACACTGAACGAGGAAATATAAGTGAAATTCAAGCACGAAGTCAGGGAACGGAAGCAAAACAATTGAACCAATTATTCAATGATGTTAAATTTGAATTAAATGACGAGTTAACAATGTTAAATTCAACTGGAAAGTCGAGACAACATTCTACACAATACATATGAAAATAGTCATTTATTACATGCTAATGCTACATTGTTCATTCCTTTTTTCTTTGGTTCTTTTGTATTTTTCTTTTTTTTTTTTTTTTTTTTTTTTTTTTTTGAAAATTCTCGAAAAGATTTTTCAAAAAAAAAAAATGGCCAAAACTAGCTTGGGGAAAAATGAAAATGTATAGTAAAAAATATAAAGAAATATTTATGCTTGTCTAATGTCTATTGGTCATCTGGTTATATATATATATATATATATATATATATATATATATATATATATATATATATATATATATATATATATATATATATATATATATATATATATATATATACCGGGGTTAGAGTGTTCGCCAATGGCCCGGGAGACCTGGGTTCAATCCCAGGTTGAGTCATAACAAAGACTCAAAAAATGGTACTTGATGCCTCCTTGCTTAACACTCAGCATTATAAGGTACGGATCAAGGGTAAAGTAGAGCAATCTAGGGAAAGGATTAGCGCCCTCCCCTACACATTGGTGTAGTAGCTATCGAAAAGGGAACTTTCGGGTTACCCTCGACTATGGTCGCCAACTTTACTTATATATATATATATATATATAACCAAAAGACATTAAACACACACACACACACACACACACATATATGTATGTGTGTGCGTGTGTGTGTGTGATAGAATTAACTATAAGTTATCTGTATTAATAGTTACTTGAAGCTATAATTGTTTACTGAGGATTATAAGTTAGTTGAAACCATATAACTGAATGCCACTCATTTTTATTAGATAGAATTAACTGTAAATTACTTGTATTAAGAATAGTTGCTTGAAGCTATAACTGTTTACAAAGGATGACTATTATACGTAATTTAAAACCATTGAACTGTGTGCAAACAAATAATTATTATCAAGTAGAAATTATTTCTTAAAGCCATATAATCGTGTAGAAATTATTTGTATGAGACACGAATACTGGAAACCATACAAGTCTGTGCAAATTATTTGTATTTAATAGGAATACTTGATAAAAAAAACGTGTGATTGAAAAAAGGGTAAAACAACTACACAAAAAATGAAAATATTATCATACAATGAACGCGATTCTCTAAACTGTTGGTCAAAAATAATTATAAGCAGTTTGCTATGCCGCTGAAATATATCAATCAATCACTAATAAAACATCGATTGCTCAGTCGGCTGGGGCTGCAGAATACAACAACTGCTTTTCTGCTGAGTAGTAATATCCTCCCACCCAGCAAGGAGTGCCCTGGATATGACACTAAACAATCTGATGGAGAGGATCTGGTAATACTGGATCTTTGGGGAATGTGGAGCACCCCTTCATTGTCATTGATCCTGAGGTCCTATCAATGAGTCAAATAGAACTAAAAGAGAACTGTTTTACATTTAAACTTCGTACTTATGCTAAACTGAACTGTTTGACTAAACGGAATTGCTTGAAATAGAAATGTTTTTGACAATTTGTGTACTCAAGCTAAACTGAATTGTTCGAAATAAAACTGATTAGTTATATAAAAATGGATTCGGCATTAAATAACCTACTTCTTAATTGCTATCGCTCCCAGGTCTACTCAGGCCCGGAATGGTAGCACCTGATAGGGACCAATCAATGGGTTGAATAGAACTAAACTGTGTACTTATATTAAACTGAATTGGTTGAAATAGGACTGTTTTGACAATTAAACTGCGTACTTATGCTAAATTCAATTGTTTGAAATAGAAATTTTTTGTGTGCTAAAACTGAATTATCTAAGATAAAACTGTCTTTGACGTTGAAAATCTACTTATGCTAAACTGAATTGTTTAAACTAGAACTGTTTTGTCATTTAACAAAAACTATACTTATACTAAACCGAATTGTTTTAATTAGAACTGTTTGATTAAACTGTGTACTTATGCTAAATTGAATTATTTGAAATAAAACTGTTTATTTGTATAAAAATGGATTTGGCATTGAATAATCTACAAACCTTAAAAGAGAAACTGAATCTCTCCTGATAGCCGTACAAAACAACAGTATAAGAAACAATCATATCAAAGTAAGGATAGATAAGTCGCAACAAAACAGAAAATGTAGATTATGTGGTAATAGAGACGAAACGATCAATCATGTAATAAGCGAATGCAGCAAATTAGCATAGAAAGAGTATAAGATAAGACACGACTGGGTGGGCAAGGTGATCCACTGGGAATTGTGCAAGAAATTGAAATTTGACCAGACGAACAAATGGTACATGCGCAACCCAGCAGATGGCCTGAAGAATGAGACACATAAACTCCTCTTGGATTTTAACATACAAACGGATCTCCTAATCTCGGCCATACGACCAGCTCTTATAATGATCAATATAAAAAAAAAAGAACTTGCTAAGCTGTGGACTTTGTGTCTCGGCTGACCATAGTGTAAAACTGAAAGAAAGTGAAAAGAAGGATAAGTACCTCGACTTTGCTAGGGAATTGAAAAACTGTGGAACATGAAAATGACGTTTATACCAATTGTAATTGATGCTCTTCGTATAGTTACCATAGGATTAATTAAAGGACTGGAGGATTTGGAAATAAGAGGACGAGTGGAGACTATCTAAACTAGTGAATTCTTGAGAACGGCCAGACTACTGAGAAGAGTCCTGGAGACTTGAGGAGAAACTTGATGTCACTCAAACTCCAGTGAAAGACCATCAGCTACCGCTAATGTGAAAGACTCAAGGTATTATTATTTTTATAAGTATTATAGCGAGTTTTTCGCACCAGATTAAGTGGTGTTTTTTGCTGAAATCCAAATAACAACAAATCTTCTCAGCTGTCCAGGACTCTTCTTAGTATGCTAGCTGATCTTAATAATACTGTGATCTGAACAGTCACAATTCTTCGTCGGGCTTTTAATTCCCCCAATCTCTTGTCCATGTTCTTGGGGATTGTTCCAAAGATTGTTCATTGGTATCACTGTCACTTTCATGTTCAACGACTCGTTTTGTTCTCAGGCAAGGTCTATGTATCATTAGTATTTTACTCCTTGAGAGTTTCTCACATCAACTTTAGCCGATTATTTCACACCTTACGTGTTTTTCACATGAGTCTGAGTGACAATAAGTCTCCTCAGATCTCCGGGAGTTTTCTCGGTATTCTAGTCGATCTTAATAATATTATGGTCTGGATGTTCCTGATTCTTGCACTGATTTCCAATTCCTTCAGTCTGTTTTTTAAGCTTTTCGATACCCTTACAAGGGCACCAATTACAACTAGTGCCACTGTCGACTTCACTTTCCACGGCTTTTTTAGTTATTATTATTATTATTATTATTATTATTATTATTATTATTATTATTATCTAAATCCTTTAGAGTTTTTCACATCAGTGTTAGCTGATGGTTTTTCACTGGTGTTTAAGTGACAGCAAGTCCCCTCAAGTCTCCAGGACTCGTCTCATGATTCTGGCTGTTCTTAGCAATGTTGTCGTTTGGATAGTCTCTACCCGTCCGCCAACTTCCAAGTCCTCCAGGCCTTTTAATAATCCTTTAGTTATTGTGCCTAACGCACGAATCACAACTGGCACAATCGTTACTTTCATGTTCCACAGCTTTTTCAATTCTCTAGCAAGGTCGAGGTATTATTATTATTATTATTGTTGTTGTTGTTGTTGTTGTTGATGATGATGAAGTTGTTGAGGATTTGATGGAGTAATTTAAATTAAAATTGAAATCGATCCAATTTCGTGATGTTTGCATGGACAATATTCATATTTTTAAAGAAAAAAGAAAAAAGTAAAACAAAAAAGAACAAAGCAAATAATGAACAAAATAACTATTAAAATTCAAACTGTTATAATATAATTATTTTTAGAAAAAAAATGGTCTGCTTCAGACCACATATCCAAGTTATTTAAAAAAAAATATTATTATAATTCTTTAATTTAATTTTTTTTTTTTTTTTTAGTATTTTAGTTCCACTTGGTTGATTAACCGACGTCATTATCAGTTAAGCCAAGGTTAGTAGCCGTGCGCATGCGTATTCGTTTTATTTTTTCTTAATCGATTTTTTTATACCATTGAATTTTTTTTTTTTTTTTCGTTTTATTTTCATTTTCATTGTATTTATTATCATCATTTTTTTATGGCTGGGGTATTTCTTGGTAAATCAAAAAATTAATTTAAAAAAATGTTATGATATATTCACAGTTATTTGGCAGTAGTAGAATAAGTTTCTCTTTGCTTGTTTCGAAATTTGTAAATATTTCTTTTACCATATCGTTATGATAAAACTATCATATCTTTATAAAATTTTATAAAATTTTATTAACTTTCATAAAATTTCCAGTTTTATTTTTGCACTTTTATTTTTTTTTCAAAAATTTTTAAAATGTATTTTTTAACTAAGTTTTCGCTAGATTAAATCATCGAAATTACTTGAGTGAGTCAAAAAAAATTGCAATATTTTGATAGTACGTGTTAGTTTGCGACGTGTATATCACATGACTGAAACAGTTCAAGCCGTGGTAGATACACGCTATGGTTGGTAGTATCGTGGTAGTTGGTGCGCTGACCCGTTGTACTTTGCTTCACTCTGTGCGTGATTTGAAAGCCCCATAGATGATAGAGCAACGTAGTCTAATTCAGGAAGTTATACTTCAGGAGTTCGAACTGAGCCATAAGACCGCGAAAGCAACCAGAAAAGTTAACTGTAAGAAAGGTATAGGTGCCATAATCATAGAACAGTAATCCAATGGTTGACGAAATTTCGATCGGCTTGCAAGAAACTCGATTATCAGGTATGGTGGAAACCGTGGATTCTAAATCCGTGCTTCAAGCCATAAACGTAAATCCAGTGAGTAGTACTTGGAGAGTATCAGGCAAGTTTAGCATCTCATAGTCCAGTGGGGTTTGTGTCTTTCACAACCTCGACAAAAGCATCCAAAGACGCCGAATTGCGTCTCACATACTTGCAAAATATTGCAAAACTTTTGACTCATCTTTGTAGCATTTAAATTTTATTTTTCTTTTGACTCAGATTTATTCAAATCATATCACTTCTTTTTTATTTGATCCTTGATTGTAAAGATTTTTTTTATCTATTCTTGTTGATCTTGCAATAGTCGTCATTTCTTATATCTGACAATTGGTCAGGATTTTTGGTGAAAAGTTGATTGGGTTTTAACAATTTGATTGCATCTTGCTTTTTTTAATGATCGCTTTCAAATTCTTCTATTTTTTTCTTCTCTTTTCTAATTTTGGTTTTTTTATTTCAGTTATTTCAACTCTTTTATTTTTGTTCCTTTCACAACTCGACCCAATCTTTTCAATTGAGTTCTTTAAAGAATCTTCAGTTCGTGATTCAGAAGATGTTAAAAAAATCTGTGCAGTTTCTTCTGGTTGTGATATTTTTTCTTCTAAATTCATCCTGATCAACATTAGTGCTTCCCAAATGGCAAAAAAGCCGCCAAAACTGTTTAATCTTCTCACAAACGATTCTCTCCGAAAAAAAAATCCATAATTTGAGAGGAAGTCCCCGAGGTGTAGTGGTTGAAGTGCTGGACTGCGTCTCGAAGTGAGTTTGAACTCCAGTGGAACTATTACGTTCACTTTCGGACTAATATCCTTGGGAAAGGTATGAACCCCCTTATTCCCTCCCAGATATGGGTTAGATAGTGCCACTGCTATTCAACAAGGATTGCTTTGGCATTAAATAACCCACGAAGCCTGATATGCCATTAAACAAAGAAATCAAATGAAATGAATGATAATCCATTATATCAAAAAATAATAATCATGTGTGTGTGTGTGTGTGTGTGTGTGTGTGTGTGTGTGTGTGTGTGTGTGTGTGTGTTCAGAATCGCCGGCTCCTAAACTGCAATATCATATAAATCCTGACTTACGGTCAAGTTATGCTGAACACACCAGTTCCCGCTCAATCACCGAAGTTGAGCAGCGATGAACAGGTTCAATACTTAGTGGGTAACCGTATAAGCAACAAAAGGTACTGTACCCCACCTGATGCCTTTGTGCCATATCTAAGCAAATCTTAGTACATAAAAATTACACATTCTGACTTACAATCATTTCACACTGAAAGTACCAGTTTCTGTCAGATCCGCGAGGTTCAGCATCAGGAAAACTGTTAATTTGTAAAATGGGTGACTACAGAGTAACAGTTGGCAACTGAGGCTCGTTGGCCGAATTGAATAAATCTTAGTAAGTAACAATGTATAAATGCTCGCATCAAACTAACAGATATATATATATATATATATATATATATATATATATATATATATATATATATATTTCTCAAGTTCTATATATATAACTTGAGAAATATTATATTTCCTCCAGGAGAACATGCAGGGATCATCAAGTGGTTATATTGGTAAACAGTGATGAGTGAATCCCAGTCACATCGGTCAGTTGATATGCTCCAAGTTTCTGTATAAATATGCATTGGGACTTATGTAACATAATCTTCGGGATATTATCTGGTCACAGTATATTTGGCGAAAATATACTAAATTAATGGTTTACTGATAAAAATATTGTAATGGCATGAGTTGTTCTAATTTTTTTTAAAGAAAACAAAACGAGTTTTGACGGCTTAGTTTCTTGGCTACAGTCACATTGGTCTCCCCATGAAATTTTTTGGGGTCATTAAAAAAATATTACCATAAAGTTCCATGGATATAGATAAATAAAAAAAATTATTATTGTGTTTTCCTAGCTTCATCCCATCCGACGATTATTATATTTCATTGAATATGTGAGTTCGAACAATTCTTCGACCATCAGAGAAAATAGCGCGAGAATGAATGATGTAACATCCAGCACAGTATGGATTGTAAACTTTCACAGCCGTTACTATTAAACATTATTAATACGGAAACTTTGATGATTAAGTGAAACACAAATCAATTGTCATTTTGCACCTCTTTTTCTTCGATCTTGGTTTGCTTGTAATTGTTTTAAATTAGATGAGTTGTAATTTAAAAAAAAAAGAAATTGTGCAGTAAAACTTATGATAAAAAAATAAGGGAGGGTAGCTTAAGGGCTAAAATGCTGAACTGCAATAATGTAGTAAGCGAGTTTGAACTCCAATCGCATGATGACGTTGGGACTAATACCCTTGGGAAAGAACGTATGTAGCCACAGTTACGGGTTAAACAGTATCACTGCTGTTCTTCTACAAAGGTAGTTTTGGTGTAAAATAATCCACGAAGGTTAATATGCCATTAAACAGAAAAAAAAACGAAAAATTAGTTGTCGAAATTTCTGAGACAAAGCTTGATGATTTTTATCATTAAGGGTTTGCGGACGATAGTCTTCATCTTCATTGTTATTTCCACAACGTTTCAGCCGATATGTCCGGCCTTCTTCCGGTGTATGTCGAACACGGGAACCTATACGGAACTTCGAACCTCGTCCTTTATTGAATCCACGGGGGTCGTCCGTTCTGATTCCGTTAGCCATAACCGGGTACAAGTGTTCAGTATTCCTGTATTGCTACTCGCTTGCAGTCAGGATTGAACCTGCAACCTCCAGATGATTGTCTCCTTAGAAGCTTAGGTAAACAACGCCAATAACCGTTACGCTATGTATCTGGCATATCGGCCGAAACGTTAAGGAAATAACAATAAAGATGAAGACAATAGTCCAAAAGCCCTTAATGATAAAAAAGAACGGAAAAATTATTATAATGATGACAAAAGAAATACTATCTGTTGAATTTATTTCCAAGTTGTCCACTATTCATTTACAATTCGTTAACGTTCGACTTTTTTTATTTAATGGCATAACAATATCGTGGGTAATCTAATGCCACATCCATTCTTGTAGAAGGACAGTAGTGGTGCTATTTAACCAATAGCTGGGTGGAGTAGGGAGTTAATACTTCTCCCAAATGTATAAGTCCAAAAATGAATGTAATTATACTAGAGTTCGAACTCGCTTACTCCGATCCCGTAGTCGAGCGGATTAACCGCTACGCTACGGGCAATTTATCAACAATGACTAATCTTTGGAGGCGCTTGATGTATTACTTATTATCTTAGGAAATGGACACGACGACTCAAGTTCAAATCCTGGACGCGGCTGTTTGTTTCACTTAGCGCTAATGCTCTTGGGAAAGGCCTTAATCCATCTTGTTCTGCCCACCAACTATAAGTAAATAGTAGGTCAGACTGGTTTCTTTAACCTTGGTGCTGCAATCGATGAATGAAAAATCTGAGCTCAAACCAGCTGTACTCTGTATAAAATTAATTGACCTTGTGTCACATCTAGCTTGTGGAAGAAAGGTTGAGTAACTTTGAGTCAGTGTTAATCTGAAAACTAGACCCAGCATTTTTTTTTTACAAAACCTTTTCGCAAAAGACTTGGTTATGCATCTGCTATATTCACCAGACCTAGCTCCTCCGTTCGACTTTTTCTTGTTTCTTAAACTGAAAATTCATCTCAGTGGTAAACTTTGAGGCCGTGGAGGGGATTAAAAGGATACGACAACGCAGCTTCAAATTATATCAAAGGAAAACTCGTTGGAACAAGTGTGTTAAATGCCAAGTGGACTATTTTGACTAAAATCAACGTTTCATATATTGTCCATCTTGCATTGGTGAATTCAGCTTCAATTATGACATTTTTTAACAAACTGCGTATATATATAATTTGCCTTTTAGGGCACACAAAAGTTACAAAGCAAATGAGTTTGGATTAGGGGTTAATATATTAGACTGATTTCAGTGTTATGGTCGGCCAGGAAATGCTATCTAGACTAACAATTGGGCTATATCCTATACGTCTTTTGATCATTACAGATGTTAGGATATCTTTTCGCATTGATGGACAAAGACTTTCTTTGTCAAGTAAATTCCCTTCGTTTAATAAAGGTCGTTAGATTAAATCATTAAATATGCTTAAAACTTAAAAATAGTTTGCTAAGTACATAATATACGTGGATAATTGGTATTTGTCGACAAATTGTTTTGTTTTTTTTTTTGTTTTTTTTTTTTTGTTTGATGGAAATTGCAAATAAATCATTGCAAATGAATGTTGCCGACAAGATGTTCTTGTCAAATTAAGTTGGCAGGAGTTACCGTGATGTATTTGCTAACCGACTCGACTGAGACATTCGTTGTCAGCGAGTTCAACAATGGGTTAAATATTACTGCTAATGTTCTACAATGATGAATTTGGCATGAAATAACCCGCAAAGGTTGATATGCCATTTAACAAAGAAACCAAACTAAACAAAGTTAAGTTAAGCTAGAATCGAAAACATCTAGAGTAAAACTAGTCATAAAGCTTTTTGCTTAGATGCGGCACAAGGCCATATGAATGGGGCACTCAATGAGACACGAACTCACTCGTGTAGTAATCTACTAAGCTTTTATGCTTAGATGTGGCTCTCGAATGGGGAACTCATTCGAGAAGGTTAACTAATCTAGCTTGAAAACCATTACACCACCCGAAACGTCCAAAAAACTAGTCATAAAGTAATTATAGTGAAAACGCTTCATTTAAAAAGAAACATGAAAAAAAAACGAGAAAAACTATTGATTTCTTAAACTCTGCTTGATATTGTACAAGGCTGGACATATGAGGCACCTAGTGAGAATTAATCTCACTATTAATGGTCTGCTATCCTAGTTCTTTAATCATTACATCAAACGAAATGCTTTTAGCATAAATTTAACACAAGGTCAGAAGTATTGAACTCACCAGCAACTGATATACAAAATTAACTTGCTCACCATTGCACCACTACGAGATGTCAGATAGAATAAAACTAGTAATATTAGAAAACTCTAAATAAAAAAGCAACAATAATAAGATGGAGGAAAACTAATAATAAAATAATAATAGTGAAAATGTTTAATCGTTTTGTTTGTTTTTGTGTGTGTTTTAAGCAACATTAATGAGACGTGGACAAACTCCGAATAGAATAATAATTTTCATATTCAAAATGATTCAGTCGAAAATTTTTTTTTAAATCTTAAAGAAAGATAATTATTGCCATTATTATATGACTAACCTTTCTCTTTGTATTCCATAAATTGAATGTTTTTGGCATCAAATTACGATATATTTTTCTTCAATTTTTCTCTTTGGTCGTCTTTCTATTTCCTAATAATTTCTTTTATCAGGCTTTTCCCATTAATTCAATCCGTACGATGTTTTAGAAACTTTATGTTCGTCATTAATCTTTATATTTCTTATTTTCGTTTAGAGATGATCCAAGAAAAGATTGGAACAAGGCCACATTCTAGGAGCACCCAGTGAGATGTGAACTCAAAAACAACAGCTTGCGAAACTAACCATCGTTCTACCACAAGGGCCTCGTTCTCCATTTTCCTTAATTTAAATGTGTTATGCTTTTGTCAAGTTCCAAGTCTGAGGAATTAAATGCTGGTAAGGGCTTTCTGCTAAGTGGATCCTTCAGGTAAGTATTCGGAGACACCGACCCTTTGTAAGGGGTTGTTCTGTTGAGGCTAGAAAAGAATGGTGAAACTGACTGTTCGAGTTTTGTGGTCGGCTGGGGTTTCCAGTAAGCAGTGCCATCTCGACTAAGAATCGGAGCAGGTGGTATATGCCTTTCGACCATGACAGTGGTCGTGTGACCCCCAGGCATTTGCGGGCAAGGACTATCTTCATCAAACGTAGTCTCGGCAGGGAAATATTTCTTGAAATAAGATGTATCCATCAACTGCTCTGTGGTTGGTGTTTCGTTGTCCAGGAAAGGCTGCAAGGCGCTAGTCAAGCTTATTCGATTGGCAGGGTCACGGTTCGGGCCGCTACCGTCGTTTCGACGTGGCAAGCTAACGTACGAGTTATTCATGCCGCCATTTTGTCTCAAGCCAGGGGAAGGCAACGCGCCGCCTGTATTTGGTGTGGAGGGCATCTGTGCTGCTGCAGCTGCGGCAGCTTCTAATTGTTTAGCTTGTTGTTTGAGGAATTCTTCTTGTTTCTTCTGTTCAGAACGTTTATGGCGAAAAGTGAAGCAGACAGATATCAGTGCGATAAGAATCAAGACAAAACCAATGGAACCAAGGATTATGGCATGATATGGAATGTCCATGCCTAAAAAAAAATAACAAATACGCAATGAAAATACACAATGAAAATATTTTGTACATTAGATAAACAATACAAACTTTTTATCAAAGATTACTGGAACATTTTTAGAAAGAAATTAAAGAAACATTTTTGTTTTATAAATTTACTTCTGAAAATAATGTATTAATTTATCTAAGACTTATCTAAACATAAAATTCATAATAAACATGTATAACTATATATATATATATATATATATATATATATATATATATATATATATATATATCAATAGAGATATCGTTTTGCATCGCTTCTTTTATAGCATATCAATTCCTTTACTTTCAAAAGTCTTTTCTAAAACCTTTTTTTTTTTCATGAAAACCTTTCTCCTGACGATGACCTGAGATCGAAACTAGTGGAGAACAATAAAAAAAATAGATAATACAAAAGAAATGTTCCGATGTTAGGAGATGCCCGTGTATATATATATATATATATATGGGTGGGTGTGTTATTTTGTGAACAGCAGACGTTGCCGAAAACAATACATTGGAAAGACATAATGACCATTTTACTTAAGACTAAATCCCTATAACTACAGAATCAAATCTTTTATACGACCGCAGACTAACACTTGTAGAACAACAATTCTGCTCAAACGTCCACGGCAACATTGGGTAACATTCAGTATGTCTCCCATAAAGCAAACTTAATTGGATTTTTTCTTGCTTCCCCACTATACCGTTTAATTCAGGTTTACCATAAGGCCCCTTCCATGAGGCGAGGGACAAAAATTGCCTTTTAGTGGCACGTAGAGCATTCTACAATGAGTTTGATAACAATTTTTTTAGTGAAATAGGGAGATGTTGCCAGTGAGAATGGCTCCCTAAATATCAGAGGCATAATTAAATTCACAAGGTAAATTTTGAATAGTTTGTTATTAAGGTCAACTTAGTCTTATTCAAACCTTCAGCGGGTAAAAAGGTTCAAAATTGGATTAAATGGTAGGTTGGTTTTTATGACATAAGAACCCGTGTAGGTTATTTAATTCCAAATCCTATTCATGCATACATATATTAAATATATATGATTTGTTAACAAATAATTGTAGGTAACAAGCCAGACCTCAGTTGTTTGCCAACGGTTAAATGAGTTAAAGGATTCCAGTCAAACATGATTATTTCTATTGGATATTAATCATTTGTTTTCATTCAGTTAAATGTTTTCAAATATTACTATCTAACACTGATAGTTTTATTTTCACACAAATGGTTTCAAATATTGCTATGTAACTTTAATAATTCAATTTAACATCAGAAATTTGTTTGTACAGAGTTAAATGGCTAAATAGTTGTATTTGACGTATAGATGGAACCATAAGAGGTACAACCACAATGGGTTGACCTGGGAGTAATGGCAAAAAGGGACACTCCGAATTCCCAAATGTTTCTAGACTACAGCCTTGCCCAGTCGGCTGGGGCTGTAAAATACACCGACGGAACCTCTGCAGAGGGGTAAGACCGCCCCCAAACGAGTGTCCTGGATATGACACTAAACAGTCTGATGGTGAGGTTCCAGCAATGCTGGTGCTTTGGGGAATGCGGAGTACCCCTTCATTGCCATCGCTCCCAGGTCCACTCTTCCCCGGAGTGGAAGCACCTGATAGGGCCCTATCTATGGGTTAAATAGAACTAACAGCATACTTATGCTGAACTGAATTGTTCGAGTAAACTAAATAGCTTGAAATAGAAATGTTTTTGACAATTAAACTGTACTTACATTTAAACTGCGTGCTCATGCTTAACTGAATTATTTCAAATAGAACTGTTTTTCGACGTTAAAACTGTATTTACACTTTACTGAATTGTTACATATAACTGCTTGAATAGTTTGAAATAGAAATGTTTTTGACAATGAAACTGTGTACTTATGCTAAACTGAATTGTTTTAAATAGAACAGATTATTTACATAAAAATAGATTTGGCGTTAAATAACCTACAAAGGTTGATATGTCATAAAACACAACAAACCAAACCAAACCATAGACTAGAGCCTCACTATCAACGGCAGTGTAGTGTCAAACCCAGGACACAATAGAATTAAAATCATCGCACATGCCAGTGAATCACATATGCTAAACACTAGGTCCTGACAAACTCCGCCATACCCTAATTTATATGTTGTGATTATTGAACGAAAAAACAAATGTTGAAAGAATCAGTCAAAAATAAAAGGATTACAAAGTTAAAATACTTACCCCCAGAGGAATTGCAACTGTCCTCATCTGACTGGTCGTAACAATTTGGATGCTTGTTACATTTTAAAGAATTGTCTAGACAGTGATGATCGCAGGAAAACTCTTCACTGTTGCATTCCCCTGTAATAAATTATAAATAAATCGATAACAACGACAGTTTTCAATTAGCCATGATGGGATGTACAAAATACAACATCGCCAATAAATAAGTACACCCCTACCAATATTTTATGGAATATCTCTTGTGGGATTATTTACTTCATTTAGAAATAAATGATTCATTAAAAAAAAAGAATGTTATTTATTCCCGAAAACTAAAAGAGCAGCTCATGCAAATACGTACGCCTCTACCAATTGTTTATAAAAGAGTTTTTTTTTTCTAAAACAAAAATTTTCAAAGATTTTATAATTTCTAATTATTTACGAAGCTTTTTGATTCAGTGTGAACACGCCCGATTTTATTAGTTCTATTTGAAAATGACACAATCTAAACCGGATATTATTAGATATAATTTAATATTTAAAAAGAATGTACTATGATATTTATATAGTAATATTGAACTGTGATAGGATATAATTTGCATATAAAAGAATAAGATAGATTTATTGTCAATGTTACTCGGAGAAAAGTGTACGAAAAGAGAGGATATGGGCGCCATGGGTGATGTAATGGTTAGCAAGCTAGACAAGCAAACCTCCACGAGTGAGTTCGAGTCTTATTAGGAGCCCCATTTATACGGCCTTGTGTCACATCTGAGCAAAAAACGCTAAGTAAATTACTACCAAAAGAGGTCATGGGCACTTCATGGGGAGTAATGGTTAGCAAACTCGACTAGCAAACTTACATGAGTGAGATAGAGTTTCACTGACTGCCCAATTCATATGGCATAGTGCCACATCTAAGCAAAAAACGCTTAGTAAATTACTACATGAGTGAATTTGGGTCTCATTGGGTGCCCCATTTATACGGACTCGGGCCACATCTGAGCAAAAAAACGCTTGGTAAATTGTTACGAAAAGAGGGCATGGGCCCATCGGGTGGTCTAATGGTTAGCAAGCTAGACGAGCAAACCGTCACGAGGGAGTTCGAGTCTGATTGGGTGCCCCATTCATACGGTCTTGTGCCATATCTAATAAAAATCACACTAAACTAATCTAGTTTGGTTTGATTTCTTTGTTTAATGATATATCAAACTGTGTTGGTGATTTAATACCAAAGCAATCCTGGTAGAAGCGCAACGGTACTATTCAATCCATAGCTGGGGGTTCCAACCTTTCCCAAGGGTATTAGTCTGAAAGTGAACGTAATTGCGCGGCTGGAGTTCGAACTCGATTACTACGATGTCACTGTCGAACAGGTTAGTCACTACACCCCAGTGATTCCCCTACCATCCTAATATTTCAATTTCTTAGCCTTTTATCAAAAGCATATGTGCATGAGTATGGGGAGGGGTTAGGTTTCACTTTGCTTAGTCAGTCTTTTATTCCTGGAGTGACATACACCAACATTCAAAGGTAAATATATAAAACGGTATTTAATAACTAATAGACATTAAAGCCACTTTAAAAAAAAAAATAAAGCTAACTCGGCCATTTGCATAATGGTTCGAGTGTTCGCTAATGGATCGGGAGACTGGGTTCAATCACAAGTCCGGTCATACCAAAGACTCAAAAGTGGTACTTGATGTCTCCTTGCTTAAGACTCAGCATTTTAAGGTACGGATCAAGGGTAAGTGGAGCAATCCAGGGAAAGGAGTAGCGCCCTCCCCTATACCTCGATATAGCAGCTATTGAAAAGAGTCACCATCGACTACAGTCGGTCGACTTTGTAATTACTAAAAAAAAAATGTGCAGAACAATAGCAAATTATCACCTCTTGAAAATATAGGCCAGAATCTGTGTTAAAAAACATTGGAAACTTTTTCACATACCTAATAGAATAGTCCTCAGCCCTCTTTGTTTTACGAAGAGAGAGAGAGTGAAAGAGAGAGAGAGAGAGAGAGAGAGAGAAAGGTGGGTACTAAAAGTTAACTGATAGGAATCTGAGTCTCAAGGCAAAAAGAAATACTATTGACACTTAAATCTTTCTCACACTAGCATCTACGAATACAATCTTAACCTGGCAATTTTTCTTGTTGTAAAAATGCAAAGAAATCTACTGAGGCGTTTATTTCTAGCTTTGCGAAGAAATGTTTCGACAATGTCTCCCGGCTACATCAAAAAAATTATTAAATAAATAAACAAATAAAAATAAAACAAGAATTTGTAGCAACAAAAAAGTTTTCTTGCTCAAACATTGATTCGATGCCAAAGATCAGACATTTGCAATTTCGGCCTCTCGATGCTTTAGGACCTCGGCCACTGCTCATTTGCATTTCAAGTGTGCCCACATTCGTGGTGCGGACACACACATACATACAAGGGTGCATCTTGAATTTATGTTGTTCTTTTGTTCTTCTCCAAATGCGAACCATTTAATTGAGGCATCTTTTTAAAGTGCCAAGAAAAGAATTCAAGAATATATTTCCAAAGTTATTTTTTTATTCTGAGAACGCACTTTCCTCTAACATCCCTGGGCACCGTTTAAAAATGTCCCCCTAACAACACCCATCTGAAAATTTCAGTATTTGTTGCAGGTGTTCGGCACACCCCATCGACTTTCTAATTGATATGGCATATTCCGTTATCTTTTAAAGGTTGCGTTTTGTTTTCGAAACTTCGCTCTGAAGATATAGACGCTCGCATTATATATATATATATATATATATATATATATATATATATATATATATATATATATATATACTGTACTGTACTGAAAAATATAAGCAACCACTTACAATAGTATGATTTCTTGAGATTCATGATGAAAACAATTTTAAGCATTAGTATTTTATGTTGGTTGGTTTGGTTTCTTTGTTTAATGGCATATCAACTCTTTTTAGGTTATTTAATGCCAAAGCCATTCTCCTAGAAGAACAGTAGTGGTACTATTTAACCCATAGCTGAGAGGATAAGGGGGGTTCATACCTTTCCCAAGGGTATTTGCCCGAAAGTGAACGTAATAGCGCAACTGGAGTACGAACTCGCGTACTACAATTCCGCAGTCCATCGCTTTAACCATTACACCACGACGACACCCCTATTCTATGTCGGGTTTACTTAGAAGTATGATGGCTGAAGATTGATTTCAGCATAAAAATGTAATAGCTATATTATATATAAGTACATTTTTTCAGAAATATATTAGTCCGATTATTGCTTTTTGTTTTGGTTGTTTAATGGTAAATCAACCTTCTTGGGTTATTTAATGCCAAAATCATCTATCCAGAAGAACAGTAGTGGTACTATTTAGCCCACAGTGGGAAGGATAAGGGTTCCACACCTTTCTCAAAGGTAACATTTGTCCGAAAGTGATCGTAATTGCGCGATTGGAGTTCGAACTCAAATACTACGACTCTGTACACGAGTGCTTTTAGCATTTCAGAGTTTTAAAACCTTTCTAACTTTGTTCGGAAATATTACACCGGAAATAAAACAATTTTAACAACTTCAGGTTTTCAAGTTATAACGTTTCGAGAATCTTTGAAACGAGCAGAATTTTTTCAGAGCACTATTAAACCACACACACACACACACACACACACACACACACACACACACACACACACACACACACATATATATATATATATATATAGAGAGAGAGAGAGAAAGAAAAAGAAAAGTATACCTATATTTTAAGACCGTATGTATATATGGATTCCTACTGGATCTGATGAAGTCCTCTTAAAAATTATTTTAGTCTTTGATTCATATCACTGCTCCTAACAGGATGAAAATAAATTTATTAACATAATGTGACCGAATATCGTTTTTTTCTTGACATATATATATATATATATATATATATATATATATATATATATATATATATATAGGTTGGCTTAAAAGTTCGTTGGTTGAAATGATGGTCTTCATGATTTTTTTACCAGTGGGATCCCAGCACTGTAACAACGGTAGAAGTGTAGGGACATCGTCCTTCTTGAGGTCCATACACTTTTTTGCGGTAACCTAATTATATATATATATATATATATATATATATATATATATATATATATATATGACACATGCTAAGTGTAATTATTATCGTTGAAGTAACTTTATTAGGCGAGGCCTTTTGCGTTTCTCTTCGTGCTAATGCCCTTGGAAAAGGCAAGAATCTATCTGCTCTCCCCATAATTATGAGGAAATAGTATAGTAAACTGGGTTCTTTAGCAATTTTAGGCAACCATTCTAGAAGAAGGAAGACTGAATTCAAACAAGCTGTACTCCACTTGGAAAATAGCTTTGTATCACATGCTGCCCGAGCTAGGGTTGGAAAAATCTCTTTTCATATGTTTGTATGTGTGTATGCGCGCGCGCGTGTGTGTGTGTGTGTAAAGATGAAGTCGTGAAGTGATGGGGAACAATCTCGGAAATATCTTGAATGAACTAAGCTCTGATAATTATTTGAAAATTATCTATTAAAATATAATTAGAAGTTAATATAATTAAAGCCTAGAGAAGGTTCATTCATTTTTAAAATGATTCTCCTTATGAAATAATTTATCCATAAGAATGAAGTCTGTTTCTAATTAGTTTGACTTCATTTCTCTGGCAGAGATTGAGTAACGCAGGTATTTTTTTTTTTAAATCTACCCATATAAAGAAAAAATGTATGTGATATTTTGCATATGTGAATGTGCAAGATATATGCAATTTTTGCTGTTGTCATTCGTTATTTTTATCATTCACTTCTTCCTCGGTCTCTTTTTTTTATTCATCTTTTTGTTTTTATTTTGTTATCTTCTTTTTCAGGTTTCTTTCTTTCTTTCTTTCCTATCGGAGAATATTAATCAAACATTTTTTTATATTACTTAATCGTATATTTCTTTTTTTTTTTTTTTTTTCAATTTCCTTCTGTAAAATGAAAATTAATCATTAATTTTTTTCTTTATTTCTTTTCTCGGATACTTTTCTTAACTTTATCTTCCTATTTTTCTTTTTTTCTTTTTTTTCTCTTTCTTTATATCTTTCTTTCTTTCTTTCTTTTGCTTATTTCTTTATTTATGGTTTCTTTCTTCTCTTTAATTCTGCCACAATAGTGAATAATAATTATTTCTTTTCTTTTCTTTCTTTCTTTCTTTCTTTCTTTTCTCAGTTCATTTTTATCTTCTTTCTTTCTTTCTTTCTTTTTTTCTTGTTCCTTCTCACTTCTATCATTTCGTTTTCCTTAACTTTATTTTTCCGAAATGAATATTTATAATTCTTTTTTCTTTCTCATTTCCTTATCTCACTTTGTTTCTTTTTCCCCCGCTTTTTTTTTTCATTTACTCTTTCTAACTTTTCTTAAATGAGTTTATCTATAATTAATATCAATAATCCCTTTTCTTTCTTTCTTTCTTTCTTTCTTTCTTTCTTTCTTTCTTTATTTATTTATTTGCGTCTTTTTTCGTTCTTATACTGCTTTCGTTTCTTCTCTCTTTCTTTCTTTCTTTCTTTCTTTCTTTCTTACTTTTTTTTTCTTTCATGATTTACGTTTTTTTTCTTTCTTTGTTTCTTTCTTTGAATTTTTGTGTTTTCTTTTTATTTATTTCTCTCTTTACTCTCTTTCTGTCATTATTTTCGTTTCCCATCTTTTACTATTTCCCTTCATAATTCTCTTTTTTCTTTATGAATATCATTCATCTTTTTTTCCTCTTTTTGAATTTCTTTCTATCTCCTATAATTAACATCATTCGTTCTACTACCCCTTCTCTCTCTGTCTCTGTTTCTCTCTCTCTCTCTCTCTCTCTCTCTCTCTCTCTCTCTCTCCTTACCTACCGATCTATCTATCTCTATCTCTATTGGTATGTAAAACTGTTCCATATGCCACGATATTCCAAGTGCGGATATAATTTTATTTAAAAGAAAAAAAGTAAATTGAGGTTTTGAATTAAATCTGATAAAATTAATGGATAAAGAGAAACATTTAAGTGCTTCCCCAAAAATTAATTACATAAAAACAAAATGAAAGTGTAACAAAAGCCACAGACATCCAATACCAGCAAGGTGACTCGATTTCTGCCCGGTGTTTTTATTAAATTCACTTTACTTAACATCCACTCTCATCAACTTTTACTATGACAAGTAAGAATATAAGAGGTATAATCAAAATGTCATCGAAGTATCTTTACTTTATTTTTTACTTGAAATCTAAAAATTTTAATGAAAATTTGTGCGTATATATATATATATATATATATATATATACATATATATATATATATACTAACCTTATATCATCTAGACTAATGTCTAGACATCTAGACTAATGTCAAAACTAGTAAACTGCTGTCAAGACGAAGTATAAAAGTACATATATTTACTCAACCCCTCGGCATGAGAAGGATGTGATACACGGTGAATTTTGAGGCAGCGTTCAACAGGTTTGAATTCAGAGTTTTCCTTCTCCTAGACTGGTTGCCCAACCAATGCTAAAGGGCCCAGACCACCCTAATTTTTTTTTTATAGCTGGAGGGAGTATATTTGGATTCATACCTTTCCTCAGGTTATTAGTGTTATGTGAAATGCAATCAGCTTCGTGCAGGATTTGAACTCGTATCGCCATGTCCATTTCCTACGACGATAACAATTGCACCACGAGAACAAAGTATAAAGGTTTAAGTACTTGTTCTCGATACTTTTTGATCAGCTATCTCATTTTTTTTAATTAACAGTTTGTTTTTGTTTTTGTGTTTTTTTGGCACAACACAAGTATGAGCAAATGCAGCGACCTTCACACCGATCGAACCTAACTCTGTGGAACTTTTTCTTGTTTCCTAAACTAAAAATTAATCTAAAGGGTAAAGACATTACAAGAAATGCAACAACTCAGTTTAACTCCTTAATGAAAACGTTGTGTGCTTCAAGAGCGATCAGCCCAATAGAAAACTTACTGAATTAGTGTACTGAATATCAAGTTGACTGTTTTGAAGAATATTAACTTTTTCACTCGTTGTTCATTTGCATCTCGGTAAATACAGCTTCGGTTTCAATGCTATTGTACAAACCTCGTAAAAAATCATGACATGAATTCGATTTATTAGTATATCAGAGTTATTTGATAACATTAGTTTCATCTGAATAAGAGGCCATATACACACCCAACTACGATTTGACTTATTTCCCTGGTATTACAAACATTGGTCTTAGACATACTCACACACATATATATATTACTGAAATTCTCCTTATATATATATGTGTGTGTGTGTGTGTATAGTCATCCACCGACAAACTGTTTCGTTGTATCACAATTCCTCAGTGTGGCTAGACACACGAGATACCACAAGCGGGGATCAAAACCCGGCCAACGTTACGTCAGCCAGATAACATAACCTTACAGCTACAAGCAATCCCCAATGTAAGCGAGAGAATTTAACGTATATGTTTCAAATTTTTCCATTTGTTTTACATTTTACGCTAACGGAGACCGGAGTCCTCAATTCATTAAAAGAGCTTTGAAATACGCGAGTGGCAACCGTTTGTAATTTTGTGGGATCAGCAATGGCGTTAAACATCGTTTTTAATCATAACATTATTAATATTACGGAGATAATTATAAAACGTTAAAATTAGAATTATTCATTCCTTCCGAATCATAAGCATCAATATCATCATTTATTGGTATCGCACTAGGTTTATGGGTCATCTCAAACGGACAAGGGTTGTTGCTCTCTCTCTCTCTCTCTCTCTCTCTCTCTCTCTCGTGTGTGTGTGGGTGGGGGGTGTAAGTATGTGTGTGTGTTTCTAATGAGAAAACCGAATGGATTTTTTGCACCTGCAATGAATGAAAGATTTGATTTTCTTGCCAGCTTCGTCTCATTCATCATTGTCCCTCACGCGAGGGCGGTTCCCGGGCCAACAAACCTCCAGACTCGACATCATATACTCTGACTTGACTGGGTGGGTGGTAAACGTCGTCGGCTACTGTTTCTGGATAGCCTTTTACCAGGTATTTTGTTACAATGGGACCGGCCCAGTGTGGTCTCCTCTGGAGAGGAAAAAAATCCTTCTGCTTTTTTTTTTGTTTTTTTTTCAGACTCTTCTAACTTGCTACCAAATATTTGTTAATCTGCGGAATCGTTTGTTAGCAATTATTTTCTGGTTTTCAATGTTTTTCCCATATGTTGCTAAAACGGCTGAAAAGATCGTAGAGGTATGCAACATTTTTAATTAATTCTTACATGAGAAAACACTTCTTTTTTTTCTTTTTTTTTAAGAGCGCGAGATATTTAACGACCACTGCTCGTAAGAAGAGATAAAGGCAAGGTTAAGTTTTCACTACACATTTATCTCCCCCTTGAAACATGCAGATAATCATGTTACGTTTGTTTTATTTTCGCTTTTGTTTTTTTAAGGCAGAGCTTATTTCTATTTCTTTTTTTTTTCCATTCGACTTACTTTTCGAAATTTTCAGAGCAGTGCCAGAATGTCAGCATTGTATTAATACTGACTAATACTACAAACACACCAGTTGTTCATAACACTCTATAAAAAAAAAAGAACTAAAAACTACCTATATGTTAACTAAAACACTCACTGTATCTGTTGGTAAGTGTAAACCAGTCAAATTATACATCACAACACATTTATGCCAACAATACACTTAAGATGTTTTAACTTATAAAATAAAGCAATTTCCTGTCTTATGTTAAATGTCAATTTTGTAGAAAACGTTCAGCCTGAATCCATCTGTTCCTTCTCTCCAACAAGTGGTGAATGATAGGACAGACTGAGTAATTTAACCTTGGTAAGATAAGGCAACCAGTGTTAGAAAAGGAAAGCTCTTAAATCAAACCACCGATACTCCACTTAAGAAATGACCTTGTATAGTATCCTGCCAATGTAATAGTTATCGTCGTAGGAAATGAATACGCCGACACGAGTTCAAATCCTGGACGAGACTAATTGCATTTCCCATAGCACTAATACCGTTGGGAAAGGTATGAATCCAATTATTCTCCCTCCAGCTATGGGTAAATAGCAGGGCAGACTAGGTTCTTCAGCCTTGGTGAGACAACTAGTCTAGGAGAAGGAAAACCTTGAATTCAAACCTATTAAATTCCGCTTAAAATTTGGGTAAATACGGTAGAGGGTGGTTTGGGTAAATACAATTGGGTCGATCATTTCTTTGAAGTCATTAAAATTATCGATATCATCGAAATTGTTGCAAAATACTGATAAGAAAGTTCCATTCCTTTTTTCTGCGTTAAACTAATCATAATATCACATGGAAAGTTCCATTCCTTTCTTCTGTGTTAAACTAACCATAATATCACATGTAACTGTTAGAACATAAAAAACATCGTATTCCAAGTTTTCGAGATAGATAGATAGATAGATCAGGATGTACTTATTTATTGTATTTATATGAATACACATCTAAACGGTAACTGTAATATGTGTTTAAAACTTATATATAATGATACACTGTTTTTCATGTATGCTGTTTTATTTATACATTTATTATATATCATGTTTCACATTATATATAACAATATACCGTGTTTCACATGTATGAAAAATGGTAGAATATTGTTTCACATTTGTTGATTATGAACCGTTATTCATTAAACATAATAATTAAGAATTCAATAGTTTCTTACCGGATCTAAAAGCTGTGAATAGAAAATTAATCTTCGGCATAAGACTGATAGTCTTGCTAAACACTCTCAGGTAGATTCTATTTGACGTTGATGAAAGTATCTGTACATTCTTTCCATTGCAATATCTTGCCAGCTTCGATTCTTCCACTGTTCGTCCGTCATAAACTTCGATAAAGTTCAAGTCACATTTCTCCGGTTTGTAAATGTCTAAAGACAAAGGTCGCAAGTTTATCTAAAATAAAAGAAAGAAAATGAAGTATTAGATAATTGTTATGGTACCCAACCTGCTGACGGTAATGAATTCTTACGTGACTATTAATACCGGGAGAACATTCATTTCGGGACTGTGCTTATTTCTGCCTAACACTTGGCAGTCGGACTGACGTCTAACACTTTTGTACATATGTTTTATTATACTTCGTTTATATATTCTGTTCGAAGTAAACCCGAGTTCGAGTCTTACTTCCGGGCATTTTACTGGTCTTCAACAATAATATATAACCACATTGTCTCTAGAAAAATCTTGTGATATAAGGAATCCCATATGTTTTGATGTTATCAAAGGTTGATTCAGAGTTTTTAACGATTTTTATTATTATCACAGTTTTAAATTATATGTTTTAATACAAAATATAATAGCCAATATTCTACCCACTGTAAAATTGTAAGGCATGTTGAACGCAGTAACCTTGGGGAGAAACTAGTCAAAGAGAAATCTTCTGAATAACTGATTTCAAAACTAAGGGCTGAAATCCCTAAGGCATAAGTTCTTGCAACACCTGTGATGACATTGGTGCCACGCTGTATAAGTCCTTGTCCTTGTGTCGTGGAGAGAGAAAATTTCCAACTTGGGCTACTTTCGATCTTCCAACACTACATAGGCCTACGTCCGAGATCAGGTGCAGATCAAAGGTCTCACAAAACAAACGGACGCCTCAAAAGACAAAATAAGCTGATGAACATGATTTGTGAAGTGTTATTCTCTATAAGCTGATGCTTTCAGATTAGAAATGGTTGAAGCCAGATAGAAAATAAGTCTCCATGTTAAATGATTCAAAATTTACTGACAAAGAAAATGGGTTCATTGTGATAATGCAAGGTATTTCCAGATTACGAGAATTCACGAATTCAAGATTACGAGAATTTAATATCACCAGAATTCAAGGATTGGAGATTATGAAAATTCAAGAAATCGAGATCACGAGAATTCAAGAGTTTTAGGAGTTAATTCAAGATTACAAGATTACAAAAACTCAACATTACGAGATTATAAGAATTCAGTAACTACGAGATTTTGAGAATTAAAGATTAAAAGAGCTCAAGAATATAAGATTACAAGAATTAAATTAATTCAAGAATTCAACTTGGAAGAATTCAAATTACAAGAATTCAAGTTTACAAGAATTGAATAATTACGAGAACTCAACCATTCAAGATTACAAAAATTCAATTATTCAGTGTTGCTAGAATTTAAAATTAAAAGAATTTAAACGTTCGACATTAAAAAAAATTAATTATAATAAGCTTAAGATAAATTAAAAATTAAAATTACAAGAATACCAGAATACGCGATTATAAGAATTCATAAATTGAAATGAATCAATTATTAATCAAGATTCCGGTTTATAAGATTAAGTAAATTCAATAATTCAAATTACAAGATTTCAAGATAACAAAAACTGAAGAATTGCGAGAACTTAGGAATACCAGATTACAAGAATCCTGATATTTCAAGAATTTAAGTTCTCGAGATTACAAGAATTCAAAAATACAAGATTTAAGAATTCAATATTACCAGAATTCAGGGATCCAAGATAACCAAGAATTCAAGGATTTACGAATTCAAAATTGCAAGATTTAAAGAACCCAAGATTACGACACATCAAGAATTTTGCTAGTCTTATTGTTATGGAACCCAACTTGCAGACGGTAATGAACTCTTCCGTGACTCTTAATACCGGGAGAACATTCATCTCGGTTGCAGTAAGTTCTTCCCAGCCAAACATTTTGGCATTCAGACTGACGTTCGACACTCTGTTGTATTATACTTTCGTTAATATACACATAAACCCGAGTTGTGTTATTCTTCCGGACCTTTTATTGGTCCACAACACTTATATAAATCAAGATAACAAGATTACGAAGATACGAAATGTTATGATTTCAACATTACAAGAATTCAATATTTACAAGATTTCTAGAATTCAAAATTACGTTAATTCAAGAATCATCATCATCATCATGTCGTGCCGCTAGCACGGATATCCCTGACCCTCTCTCGCCACTTCTCCCAATCGTTCATCGCTTCTGGCAGGTCTTCAGGGCTACATCCCGTATCCTCACATAGCTGTTGTATGTATGTTCGAGCTGGTTGTCCTGCTTTTGCTTGGCCATATGCGGGGGTCCATAGGAGTACATGAGTTCGTCCTTTCTTCTCCAGCAGTGTCCTGCGTGTCTGGTTCGTCTAACTTGTATAGATTTCGTGGCGGGAGGCAGTTGGCCGTATAGTTGGTGCCTTGTGGGGTGTTGCCGCCAGGACTTGTTCAATATTACATGATTACAATAAATGAAAAATTCACAGAATTCAAGAATTCCATATGGGAATTACTACAATAATTCAAAATTTCAAGATTACGAAATTAAAAGAATTAAAGAATTTCGAAATTTCTAGCATTCAAAATTATAATTCTTGAATTCTTTAATCTTGAATTCTTGTAATCTCGCAATCTGAACTCTTTAATCTCATGGTAATTTTTTTACTTTGAATTCTTGTGATCTCGTAAACTTGAATTTTTTTATTCTTGTAATTCTTGCAATATTGTAATCCGGAATTTTTGAATTATCGTAATCTTTTAAAGTTCGTATTATTTAATTATTTTGAAAATAATCCTTGTATTCTAGAAGTCTTGAGTCCTCGTAGCTTTTCAAATTTTGTAATCTTGAATCCTTTAATTTAAATTCTTAAATTCATTTAATTTTGTAATAACCAAATTTTTCATGATTTAATCTAAACGTGAATCTTGAATACCTGTAAACTTAAATTATTGTAACCTTGTATTCGTTAATCGTAAATTATCGTAATTTGTATTCTTGCAATTTCGTAATCTTGAACTTTTGAATAATCGTATTTTTTTTGTAATCTTGAATTCTTACGTTCTCGTAATTTTCCATTTCTTGTAATCTTGTATTCTCGCATTATTGAGACACAAGAATTTAAGTTTACGAGACTTTTACGAATGCAAAAATTCAATATAAACAGTTCTTTTAAGAATTCAAATTGCATAAATTCAACAATTACAAAAATTCAAGAATCCGAGCTTGATATTATATATGTATATATATATATAACAAGAAGAAAACTCAACCACAGTTAAAGTGTTATTATAAATTTATCTTATGATGATAGCCATACATCAAGTACTCCCACATATATATATGAAATCTCTTTTATATTATATATACGAATATTCCACACCCAAAGTCTTTGAATTCCTTCTGGACATTACTGCTATTACTTATATATATATATATATATATATATATATATATATATATATATATATATATATATATATATATATCCTTTGGACCTGAAGAAGTCCTGCTTTTTTAGTGGTATTGATATTTATCAATACCCATAACAGGATGGAAATAAATTTATAATCCTAATGTGACCGATTTTTGTTTTTCTTAAGGAAATTATTGCTCTGTGATGCTAGTCACATTGAGCTCTTTACCAGGAAAGTTTTAAATGTTCTAGTGGAATGAATTTGGCCTGACGGGATTATTCCCAACTCCGGTTTATCTGGACTGAATAATACATTATATATATATATATATATATATATATATATATATATATATATATATATATATATATATTTCATGTTGAGTATAATATACTTGACTATAAAAAAAACAAAAAATCAACAGCAAAAGAATTCAATAAAAAAATTTTTTTTAAGAATTCAATAATTCAAATTACAAGAATGCAACAAAAATACGAACTTAGCATAAAAAGCTAACAAGGTTTCAAAAATTAAAATCAAATTCAAAATTAAGAACTCAAGATTAAAGAATTCAAGATTATGAAAATTCAAGATTGAATAATTCAGGAAAAAAAGAACTTACATAATTGGAATCATCTAGGCAAAGAACAATTAAAATATTTTAATATATTCTAAAATGATCAATCACATTTTGAATATTTATTACTAGTAACGCTAACAAATCACACACATATATATATATATATACATATATATATATATATATATAAGATAAATTCAAATGAGAAAGGTTTGTGAGAAAAAGTGCGGAAAGTTAGAAAAATATCAAATTATGAACACGAAGTCCGTTTCATATGGTGTGCATAGTCATCAGACAGATGACTGATATATATATATATATATATATATATATATATATGTGTGTGTGTGTGTGTGTTTGCAAATTTCATTAAACATAATAGACAATAGTTAATGATGTAACTTTGCCGTTGAAGATTATGGCGTTTGCTTTTAAATGTAATTCTGTAAATAGTGCCAGTAGCTAAAGACATTTAAGTACATTAGCACTGGTTTGAAAATTAATTCTATTAAGTGCTGGTTGCAGGTTTCTAATATATCATCATCATGTCACGCTGGTAGCACGGGTATCCCTTATCCTCTCTCGCCACTCCTCCCTATCGTTCATCGCCCCAAGCAGGTCTTCAGGACAACATCCCGTATCCTCACATAGCTGCTGAATGTATGTTCGTGCTGGTTGTCCTGCTTTTGCACGGCCATGTGTGGGGGTCCATAAGAGTAAATCTCTTATGAGTTCGTCCCTGCTTCTCCAGCAGTGTCCTGCATGTCTGGTTCTAATATATAGTTCTTCGAGAATCTGAAGTTTTTGTTTATTATTTTGATGTTCGAGTATTGTTGTGTTGTCGGTGAGAATTTTTCGTAGTTGTGTTGTTGGGCATGAATGTTTTTTTAAATGCTGAGCTATTGAACTTGTGTCAGAAAGGTGCATTGTAAATCTCCTCGACATGGTAGTTGAGGTTAAACCAACATATATATTATTATTATCAGTAGTAATTTGCTAAAACAAAAGTTACATCACTTTTGGAATAGATTCTCCCCTGATGATAGACCAAAGTCGGGCAGAAATATGCATTACAGATTATGCATTACAGTCTATATACGAGGATCATTAAATAAGGTTCCAGACTTTTTTCGTATGGGCACTTTTATTGATAGTACACACATGAAACTCTAGTCTCCTTCGAAGTAATCTCCTCCAACTGCAATTTACTTGTTGTACCGTTCCAGCAACTTCTGGAAGGCCCCATGGAAGTCCTCTTGTGAGAGCGTGTCAATGACCTTCGTCATAACCTCTTTCATCTCCTCAATTGTCTCATAACGACAGCCTCTGAGCTTAGGGAATAACCAAAAGTCACAGGGAGCAAGGTCTGGACTAAAGGGAGGCTGAAAAACTGTCTTGACGCCCCTCTTGGTCAAATAGTCTGTGACAAGGATGGAGTTGTGGACTGGTGTATTGTTCTGGTGGAAATGTTACTGACCTGATTTGAAGAGTGCTGGCCTCTTCCAACCGAATCTTATCCTGAACTTCCTTAAAACCTCAACATAGTAACCCTAACCCTAACCCTTTGACCAATCAACTCTGGTGTATTGACTTCCTTACTCCTCCCACACCTCTCATCCTCCTTCACGGTCTCCTTGCTTTCTTTGAATCTCTTATGCCACTCAAAAACTGATGCTCGATTCATGCAAGATGGTCGAAAAGCAGTCTGAAGCATTCCATACGTTTCTGTGGCATTTTTCCAAGTTTAAAACAGAATTTTATTGCATATCGTTCTTCTAAAGTGTCCTCACATCCAGATTGCATTTTTGAAATTCACCAGTTGTGACAATCAGACTTTAGTAGGGTGTATTCCAATTGATGCTGTAGCTGTTCATTTGAATCATAAAAATTGGTCAGTCATCTCATAAGATGTATAGCAATAACATAGTGAATTTTCAAGAGTCTACGACAATTTTAAATACCTGCACAAAACAGTCTGGAAACTTATTGAAAGCACCACGTATGTGTATCAAAAAAAGACTTTTTTCACGGATATCTTTGTTAATTTTGTTGTTTGATAGATTTCTCGGATCATCTGTAATGTAAATCTGATTCTGTTTTATCTTCCATGCTTTATATGTAACTCCTGAAATACTTATAATTCTTCAAAATTTTGTAATGATTGCGAAAGCATAAAACTATTTTATGTAATATGTAAGTACAATTTCTCGATCATACTCGCTATAGATGCCCAGTCCTAGACATCGAGCACTTTTCCAGTAGATTTTGAAACATATTTGTATGAGTTCGTATTGCCTATATTCACTAGGCTTAGTTTCATCATGCACACATACTACGTAGAAAAGGCATTTAGTCTAATAACGCCTGTAAGACTACCTTACGAACCTCTACTTTACTAGTCTAAATAGATAGATGATAAGCGAAAGTTTGAGATAGATAGATAGATAGATAGTGTAAATGAGAGGAAAGAGAAAAGTAGTTTTGGTAAAGCGATTGAAATCATTCTCACAGAATCTTGAGTTACGTACTTGACTTCCCGGAGGTACTCTTATTTCCCAAGTACAGTCGAGAGGTACTGATCCACCTAATCTTTTGATGACGTTGATAACAGAATAAGGGACGTCTTCTTCTGTCAGGACACCGTCGTGTTCTTTGGCATTGATAAAAATTCGACAAACTGCAAAATAAATAAAAAGGACAAAAATAATCACTATTCTTCATCGTTGGGGATGAAAAGTAGAGAAGACAAAAAAAAATGTCAATAGAAAGGATTCAGTGACTTATAAAATTATATATATTTTTGCAACAATATCAGTCTCGAATATAAATGAGTCGTTTTTTTCGCGTTGACAACTCTGATTTGAAATCAATTGACTTGCGACCTGAAGACTAATACTAGTTTTGCTTTGTGTAAGACTCCTTGTCTGGTTGACGATGTGAACAATTTGACGATATAGAAAGATTTTAAATAATTGAACGACCCAGTGCCCGAATCGTTCTTTTAAGGTTGAATACACAGTTTACGTATGCATCGGAAATTCTGTTAGCCAATAATATCGAGATAATTAAATCAGTCGCATTACTGTGAGAATACGAAGGAAGTATCGGTCGATTGATATCTTTTCAAATCACTCGAGTAAGAAGAAAGAAAGAAAGAAAGAAAGAAATCGAGAAGGGAATTAGTCGGAAAGAAAGAGAAAATGAAAACGTGAAAAAAAAACCATAAACTGTCACAGAGAAATGAGAGGATAGAAGTATGGAATGTCACGTTAAAAGATGAAAAAAGAACGTGAAAAACAAGATCAAAAATATTGAAATATTACTCGAAAGAAATCACGGATATAAGTTAAATTTGAATGAAGTGATTTAGATAAAAGAAAATGGTATGTCTCATGTTGATAAAACAACAAAATTTCTCACCATTCTTTGGTAAGACTAGGTTGCTCACCTAATATATATATATATATATATATAAGAGGTGTGAGATTTTATTTTTATATAAGAATCTAAAATCTAAATTTCAGACTGCTGTTTAGTGTCATTAATAAATATGGAGGAATCGTGCTTGATACTTTTTGAGCAGCAGTTTTTCGCGAAACATAGGATCGTGCAAGCGTTGCGCTCTCCAGACTCATCAGATTGTTGGTTTTCAACTTTGAATAAGTTTTAGCCCGAGTCATTGAAAGCTCATGAAACAATTTCCACCAATGGCTTACTCCCGGCTTTTTGTATGAGTCGCTTATGCAATTGAGACGACGTCAAAATATGTAAAGAAGACTTAATATTTGTTATTTAACTCATTGAAGAGAATAGAGTGAAGGAGATGGAAAAGCAAAACGAAGAAAACCGAATGAGGCTGGAGAGGAACAAGATGGCTATAAAACACAGCTAAAGTAAGCTCAAGGATCTTTCCTTACTACTGGTACAATATAATCCTAGTATAATCTGTCAGATGTTACTAGAAAAGGAGATGGGTGCCGCCAAGTGACCTTGTCTGACAGAAAAGAAAAGACACCCGATGACATAAAAAGGTAACTAAATATGCGGAGGAGGGTAAGGAAATGCAGCTTCAGTTTCGATATATTTTGAACACCCCGACTATGTGTGAAAACGCATTTTGTTCTATATATAAGTAGACAATCATTGTGTTATGAAGTGACCGCCTCACACCACCAGTTAACTAAGTTCCCGGTTGTGTCACCGACAATAAAGGTTCATTCCCGTAAACTCTCACGGTAGGTGCTAGAAACAGTCACACATGAGAGTAGCAGATTTTTGAAAATGGTCAGTTAGTTAGAGACCTGCAGAGAACAAGTAATGATAAACATTTAGGGGTTAGCAAAGCTGCTCCGACCCAGCCAACCCCATTTGGAATGGGCTACGGTTTATTACACCATAGATCTTCCTTCATCGACTTGAGAATACACTTCAAGTCCCCCGTTTTAGACAAGTCTAGAAGAAGGTTGTACCACCAACAATAAAGTGACCACATGTCGGACGTTGTTTTATTTCCTGTACTATGGACTTTCTGTTATCTATTCATTTCTTTGTCCCTGCCAACTGTCTTCGAGACTCCGCAACAATTCCATTTATCCAAGCAAAAACAAAGATTTCGAATGCTGATTTCTAAAACTTACAGACTTTTTATTTTTCAAAGACCTTTTCAGTACAAGCTCCTTGACTTCTCTAATTTTCTGGTCCTGTACCAAACTTAACTAAGCTTTCAAAATTCGTAAAAACTCACTTAAAAGAACGTTTTGTTTCATGGCGTGATTCGATAAACATAGCATGCTGATCTCAACATAGAAAACCGCTTCCTAAAATTTTCTACATAAACCTCCTTTTTTCCTCTTCTTACTCTTCTTCCTCCTCGACCTTTTCTCTCCCATCCGGCAGAATCATGGCTCTGATTGACAACGCCAACAGGCTTCGTCGTATCATATCAAAATATCACTGATCAAACAGTTACTAAATCGGTTTTAAGCGATCTCTCTCTCTCTCTCTCTCTCTCTCTCTCTCTCTCTCACTCTCTCTCTCTCTCTCTCTTTCTGCAGGACGTCTGTCAAGGAATCTACCTTCGTTTGCTTATCTTGCAAGTCAGCTAGGAATCTCACAAAGCAATTGCAGTCATTCTGTTAATACCTGATTACAACTGCTCAGACCGCGCTGATAAAAAATACTTTCTCAATAAGGGCGTGTCAGGGATCTCCCTCCAAGTACTGTCAGTGATACATTCAACTTTCTTTTCCATATGTTGCAAAGCATGATGTATGCGAATTGAGGGGAAGAAACAGATCAAGATCTCTTTGGATTGTGTGCGTATTTCGTCGGATATATATATATATATATATATAATCTTTAATTGGAATCCTTTTTGAGATGAGTCTTCTTAATCTGAGAATTAATTTTTTAATTTATTTATAGCGGACATTTTGTCCTCATCTTGATAGTTTTTGTGTTGTTTCTTCTTTCATTACGTTTCGGCCAAATTTCACCTCTGGCCTTCTTCAGGTGATTTATCCGAGGTCGCGATAAATCAGAGGTGAAATTTGGCTGAAACGTCGTGAAAGAAGAAACAACACAAAAACTACCAAGATGAGGACAAAAAGTCCACACTAAATAAATCTAAAAATTATTTCTCAGATTAAGAAGCCTTATCTCAAAAAGGATTCCAATTAAATATAATATATATATATATATATATATATATATATATATATATATATATATATATATATATATATATATATATTAGTAAATCATTGTTTGTGAGTTCGATTCTCCGGGAGACTCATACTTCTGGTTTTGTGCCATAACTAAGCTAAGTTAAGTAAAAACCTGGTGAAATAAACCTGATGTGATGGTGAGCAAACTGGATTAACAGATCATTGTTTGTGATTTCAATTCTCACCATGTGCTCCCTACTTTTGACCATTTATATATGCACGTAAATCTGTGTGAAGAGGGAAGTGAAGTTTTACCCAAACGCACACGGAATTTGAACAAATTGATTAATTTCAAGTTACCGAATGTTTTGAATGTGTCCTCAAACTTTTTCATCATTTTCTGTCTTTTTATAGATTTTCAACCTTAAGGTTTACAATCTTGTATTTCATACATTAAATGTATATTAAATATAAATATATACACATTGAATATAGTTGGCAACCGTTGTCAAGAGTCACCCGAAGGCTCTCTTTTCAATAGCTACCACACCGAGGTATTTCCTTGATTGCTCCACTTTACTCTTGATCCTTACCTTATAATGCTGAGTGTTAACCAAGACGGTATCAAATACCATTTTTGAGTCTTTGGTATGATTTGTCCTGGGATTGAACCCCGGTCTACCAGACCATTGGTGAACACTCTACGCATTAGACCCATGGCCCTATATGTATATAGAACATGACTGAATGTGAATGTATGTACATTGAATATACTGGAATAAAAGCCTTGAAAAAATATATGTGCAGTTCACTTGTTGTGTTTGTTTGCTTGTTACTATAGACTTTTAAGCTAATTGATGAGTTTGGGTGAACATGGCATGTAAACTCCCTTTCTCTAAATGCTTAAGAATTCTTTTAAAGATATATAAAAGGAGTTCTTTTAAAGGTATATAAAAAGAATTCTTTTAAAGGTATATAAAAAGAATTCTTTTAAAGGTATATAAAAAGAATTCTTTTAAAGGTATATAAAAGGAAAAGACAGTCTGCCTTTGCTTCCTATTTGTATTTTGGTTTTAACATGTTTCGGAAACCAAAATTAATCCAGAAAAATTGTAAATTTGGTATCCACAGGCGTAAAAATCTAAATTATTTTAAAAGTTTTATTCCTGAAAGAAAAAAATCTAAAAATAGATTTTTAAAAAAGCTAATAATGAACCGTTCTACGCCTAGGAGTGCGAACTACATTTTGGGTAGCTTTTTTAGTATATATATATATATATATATATATATATATATATATATATACTAAAATATATACTACTATCTCTGTATATATATATATATATATATATATATATATATATATATATATATATATAAGCACACATAGATAGATAGATAGATAGATAGATAGATAGATCCGCTCAACTATTATCATTATCTGATATAACACAGTCATCATACTAGATAAGATGAAAGGCAATTTCTTTCTCATTTGTCTATCATCTTCCCCCTAACTAATAATTATAAAAGACTCATGGCTAAATACACAAGACTTGATGAGTTAACAATTTTATATTTAGATTTTATTTCGAATAATTATAGTATATTTTCTTTGAGAAATTCAATTTAAAAACGTTAATTCAATACGCCCAACTTCCCGTACATTTTTGAAAATAAATCTTCCAAATCAGTATTTTATGTGTGTGTGTGTGTGTGTGTGTGTGTGTGTGTGTGTGTGTGTGTGTGTGTGGACACACGCACATGCCTGCTTTACAACTTACCAGTTTTGTTCGGATTCCGACTGAATTTTGAACCTGCAACAAAAAGTAAATAATGTTAATGTTAAAATTACTTTTTTTTTTAAATGACCAAACTGAAAAATCTATTACAGAGTTATCACCCCCTTTTGAATAAGAATTACCTTACTTTGGTCGTCTAGGATTAACGATTCCTCCTGGAATCCGTGCTGGGTCCTTCCTCCCAGACAGCACCTACCGAATCACTTAAAAGAGGAAAGGCTGGACTGGCTGAGACGCTCCTGAAGAAGAATGCGGAAGGAATATGACCCTCGGGAGACTCTCTTCGTGCGGCGCACCCTACACGTAGGTAGAGGAATAAATCACATACTTTACTAAGTTTTTATCTTGTCATTTTAATTATTTTGATAATAGCCTAAGTCTTTGCAATGATAAATAGTTTCAGACGATTGCCTTTGAACCTGAACAAACTATATTTGTGCAAAAAGCTAAACATACATAAACCCGAGCGATCAAAATTTCGGCCAAGGATTAAAAACTTTTACATCACTATCGCTAATCGAATAATGCAATTATATATTTTATATATACTTTTTTAAATATATTTTAAATTGTCTAAAAAATGTTGTATCCAATCGGTAAGCCAATTATATAGCAGATTACAACATTTCAGTTATTTTTTATGTCAGGAGCCCAGGGTGGAGGTGGCTAGAATGGAGAGGCCCACGGTAGGGATATTCAGAGTTTGAAGGGCTAAACATTAAAAAAATAAATTGGATCAATAATATCAAGTTATTTGAATTTTTATTGGCTTTATTTTGGTTTAGTTTTATGGCATATCAACCATTGTTGGTTATTTAACACCAAATTCTGTTTTTACATACATACTAGATATATGATATGTAAACACATTTTGTAGATAACATTTTTCACGAGCCTGAGTTTATTTTCTTTCACAGAGTGAAATGGTTTTATTTATTTCTATCTAATACGAATAATTCTATTTACTGTTAAACATTTGTTTGCACACAGTTTAATGCTTTCAGGAATTGCTATTTAACACTGACAATTCAGTTTAGTATAAGACAACAAAGTTAAATGATTTCAAATATTACAATGCATTACTATTTATTTAATCAAACATCAGTCATTTGTTTATATACAGTTAAATGATTAAACAGTTCCATTTCGAACAATTCAATTTAACGTAAGTCGTTTGTTTGCATACAGTTTAAATGTCAAACAGTTCTATTTGACCCATAGATAGGACCATATCAGGTGCTACCTCTCCAGAGTCGAGTGAACCTGAGAGCAATGGCAATGAAGGGGTACTCTGTATTCCCCAGAGCTCCGGCATTACTGGAGCCTCACCATCAAATTGTTTTTGTGTCATTTTCAGGAGACTCGTTGGGGGAGTCTTATCCCTCAGCAGAGATGCAGTCGGTTTATTCTTCTGTCCCAACCGACGAGGCCATTGAATTATGAGTTGAAACATTAATATCTAAATTTTCTTCATGTGGTAGTGGCTTTTTAATTGCCATGTTCAATGGTGATCTTTAAAATCAACTGCTTGAAATCCGCTTAATGAATTAGATCAGAGGTGATCCTAGTATATGGAATTAGAATTAAAATTCCACTAAAAGTTAATTCTTTATTCTGAATTCACTCTCTATTAACTCTTCGACGATATTCAATCAGAAAGATAGAAATAAAATAAAACGTGATCAAAACAAATAAAACTTGATGATAATCATATTTTCAATGGCAAAAAAATTAAGACGTTTATTACTGATGTTAAGCGACTCAAACAAATAATTTTTAAATAAGTTTTGAAACTGAAAAGGATTTCGGAGCAAAAGAATTTTCTCCACTGTTTATTCAATTAAAAAGAAAGAGATTTTTTTTAGTGTCAACTCGCTGGTGTATCTGTCTATACCGCGTAAGAGATCAAAACTTGGATCACAGCAAATTATAAGTACTAAAAAGAGTAAATTTCAATTGTGTAACACTGAAGCTATTTATCTGTTTCAACATCTTTGTTTTTTGTTCAGAATATTAGTCAAAATCAAGCGATAATGGATAATTATTTTACTTTTCCAATTTGTAAAAATATTAACCTATGTTCTTGTGGGTAGAGTGTTCACTAATTGTCCGGGAGACTTGAGTTCAATCCCAGTTCGCGTCATACCAATGACTTTAAAAATGGTACTTGATGCCGCCTTGCTTAACACTCAGCAATATAAGGTACGTATCAAGGGTAAAGCGGAGCAATCAAGAGAAATGAGTGGTGCCCTCCCCTACACCTCGGTGTAGTAGCTGTTGAAAAGGGAACCTTCGGGTCACTCTCGACTAAGGTCGCCAACTTTACTAAGTAATGACTAACTAAAAGAAAATTCTGTAAAGATAATTAGTTTGATAATGTTTTCTATCAATATATATATATATATGTATATATGTATATATATATATATATGTATGTGTGTGTGTCCTTGAATTTTGCTTGAGATCTGAAAAAGCCGAGGAACATGGAAGTGACAGTGATACCAATTGTTGTCGGTATGCTTGGAAGAGTTCCCAAAATTTTGGGAAAGAGACTGGAGGAAATGGAGATCAAAGGAAGTATCGAGACTATTCAGACAACAGCACTGTTAAAATCAGCTAGAATACTGAGAAGATTCTTGGAGCTATGAAGAGACGTGCTGATACTCAGGCTCCAGTGAAAAATCTCGACTCGAGATTTTTCACTGGATTTTTCATATAATACATATATATAATGATTTCATTTTACTTCTGTATGAATATTTACGTCAGACAAAAACATTGCTTTTCAATTGATTATTGTCTGTTATAACTTTTCTTTCGTCGTGAGAAACAAACTTAATTCTTGTACAGAACAGCCCACCCAGTACGTATTAAAATTCTGTATTTTATCCTGTGCAAAAATAACCTAAAATTTCATGGGTGAGCTATTCTATGCAAGCAACCCAATTTTTTTTTTTAACTTTCAAACTTTCCCCTGGATTCAGTATGTATGCATTCCTTTTAAGTTATTATTGCATAAAAACTATTTGATCGTTTATAGAACACACATACACACACACACACACACACACACACACACTTTCCAATTATAATATTACTTTTCTTTAAGCTTGCGTTATTCCATCGTTCAACGAAAAAACAAATGTTTCCTGAATTCAAATCTTTTATAACTGACATGTTTGATGGTAAGTTCAAGAATACCAACTTAGTGGACCACGTGTGGGTCTGGTACAATCTATAAAGAAAGAATAAACAAGGGTGGGACCAAAATTGAAAGGAGGCGGAAAGAGAGAGAGAAGAGAGAGAGAGAGAGAGAGAGAGAGAGAGAGAGAGAGAGAGAGGAGAAGAAGAAGGATGAAGAAAAAAGCGATTATAAAAAAAGTTCTGAGGATAAAGTGGACCAGATGGAAAGAAAATGAAAAAGGAAGGATTTTTTTATTGTAAAGATAATCCCGGAAATTAATATCAAGAAACTGGGATGAGGTTCGAACGTATATGTTCCAATGCATTATAGTAAAACAAACGACATATTGAGAAGAATAAAATAATCAGGTTAATATTCTTACAAGTTGGAAAAGTAAAATAATTACTCATTATTGCTTGATTAGACCTTGCTAATTGAGCTGCCACAAATCTTTGAACATATAATGATAATTTAAGCTATAATTTATCTTAGAGAATATCAAAATGATTGATTGTTTGATTATAAGACCCTAGATCTTCCAGACTATAAAACTGCTAAGACCTTCTATGATACTCAGAAGAGTCTGAGAGAGTTGCAGATATTTGTTTTCACTCAGATTTAAGTGAAACACCAGTTTTTACTGGTGTGAAAAACTCGGAAAGAAAAAATGGAATCTTTCAGGGCGTCTCACACTCGCCATTGGTATTTGTTATAGCATTGATGCCACTCAGTTATATACTTCGGAAATTCAAAAGGGTTAGAATTTAAAAAGTCACAAGACAAGAAGAACCACCTCATTAATATGGATGTTATAGACTAATTTGCCAAAAGTGAAGAAGAACTTTAATCCTTTATACAAATCATTGGAATATACAGCCAGGATATAGGAATGGAATTTGGCATTGAAAAATGTGCCATTCTAATAATGAAAGCAAGGGAAAAGAGAAACCAATATAAAGAATCAGAAAAGCATTAGAAGACTTGGAGAAAAAAGAAAATCATGAGTACTTGCGAATATTGGAAGCTGACAACATCGGAAAAAAATCTCGAATCTAAACTCAACAGCAGAAATCTCATCAAAGAAATAAATGCTTGATCAGTTCTCGCTATGAGATATTCTGGGCCCTTCTTAAAATGGACAAGGGAAGAACTCAGATAAATGAAAGAAAGGACAAGGAAACTTGTGATGATGCACCAGGCCTTACACTCAAGAGATGACAGTGACAGACTATATGTACTAGAAAAAGGACTCACCAGCATTGACGATTAAGTTGATGTAACAATTAGAGGACTTGAGGAATACACAAAAGAGCAAAGAAAGATTAATTGCAGTTGTCAGTAGCAGCAATGTCAACCAAAAGACAAACAGTAAAACAGCAAAATCTAAAAAAAAAAAAAAATGGAACTAAAATCCACTATATGGATATTTCAAACAACAAACTGTGAAGATTGAACACGAGAAAACCTGGATATGGCTGAGACAGAGAAACCACAAAAGAGAAACCGAGTCTGTTTTAATAGTAGCTCAAAACAATGCCATTAGGGTCAAATATAGCAAAGCGAAAATTCATAGTTCGCAAAGGAATAGCAAGTGTAGATTATATGGAGAAAGAGAGGGAACGGTTAATCACATAATAAGCGAATGTTGCAAATTGGCACAAAAGAAAAAGATTAGACACGACTGGATGGGAAAGGTGACCCACGGGGAATTGTGCAAGATATTAAAATTTGACCATACTGACAAATGGTATATGCACAAATCAGAACCTGTCCGAGAACATGAGACCCATAAAATTCTCTAGGACTTGGTGATAAAAACGGATAATCAAATCCCGGCCAGATGACCAGACCTAGTGTTAATTACTAAGAAAAAAAGAACTGATAATCTAGAGGATGTTCCGTTCCAGCGGTCCACAATGTGGAAATGAAAGAAAGCTAAAAGATAAACAATACTTGGATCTTGCGAAAGAGCTGATAAAGCGGTAAATCAGGAAGGATACGGTGATACCAGAAATCATTGTCGCGCTTGGAACAGTGCCGAATAGTTTGGAAAACAGACTGGCAGAATTGGAAATCATAGGGAAAATCGAGACTTTTCAGATCATCGCATTGAGTAATGTTCTGGAGACATGAGGAGACTAGCGCTCATTTAAACTCCAGTAAAAGTGAAAGCTAACGCTTGTGTGAAAAATTCACAAGGAGTAAGATAATAATAATAATAATAATAATAATAAAGAGTTAAAGATGAGACACGACTGGGTGGGGAAGGAGATCCACTGGGAATTGTGCAAGAACTTTAAATTTGACCATATGAACAAATGGTATATGCACAACCTAGAATCCGCCCTAGAAAATAAGACGCACAAAATTCCCTGGAATCTTGTGATGCAAATGGATCATCTAATACCAGCCAGTCATATCAATAGTCAACAGAAAAAAAGAACATGCCGAATAGAGGACTTGGTAGTCCCGGCTATCCACAGGGTAATACTGAAAGGAAGCGAAGAGAGAGATAAATACCTCGACCTTACTAGAGAACTAAAAAAAACTATGGAACATGAAAGTGACGGTGATACTATTTGTAATTGGAGCACTCGGTATAGTCACCAAAAAATGTATAGGGACTGGATGACTAGTAAATAAAAGAAGTAGAGACCATCCAAACTACAGAATGGTTGAGATCGGCCAGAATACTAAGATTCCTGGAGACTTAAGGAGACTTACTGTCACTCGGACTCCAGTGGAAATCCATCAGCTAACACTGTGAAAAACTCTCAAAAGAGTAAAATTATGATTGGACAATGTGAAAGAAATTGAAATTTGGCCATACTACCAATACTCACAAACCAGAATCTGTCCGAGAAAATAAGACACATAAAATCTCTGGAATTTTGAGATCCAAACAGATCACCTGATCACGACCAAAAAAAACATCAGTCCAAGTGATATCTAGCAAAAAAGAGAACTTGCTGTAAAGAGGATTTTGCTGTCTCAAAGGATCACAGAGTGAAAATCAAAGAAAGCGAAAAAAGAGACAATTACTTAGAGCTTAACAGAGAACTAAGAAAGCCCAAGAATATGAGTGTGACGGTGATACCAATTGTAACTGAAGGACTTGGAACGGTCCCCAAAGATTTGGAAAGAGGACTAGAAGAGTTGGAAATTGGAGGACAATGGAGACCATCCAGACAACAATATTGTTGAAATTGGCCAGAATACTGAGAAGAGTATGAAACCTGAAGAGAGTTGCAGTCACTCAGCCTCCCGCGAAAGAACATCAGCTAATGTTAGTGTGAAAAATTCGCAGGGAGTGTGAGAATAATAATAATAATAATAATACAAAGCAATGATATCGTATTGCCCATAGATTGGTGTTCTCCCATTCGAAATTTTATAAAAAATTAATTTCTGAACCAAAGAATAGGATTTTATTATTTCTAGTCAAAGATTATACCATAAAAATAGGTATCATCAGGTGTTATTCATAACCAAACTCTACTGTAATCAGTCTTAGAGACAAAAATAATATTCTCTGGAACATTCGAATAGACAGCATAATTTTCTAAAATCTAATTATCGTAAGCAAGAAGAAAACTTGTCAGATAATGGATTTCATTGCTTCACCAAATCGCAGAAGAAACTAAAAGCTTCTCAAAATTTTGATCTTAGGAGAAAATAATAAAATTGTCTAAGATGAAGACTTTGTTGAGCTTCAGGGTCGTGTCTAATTAGCTTTAAAAAGTAAGAAGAAGAAGAAGAAGAAGAAGAAGAAGAAGAAGAAGAAGAAGAAGAAGAAGAATGATGAGGAAGAGGAGGAGGTAGGACACAAAGAGTAAAACAGAACGTGTCAAAGAAAGAAAGAAATAATGAGATTTAAGTAATACAAGAAGAAGCAAGTTTCTCAAAATAACAGCAATATCCTAAAGCCATTCACAGGACTCAGAAAGCAAAAGAAGAACTGACAATGCATAAACAGATATTATTGATGCGTAATGCGCATGTGCAGAAAAGGAAAATTATTCTCTTAGAGAAAAGCAGCTGTGAACAGCGGACTACTCATGTCATGCCACGTCACATCCCGTCACGCCTGTTCACGTGCCAAGCAAGTACATGGCATAACGGCTGTCTCAAGACTTCAAAGCGAACTTTAAAGCAACCCGAAGGAGAACTTAGGCGACAATTTAAAAATAAATTATATTTATGATTTATAATGTAAGACATAAGAGATTGAATTGAAAATAGAATAAATATCAGTCAAACTTTGGTTTGCTTTCTTTGTTTAATGGCATATCAACCTTGGTTGGTTATTCAATGCCAAAGCCATCCTTTTAGAAAGACAGTAGGGGTACTATCTAACGTTCAGCTGGGAGGATAAGAGGGTTTATACCTTTCCCCTGGGTATTAGTACAAAAGTGAACGTAACAGCGTGACTGCAATTCGAAATCATTTAATACGATATCCAAAAACAGCAAATTAACCTTTACGCCACAGATAGTCCCCCAACTTCAGTCTATTTTATGCTTAAATATTAAGATAAGCCTTGTGAATAAGCTTCAGTATATCAATTTTTTGTATGTATAGTATCGTACATAAATAAGGTCTGATTTGGTTGGGTTTGATTTTATGGCAATCATCGTTGGTTATTTAATGCCAAATCTTTTTTTTATATATATACTAAACAAATGATTTGTAAATATATTTTGGATGCACACTGTTAAATGATCGAACAGTTTTATTTCAAACTACTCATTTTGCATGAGTCAACAAAGTTAAATGGTTCCAAGTATTGCTATGTATCACTAACAATTCAATTAAACATCAGTCATTTGTTTACACACAGTTAAATGATAAAACGGTTCTATTTCTAACAATTCAGAAGTCATTTATTTCCAAACAGTTTAAATGTTAAACAGTTATATTTGAACAATAGATAGGGCCCTATCAGGTGCTACCACCTCGGGCCAGATTGAACCAGGGAGTGACTGCAATGAAGGGGTACTCTGCATTCTCATAAGGCCCGAGCATTACTGTAGCCTCGTAATCAGATTGTTTAATCTCAAATTCGTGACACTCGTTGATGGGTTTTACCCCTCTACAAAGACGCAGTTAGTGTATTCTACAGTGTGTGTATGCGTGTTTCTTATTAGTATATCATTATCATGGCTCAAATTCAAGAGAATCTTTGAGAAGAATTCAACGACTTTTTCTAGTCTAGCCATGGTTAACAAAGACCACACGATAGACGTAAGTCATTCGAAGTCAGCTGCAGAAGATCTGTCAACCGGAGGGAGTTCCAGTTTTATAGCATCCTCTCGATCGGCACACCGGCAATGTGGAAAGCCCTTAAGCCAATCCAATGTGCTTCTCTAGTATATAAGGATGATTGAAATTACAGACAGTGGAACAAAAAATTACGTCTGTATATGTTCGCATCAAAGTGTGTTCAACAGTGTTGAGAGCAAGGGTAGGCACTTTTGCAGATTAACCCCCCTCCCTCTCCCCCTCCCTCTCTTTCTATCCCCTACTTTCTTTCTCTCTTTCTCTCGCTCTCTCACTATATATATATATATATATATATATATATATATCTGACACCAACGACCTTTCATTGTAGAATTTAACTTTTAGTAATCAGGGGTTAAAACAGGAGTGCACAACGGCCGGAGGATTTAAAATGAATTTAAGATATAAAACAACGGTTCACCGTACAAACGAAGGATAATTTTATGGGGTTAGAGTTCATGCTGAATACTATTTATGAATTTGTTTGGTTGGTTGGGTTTTATGGCATATCAACCTTGGTTGATTATTCAATGCCAAATCAATTTTTATTCATATAAACAGATCTATTTCAAACAATTCGGTTCAGCATAAATAAACAGTTTAAATGTTAAAAACATTTCCTTTTCAAGCTATTCAGTTTATTCAACTGAGTTAAATGGTTTCAAGTATTGCAATGTATCACTATCAATTCAATTAAATATCAGTCATTTGTTTACACGCAGTTAAATTGTAAAAATAGTTAAATTTCAAACAATTCAGTTTGGCATAAGCACAGTACCCAATCAGGTGCTACCACTCAAGGCCAGAGTAGACTTGGGAGTGATCCCCCAAAGCTCCAGCATTACTGGAGCCTCACCATCATATTGTTTAGTGTCATATCAGGACATTTGTTGGAGAAGTCTTACCCCTCTGCAGAGATGCTGTTGGTGCTTTCTACAGTCCTAGCCGACTGTACTACTCGTTGGGGGAGTTTTACCCCTCAACAGAGATGCGACCGTAGTCAAGAAGTACCCAAAGGCTTCCTTTTCGTTTGCTACTATACTGAAGTATTGGGAAGGGCGCTACTCCTTTCCTTAGTTGCTCCACTTTACCCTTGATTCGTACTTTATAATCCTGAGTGTTACGCAAGGCAGCATCAAGTACCATTCTTTGAGTCTTTGGTATGACTTGATCTGGGACTGATCCACGGTTTCCTGGGCTATTGGTGAATATTTTACCCGCTAGGGGGCTTCTCATTTGGGGAGTCTTACCCCTCTGCAGAGATGCTGTCGGTGTATTCTACAGGCCCACCCCTAGTCGACTGGGCAAACCATTTATGAAGTATTCTCGATATGATGCAGATAGTATTTAAATGCTAATTAAAATTTTTCAAACAAAAAACATCAGTATCATGCTGAATCACTGTTTAGACAGGTACTCCTCAGGTATATATATATATATATACACCAGGGTCTTTCAAGAATTTTTAGATCTGTCTCATACTCTTTACCTTTGTCCTCATCCACACAAAATTACATAAGAAATCTGAATGAGTTTTTCTAGTTTTTATCAGATGTAGTGGTGTGTTGCCACAACAAATATGTTCAGCTAGTGCACTCTTTCTGTTTGAGGCTTAGAACTTTTTGAATGACTCTTGTATATATATATATATATATATATATATATAGAGAGAGAGAGAGAGAGAGAAGCAAATTACAAGTTTTGTAAGTTAGAATCTGATTTCCTTTTAATTATAGTTTAAAACAGACTGAGCTTGACTCAGTATATATATATATATATATATATATATATATATATATATATATATATGACCGTGTGAGCATATGCGAAGCTTTAAGTCATGGGTAGTACGCGATATTGTTGACCTCTCTTTAAGTTTCCCATTTTAAATCAGCTCTGCTCATAGCAACATTGAGCTCTTTACAAAATTCTTTTAATCTATTTTGGGTAACAGATTACCCAAAACACTTACATCAATTCAGCATAAACACACAGACATATATATCTGGAAGCAGCAGCCCACAAAACAGCTGCTGTATGACTACTTACCCCCATCTCACAAACCATCCAAGTTAAAGGAATAGGACATGCTGGATCCTCGTGAAAAAGTTAAGGACGAACATATTAGAACGTTCTCCTGTGTTAGTTAACTATCAAAGACTTACATACATTAGCTCAGTGCTGGCAACGGATGCAGTCGAGAGGACTTGCCAAGAGCGACGGATGATTGGAATAAGTGGAGAGAGATTCAAGCAAGAGACTCCATCATACCTGCACGACTTGCTAATGATTATATATATATATATTATTGAAAATAAGTTAACAAGGGGATAAACCAATACTGGCAACGGATTCAGCATTTATATTGTGTTCTTTTTTTTAAATAAAGTGTTGGTTTATCCACTTTTCCACTTATTTTTATCATCTTGTCAGATTTACCAAAATCTATCATTATATATATATATATATAATGTTGCTGGAAGAAAACTCAACCACGGTTAAAGTGCCTGAATTTTCTTCCAGTTACATTATACACGCTCTGTATGTGAGTTTTCTTATATACATCCTTAAAGGTATACATAATATTATTAATTCAAACAACTTTCTTTCATTTTTAAACATATTTCTCAACCACATCACAATCCAAATTATTTATCGTATACATATATATTGTAATGTCTCCTATCTATTTCTAGGGAAAACCCAACATATTTAGGGAGCGTCTAATAGCACTGTTGGATAGGGCAAGTTTTCAGCCAAAAAAACTGCAACGTGAGTTACCCAATTCCAAGGCACCCAGTGTGAATCTTACTCAAAATTAAATGCTCGCCGAACTAATATAACAATGTATTTATGACAACAATGTTTCTATCTCTGTTGATCCTGATGACTGGAAGCATTCGAAATTATGGTTTCTGAAATTCCCAAAGATCTCCGAATATGATATGCCAGGGAATGAAAACAAAAATATGAAAGTTCTGTTTGAATCTCCATGAAAGTTTAAAAAGAAAAAACAAAAACGACACGTCGGTGTACAGAATTCAAAACTTTGTGACCACATCAAAGACGAGGAAACTAATTCTGCTGAATCAAGTTTAATAGCAACAAGAACTCCTATCAGATATTCAGACATATAGAAAGTCAGAAAGTGCTGTGAGCGGAATATAGTCATGAAACTAGTTCGCAAGAATCAATGTTTTAATATTAGCAAGAGCTGCAATCAACTATTCAATTATATAAGAAGCCAGAAGGTACAGCAGCCGAAAAGATTGATTGATTTCCACCATGGATTAATTAATTTTAGTGGCATTTCAACACGTCTAGAGTTATTTTATGCCCTGACGTTAGAGAATTTCGTTCATTATACATTTATATTTGCATTTTTGTTGTAGCTCTTTCTTCAGGGTTTTTACACAGACATATATAATATTCAGCACTCTGATACTAATAATTTTTACACATTCGTTTGGTTTCAAGTATTCCTATCTAATACAAATAATGCATGCACAAGTATATGGTTTCAAGTGACTATTTATATTCAGTAATATTCATTTGCTTACACACTTATTGTTTCGAGTAACAAATTATAATACAGCCCTATTGGCTGGAGCAGTAGAAAATACTTGTAGGGAACGAATAAATAAGTAAAAAAAAAAAAAAAAAAAAATTAATTTAAAAATAAATAAATAAACAAAAAGAGTATTAAATTTGCAGAAACTCTCAGGGGGCTCTAACAGGAAAAGGAGATGACGCATGCGTAAAAGAAAAAAAGCTTCCTCTTGAGAAAGGGGACGATTATTATCTTTCTATTTCAGGCACTGACCAGGGGATTGATAACCTCGTACTGGCGTTTTAAGGCACCACGCATACGTCTTTGGACGTAGCGTCGTTTAGTCCCTTTCGCCCAGTAGCAGCTCTCTCTCGGTCAGCATTATGCTGAAATTTACAAGACCAACAAATGAACTGTAAACTAACTCTTACCGGACTTTGATAAAACTTCCAAAAGAAAACTAACCCTTATGGAAGCCCGAAATACCAAATGCGGACACATACATACATGAAACGAACTAACGTATTTTTGACACCTTAACTGGGGAATTCAACCATTTCAATGTATTCAGGAAAAACTCCCTCATCCACGGAATGGTTGTTGAACCCAGTAAATAAAGGAAAGTATAAAAGAAACGTCTTCGTCTCTTATCTGTTTCTGTCTTTTCTTTTTGTATAATTCTTTTTGGAACTCCCTTGGGCAAGGCATTCCACCGACCAGACAATGTGGGGGTAAAATATAATATAACCAAAATATGGAGTCAGATATCAAACGGCAACACAGCCTTTCCCTTCGCCCCTGGCCTTCAAGCCTCAAACCCTACACACGAACTGCGTTTCTGCAAAAGGGTAAGACCCCCACTCAACGAGTGTCCTGATTATGACATTAAACAATCTGATGGTGAGGCTCCAGTAACGCTAGAGCTTTGGGGAATGCGGAGTACCCCTTCACTGCTATCACTGTCAGGTTCATTCTGGCTCGGAGTGGTAGCACCTGATAGGGTCCTATCAATTGTTCAAATAGAACTGTTTGATATTTAAACTGAGTGCAAACTAATAACTAATGCTAAATTGAATTGTTTGAAAAAGAACTGTTGGATCATTTAACAGTTTGTAAACAATTGACTGATGTTTTATTTAATTTAATTGTTAGAGATACATAGCAATACTTGGAACCATTTAATTTTGACCTATGCCAAATTGAGTTGTTAGAAATAGAACTGTTTGATCATTGAATTGCGTGTTAAAAAGGATCTATATTAGTGATACATAGCAATACTTGAAACAATTTAACTTTGACTCATGCAAAACTGGAATGGACTATGTAATATAGAATATATAGAACTTTTTGGTCATTTAACTGTGTTTAAACAAATGACTGATGTTTAATTTAATTGTTTGGGATACATGGCAATACTTGTAACTATCTAACTTTTTTTTATTTATGTTTACAAAAACATATATCTAATATGTATAAATAAATGGGATTAGGCATTAAATAGCATTTAATAGTTGATAAAACCAAACCAAACTAATAATGATAATCCTTACAAAAGAACTATAACTTCAAGAAACAATTCGTAATACAAATACTTTACAGTTGTATATAAAGTATTCTTATCTAATACAAATAATTTACAGTTATATGTCATCAGATATTCCTATTGAATACGAATCATCTTAAAATAAATCTATTTGAGCCACAAATCGGTCCCTAACAAGTACAACCACATCAGGTTTGAGTGGACCTGGGAGTCATGGCAATGAAGGGATATCCCAAATTTCCCAGATCTCCATGACTAGGCTGTCACCATGAGATGCAGTTTAGTGTCATACGCAGTACTCCTGCTTTTTTGGTGAGGTATTCTTAATCCCCTGTAGGAATACAGTCAACGTATTCTAAGCTCTATCAACGGGGTGTATTGCTTATAAAGACAACAAAGATGAGAATACTGACCCAAAAGAACCATTGTATACTAGTAAGACCACTGCCTCTCGTAAATTCTGTTAATGACACCTTAGCTTTGGATAGCTCTCTCGGCAAATGTCCCTCACTTAAAAACTACTTTATGGTTGGTTTTGATTCTTTCTTTTTTAATTAACCTTTTTTCCCCTGCAAAGCAGCTGTGGACGACAGTTTCTCGTTGAAAATAGCCGACCAGCAACGCAGATAGAGAAAGTATTAAAGACCTCTCTCTCTGTCTCTGTCTCTCTCTCTCTCTCTCTGTCTCTCTGTCTCTCTCTCTCATACTCCTTTTTGTCTCAGTTGGAATTCTACTAATGTGAATGTAAAGTTTTCTGAAGAGGCAGAGAAACAAACTATCGAATTACTAAATTACAATAAACAACACAGTCGTTTTGAGACCACACATACACATACACATATATTGAGAGTTTTTCTTATGAGGGGGAAACTTTTTTACTTCCTATTAAATGGTCTTTTTACTAAACCAGAACTTCATATATTTCAGGATTTCTTTCAGTAAGCAGCAAGTATAAATCTAAACCTATATCTCTACCAATGTTTTGATTTTTTTATAGAATTTTAATTTTCTGCTAAACTAAACATACACGAACATTATTATTTCAAGTGGGACATTATACAATCAAAACAGATATTATTAGTTATTATTTATTGCCAAACTTTTTTGAAACTCTGTAAACAAATATAGGATTATATTAATGTATATTACGAGTGTACTCTGTAAGAAAGAAATCAACTTTGGTTTGAAAATATATTTTCTATGCATAGTTTTTACGGTATAGAATAAAATAACGCGCGTGCGCGCACACACACACATACACACACACTTATTGTGTGTGTGTGTGTGTATGTGAGAGAGAGAGAGAGAGAGAGATTTCAGGTTGGAATGCATTTATTTCTTGGGTGCTACATATTTCCCTCACGCAATATAGTAGCCAAGTGGGTAGAGTGTTCGGTAAAGGCCCGGGAGATCGGGATTTAATCCCTGGTCGAGTCATAACAAAGACTCAAAAAATTGTACTTGATATCTCCTTGCTTAATACTCAGCATTAAAAAGTACTTATCAAGAGTAAAGTTGAGAAATCTATGGAAAGGAGCAACTCCCTCCCCTACACTTCGGTGTAGTTGCTATTGAAAAGGGTGCTTTCGGTTTGCCCTCGACTACGGTCGCCAACATCACTTACTTTTATATAGATATATATATGGAGATAGATAGAGAGAGAGAGAGAGAGAGAGAGAGAGAGAATATTGCCCGTAAATAAGTACACCCAAATCCAATTTTCTTCGAAACCAAAAATACCATTATTTCTTATGGAACATTATGGATTCAAAACGGACATTGTAAGATATTATCTATAATCAAACTCCATTCCATCCTGACAATATGCAGTCTTTTAAATCTGTCTGAGAGGGTCGTCGTTTTTCTAATTTCTACTTAATTACATTCCATATGAGCTTGGACTGCAATATATTTATAGTTTTTGTTACAGCGTTTCAGAGTTGTAGAATCTGATAAGTAGTACACAATAATATTCGTTTTGACAGTATAATGCTCTGCAAGAAATAATAAAAATCCTGAAAAATTTGATCAAAAAGAAAATTAGTTATTTGTTTCTAATTCTTAAGTGAAGAGAGTGGACTTATTCAACGCATCAGTTTTGTTTAAGAAATCAGACGCTGTTTTTTTCTTTAATAAAACATTTCTTTCAGAATAAAGTTAATAATACAAGACAGAATATTAAATTAGAAAAATCATTTCTATCTGTCCTTTAGATTAAATAAATTCAGGTCACGATATGAAAGACGTTTTGATTTATTTGATAATAAATTGATTTCTGTTTATCCTTCATTTTAAAATTAACTGCAAATATTAAAATTCCAATCCTTGCTGGTGTCTGCGAACACAAATTCACTTGAAACACTTAAGTCAAAAATATCCTGATTTGGTCAATAGAAGATAAATTCTTCAGAATGACGAAAAAACCGAAAGTCACTAAAATAAACTTAGACGTTGATATCGTGAGTTTTGAAGGATTTCACAAGGCAGTTTTAATGTTCATTTGATTTATCACTCGATTTTTGTTTCGTCATAACATTGAAACACTTTCCTTTCGATTAAATCTTAATCATAAGAATCTGATTTTGTACATTGTCATAGCAAACATGATACATTGTCAAAATTCTCTTAGTTAAAAAACAAAATACACCCCAATCCACTGCTGTCGGTGCTCGTGATGTAATACTTTCCCCTACTAAGATGAGGCAACCTAATCTGCCCAATTATTTTAATCATAGCTGCAGGGAGAAGAAATTAATATATGCTTTTCTAAAGAGCTTTGACACGAAGGGAAACGCAGTCTCGTCCAGAATTTAAACCTGGTTTCCCAAATCCATTTTGTCGAAGACAACCATTACACTATAACGATGCACATTCCTGCTGAATATATATGTATGTATTGAAAATCAATTGATAAAGAATAGTGTCATTTTTTTAGAAAAAAAGAGGATCCCAGAAGATTTAATTTAAATCTGTATTTTCCTATTTTTTAACCCATCACTTCTCTCAAATAGAGTGCTAACTTCTATTTGACGCTTCCTTGATTTTCACTGACGATAAAATAATTTTTGCCAATCAGCATTTGGAAAGATCAAATAACCTAAATAATTTTAAAAGTTTTTCCCTCGTAGATTATTGTAAATATATTATATAACCACTTAAAATGCTGAATAAATGAATCTACTTTTTATCCATTTTTGAGTCTTCCTAAATCTTATAAATAAGAGATAATATACGCTTGTCTTCAGTTTCCTATGTGGATTACATCTCTACTCATTATTCAGTATCGTCTTTATTTCTATTGATAGAATTTTAATTACTTTCCAAAATTCAATTTATTTGGATTCAACATCACAAAACTAATTTATCATAGAAAATAGTATCCATCCCTTGTTGACATTTCTACTTTATAAATACTTAAAGTGATATACCATTCCTTACTTCTGAATATGTTCTGTCATAGACATATATATTAGCGTCATAAACAATATTTTTCCATCTACATAGTGTAATACACATCGGAAGATCTTTTATACAAAATATATTGTTTGCTTTAAGACAAAACAAAACACTATTTAACTTCATGAACTATTTTCTATTTAATGCAAATATTTGGGTATATATATGCATTAAGAAACATTAGCTTTTCTTTTACAGGAAAGAAACTTTGTAATTTTCGTTTTTCAACAAACGCTTCTAACAAGTTAAATAAGAATAGTATTTTCATTAGTTCTTACACTTCTCTCTCTCTCTCTCTCTCTCTCTCTCTCTATATATATATATATATATATATATATATATATATATATATATATATATTGAGTATGAATGAAAGAATAGACTCATAAACATCGGTGACATTTTTTATCAAATTGTTTATCCCGACTTGTTTCGGCTTTAGACGATAATCAAAGGATATTTATTCGAAGACTGTTTACATTCCAACACCGATAGAATTATGGACACCAGATGATTGACAACTACGTGTGACTGGGAATTGCACTTCAACTTAGCATCGTAATCATTCGATTCGTAAATACTTAAAACATTTAGAAATTTTTTCGAATACATCATTAAACAGGAGAATCAGTGTTTAAGAGTGAATTGATTTTTGAAAAATGAATTTTTATTATTTTACTATCGAACATTTTTTTTGAGAAAATGAATTGAAATTACTGTGTTTATATATATATATATATATATATACAGAAAGAGAGAGAGGGAGAGCGATGAGTAATTGTGATCTAAATTATGCAAAAATGAAAATAACTCTGACATCTCTCTTTATCAGATATATTTACCAAAATTGTATGAAAATATTTTGAAAAAAAGTAGATTAAATTCATTGAAAGAAATCGCCTTTGGCTTCAACCACGGCCTCCAAATAACTTCGACATCTTCTGCAAACCTTTCTTGTTTAAATTAGTAAATTCTGTTGTTATCCTTGCCTTCAGTTGATCTTTGGTATTGAGCGGAGTGTTTTTGGTCTCTCACTTAACCGTGTCCGACACATGGTAATCTAGGAGATGGCAATCTGTGGAGTTTGGCGGTTAGATGTGGGTGATATGCTTGCAGAAATTTTTTGACAGCCCAAACTGGGTTCTCCTGCTTGTGTGGCACGGCGTAGAGTCCTGTTGTCAGACGTAGGGTCTTCCTACAGCCACCCTCTGGATTCATAACAGTACAACTCTCTTCAGCACTTAATGTAGGTCTCTGCGTTGAGTGTGAGACCATGTGAGAAAATGAATGAAAACATTATTTCATCATTGCTCGTAACTACCACAAATATTTTAAATGTAGACTGGATGTTAACTTTTCATCAAGATTGGTACTTCTTGTGGTTACAAAACTAGTCAACAGTTGTTCTTTGAGTTCATCATCTGATCCTTAGAGGAATTTTATTATCTGAGAAAAACCGAAGGATTGTCAGTTGAAGGGGGTGCTTGGGTTTGTTGAAAAGCTTTGAAGCCTGGTCTTTCCTCTTGTCCTTCATAGCCTATGATAAAAATTGTCCCTTTCTAATTTTGGATGAGAAATACTCATATCTTCATACACTAACCGCCTGATAAGAAAGTCCAACACTCCCATATCTTTAGCTATGGACCTAATTAACTTGCTTGGATCGTTAACAATCATAGACTGGTTCAAACCAACAAATTCATAAGTTTAAGAGTGTGGCTTCCGAACTACCATACCTTCATAATCACCATGAGACTTATCCAACTATTTCTTAATCTTCTGCATTCTCCTTAGATAGACGCCCAAACACTGATATTTCGTATTGCCCGTTCCGTGGTGAATGTCAAGCAACACAGCAAGCTGCCTCTAGATTTCTGAATTATGTCAGTGTGCTACTTTTCTTACAGACAGTGCCCAACGAACTCAAGTTTGCGGCACAGTGGACAAAGAAAGTGGACTTAAAACAAAGAAAGCGGATGTACGATATTGATAATTTAGAAAGCCGACAATTTACTCATCGCACTATATCATAAACATAGCATAAAGTACATATAAGTTAGAGGAGGTGCCCGTGGTGTAATGGTTATCGTCGTAGGAAATGGACACGGCGACACGAGTTCAAATCTTGGACGAGACTGATTGCATTTCACATAGCACTAATACCCTTGGGAAAGGTATGAATCCAATTATTCTCCCTCCAACAATGGGTAAATAGTAGGGCAGACTAGGTTCTTCAGCCTTGGTAAGGCAACTAGTCTAGGAAAAGGAAAACTCTGTTAAACTCCGCTTAAAAATTGACCTTGTGTCATATCCTGCCCGAGCGGAGGGGTTGGTAAATATGATAAAGTACATATTATGGTTTTTAATTGATTCGAAATTTCGATCGTATTTTTAATTTAAAAGTGCATCTGATTTTCGATTGAATAATGTCTCAAGTGCTAAAATCCTCTTCTTTACATACATTGAATAAACGTATTTGTGATTCTGTAATATGATGGAGAAATACTCCTTTTTCTTTTATACTTAAATTTTCTGGCTGAGTGTTTCTTTGTTGAAATGTCTATGTTAACGTTTGAAAGTTCTTTTCACAGAAGGTTTTCTCATATCAAGCTTTTTTCACAAAACTATATTTGTATGCATCTTGCAGAGTGAACTCAGACGTGAAAAAATATAATTTCTCTTTTTTTACACACGCACACACACACACAGGTATGCACACATACATAAATACACAAGCCCTCATATTCATGCGAACATATACACACGAATATATAAACACACAGATAAATACACACAAAGAACAGGTATTGGTACACGACATAGATGCAACCATGTACACAAACTCACGGACAAATCACATGAGTTAACCGTTTAAATCTCTGAGATAAACTTGGCTCAAATATTTAAAAAGAAAATTAAGCCGAAAATATTCAAAATAAGCTTCAAAGTACGTATATCTTTCTTTAAACATCTCTCAATATTCAATTCAAAGAAAAGTTGTGTAAAGGTTACTAAATAGATATTTCCTAGAAATCCTGGAAAGATACCCATGATTAAACAACAAAGGGTGTTATGCTTAAGAAGTTGTTGTGGTAGCACCCTAACGAAATAAACAACATAGGGACCTAATGAAATAAACAACATAGGGACCTAAAGAAATAGATAAAGAGTCTAAACAAAATAAACTATATAGGGTCCTAACGAAATAAACAACATTAGGTCCTAACGAAATGAATAAGGGGTCTTAACGAAATAAACTACATAGGGTATTAATCAAATAAATAATGGGTCATAACGAAATAAACAACATTAAGTCCAAACGAAATAAATAAAGGTCTTAACGAAATAAACTACATAGGCTCCTAACGAACTAAATAAAAGGTCTTAACAAAATCAATTACAAATAATATTAATAAACGGTTCTAACGAAGTAAATAAAGGGTCCTAACGAAATAAACAACACAGGGTCCTAGTGAAATAAATAAGGGTCTTAAGAAAATAAATACCATAGGGTCCTAACGAAACAAACATCATTAGGTCCTAAGATAAAAGATAAATGTCCTAACGAGATAAACAACATGAGGTCTTAACTAGATAAAAAAGGTCATGACGAGATAAACAACATAGTGTTCCAGCATAATAAATAAAGGGTGCTAAGAAAATAAAAAATAAATGGATCTAACAAAATGAATAAAGATTCAAAAAAAAAAATTAGTATCCAGACGAAAAAGACAATATAGGGTCCTAACAAAAAATGAAGGGTCTTAACGAAACAAACAACATAGTGTTCCAGCGTAATAAATAAAGGGTGCTAAGAAAATAAAAAATAAATGGATCTAACAAAATGAATAAAGATTCCTGAAAAAAAATTAGTATCCAAACGAAAAAGACAACATAGGGTCCTGACAAAAAATGAAGGGTCCTAACGAAAAAAACTGCATAGTGTTCCAGCGAAATAAAGGGTGCTAAGAAAAAACAATAAATGGATGTATCAAAAGAAATAAAGGTTCCTAAAAAAAATTAATATCCAAACGAAATAGACAACATAGGGTCCTAGGAAAAAGTATAGGATCCATACGAAATAAACAACATTGGGTCCAAACGAAATGAACAATATAGAGTCCTAACAGAAAATTAAAGGGTCCTAACGAAATAAACAACATAGGGTCCTAAAGAAACAAATAAAGGGCTTTAAAGAAATCACCAATAAAGGGTCAAAACGAAATAAACAAAGGGCCCTAACGAAATAGACAAAAAGGGTTCTAAGGAAATAAACATCGTAGGGTTCTATCGAAATAAATAAAGAGTCCTAACGAAAGGAATAACGATTTCAAACGAAATCAACAACAAAAGATTATAACGAAATGAATTTAGGGTCTTTACGAAATAAACATCAAAATCTCATGTGCTTAAGAAATTGTTGTGTTGTTGGTTTGCCTTGAAACCACCTGACGGTCATCTATCGCATTTATCATTCATAATTTTGACTTGTATTATGCTTCATTATGGCCAAAATTTAAGCGGAATAAAACTGTTTGAATTAAATGTTTTCCTTCTCCAAGATCGATTGTTTTACAAAGGCTAAAGAACCCCGTTTTTTTTTCAACTATTTGCCCACAGCTAGAGGGAGAAGATATGGATTCTGGCTTTTCCCAAATGCATTGGTGTGAAGTGAAATGCATTCAGCATCGTACAGGGTTTGAAGCCGTGTCGCCGATTACATATCCTCAGATAATAACCTTTAGACTTGTACTTAAGGGTGATATATATATATATATATATATATATATATATATATATATATATATATATGTGTGTGTGTGTGTGTGTGTGTGTGTGAGAGAGAGAGAGAGAGGAGAGAGAAAGAGTGAGAGGGATATATATTCTAATTGTTGGTAGCTAAACAAATCTGATCAGAGTTAGCTTTGAAAAAAATTAAAATAGAAAATACCGGGATAGATAGATAGATTGTGTAAATGAGAGGAAAGAGAAAAGGATTACTAATGAACAAACCGGCTAAGGATACTCGTGCCAACGCCAAAAGATTAATGGCTGCATTCTAATCTATCATCTTTCACTTAACACGTTATTTCAAGGGAGCCATCTGACAATGGCATAGTAATCAAGACATGCACAACGCCTCCTCTTAGACTTCCTCAAATGGCAGGAAAGAGAAAAATGCTTTTCAGAGAAAAAAGCAGAAACCATGATTAATTCAAGGTTGTCATGTATTAGAGAACATCAGGGGTGGATTGGGGGCCCAGATCGACCCCCAGAAAATACCTAAAACCAACCCTCTTAATGAAGTATATATTTCTGACAAGTACAGTCAACCCATACAGTTGCGGTATTGTTCCTTTGCAAAAAGAAAAAAATCTGTAATATATAAAGTACATTGTGCAATTGATACAGTTGGCCAGTCGAAAGAATGTTTAAATACACGTTAATAATGTGATTAAAAGAGTAATATATAATGTTCCTTTGATAAAAGTGTGCAGCTTTTCTACGGCTAGACTAGTTAATTAAATGAACGAAAGCAATATCAATGGTAAAAGTAATTATGATAGGTTAGCAAGTTAATATTTAAACTACAGGGCCTCTAGGTCTGGACGTCATTAATTTGATTGTACACTTCCGACGTAATATTACCTATACAGATACCTACAATCAATGAAGAGTGCAGCAGATTACTCAGTAGCATCGTAATTTGAGAGGCCAACGAGCTTATCTGATGGTACCAGTCCACAGACCCACGTTAACAAATTCTGTTCTAAATCCAAAAACAATATCGAATTATGAAGCTGTACAGGTAAAATATTTAATAAAAATATGACGAACTTGATTTCAATTTTTCTGTCACATTTCTTAAACTCTTATCTTGTAAGGAACACCTGCATTAGATGATGGTCTTTCATTGGAGTGTGAGTGATAGCAACTCGCCTCGGTTCTCCAGGACTCTTCCCAGTATTATGGCCAATTTTAACAATGCTATTGTCTGGACGGTCTCGATTCGTCCTCTGAATTTTAACTCTTCCAGTCCCTTAATTAAGCATTTATGGACCGTTTCTAGTACGCCAGTTACAAATGATATGTCCATCACCTTCATATTCTTTTGCTTTCTTAGATCTCTAGCAAAGTGTGAGTACTTGTCTCTCTTTTCGCTTTCTTCGATTTTATCTCAGAGGTCCACTGAAAGAGCAAAGTCCACTATACGGTTAATTGTCTCTTTTTTCTTCTTTTTAAAATATCACTAAATCTGTCCTTTAGAGTTTTTCACATCAGTGTTAGCTGATGGTTTTTCACTGGGATTTGAGTGACAGCAAGTCTCCTAAAATCTCCAGGACTCGTCTCAGGATTCTGGCCGTTCTCAGCAATGCTGTCATTTGAATAGTTTCTACTCGTCCGCCAACTTCCAAGTCCTCCAAGCCTTTAATAATCCTTTAGTTATTGTGCCAAAAGCACCAATTACAATTGTCACAATCGTCACTTTCATGTTCCACAGCTTTTCCAATTCTCTAGCAAGGTCGAGGTACTTATCTTTCTTTTCACATTCCTTCAGATTTATTCTGTGGTCCGCCGGGACAGCAAAATCGACAATTTTGCAAATTCTCTCTTTTTTTTTTTTTTTTTTTTTGCTGATTATTATAAGGTCTGGTCTTCTGGCCGGGATTAGGTGATCCGTTTGTATGTTGAAGTCCCATATTATTATTATTATTATTATTATTATTATTATTATTATTATTATTCCTTTGAAATTACTCTTAGTGAGTTTTCACACAAATTTTAATTGGTGCTTTTTCATGAAGACTAAGTGACCACAAGTTTTCTTTGATCTCCAAGTTTCTTCTAAGTATTCTAGCTGATTTTAATCGTGTTAGAGTCTAGATTGTCTCGATTCCTCCTGCGATCTCCAATTCCCCGAGTCTCTTTTCAAGCCCTTTGGTCACTGTTCCAAGTGCACAAATCACAATTAGTATCACCGTCACTTTCACGTTCCACCACTTTTTCATCTCTTTAGCAAGAGCCAAGTATTTGTCTATCATTTCACTTTCTTTCATTTCATTTTTCCACTGGAACGGCAAAATCCACTGTTTGACAAGTTGTTTTCCTCTTGTTAATTAACGCAGGGTCTAGTCTCCTGACCAGAGTAGGGAGATGCGTTTATTTCTCAAAGTATCTGAGAATTTTATGCGTCGCAATTTCTTGGATAGATCCTGATTTGTTTATATACCATTTGTCAACATGGTTACATTTTAATCTCTTATATAATTCCAAGTGGATCACCTTTCCTATCCAATTATGCCTACTCTTGTATTTCTTTTGTAAGCTTATTATGGGATTAAATGTTTCATCTCTGTCACAACATAACCTTCATTTGCTTTTCTGTTGCGTATTATCAATTTTTACTTCGATTATTATTATCTACTCATTAGAGTTTTTCACATCAGAGTTAGCAGATGGTCTTTCACAGGAGTTTGAGTGACAGCAAGTCTCCTCAAGTCTCCAGGACTCTTCTCAGTATTCAGGCTGTTCTCAATAATGCAGTAGTTTGGATGGTCTCCACTCGGCTGCTAACTTCCAGGTCCTCCAGTCCCTTTAGTAAACCAATAGGTACTGTTCCAAACGCACAAATTACAATTGGTATAATTGTCACCAGCATGTTCCATAGTTTTTTTCAATTCCCTAGTAAGGTCGAGGTACTTATCCTTCTTTTCACATTCTTTCAGTTTTATTCTGTGGTCAACCGGGACATCAAAATCGACAATTTTGCAAGTTCTCTTCTTTTTGTTGATTATTATTAGGTCTGGTTTTCTGACCGAGATCCGGTGATCCACGTGTAAGTCAAAGTCCCATAGGAGTTTATGTGTGTTATTTTCTAGGACAGGTGCTGGGTTGTACATATACCATTTGTTGGTATGGTCAATTATTATTATTATATTACTCCTTGCGAGTTTTTCTCTCCAGACACACGTGACTGCAGCTCTCCTCAGGTCTCCAGGACTCTTCTCAGTTTTATGGCCGATTTTAGCAATGCTCTAGTTTGGATGGTCTCGATTTGTCCTCTGATTTCCATCTTTTCTTGTCTCTAGTCCCCTTACCAAGTCTTAGGGGACCGTTCCAAGTACACCAATCCAATTGGTATCACCGTCACCAATATATTCCATAGCAATTATTATTATTATTATTATTATTATTATTATCATACTCATTTCAGAGCTTTTCATCCCAGCGTTAACCGATGGTCTTTCACAGGAGGCTGAGTGACATCAAGCCTACTCAAGTCTCCAGGTCTCTTCTAAGTATTCTGGCTGATCTTAACAGTGCTGTTGTTTGGATGGTTTCCACTCGTGCTCTTATTCCCAATTCTTCCAGATCTTTTCCAATCCTTTGATGATTGTATCGTGCGCACCGATTACAATTGGTATTACCGTCACTTTCATGTTCCATAATTTTTTCAGTTCCCTAGCAAGGTCCAGATACCAGGTGAGTTTTTCGCACCAGATATAACAGATGGTTTTTTACTGGAGTCTGAGTGACAGCAAGTCTCCTTAGTTCCCTTGGACTCTTCTTAGTATCTTAACCGATTTTACTAATACAATGACCCACATGGATACAATCCTCTACACTTGGTATTCAAATGTGCATTATCCATTTTTGCAATGATATAATTAGTCTTTATGGCATTATTATTACTACTATTATTATTATTATTATCATTGATGATGATAATAATAATTCTAATTAACACTTTTCTTCATTTTCTTCATTTTCGCTACTTTTTAATTGCAAATATTGGTACAAATGGGACGACTGCAATACCATTGGTCTCATCATCATCATCATTATCCTGTCGAACTGATAGCACGGAGTTATCTGACTTTCTCTCTCTCTCTCTCTCTCTCTCTCTCTTTCTCTCTCTCTCTCTCTCTCTATATATATATATATATATATATATATATATCACTCACTCTCTCGCACACATGCACACACACCATCCGATCCTATCATCCATTACTCCTGATAGGTCTTCTAGATAGCATTAAGTGTCCGCACAGAGCTGCTGTATGTACGTCTTTGCTGGTCGGCCAACACCGGTACAGTCATGTGTAGGAATCCATATGAGAATCTCGATTATATATTCGTCTTTACTTCTCCGGCAGTGCCCCACATGTTCGTCTTACTAAGACAGTTTGTGAGATGGGAGATAGGTAGCCATTTTCATCGTGGTGTGTAGTTTCCAGGATTTGTTCAAAAAAGTACGTAGCATTTTTGTGTAGTTCTAATCAAGCCTTTTCTACGCACTTAGCTAGTATCTATGTGGTGCTTCCTTACCATAATATTGACAAAGCTACGACGTGAGTTCGAATCTCACCGAGAGTTCCTCTCTTGTTTCTTCAGATTGGCGCAGTTTCTCGCTGTTGTAGAAATAACGACTCGAGTGAGTTTTAAAAAAAAAGTAACCAAAATAAAACTGAAGAAAAATTAATAATGATTGACTAACTTCTTCCAAAAAAATAAGCAAAATACGAATTTGTAAAAGGAAAATCACATGAAACAGAGTAATGACAATTTCATAGGTTTCGTCCATCCCCATTTTCACTCCCAGTTCCCTCCAAAAGTGTTGGGCGGGGGTGGGTAATGATGAGCAGACTCAGGGGTAAAGAATCGTTGGGAGTTTCAGTTTTGGAAATCCACGCTCAATATGTTGCCAAAGGTCTGAAAAAGGATTGGTTTACCATAGAAGTAAACACGGGTCCCTCGCCAGAGACTAGATACTGTTAAAATCTCTTGAAACGAATGGCGCGAGGGGCAAGATGAACAGGCGGGAAAATCATTTCCAGTCGGGAACATATTCCACATTCAAGGTAATATTTTAGCCAGACGTTAGAATTCCAAAGCCTGAAGTCTTTGAATGCAGTGTGGTATTAAAAAACAATTATTTTTTTTTAGTTGTTGTCTTTTTCGTTTCTTTTTTTTTTTTTTTCCTGATTTTTTCCCTAATTTTCTTTTTTCTTTTTTCAGTTTCATAGATTTTTTGCGTTTCATAAAGAAGAGTTTGGTAAAAATGAAATGAGTGAACCAAGTTCGATTTTTAGTTGAGGCAACTAATATCCATTTTGCGCCAATGGGAAAGGCATGAATCATCTTAACTTTGAGCCCCGTGCCAGATTTTATATATCTTTACAAAATCTTTCGTCACTGAATTGCCATGAGGACTGAGGGAGATGAGCATATTTTAGATAGTGAGCAGGAAACTTTATCGACGGAATTTATAATATTCGGTGTCCAAAATATGACATCAAACTGCATCTGATGATGAGGTCCCAGTTATGAAGATATTGGGAGAGTAAAGTTCCTCTTCCTTGCCATAACTCCCAGCTCCACTCAGACTCGGTTTTGTAGTATATATTAAAGTCCCAACTACAGGCCTTATAGATCTGTTTCAAATAGAGCATATTCGATATAGATACTTGATGCCATATAGCTGTAAATTATTTGTTTAAAAAACACTTACTTAAAGCTACAATTACTTATTAAGAATTATTATAATACTTACTTGAAACCATATAACTGTGCAAACAAATGACTATTATTAAATAGAAATAATTGCTTGAAACTATATAATTATTAGTATTAGATAGGAATACTTGAAACCATATAATTATTAGAATTAGATAGGAATACTTGAAATCATACAAGTATGTGCAAATTATTTGTATTAGATAGGAATATTTATATCATATAACAGTAAATTAAGAACACTTACGATGTGCGGAAGCAAAATTAGGAATATTCTAGTATGATAATAAACGACTCTATTATTAAACAAGATTAATTTTGATTCAAGAAAAAATAAATAACAAAATAAAAAGATAGACTCCAGACTATAAATCTAATCAATATGGCTGCCATTTTTTCAATTATTGCATCAACACGCCTTCGAAACGATTTGCATGCCTTCAAAATAAATTCTTCAGACATTTTATTCCATTCTTCCTCAAAAGCAACCTTGAGTGAATCAATATTTGGATGGGAAGTTGTATTGTTTTCTAAAATGCCCTATATAGAGCAATCAAGGGGTTTAAGGTCTGTGCTTAATGGAGACCGTAAAGAAACTTCAATTATTTCGTAATTTTTTGGGGTGGGTGGGGGGGCTTAGTTTTGGCGTTAAGGAAATCATAGATTCTTTGTCGTTTCTTTCCTTGCTCACTCATTTTGGGATGATTTTTACTGAAAAAGTGCTTGATAATTGAACTAATCATGACAATCTAGATTAATCTCGTTATTTTTCAAAAATTGAACTAATCAAACTAAAAAAAATGATTTAAAATATTTTGCTTGTGCACCCTGTACTTGAACCTATAATTATTTACTAAGGATTATTACAAGTTACTTGAAACAAAATGACTGTGTACTACCAAATTACTATTATTAAATAGGAATAATTACTTGAAACTATACAATTATTAGTATTAGATAGGAATACTTGAAACAATATCACAGTCTGCTCATTATTTGTATTAGATAAGAATACTGGATATATAATTGTAAAAAAAATCGTAAAAACAGCTGCACAAATATACAATGAACGCAGTTCCCTAGCCTGTATGCATTAACTAACTCTAGACGTTTAACATGTTAAAATCAATCAAACAATCGGACTTAACTAATTTACTACACTAAACACTAGCAAGAAAAAAGCTGTTACACCCATAATCAACCTTGACAGGCGCCAGTAAACAAATCATCTATATCTTCGAATCGTGCTTTACTTGAATTACGTTGTATGAGTCATATAATCAAAAACTGATCAATACTAAACGTTGTTCCAATTAATATAAACAATTAGGCAAACATACGGAGACATCTATATTACTTCTCATAAGTATTTGAACAAATATACATTGAGCGGGAGTATTTTCTATAGTGCAATGATCATATGAGCGACGGAAAGTATTATTAATAAGTATTTAAACAATCTCTAAATTTTTTTATCTTTTTTCTTTTTTTTTTTTTCTTAGATTGTTGGGATCATTTGGGATGTCAAGAATCATAAAGACAAATTAGCTTATTAGTTTAGCACCTCTCCAAAATAGTTATAGTCTAGTCGACTGGGGTGCTGTAGAAGACACCAACTGCATATCTGCAGAGGGTTAAGACCCATCCCAAACGAGTGACATGGATAGGACACTATACTGCATCTGATGATGAGGCTCCATTCCCGGAGTTTTGGGATATGAAGAGCACCCCTCCACTGCCCTAGAGTGGTAGTAGCTGTTGGGGTTCCATCTTTGGGTCAAATAGGACTGATTAATCATTTTACTGTGTACAAACAAATGACTGGTGTTAAATTGAATTGTTAATGCTAAATTACAATAGTTGAAACCATTTAACTTTGTGCAAACAAATAATTAATATTTAATAGAATTATTAGTAATACTTAAAACTGTTTAACTGTGTTCAAACAAAAGACTGATACTAAATAGAAGTATTCCTATTAGATAGGAATACTTAAAATCATTTAACTGTGTGCAAACAATTAAATAATATCAAATTGAATTATTAGTGTTCGATAGTAATACTTGAAACTATTTAACTATGTGCAAACTAATGAGCTCTGGCTCATTTTAAAATATTACCAACCAACTATTTTTTACCAATCATATATATCTAATATATGCATAAACAGGATTCGGTATTAAATAACCCACAAAGGTTGATATACTATAAAGTCCAACCAACCCAACCCGAAATAGTTATGTGAATTTGCCTTTTTGTCTCTTTGGCCGATTTTGAACAAGATTCTAGAAGGATAGAATAAAGTTATCTTTTTTCTCTAACAGTTTGATTATTAAGTGTTTTTCATAAATCTAACATTCAAAAACAAAAAAAAACATAACTAAATACTGGTCTTTTTAGGTTTATTGCAGTAAATTTTGATTCGTTTTGTGTAATGTTCCTGTTTTTAACACTCAGTACTAACATTGGGCCAGTGGGTAGCGTGTTCGCCAATCATCCGGGAGACCTGGGTTCTATCCCAGGTCACGTCATTATAAAGACTTTAAAAATGGTACTTGATACCTCCTAGGTTAACACTCAGCAATATTAGGTACGTATCGAGGGTGAAGTAGAGCCCTCCCCTCCACCTCGGTATTGTAGCTATTGAAAAGGGAGCCTTATGGTCCCCCTCGACTACAGTCGCCAACTTTACTTTTACTAACAAAGCGATCAGAAGCAAATGTATTTTTTAATTACTGATCAGAAAGCACACACACACACACACACACATATATATATATATATATATATATATATACTTTCTTTTTGTTTTACACACTTTCTCTTTGATGTAAACACACTCTCTTCAATTCAGAGAGAGAGGGGGGGAAGGGGAAGAACAAGATGAAGAAGGAGGAGGCGCCCATGGTGTAATGTTTATCGTCATAGAAAATGGACTCGAATTCAAACCTGGATGAGGCTGTTTGCAGTTCAGATAAAGCTCATACCCTGGGGAAAAGTATGACTCCAGCTCTTCTCGCCCCTCTATGAGTGAATAGTAGGGCTGACTGGACACTTTATCCTTGGTAAGACAACCGACCTAGGAGAAACAAAACTCAGAATTTGACCATGGGTCACATCCTGCACGTGGCGGAGGAGTTGGATAAATACACACAGTCTCTCTCTCTCTCACTCTCTCTCTCTCTCTCTCTCTCTCTCTCACTGGAACACACACACACACTCTCTCTTTCTCTCTCTCTCTCTCTCACATACATACATACACGTACACAGAATAGGTGTGTCATAAGTGTTATTCTAAAATATAACAGTTACCCGCCCCCGCCTTATATTAACAGTAGTATCACTACGACATGATTAAACACATTTATAACCATTCACTGTACATCTGTGTTTTATCTTGAATATTTTTTTAATAATACAAAATATCATTACTAGATGAGTTTGGATTTTTTTTTTAATTGTTATTGTTAGATTCAAATGAATTTGTACATTAGTTTCTCATTTCGATGTTTTGATTAAGAAAATCCGTTTTTATTACAAAGTCAGAATCACGAAAAATATAACAGCTTCCGTGTAGAATGTAATTAGAAAATACTAAACCGAATAAAATTTTATTCTGATCAGAAGAGTTCGCTTTTATAACTTAATTTAATTTCCGGTCTAAGTGACATTTTCAGATTTCCCATGATCACTCTTTTCGATGTTTAGACGCCATCTTGCTGCTCTGTCGTCCTTATTAAGTCGCCAGCTTCCAGACTCGAATAACATAAAATAGAAGAAAGGATTTTCAATTAGTGACCCTCTTGACCCTGCATTTCTGCCAACGCCAGATATTAATGCGACGAAATTAAAGCTCCGCCTCTGTTTCTCTCAAACTTGGAGACAGTTTAATTAAAATGTGGACTTAGTTCACTAATTGTCAATATGACATACACATACGCACTAATATATCTATATATAGACACACACATACACACACAGAGAGACACAAACTGTATGACATGCATAAACTTTCTCATATTCCTTACTCTCTCTCCCTCTCTCTCTCTCTCTCTCTCTCTCTCTTTGAAAAACTCATACACACTCATGCGCTAAGCCACCTCTACGCACTGTCTCTGACACACACTATCTTTCTCTCTATTTTACACTCTTTCTCTCTGACACAAACACTATACCTCTGTGATGCACAAACGTACACACACACACACACGCACACACACTCTCTCTCTCTCTCTCTCTCTCTCTCTCTCTCTGAAACAAGTTTTTGCTCACATACACATATATTAACGCAAACATTTTGAAATAAATTCGAAGAGCTCTTCAAAAGTTCGAGGAAGAAATATTCTTAAACTGCATTCGCAATAATAATAATAATAATAATAATAATAATAATAACGAAAAAAAAAGTAAGAAAATCATTATTCATCTCCGGGTTATGCGACAGATATCAGAAAATGTTTGAAATTTTCGGCGAGACAGGGAAAACCTTGGATAACTTGATAGATGAACAGATGAATCAAATCACTGAACATTTGTGCAGCATATGTAAGACGAATTTAAACTAGAGTGGCATTTTATCTTCGGGGAAATTTTGCACTAAAATAGACGAAAAGACTCACTTGACCTTACATGAGTCATTATAAATTTCTTCTTTTATAATTTTTTTGAAAAAGAAGTCTATATAAATAACAGATATGTAATTGACTCGGAGAAACGACAGCAGCAGCACGTTAATATTCATATTACATAACCAATTTCCATTTAATTAGACCCAAATCGGTTTTCTGCTGAAAGGTTTATATACTAAATTGTCCTGTGGGAATAATCCCTACTGGATTGTTAAAGTAACATTTTCTTATCCAATTTCCACAAGCTGAGCACAAATATCATCGCCTTGTTGAAACCTGACACTTTCTTATAAGCCAAAAGTGATTTTTGTTTAAAAATATTCGTTTCAAAGCTGCGCAATCTTTGCACGAATACACCTTGTGTAAAAAAACGAAAATGAGCATCGAGACTGAATCTGCATTTACAAAGAAAGAATTGAACAATGAAGGAAACCTTAATTGTTTTCTAAAGAGTTCCTTTGAAATACACACTCTTATTCAGGAAGTTTTCCATTTGTCGAAGCACCTCTGACACTCCTCTTTTGACCTGCGTTTCACCAAAAATATATTATATATCATATGTATGCATTTCCACAAATATCTAAAATTTCGAATTACAAAAATAAATAAATAAATAAAAATTCAACCTCGACACTTCATATATAAATGCTTAATTCTCACATTAGAGAATCCCAGATAGATAGATAGATAGATACCCAACTCCTCCGCTACATACTTGGCCAATATGCTAAGTGGAGCACAGCTGGTTTGAATTCAGTTTTCCTTTTCTTTAGCTGGTTCCCTAACCAAGGCTAAAAAAACCCGGCCTGCCTTACTATTTATCCTGGAGAAAAACAGATGGATTCATGTATTTCACAAGAGCATTAGCGAGAAGTGAAATGCAAAAGGCCACGTCCAGGATTTGAACTCTTTTTGTTGATTTCGTTTTCTTCGACAATAACGCTAGGCGCCATACACACACACACACACACACACACACACACACACACACACACAAAGATATATACGAGGTCTGTACGAAAAGTAATTGGACTAGGAATGAGCTGTGTGAGCTATGGGCGAAAAGTGGATTGTATTATCATCTTACATGATATTTAAGTATATATAACTGTAATCTTAGAGGTGCCCGTAATGTAATGGTTATCGTCGTAGGAAATGGACACGGCGACACGAGTTCAAACCCTGGACGAGACCGATTGCATTTCACATAGCACTAACACCCTCGGGAAAGGTATGAATCCAATTATTCTCTCTCCAACTATGGGTAAATAGTAGGGAAGACTGAGTTCTTCAGCCTTGGTGAGGCAACTAGTCTAGGAGAAGGAAAACTCTGAATTTAAATCTGTTAAACTCCGCTTAAAAATTGACCTTGTGTCATATCCTGCCCGAGCGGAGGGGTTGGTAAATATGATAACAGTAATCTTAGCTTTCTGTGACCATTGCCTTTTTTTTTTTTTTTTGCACGCTTTTGTTTACACCTTCTCTTTTTCATGTCGTTCAGCTATGAGCTCTGAAGAACGAATGATGAACACTATGCAACGAATAAATCTGAAAATTTTCGACCGGTTGGGGAAAACTCCATCACAAGCGCTTGAAATGCATTAGCAATTGTAAAGAGCACTATGTCGTACTAGTGTTTTTGTGTGGTATATGAGGTTCAAAGAAGACTGTGAGGAGATAAAAGATGACTTCAGATGCGGGAGGCCTTCAACAAGCAGAACTTATGTCAACGTCGATCGGATAAGACAGGTGGTATGTAGGATCGTCGGTTGATCGCAATTCAGCTGGACATGTTTGGAAGATTATCACCGAAGATTTGGACATGCAGAAAATCTGCGAAAAAAGTGTGTTAAGAATTATGGTCAGAAGGAACGCCGCACGCATGTGTGTAAGGACATCATCAGGAGTCTTTAAACTGAACAAGATTTGCTTCGTAGAGACATCATTGCCGACGAGACTTGATTTTTTTATTAGTATAACCCTGAAATCACGCACCAGTGAGAACAGTAGAAGTCTCCGATCTTGACGAGGCTGAACAAAGCAAAACAGTCAAAGGTTAAAGTCATGTTGATCACGTTATTTGATGAAAGGAGCATCGCACACAGCAAGTTCTTACCACAGGGCCAGACGATCAATCAGCAACTCTACAGAGTAATTCTTCGGCAAATGCTTCGCCCTGTACCATGAGAAGAGACGGGAGTTGTGCAGGACAAATCCTGGCTACTTCACAACTGCAATGCTCCTACTCACAGCGCCCAGAACAGTTTTTTTTTTTTGCCTAGAGTAACATCGCCGTATTGAAACAATCTCCTAGTTCAGCTGATCGTACTCCCTGTGACTTGATTCTTTTCCCCAATCTCAAGGTATTCATCAAGGGGAGCTGTTTTGAAGGTATGGAGGCTATCAAGAGGCCGTTACGATGGAGTGGAGGGTCATCCCAGAATAATCCTCGAAGGAGTGTATAAAAGCATGAAAGAGTATTGGAAAGTCTATTAAACTCGAGAGGGATTATTTTTAAGGAGAACCCAAGTATTTTGTTGTTTGAAACTGAAATAAATTGTTTTTGACACCAGTCCCGTTACTTTTCAGATGCACCTTGTAAATAAATATATATATATATATATAGAGAGAGAGAGAGAGAGGAGAGAAAGAAAGAGTGAAAGATGACATGAAATCATAAGATTCCCTTTATAACAATAGTTCTTCATTATAATGATGTTTGTATTTACAAATGAGAATTCTCATCATAATTTTATAATTATCTCCGTTATATTGAGAACTTAAACGAATGACATTCAGCACGACTGTTTATTTCAGAAAACCATTATTTACTTAACTGAGATCCTGCAAAACATTGTAATTCTAATATTGTTAGGAAAATTCATTCGTTCACTAAGATCCATTATCTGCGAGTCTAAGGCCGAAAAGAACATGTACAGTCTTAAATTGAGTTGCTGGGTGAGGGGTGTATTTTGCAGACCTTGATAAACTTAATCGGTTCCTTATTAGGATTAAAAATTCTTGCATGGATGACATCCTAAAATTCTTATATGGATGACATCTTAAAAATTTCGTATGGAGGACATCCCAAAAATCAAGTCGTGGTTCCAACGATAACTTCAAGCTCGAAAGCATATATTAAATATAATAATGTTGAATAGAATTATTAGTATTGATTAGCCATACTTGAAACTATTTAAGTGTGTACCTAAATTGAATTGTTAATGTTACATAACGATGCTAGAAACCATTTAACTATGTGCAAATAAAATTATTTACGTTAGATAGCAATATTTGAAGTCATTTAAGTAAGTGCAAACAAATGATTAATGCTAAATGGAACTATTTTGGGATCAGTTAACTGTGTGCAAACCACAGTAATACTTGTGTGCATCAAAAAGTTAGATTACCTTGGCTTACAAATCATATATATAACCATTTAACTGTATGCAAACATATGAGGTCTGCATCGTTTAGAAAGGTTATCGGCCAATTATGCATTTGCATATCATAATATGCAATAACAGGATTTGGTATTAAATAACCAACAATGTTTGATATACCATAAAATCCAACCGAACCAACAACTTAAGCAAGGTATTTTATGCAATTGAAAACGGCTCGCCGGAAATCTAACTATGTTATTTTTCGTCTCAGTATATTTCCATACTTTGACCAAGCTTATGTAGTTCTACTTTCTTCGTCACCCTTACTTTCTCCATGCCCGCTAGAACCTCTTCTGGGAGGAGATAATGTCGTTCCATCGTCTTACTTTGGATGCCAAGGAAGAAGCCCAGTCTTGTTCATCTCCTTACAAGGATTCCCACAAGGATCGTTTTTCTTAAACGCTTTTCTGTCATCTGTAATTATTTTGTGGAACTTACCATTTTCTACCTGAGCAGGTGTCCAGGTTCACTGCTGACCCTTTTAGGTTTCTGCAGTTTCCGTATTGCTGGAATATTCTCAAAGATAACACCACAAACTCTGGATAATTCCGGAGAGAAGAGCTATAGAGCATGAATGAATGACTCTTGAGAGATATAATGTTTACATCTTTTCAACAGTTTATTTATTTGTTTATTATTTTCAACTACTTGCTTTCAAACACCGAAATAGATAAATTCTACTTAATTATGGTTCCTAAGTGTAAGAGAAGTTTTGATATGTTATAAAGACGATGCAATGTTCTTTTGACAAAAAACTGAAAATACTTAATCTAATAATATAAAAAGTATGCTATGATTGCAATTGAGAGAAAAAGATTATCTCATAACATTTGGAAGAGTATATTCTCAGTGGGCAAGGTATGAATTCCCAAATCCCCATCATTGATGGGTGAAATAGTACGACTATTTTTTCTGCTGCTAGTTGTAATAATTCTTCTGATGTTTTTTGGGGCGAGAGGGGTATACTTTTCTATTTCTCTGGTTTTTTTTTAATCTACCTCATATTGGGACTGATTTACAGGGTGTGATAGGTAAATAGCCGGGTTTTTAGCTTATTAATTTCGCACATGCGCTTTATTTGTTTCCGGTTTTGTCTCCCGTGCAGGAAACTTGAGTCAGTCGGGATCTGTCTGTAAGGAATGTAGCATCATGACACAATTTTCTCCGCCAGAAATTTGGAAACGGCATGCTGTACTGTTTGGCATTCACTACGGAAGATACTATAAAATGGTGTCATAGTGTTTGGGTCTCAATCTGACAGATTTACATTCATATTGAGTAAAAGCAAACACCCAATCCACATCGTAGAGTTTGGGATGGTCACTAACGATAGTGAAGTTATGGCTCCAATTCATTTTCCCACAAGGCCTCAACATTTCCCTCAAATACTCAAAACGAAGGCTTAGCAGCAGGTTCTGCGCCATGCCCCACAAATAGGAGAACCCAATAGTCAGAAAATTTCTACGAATACATTCCTCCAAAATTATGGCCCCTTAACTCCTCAGACTGCAATCCCCTTGTTTATCCTATTTACCCAACCCCTCCGCACGGGCAGGATAAGACACAGGGTCAATTTTTAAGCGGAGTTTAACAGGTTTCAATTCAGAGTTTTCCTTCTCCTAGACTAGTTGCCTCACCAAGGCTGAAGAACCTAGTCTGCCCTACTATTTACACATAGCTGGAGGGAGAATAATTGGATTCATACCTTTCCCAAGGGTATTAGTGCTATGTGAAATGCAATCAGTCTCGTCCAGGATTTGAACTCGTGTCGCTGGGTCCATGATTATTATGCGTGGAGTCTTGTTAATCAAGAGACCAAGACAACTTTGTGCAATACCAAAGGAAAGGATAAAGCCAGAATTTACCAATTTAAAGAAGGAGACCATCTCTTGCAGGAGATTTCGAAGTTGTCTGGAGGCCATGTTTGAAGCCAATGGTGATTTCTTTGAAAAAATTTAACCTCGATTATTTTCGGGTAATTTTGGTAAAGATATCTGATAATGTGAGAAGTTGGTGTTATTTTAATTTTTACGTAATTAAGACAATTTAACCATCACCCCCAGTATACATTGAATTTCTTCATCGGTAGTCGAGGGCAGAACCTAATCTTTATATGGCTCGATATTATCCGCTGATTTAGAAATCTGCTGAGGGTCTTCGAAACACTTACTCCCTGTGGGTAAAATATGAATTACTACTTAGATATCCTGCTTAGTAAATAACAATTGATATAGACATCGACCATTACATATATTTAAACTTTAGAACATGCATACGCAAAGCCAAACAACCATATATGCCTTTGGTAGCTGAAAAAGTTTACAACTTATCCTGAAAGAATGATTGGGTTAATATGAAAAACAAGTATTTGCTTGATGTTAGAAAAATCTCAAAAGTGTCAATGAAGTTTGATCAGCTCTTTAGTGTTGTTGGATCTTTTCCTTTGTTTGTTTTAGGAAAAAAATCTGAACTGAAGAGAAAATGCGCATTCAGTATTGTTTATTCTTCATTTTTAATCGAGGGAAAGATTGCAGTGAAAACCGGACAGTTAAATATCAAAGATGATGTAAATGCTGTAAACTTATGTGAAGAATGGTTTGGAAAGTTTCAAAAGGTCAGTTTTTAAGAACATTCGGAAAGTCTCCAGAACTTGAAAGGAATTCAATTGCTTCCCTGATACAGACAGCACATGAAATTAATACTAGGAAACAAGTTTGTTTTCCGCCTAGATTTCTGCCAAAATAAGTCTCATTTCTTAAAAGCTAAGTGGGGAATTTAGGTTAATGAATGAGGAATTACCAATCAAAATTTCATTGCTTGTTTCATGGAATTCTGTTGAAAATCTCGTCTAAGATGAATGGATGGATTTTTTTAAAAAACTTTGTTGGAATACTTATCGCATCTAACTTTCCCCTACGCCCGTTAAATAAATCCATTTGCTGAAATCATCAGCTGAGCCCATAATAGTTGGACCGTAAAAGCTGCACTTATATTTAAATTAATTACCATCTCGCAAGGAAATTGGATGCAGCTTTGTAAACAGAGGGAGGGAGGGAGGGAGAAAATGGGTACACAAACATTTTTTCTTTTCTTTTTCGTAAACAAATCTGAAGATCTGCTTCATATTATTTTACTACATATTGAGCTATGAAAGTTTTAATTTAAATAAAACTTTCTTTGGTTTTATTTTGTTTCTGAGTTCAATAACAACATTATCAAACACAGTGAATCTCTATACGTGGTATAGTAGCGGTTTGGGTTCTTTTATTTCTTTGTTTAAAGACATATCAACATTCATGGGTTATTTAATGCCGAAGCCATCCTTGAATGAGAAGGGTAGTTGTACTATTTAACACATAGCTGCGTGAGATAAGGGTGTTCATACATTTATCAAATATATTAGACTGAAAGTGAATGTAATAGCATGACTGAAATGGTTTGGTTTGGTTGGTTGGGTTTTATGACATATCAACCATTGTTGTTTATTTAATGCCAAATCCCATTTACACACACACACACACACACACACACACACACACACACACACACATACACACACACACACACACACATATATATATATATATATATATATAATTTCTTAACACATTTTGGTGATAACATTTTTAAACGAGCCTGAGCTCATTTTTTTTGCACACAGTTAAATGGTTTCAAGTATTGCTATCTAATAAGAATAATTCTATTTCCAATTAACAATTGATCATTTGTTTGCACACAATGAAGTGGTTATAAGTATTGCTATTTAACACTAATTCCATTCAACATTATTCATTCGTTTGCACAGTTAAATGGCTCGAAGTAATGATATATTTCACTAACAGTTCAATTAAACATCAGTCATTTGTTGACACACAGTTAAATGATCAAGCAGTTCCATTTCTAACAATTCAATTTAGCATATGTCATTTGTTTGCACTCAATTTAAATGTCAAAAAACTCTATTTGACCCATAGATAGGACCCTATTAGGTGCTGCCACTCCGGGACCGAGTGAACATTGGATTTATGGCAATGAAGGGGTACTTCACATTCCTCAAATCTCCAAAGCTGGAGCCTCATCATCAAATGTTTTAATGTCATATCCAGGACAGTCGTTGGGGGTCGTCTTACAGAGATTCAGTCGGTGTATTCTACAGCCCCAGCCGACTGAACAAACATGACTGGAGTTCGAACTCACATGGACGTCGCAGTCCAATACACCACAGCGAATCCCCGCCTAAAATTTTGTTAGTCGATATCCCTGTATTATCTCCACAATATGTGCAAATTTCATTGTTCTACACTAAGGGAAATATGTATAAAACTTTATTTGATTTGGTTTTGAACCAAGTAGTTATTTCCGATTGATTGATTGATTTTAACGGCATTTCAAACCGTCAAGGTTTTTTTTTCGATCATATTTACATTTTTTGTTTAATTGTTTCTTAAGAGTTTTCCTACAGTTATATGATATCCAGTATACCATCTAAAACAAATAATTTACTTTCGGGCAAATACCCTTGGGAAAGGTATGAACCCCCTTATCATCTCAGCTATACGTTAAATAGTAGCACTACCGTTCTTCTAGAAGAATCGCTTTGGCATTAAATATCCTACAAAGGTTGATATGCCATTAAACAAAGAAACCAAACCAAACCAAACCAAATAAATAATTCACACACACTTGTATGGTTTCAAGAATTCCTCTTGAATACAAATAATTAGCACAAAATTATATGGTTTCAAGTAATTATTTCTACTGAATAATAATTATTTGGTCAGACTTAGTTATATGGTTTCGAGTAACTAATCCTCAGTGAACAATTATTAACATCAAGTAACTATTGTTAATACAAATAATTTGTAGTTTCATAGTATAAAGTAGTCCTATCTAATACGAATAATTTTCAAACAGATCTATTTTAGCCATAGATGAAACACTAACAAGTGAACCTCTCTGTGACAGTGGACATGGGAGTAATGGCAATAAAGGGGTAATCAACACTCCCAAGAGCATCAGAGCTCGGGCCTCGCCATCAGATGCATTTTATTGTCATACCCAAAAAATCTCTTTCTGAAGTGGGGCGGTATTACCTTTCTGCAGAGGGTACAATCTATGTAGGTTCTAAGCCCCCCAAACAGGGAAGTAGTTAGTTTTGACTTCCCATAATGCAATGAATTTGTTTAAATTTATATGAATAAAAGACTTTGGCAAAAAAAAATGATAGAAACCTTTCCAGCAATCAGCCATAAAAACACAGCGATAACAGCAACATAAATGTTAGGTACAGCAACGAAAACTCAAATATAAATATAACCTACCTTCGTCTTTCACGTAAGAATAAACTGCTTTAAAGCCTTTTTTCTCCTCCATGTCATCCGTTTTGAAACGTAACCAAAGGTATCGACTGACTGAGTGGTAAACTGGAGGTGCAAATTTACCACAAATTCGCTCCAGCAACGGCGAATAACCGAACGGTCCATCTCGTATCTCAAGATAATCATATTTGCATTTGGACGTTTTTTCCAATTCAAAATAATGAAGATCAAGATCAATGGTGTAACCTTTGGGAGCTGCAAAATAAAATAAATAACAACACTATCATTAAATTGCATATCATTTACAAATCATCTTAATATGTCATAATTACCTATTTATATAAAACACAAGTGACTTTATATAAGGCCAGGGAAACTGGGGTTCAATCCCAGATTGAGTCATACCAAAAACTCAAAAAATGATACTCCATGCCTCGTTGAGGCACCACTGGTGGTGTAATGGTTAGCGAGCTAGTCCAGAAAACCTGCACGTGTGAGTTCGAGTCTCATTGGGTGCCCTATTCATATGGACCTACGCCACATCAAAGACAAAAAAACTTAGTAAATTACTACTTCATGCCTCCTAGCTTAACATTCAGCATTATAACGTACGGATCAAGGGCAAGTGGAGCAATCCAGGGAAAGGAGTAGTGACCTTCCCTACAACTCAGTGTAGTAGCTATTGAAAAGAGAGCCTTTTGGTCATCCTCGATTATATATATATATTATTTCTTGGATAGAAATAATATATATATATATATATATATATATATATATATATATATATATATATATATATATATTATTTCTTGGATAGGAACTGCCGCCACAACATCGCAAAATTTTTTGCTAAAATGTTATCTTCTTTCTTAGGAACGATTACCAATTTTCTCCAGTGGTTTAGCCAATAAAATAAATAATATAAATATTGAAAACAAATCTCCAACCATTCCCAATACAAAATTATTATACTCCAATATTTTTATAAATAATTATATTAAATGTTTAGAGAATCACCTCAAGAAAACTAATATTACATTACCTTTAACTGTTAATAAAATGATGAAAAATTTGCACTGGTTTTTGGTTTTTATTTTTTCGGTATAATGGAATGTTTTATAAACAAAAATTTCGTTTAACCATAGATTAACCTGTTTCTGGAGTCGTTGCATGCCTATTTCTTGAATTTCATTAATATACCATAAAAGAAAGACACATTTTTTTCAATTTATCTCCTTATTTAGTCATATTTAATACAAAAATAATTAGTTTTTATCGATTATTTTTTTACATGTACATTCCCTCTTAATAGTTATTCAATAACATTTCTAGTCATAATTCTTCCAAAAGTACTGCTATGCTATAGAGTAAAGAAAAGATAAAGGGAGTGAAGAAAAAAAAACTGAGAGTAGAACAGAAGTGTTATATATATATATATATATATATATATATATACGTGGTGCCTTCAATAAGTTTCGAGACTTTTTTTGTACAGGCATTTAAAATTGTCCTAGACTCTTGAAAATTCACTATGTTATTGCTATACATCTTATGAGATGACTGACCAATTTTTATGTTTTCAGCTTCAAGTGAACAGCTATAGCAGCAATTGGAATACATCCTACTAAAGCCTGATTGTCACAGATGGTAAATTTCAAAAATGCAATCTGGACGTGAGGACACTTTAGAAGAACGATATTCAATAAAATTCTGTTTTAAACTTGGAAGAAATGCCACAGAAAAGTATGGAATGCTTCAGACTGCTTTTCGACCATTTTGCATGGATCGAGCATCAGTTTTTGAGAGACATAAGAGATTCAAGGAAGGCAGGGAGTCTGTGAGGGATGATGAGAGGTATGGGAGGTGTAAGGAAGTCAATACACCAGAGTTGATTGGCCAAAGGGTTAGGGTTAGGGTTTGTGTTAAGCTTTTAAGGGAGTTCAGGAAGAGATTCGGTTGGAAGAGGCCAGCACTCTTCAAATCGGGTCAGTGGCATTTCCATCAGGACAATACACCAGTCCACAACTCCATCCTTGTCACAGACTATTTGACCAGGATGGGCATCAAGACAATTTCTCAGCCTTCCTATAGTCCAGACCTTGCTCCCTGTGACTTTTGGTAATTCCCTCAAAGGCTGTCGTTATGAGACAATTGAGGAGATGAAAGAGGCTGAGACGAAGGTCATTGACACGCTCACACAAGAGGACTTCCATGGGGCCTTCCCGAAGTTTTTGGAACGGTACAACAAGTGCATTGCAGCCGGAAATGATTACTTCGAAGGGGACTAGATTTTCATGTGTGTACTATCAATAAAAGTGCCCATACAAAAAAAGTCTGGAAGCGTATTGAAGGCACCTTGTGTATATATATATATATATATATATATATATATATTGTTTAGTTTGCTTAAGTCTGGTTTCTCTGTTTTCTAGTAGATCAAAGTTCATCCTCATAGAGTAGTAGTAGTATTAGTAGTTTTTAATCCAAAGCTGGAGAATAAGGGAGTCCATGCCATGCCAAGGATATTAGTCTGAAAATAAACGTAACAGCGTGGCTGAAGTTCGAACTCGCTTACAACGATATCACAGTTCAGTACGTTAACCACTACGCCATGCCGAAGTCTAGATAGTCCCGATTCTTACTATGGTCTCCAGTTGTTCCAGTCCCCTTTCCAAACCTTTGAGGACCGTTCCAAGGGCACCAATTATTATCGGTATCCCTGTCACCCTCACGTTCCACAGATTTTTTAGTTCTATTGCCAGGTCTAAGTATATTGAAAACATTGATTTGATTTAAATCACAAATTTTGAAAATAATCAAATTTCATCATTAAATAACCCATTCGGTGTTGATATGCAGTTAGACAAATAAACGAAACTTAACCAAACCATACATCCGGAGCACTCACCCATACACACATAAGTAATTTGGACTACCAGTTGGAACTGGATGTAGTACTCATGTATAGCCGCTACTTTTTTGAGCAGTTAGAATAAGCTTCCCTTATTTGCCAAAACTGTTTATTAATTGAATTTTCCGAACTATATATATATATATATATATATACTGAGAAAGAAGGAGAGAGAAAGAGAGGAGGGGAGGACTTGTGCTTGTGTACATATGTGTGTTTTCGTGTATGAGTCAAAAGGTTAATAGAACCAAGTGATATCGAAGTGGGCAGGAAGATAACAGGATAGTGTTTATTCTTTCCCTCAGGTTCCCTTAACGAATTTGATGAACGGAACAAATCTGCTCGAACGGCAGGTTGAGAGATTCAAAACGGCTTATTACTTACAAACATATACACACATACATACACGCACATATACCCACAAATACACACACAAACACGCTTATACACAAATACAGATGCATGCGCGCCACACTCACAAACACGCCTTGATGAAGTTTTGCAAGAACATATATAAAGAAACACAACTTCAAGCTCAAAGCTGGAATGATTGATAGCTTCTTATTTGGATTCGCAACAGCTGTGGTCATTTCATCTCAAAAATTTTGCTTACAATTTTGACCTCTCGTCATCTTTTTTGCTGGGTTAATCTTTAAGCGGAATACTTCGTACTTTCACTTACTCTATTTATCTGGGCTAACTGTAGAAAATACGTATACATAATGTTTGAGAATAGATTTTTTTGTTCACAACAAATACCTTTGAGCAGGCATCGAGGAAAATGCATTTACCAATCAGCTTTAACTGTACATTAATTATTCACACTACTCTTTTTCTGTCTGTCGGTATATATCGACATCTCTCTCTCTCTCTCTCTCTCTCTCTCTCTCTCTCTCTCTCTCTCTCTCTCTCTCTCTGTGCGGCGTGACTTGGAAAAATTATACCATTTATTTAAATGATTTACTTCAGTTTGTTTTAGTTATATTCTATGAAGCCAGAATGTTAAGCGTTAAAATAAAAAAAAAGTTTTGTGTCCAATCTTTTATTTGTTTAGTTACTGCTAAATAAAAAAAAGCGTAAGTGAATATCCCCAAAGTGGGCTAATTCTATGATTTTTGCCGGGTGTCGTTTAACTGGATTGGTTTGGGTTCTTTGTTTAATGGCATATCAAACTCTGTGGGTTATTAAATACCAAAATCATTCCTGTAGAAGAAGAGTAGTTGTGCAATTTATCCCATAGTTGAAGGGGATAAGAAAGTACATATATTTCCAAAAGGTATTAGCTCGAAAGGGAACGTCATAGCCTGACTGGAGTTTGAACTTGCTTACTACGATGTTGCAGGCCAGCTCGTTAACCAATACAACACAGGGCCTCTCTCAAGTTTAACCGGAAACCATGATTGTTAGACTGACTTCTGAATTAAGTGACCCAACAAGGTTTAGCGTGCCATAATGTCTGTCAATCAACCGAAATAAGCTAAACTCGTTTATAATGTAAAATGTGTATTTGCTTGTTCGTGCGTGTGTAGACGTGTGAGTGTGTGGGTGGGTGTCTGTTTCCATGAAAATTTATGTCAACAAAAATATCGTTTCAAGAGCGATATAGTGGTATTTAACGAGGCCGTTGTGGAAATGGAATCTAGTGGACTTTGGTATCGATGACTTGAAGGTTTGTCTTCGTATATTTTTTGTATCTGAGAATCAAAACACACTAACATAATTATTTGCGTGTGTAGAACACAATCTGCATCCTTAGAGCCCAGAGAATGCATTATAGTTCAATATTTCCTCGTGCTAAACAATGTAAGACAACTCACGGCCAATTAACAACATATTTATTGCCATAGTAAACTTGAGGGAATGAATACAGAAATGACCTGAAATACTAAAAGAGTCTACCATATATCGTCCGATTGAAGAGTATATTAGTAGAAGTTAAGAATCCATAATAGTATGGAAGTTTCTGAGAGAAGTCTTACAAAGTTTGTAAAGACGATAGCTCCCCTTGTCGAGGGATAAACACAATTTTGATTGTCGTGGCAGGAACGAAGAGAGAGAGAAGGAAGAGAGAGATTGACTTTGCCGCACTGTTTTATATTCTACTTTGGTCACGCCATCAAGTAGCCTTTAGAATTAGCATTTGGAAAGGAAGGGATGTAACCCCAACAGATGTAATCCCTACGCCGTATAGACGAAGCGTGTCTTAAGAAGGAATTGGCAAATGACTGCTGTCTCTTGATTCGCCAACATCGTCTGAATTTACGCTATCCGTTTGACCCTCAGTTGACTTTTCAATCCAACGACAGTTTTGCAAACCACAAGACAAGAGTCACAGACAAACAGAGAGATGACTCTTGATGTTACGTGATTCGGTATTTGGAGAGGATTTTTGGGTACTGCTAAGTGCCTTTTCAAACTGGACCAAGATTTGCCGACTTCCCTGCAAATGACCCAATGCCTACACACATACATACATCATCCATACACATGTTGATGTATGTGTATGCACGTTTGTGCATGTGTGTGTGTGTGTGTGTTGCTGCACTTTGAGTAGATTTTTAAAAACCAAATCGAACAGATTACAAAGATGTAACAAGTAACTTGCTTATTTGATGCTCCGTAGCTTACCATTATATATATATATATATATATATATATATATATATATATATATATATACCCAACCCCTCCGATTGGGCAGGATATGACACAAGGTCAATTTTTAAGCGCAGTTTAACAGGTTTCAATTCAGAGTTTTCCCCCTCCTAGACTAGTTGCCTCACCAAGGCTGAAGAACCTAGTCTGCCCTACTACTTACTCATAGCTGGAGGGAGAATAATTGGATTCATACTTTTTCCAAGGGTATTAGTGCTCTGTGAAATGCAATCAGTCTCGTTCAGGATTTGAACTCGTGCTGCCGTATCCATTTCATACGACGATAACCATTACACCACGGGCACCTCCTATATATATATATATATATATATATATATATATATATATATATATATAATTCAAACATGTGGAGTATGGGCTCACATCCTCACTACGTAAGTGATGCTACTGCGGTTTCAATATCGAGTAGGGTTTTATATTTTACAGAGTTGAGTCTGACATGCACCAGATTTTCTTTTTTGTCTTTCTCATAGACTAGTTGCTTGACAATAATACAAAACCCAGTTTGCTTTACCATTTTCCCCATAAGAATGTGTATATCAATTCCTCTGCACGAGAAGTATGTGACAGAAGATTAATTTGTAAGCAGAGTTTCTAAAATTTGAATTCGGAGTTTTCCTTTTCTTCGTGCCAGTTGCTTACCTTTCCCAAGAGCATAAGAGCGATGTGAAATGCAAATAGTCTCGTTCAGGATTCAATTGAGGGTTACCGTGTTTTTTTTTCTACAACAGTAACCATTACAGTATGAGCGCCTTCATTATATATATATATATATATATATATATATATATATATATATATGTACAGGGTGGAACGATAAAATTGTCACCCTAGAAAAGGCGATATGATTCCATTTCCGTTTAATGAAAACCGGTTTTCTTTTTTTGCTGCAGACCATCTACTAGTTGCCCACTTGTGTACAAATCCCAAGAGCGATAGGAGCCTTCTATCATGTCTGAAAGTGACACAATGTTCAACGGGCGAGATCGGAGATGCGCCGCTGTACAACTCATGCTCTCTACCGATCCAAGTTATGACAACAGGACCATTGCCATTACCCTCAAAATGCAAATCCGAACAGCTCAACGCTTGAGGGCACAGCTCAACGCATCGGACGACCCTTTGAACGGCTACGGTTATGGTCTTTGGCGTGGTTTCAAGTGAGGGCCACATCATGCCACCTCACATCTTCGAAGTCGGCTTAAAAATCAACACCAAAGTGTACCTGGATGTGCTGAAGAGTGTGGTGATCTCCTGGTACAATCAGGTAGCCGGTGGCAGTAGAACTCGGCGCCGGCCCACAAGTCCAACGAGACCTAGGCTTGGCTTCAGAAGGAATGCTACAACTTTGTACCCTTCTCTCACTGCCCCCCCCCGACCCGAACCGGCTGGACTACTTCGTTTGGTCACACGTAGAGATTATCACCAACATGACCTCCCACAACACCAAAGCCAGCCCGATCGCCGCCATCCGCCGAGTATTCGCCGAGCTCCAGCTGGCGCTTGTGGAAAAGGCATGCTCCCAGTTCCGGATCCGTATCGAGGCGGTGATTGAAGCTGAAGGCAGCTACATTGAATAGATGTCAGCTCGACTACATAATCAAGTTATCTGAATTGATTTTTTCAATAAAAGTTTTAAAATAAAGCTGTAGTGTTGTTTCTTTAGGACGACAATTTTATCGTTCCACCCTGTATATATTATACAACTATGTGAAATACAGGGCCACACCCTCACCACGCCAGTTATGTTACTGCGGTTTCAATTGCAAGAGAAGTTTTATTTTTAACTAAGTTGAGTTTTACATCCACCAGATTTTCTTTTGTGTCTTTCTCCTAGATTGATTGCTTATACTACAGAACCCTGCTGGCTCGACTATTTTACCCATAAAGAGATTTATTCATGCTTCATAACAGCATAACAGCATATTAAAAGCGTCTTCCCTCGGATTTTAACTCGACTCGCTTAGTCCATTGTCCACACCAATAATAATTACGCAATCCATACTTCCCCCCCCCACTCTCTCTCTCTCTCTATCTCTCTCTCTCTCTCTAAATATATATATTCAACTCTTTCGCCACGAGCAGGATGTCAATTTTCAAGCGAAGAAAAGCTGGTTTGAATTCAGAGTTTTCTTTCTCCAAGACTGGCTGCTTTATTAAGGTTAAAGTACCCATTATGCCCTACTATTAACCCTTAATCGGTGGGAGAGAAAAGATGGGTTCATGCCTTTCCCAAGAGCTTTAACGCAAAGTAAAATGCAAAATTCTGCGTCTATTTCCTCTCACGATAACCGTTACACTAATCAAACTATCTTTTTATGTGTGTGTGGGTAAGTGTGCATGTGTGTGTGTGTGTGTGTGTGTGTGTGCGTAAGTGTGCATATATGTGTTTGTGTGTGTGTGTGTGTGTGTGTGTGCGTAAGTGTGCATATATGTGTTTGTGTGTGTGTGTGTGTGTGAAAGAGAGAGAGAATATTTACATGTATATCATTAAATGCCTTCGTGTATACTCTTCTATCAACTGATACACACCAAAGTATCTATTCATCTGTATATATATATATATATATATAGGTATCTCTCAAAATCACGATATGCGTTTATGTTTTCATATATATATATATATATATATATATATATATATATGTGTGTGTGTGTATTTGTGTGTTTGTGTGTGTGTGTAACATGTGCCTGCTTTTACCTTTCCATCCAAACAAGTCTATAGTATACAAAATGGCCATCCCAACTGACAGATTATACAGATTTGTGAGCAGTTAACAGTCCTCTCCTTTCAAACTTCTATCTTGTTTACATGACAGTAAATAAGTAATAAATGAAATGTCCCAGTAGAAAATATGACGCGTGTGTTTTGTGTAGGGGGGGGGTCCAATTCAGTTTTGAGTGAGGGCAAGGCTCTTCTAAAGCCCGGTAGGAAGAGGTGGGAAGATGAAACGTCGGGACTGGCGGCAGAATGAATCAACGAAAAACGCCAAATTCATTATATTTTACGACGTGTCAAGATGGTTACGTTTACATTTCTTTTTCCTATAAATGCCCTTATTTGCAGCCCCTTCTAAAGGCTGGAAACAGGGACTGACCAATTGATAGTTACATATGAGTCCGGATAGTCTTTAAGGGTGATGAACGTAGGGTGGGTTGAATCGAGAAAATTTGCAGTTTTTATTTCCGCTTCTTTTGATGGCTGACACGCGCCAAATCAAGATAGATTTTAAGTGAATACGCATGCGCATTGTTGTTGTTTATTTATTTTGTTTTTATTTTATTTTTTGCTTTTTTATTTATTTATTTAATTTTTTTTTATTTTTTATCTTTTGCATGTGCACCAGGAATAATTTCCTTGCGAACTGACGAAGAAATAAAAAAAAAATTGACATGTATGAAGTTTTTAAGTTACCGGAAAATAATATCATCTTCACTAAAGGTTTAAAAAGACATGGTTAGTTCGATGGTTTTATAGCATACCAACCTTTGTTGGGTTATTTGATCAAAAATCAGTCTTACCTTTTCTTGCAATTATACGTTCTCAAATAACGAATGATTTGAATTTTTTGTAAACAATTATAACATCAGTTTCTTTGTTTAATGCCATATCAATCTTCATGGGTCAGTTAATGCCCAAACCATTCTTGTAGAATAATAGTTGTGATACTATTTAACCCAAAGTTGTGAGGGTAATGCTGTTCATACGTCTCCTAAAGATACTAGTCCAAAAGTGATAGCGTGACTGAAATTTGAACTCACTTACTTTGAGGTTGAAGTCAACCCCTTTTAGCCATTATGCAAGTCATAAGGTATGTAATTCAGATGATTTTTACACAGTTGTATGGATTCAAGTTACAAGTTTTATTTAATGATAATCATTTGTTTGCTGTTTTAAGGTATCAAGTATTCCTATCTAATATAAATAATTTGCTCACAGCTAAATAGTATCAAGTATTCCCATTCAAAATTAGTAATTTTGAAACAGATCTATTTGATCCAAAGACAGAACCCTAACAGGTACTAAAACTTCGGGTCTGAGAGTATCAGAAGTGAAAAGGTTATGTATCTACTCCAGTCCCCTGCCACGGATTGATGATGAAACAAATTTTAATTTCTAGCAGAGTACAAATGGAATGGATTCAAATTTTTCTTCTTCGAGACTATTTGCCTAATCCAGATTAAAGAATGCTATGTTACCTAGTATTCTTTTTGACTGTTTTTCATTATCCAGCTAAAAGAACCCAATGTTCCCTTATATTATTCGAGATTGTTTGCCTTATCCAGTTGAAATAACCCAATGTTCCCTAATATTTTTCGACACTGTTTGCCTTATCCAGCTGAAATAACCCAATTTTTCCTACTATTCTTCGAGGCTGTTTGCCTTATCCAGCTGAAAGAACACAATGTTCCTTCTATTCTTCAAGACTTTTTGCCTTATCCAGCTTAAAAAAAAACAATATTCCGTATAATTCTTAGAGACTTTTTGCCTTATCCAGCTGAAAGAACCCAATATTCCGTATTATTCTTAGAGACTTTTTGTCTTATCCAGCTGAAAGAATCCAATGTTCCCTACTATTCTTCAAGACTTTTTGCCTTATCCAGCCTAAATAACGCAATGGTCACTACTATTCTTCGAGACTGTTTAGCTAATCTCGCTTAAAGGACCGAAAGTCGATTACTATTATTCGAGGTTGTTTGCCTTATCCAGCTGAGTGAACACAATTTTCCCTATTATTCTTCGAGACTTTTTGCCTTATTCAGCAAAAGAACCCAATCTTCCCTACTATTCTTCGTCACTGGTTGCTTTATCTAGCTTAAAGAACCCAATGTTCACTACTTTTCTTCGAGACTGTTTACTTTATCTAGCTTAAAGATCTAGTGATCCCGACGATTTCCTCGTTGCAGGAGAAAGGATAAAAATAGATTCATGCCTTTTATTAATGTATAAACACGAAGTCAGTGATAAAGAGCACCGTCCATGATTTCAGCTCGAATCGCTGTTTATTTCCAAATACATTAACCGTTCTCCACGTGAAAAAAGCCACACTCCTCATAGCTTCAGAATAGGAACCTCACCGTTATATGCAAATTTTGTGTTTTTCTAAAGATATCTATTTGGAAGGTGTGTCTTACAGCTCTTCAAGGGATACAGTCTAATATCATCATCTTGGTTGTTATTCTAGTCGCAACAATACTGAAGAGTTATTATTTTTATTATTTGTTTGTTATGCCTCCTAGTGCATCTCCTCTTTTTACTATCTTTTCCCGTCAATCTCAAAAAAATAATCTTTGCACCGAAAAATATACTATTAATACAATATATCATATATACAGATAAAATTTTGTTAACTAATTCATCCGATTGTTCTCAAAAATACCTTCTTAAATATTTTTCTTCCCATTTTTTTTTTTAAATGGGAAGAAAAATCATTGAATCTAATCTCGAATGCTTTTACACTATTGTTGTTTTTTTATCTAATTAGCC
>OY757915.1:20360800-20450800 GCA_963585895.1 Sepioteuthis lessoniana | reverse complement strand
GCATAGAACCCAAAATGGAAAACATCCTTAGGAAAAACCAAAATGGCTTCCGGAGAAATAGATCCACAACCTCACAAATACTGACCATCCGTAGAATCCTGGAAGGCGTTCAGGCAAAAAACTTACAGGCGACATTACTATTTGTCGACTTTACCAAGGCCTTCGATTCCATACACAGAGGGAAGATGGAGCAAATCCTACTAGCTTACGGCCTACCAAAAGAAACCGTAGCAGCGATAATGATTCTCTACAGAAACACCAAAGTAAAAGTACGTTCACCAGATGGAGACACGGAATACTTCGACATTGTTGCAGGAGTACTACAAGGAGACACACTAGCCCCGTACCTCTTTATCATCTGTCTAGACTATGTGCTTAGGACTTCGATCGACAAAATCAGAGAAAATGGCTTTGAGCTGACTAAGAGAAGAAGCAAAAGGTACCCCGCAAAAACAATCACGGACGCCGACTACGCTGATGACTTGGCGTTACTAGCGAATACGCCTAATCAAGCAGAGACACTACTACATAGTCTGGAACGAGCTGCAGCTGGCATTGGCCTACATGTCAATGCAAACAAAACCGAATATATGTGTTACAACCAAACAGGCAACATTGCCACACTAGACGGAGCCTCTCTGAAACTAGTCGACAAATTCACCTACCTAGGAAGCAGCGTCTCATCAACCGAGAAGGACATCGACACACGACTGACGAAGGCATGGACAGCTATCGATAGGCTCTCGATCATATGGAAGTCGGACCTAACAGATAAAATGAAACGCAGTTTCTTCCAGGCAGCGGTTGTGTCGATACTGCTATATGGATGCACCACATGGACGCTTACGAAGCGGCTGGAGAGGAGGCTGGACGGAAATTACACAAGAATGTTGAGAGCAGTATTAAACAAGTCCTGGCGACAACACCCCACGAGACTCCAACTATACGGACACTTGCCCCCCATCACAAAAACTATACAAGTTCGACGAACCAGACACGCAGGACACTGCTGGAGAAGCAAGGACGAGCTCATAAGCGATGTACTCCTGTGGACCCCCACTCATGGATGTGCAAGAGTGGGACGACCAGCACGAACTTACATACAGCAGCTATGTGAGGACACGGGTTGTAATCCTGAAGACCTGCCGGTGGCGATGAATGATAGGGAGAAATGGCGAGAGACGGTCAGGGATATCCGCGCAGGCGGCGCGACATGATGATGATGATGATGATGATATATATATGTATGTATGTATGTATGTATGTGTGTTTGTGTGTGTGCGTGTGTGTGTTAGATTCCGCTAATAGACAAATGGATAAATATATGAATTAGCCGGGATAGAGTTGTTGACCAGGTACTTTAAACAGACTGAGATAGATAGATAGATAGATAGATAGATAGATAAGGAGAGAGTGTACTTCAGCTATATAATATTTCTTCACAATCAAACTATATTCTTTTGGCGCCAAATTAATATCATCATAAGCAGTTCAAGAAACGTTCTGCTTTTTGGGAATGCACCCATTATATTTTGTTTGGAAGAGAAAGCATTGCGGGAATCCTTCAATTTATTAGGTTCAATCAAATGGTCGGAATATTTACCGAGAAAGGCCGCTTTAAATGCGAAACAAAACACTTCCGGTTCTCGCTTGCGCGCCATTTATAACAACAAATCATGCATTCCACGCATGCGCAACAAGCTGTACATTGTTGGAAGCTCTCATATTCTTTTGGATGGGATATTCTGATCACTCGACACGCCCCTGAAATACATTATATTTCTCGGTCATATCTGTACTAACCTAGATCCTTCATTTTTGTTTTTTGTTTGTTTTTTTTTGTTTTTTTTTTCTCACTCTTTTTATTTATCTATTTTTGTTTGGGTGGAGTATGTATATATATTTGTGTGTGTGAGTATGTGTGGAATGGTTGGGAGAAATAGGATAATTATTTGAGATATCATGAATATTTTGTTCAATACCATAAACGAACCATTACAGTATTTACTGGTCCACCTTAAGATGTACGACGACAGCATAATTTTTTCTATCTAATAGAATGAGAACAAATGAAGTCTTTGGTTTAGTTTCGTTTGGGTTCTTTGTTTAATGGCATATCATCCTCTGTGGGTTATTTAATGCAAAAGTAATGCTTGTAGAAAAACTGATGTAGTACTGCTTAACCAATTGCTGGAGGGATAAGGGGATTTATACCTTTCCCAAGGGTATTAATCAGAAAGTGAACATAGTAGTGCGACTGGAGTTCGGAATCCCTTACTCCAGCACTTTAACCCCTACACCACGGAGAAAGCCCCCCACCCAGATTTTTTATCCATCAACCAAAATATTACATAAAGTTATTTCTGTTATCTGTTAGTAAGGTTTAAGTTCATTCCTAACCACGAACAATACTAAAAGTTTCATTAAATGTGGCTAGCTGGTGCTTGTTCCCTAACAGAATTGTCATTCATTTCCGTATATTTATTCCAAATGCTTTTTCAGTCCTACTAAAAGGTTTAATCTGCCTGTTAACAAATAACTTCAGACTTATAAATAGGGTTCATAAGGAAAATATACGAATATCAAAAATAAGACTGAGTAACATTGACGACCAAGAGTCGCCACTGATATATATATACATATATATATATATATATATATATATATATATATATATATATATATATTAGAAATATCATGACTAGAAAATCTGGCAAACACCTACAGGCGACATACGGAACACTGAACAACTTTTTCGATCTTATTGGGTCTCATCAGCAGTGCACCACGGGAGATCAAACCAACAATCACAGTAGGCAGAAGCCGAAACTCTACCCCTGGGCCACCGGTTCATCTCATTCGATGCCGAATTAACTACTTATGGTGACAATGTGCGACCTAATGTGTCGCATGTCGGTGTTTGCCGGATTTTCTAGTCATGATAATTCTAATAAAACATTAATTCCTCCATTTAAATATAATATAATTCTATTTCCTGCACATGAGGATAACGTTATGTGGATTCATAACACCAACTTGGGAAGAGGTGGCCGCGTCCTCTGTCGGGAATACGTACCTTCAAGACACTTTAGGTCAAGTGGTCGCACATTGTCACCGCTTATATGTGACATGAACCGGTGGCCCAGTGGTAGAGTTTCGTCTAGTGTGGTTGTTGGTTCGATCTCCAGTGGTGGAGATTACGGTGTGCACTGCTGATGAGACCCATTAAGGTCGAAACAGCAGTTCAATGTTCCGTATGTCGCATGTAGGTGTTTGCCAGATTTTCTAGTCATGATAATTCTAATATAACATTAATTCCTTCATTTAAATATTATATATATATATATATATATATATATAATTGGAAGAAAAACTCAACGGACCATCATTTGGCTATAATGAATTCATTTCAGCTGGCCAATTATAAAAGCAACTAACCTCTTCAGATATATCCGTCACAAAATGGAAAGAGAAGTTTACAACAATGACCTACTGAAATAATTTTATTAAAGAAAAATGACGGTCAGTTGAGAACTACATAAATTTGCTCTGGATGATATTGATAGATTAATAAATAAAAACCATACATTGGGCACTCCTGGAGATTTATAAGAATCCTCTTATAAATTATCAATTTCAATAATTCCACACCCATCTTCTCTGGATAATTTAAAAATATATATTTAAAAAAATAGTTACAATAGTTAAAACGCTGTATTGTACTTTTGCAATATACACAATCCCTGATGATGGCCCGAGCGGGGTCCAAACGTACTTGGGGATCAATTAATTACGGAAAATTTATAAGCCAATACTAGCCGGGTATTATCAAATCCATATAGTGATATGAAAAGATTGAAAAAATATGTTGTCAAAAGTTGTCCACAATATATATATATATATATATATATATATAAGTTATCGATTATGTCAGTAATGCGTTCTTTAATAAACAATCCCTACCTTCTCAATTTCCAATGCCTTTCTTTTGTAAAATTATTAGCAATGCATTTATATTATACATAAAAAGCCATATTCTATAAGTTATGCTTGTATTAATTCCTTAACAATAAAAAATAATTTTTCCTAACTCCCCACTCTGTATTTGTTCGTTTTTATCCAACCCATTCACAGGGGCGCAGTATGTGATTAATGGACAATCTTTAAACAAAGTAAAGTTGGTTTGATTCCAGAGTTTTCTTTTACTAGACAGGTTGCCAAATCAAGGTTCAATAACTTAGTCTTTTCTACTATTAACTCATGGCTAGAGGGACAAGACATGGATTCATGCCTTTCCTAAGGATATTAGCGGGATATGAAAAGCCAACAACGTCGTCCAATTTTTGACATTTATTTCCTACGACAATAACCAACACGCTACGTGCACCTCTTTTATCATTTGTATCATATACTCCAGACATGGGCAACCTTTTCCGAGGTTCGAGCCGCATGAAACATGACTCATCATCAGACGGGCTGCACAACAAAGAAATTTCAAAACAATTTCATGTTGAAGGTAACGTAAATATTTTCAGTACGGAAGACCATACGTGTAAGCCTTAGAAATGGAGAAAAGTGGATTGTTTTCTCTTCGGTAAAAAGATCTTTTCTATAAAAATTGACATTTTTGATGGGCTTTTCAGAAAGCACAGCAAGTTTTAGTTTGTCAATGACTGACATAAACTGCACCTATATAGTAAACTATTTGCAATGGCTTCCCATTGATAATCACTGGCAATTGATTTCCATTATTTATTTCTCCTAGATTGTTAATGCATATTATCCAAACTGTATATTAAATCTAAATACTATAAGTAGTATGTGACTCGACATCTAACTTAATAGCCAATGAAGGCGGTCTTTAAGCGAATAATAATAATACTGGCGTCCTGCCAAGACCACTAAAAGCTAAGATAAACTCTAACAAACTTCCATCAAAGTCCATCCCACTGAGATGTATCTATTTTTTAACCCCCAAATATTGTTTATACACCCTTCCTTTTTAAACGAAGGGCCGCATGGCAGCACCCCACCTCGTAACACACCGGCGTCCCAAGGGTTCGTACCCAGAGATGGACTACACCCATTAACCTGACCTTGATTACGTGAGGATACGTACGTGTGCTAATTACTCTGCGCGCAGAGTGGAGGCATTCGGCGTTTCATTATCTGCATGACACGTGACTGCCTGGCGAGCAGAAATGACACACGATTTATAGTTTGAGAGCCTATTAAGATGCAGATGGGGGAAGGGTGACGAATGTATATTTCGGGAAGAGATAAATTATTAGCGAAGCGTGTCATATGGAAACTAAAATGCCTCGTCAGTTGTCTATTTATCAAAACATACACCAGATCTCTCTCTCTCTATATATATATGTATATATATATATATATATATATATATTCTCAAAAATCCTAAAATTGGTAAACTCACAGCAACAACAAAAATATAATGTTAGATAACATCTAAAACAGTCACAAAACCACAATGAATATATATATATATATATATATATATATATATATATAACGCTACGTATGAACAAAACACAGTAGAGAAATCGACAAAAACTTGTATCCTCACCTCCAAGAAAGGCGACCTCGGAATCACGAAGAGCAACAGAGACATAATCTTCACTGCTATAGATAAGTTTTTTAATGGCATCCTTCTCAATCTCATTCAACCCGAAGTCGAGAAAATTCTAAGGAAAAATCAGAATGGCTCTCGGAGAAATTGACCCACAATGAAGGCATTTGATTCTATTCACAAAAGGAAAGATGAAGCAAATACTAGCATATGGTCTTCCAAAAGAAAATGTTATCGCTATAATGAGGCTTTGCAAAAAGAAAAAGCTGTAGTTCGCTAACTCGATGGTGACACCGACTTCTTCGACATTGTTGCTGGCATCTTTCAAGGAGAGACATTAGAATTATATGTTTATAATCTGCCTATATTTTATACAACGAACTTCAGTAGATTTAATTTAAAATATCGTTTCACATGAGCAAAGTTAAGAAGCAGATATTATCGCGCAGAAACTATGATAGAAATAGACAATACAGATGATCTAGCTCTCCACGCAAATATATCTGTCCAAGATGAATCTCTGCTGTAAAGCCTGGAACAAGCAGCTGGTGGCATTGTCTCTTTTAATGAATAAGATAGAACTAATTTGTTTTAAACAAGAAGGAGCCATCTCTACTTTAAGGGGCAAACCTCTGAAATTAGAGATGTCAAAAGAGACACAGGGAAGGCGTGGACAGCTATTGACATGTTTTCGAGCAGATGAAAATTTAATCTCTCTGATAAAATAAAACGGGATTTCTTCCAAACAGTGGCTGTGTCTGTACTACTATATAGTTGCACGACGTGGACTCTAATGAAAAGCTTGGAACAAAGGCTAGATGGGAACTACACACATAGAATATATTAAATCAAATGTTTGTATATTTGTGCAAATTCAGGATTGATTTGATCTAGTCAGTTTTATGGAGTATTAACATTTGTAGATTATCCAATGGTAAATCCTCTTTATACAATATATTAAATATATTGGATTTGTAAACGAATTTTGTTGATAACCTTTTAAACAAGACTGAGCTCATTTTTATAAACAGTTTAATGGTTCCAAGTATTGCTATGTATCACTAACAATTCAATTAGACACCAGTCATTTATTTACACACGGTTAAATGGTCAAGCAGTTCTATTTCTAACAATTCAATTTCATTTGTTTGCATACAGTTTAAATGTCAAGCAATGCCATTTGACCCACAGATAGGACCCAGTAAGGTGCTACCAATCCGGGCCAAAAGCTCCAGCGTTATTGAAGCCTCACCATCATACTATTTACAATTGGGCGGCGGTGTAGTCGGTGTATTCTACAGCTTTAGCCGACTGTGCAAGCAAATTCTAGGGAAAATTAGTAAAAAGCTATTAAAATTAACTTGTTTAACTTGTCTGTCTCCATCCATTAAGTCGCTTTTTATCTATCTATCTATCTATCTATCTATCTCCCATTCTAATCATATCTATCTGTATATCGACATATCTATGTCAGTCTGTTAATATCAATCTACTTTTGTCTATTACAATCTATCTTTCTTAGTCTCTCAAAAAATATATATTTATATATATATATACCATATTCTGTTCATATCTATCTCTCAAGAGACATCTATCTATCGATCGATCTGCCTCTATTTATATATCTATCTCTACATCACAACCAGGCCATATCTATCTATCTATCTATCTATCTGGGAAAAGATATTTGCTAATAGGTCTATCTATCTCCATAACTTTTTCTCTTTATATCTATTTATCTGAAAATGTCTATCGATTGATCTACCTCATTCTATTCCTATCTATCTATCTATCTATCCCAACCAAGTTATATCTATCTCCTGTCTTTCTATCTCTCAATACTTTATTTAATTATTTGGAAACTAGCCAGCTCACAAATTCCATGCGAAAATAAGATATTTGATCCTAAACTGAAACAAACTCAAGAAGCATTAATGTTTCCTTTAACTTGTAATCCGAACATGTTTATTAAAGAAGCTACGTGGAGCATGTGTTTTAAATCTATAAATAATAGACACGTTTGCGTGAATATTTCGAAAGCTTGTCTAAGGCAGTTGGATGTTTCGTTCCACAAACAAGGATGCGACTTTTCATGCACCCTAATCGAACATGAAATCTTTTCTGATTTTTGGGATATTCTTGACGCAAATAATTCACTTCTCGGTAGCTATATATAGTCATAATTTTGTACATTGATAAAGAAACAGTCCGTGTACACTGCGATCGGAGCCGCGAACATGTTGGAAAAGTTTGAATTTTACCGATTTGGTAAACAAATACCAACTTCACCTAATCTCTTTACCTTTGAGAAACTGGAAACCATAATTACGGAGGCGGTTGTAGCGTAACGGTTAGTACCGTATGAAAAAGACGTGATGCCCTCGTCCTGTTGAGTTCAGCTTCTCGACGAGGTAGTTCGCATTTCTCATTGCGCTAATACCATTGGAAAAGGTACGAATTCAATTATTCTCACCCTACCCTGTTATGATTAATATAGATGGGTAGACTGAGCTCTTTAGCTTTGGTAGGGTCAGTAATCTAGGAGAAAGAAGAATAAATTCAAATCAGTTGTATGCCTCTTAAAACTACACCTTGTGTTGCATACCGCTTCTGGTGGATGGGTTGGGTAATATAAGCTTGAAGCCATCTTGTGAGGACATATATAAAATGTTTTTGTTGCTGTTTTCTTTTGTTTTTTTTTTGTTTATTTATTTAATTTACGACAACAATCTTGATAATATTTAACACGTGTAATTTAAGCAATTTACTGAAGAAAAAATCACAAATATTCAAAAACCTTTGCTGTATGATTCTAATTAGGTTGGATTTCATAAAAGCTTCTGTTGGGAAATCAATTGGAAAATATTGATCGTGCTTTGATTTAGTGTTGCTCGCTGAAAATCATTTTTCTTAGGAGACACTCATTAAGTTGAATGAAAAGATGAGTGATGTTCAGTAGACTATACATTTAAAAAAAATGCTAACTTAAAGATAAAGAATTGGTTGCTTCAAACATTTTTTTAATAAAGACAATCGAAATAGATATAATTATGACACCCAATGAGGATTGAACTTAGTACACAGTTATAATAATCTGAGATAATCATTTGCTAACTATTGTTGTGTCATAAATAATTTCTGTTTTATAAAATTAAGTTATAATTAGGCATTTCACTATTCTAAACGCAACTGGAAATTAGTCCATCTGGAGTTTGTGTCGTGTTGGTGTCATTGTGCAAACAGCCTGATCTCAAGAAAGGCTTCTCTTCAAGGCAATACCTGAGTTCATAGTTTGGCACCTGAGTCACCCCAAAAATAGGAAATGCTAACGGGATCAAGCTTTTTTTTTTTTGTGAAGGCCGCGTGTGAGTCTCGCTTCGTATGTGACCCATGGCAATAAAATGGCCTTGTATCATATCAGACCTTGTGGGATATAGAATAAAAACCAAACGTAACTGGAAATTACCAAATTAAAGAGTGCCTTCATCGTTCATTGTTATTTGAGTTGTGAGGGAGTGTGCAGCATAAATAAATCTATGATCTCACGACCCAAAAAATGGAGGAACTGAAAGGGTATATTCGATATGTAATTACATAAAATTAATTCATTAAATTATTCGTGAATATAAAAACGGGAATTATCTATGACTTAACCAAGTGTTACCCTAAGATGATGTCTTCAATGGCAATGATAGAATAGTGCATTATATATAAGGTGCCTTCTTTTAAGCTGTGGTCGTGTCAGTACTACTGTGCGGATGAACCACATGGATGTTGACAAAGCGTATAGAATGCTACGAGCTACGTTGAACAAATTCTGGAAGAAACACCCCACTACACAATAGCTGTATGGCCACTTACCTCCCATCTCTAAAACAATCCAAAAAAGATGAACAAGACATGTGGGATACTGCTGGAGAAGAAAGGACGAACTCATAAGTGACGTTCTCCAATGAACCCCTTCACATAGATGTGCCAGTGTTGGCCGTTTAACAAGACCCCGGCCTGCAACAGCTCTGTACAGACACAGGATGTAGCTTGGAAGACTTGCTGAGAGCGATAGATGACGGGAACGGATGGAGATATATAGAGAGAGAAATCTGTGTCAGCAGAGTGACCTGAGGATGATGACGACGATGAAAAAGTGCCTTTTGGGGAGCAATTTAATCCTTAATGGATTTAATACAATTTTACTTTACCAGAAGGAGTATCGGCAGATAATGAACACTGTTGCTATAAAGACATCTAGTTTTCAGTAATACTACACATCTATTATTATTATTACTATCATTTGTAGTAGTAATAATAGTATTTTACTTTTTGCAAATTTTTCACTCCAGCATGAGCTGGAAGATTTTCATTGGGGATTGAGTGACAGAATGTCTCCTCAGGTCTCCAGAACTCTTCTCAGTATTCTGGCTGGTCTTGAATCTTCCTTTGATTTTCACCTCTTTCAGCCTCTTTCCAAGCCTTTGAATACGGTTCTAAGTGCAACAAATATGTTCCAGATTTTTTGGGTTATTTTTTTTTGTTCTTTCTTTTTTTTTTTTTTAGTTTTTTGGCAAGGTTAATGTGTTTGTCAATCTTTTCACTATCTTTTATTTTCACCCAGTCGTTCACTAGGATAACAAAATTCACAAAATTGCAAGCTTTTTTTGTTTTGTTTTTTAATTAGCACTAAGTCTGGTCATCTGGCCGGGATTTGGTGATCTTTTTGTATTTCAAAATCCCAGAGAATTTTATGCGTCTTAATCTCCAGGACAGATTCTGGTTTGTGCATATACCATTTAGTAGTACAGTCAAATTTGAATCACTTGCACAATTCCCAGTGGATTACTTTTCCCATCCAGTCATGCCCAACTTGTATTCTTTTAGTGTTTGTTTTTTTGCATTCGGTTACTGATTAATTATGTATATATATGGCTGAGCGGTATGATGCTAAGCCTGATGTAAAGTTGGCCGGGTTTCAATCCCAGTTTGAAGCATCCTGCGTGTCTAGCCACATTGATGGTTGTGATACAACGAGTCTGTCTGTGGATGACAATATATATATTATATGGTTTAACCCCCCTTTTTGTAGACTAGCTAGTATAAATGTAGGTAAATATTTTTGAAACTGATAGATAAGCACTTTAAACATGATAATATACTACATAAAATATTTAATAGAAAAATGTTAAAAATTAGTTACTCCTGCACAAAAAAATATTTTCAAATAATCAATAATCATAATAAAGAGATAATTAAGGAATTTCAGAACCGAACAAATAATAATAATAATAATAAACAAAACGAATGTAATTGTAAAACTCGAAATGATTGTCCTATGAATGGATTATGTAATTTAAATAATGTAGTATATCAAGAAATTATTCACCCAAAAGAGAATATAAATGATAGGAAAACTTATATTGGAATCTCCTCCACGAAATGGAAAATTAGATACGCTAATCACAAATATTCTTTCTCTCATGAACATCTGAAACATCAAACTGCTCTATATAAGCATTTTTGGGGTTTGAAGAATAAAGGTTTAACCTCTGAGATTTAATGGTCCATATTAAAAAGATCAAATACTCCAAAATGTTTCGATAGTAGTTGTAATCTGTGTTTAGAAGAAAAAATGCCCATTTTGCTTTATCCAGAGCCGGAAAAATTATTAAATAAGAGATGTGAGTTAATAGCTAGGTGTAGACATAGGGCTAAATTTAAACTATAGATAATTAACATAAATAATTTAAAAAAAAACAACATAGGATTGAATTGAGAATTAATGTAAATGAATAAATAAAATAAAATGTTAGATAGAAAATGGGAAAAAAACATATCATATATACGTACTAATCATTAAAAGTGTAACTGATTAATAGGTTCTAAATAAATTTGATTTTAAAAAAAGTTAAATTCAATTAAATACTGAAATTAATTTTATATAAATTGTACTGTATCGTTACGTAAAGTTATTTAATAAAGTTATTTTTCTAATTTAGAATTAAATCTGTAGTTTTAAGTTGTAAAATAATTAAAATTTGGAAAAAAAATTTCTTTAATTAATTTACTATAATTCTAACCGACAATAAATGAAAAAAAACGGAAGTGGGCTAAATGAGGAGATAATTCTTCACTCCTCTTCTATCCCCTCCCACCTTCTTTCCTGTGTCTATTCTGATTTATTTTATCCATAAGATCTGAAGAAGTCCTGTTAATTTTTTTTTCGTGTTTTTTGATTTTTCAAAAACACATAACAGGATGGAAATAAATTTATAATTCTAATGTGACCGGTTTGTATTTTTTCTTAATGAAATTATTGCTCTGTAATGTCAGTCACATTGAGCTCTTTACCAGGAAAATTTAAATGTTCACTTTTGAATAGTTTTCTTGTCCTGATGGAATTACTCTCAACTCCGGTTTAACGGGACCAAATAATATATATATATATATATATATATATATATATATATATATATATATATATATATATATATATAATTAATCGTTTTATTTCTTTCTCTGCAAACACGAGCTTTTCTGTTGCGTATCATTGATTTTCGCTTCAACATAATTGTTCCTTATGAGCTGCTATTAAAAGAGATTTAATTATTATTATTATTATTATTATTATTATTATTATTATTATTATTATTGTTGTTGTTATTATTATTATTACGAGTTTTTCATACCAGTTTTAGGTGGGAAGTTTTTACTGAATTCTATATTTTGCTGGAACGGCAAAATTCTTTGATAACAAGTTTATTATTATTTACTCCTTGTTAGTTTTACACATCAGTGTTAGCTGACGGTCTTTCACAGAAGTTTGAGTGAGAGCAGATCTCAAGTTTCTGGGACTCTTCATAATATTCTGGCCGATTTAAACAATGCTGTAGATGGTATTGGTTCGTCCGATTTCAAATTCTTCAAGTCTCCTTACCAAACTTTTGGGAACCGTTCTAAGAGTGCCAATTAGAAATGGTATCATGGTCACCTTCGTGCTCCACAGCTTTTTTAGTCCTCTAGGAAGGTCCAAGTACCTGACTCTCTTTTCGGTTTCTTTAACTTTCACTCTGTGGGCCTCTGAGACGGCAAAGTCTTCTATATGGAAAGTTCTCTTATTTTTGTTATCACAATGTCTTTTCGCGCTGGTTTGTTACTTCGCTTATTATATGATTGTTTCGTCTGTATTACCACATAATCTATACGAACTATTTTGAAACGTATTATCGACTTTGACTATAATATAAATAGTTAAACGTATTCGAACATCATCACTTCCTTTGGTTTTAATGGCATATCAACCTTCGTGGGTTATTTGATGCTATAGCCATCCTTCAAAAAGAACAGCAGTGACGCTATTTTAACACACGGATAAGAAAATGTTCTATTTTCCCCGAGAGGGATCCTAATAACGCCACTAGAGTTTGAACCCTCTTACTACGATTCGGCAGTCCTGCGTTTTAACCATTACACCACGATGACACCCCAACACTTCCTTCTCAATATATTTAATACAAATGGAAGCATTATATAATGAATATTTCAGATCATTTTTAACTAATAACAACGTATTAGGCAACATAATTATTGATTCACCTGGTGTCTCCGATTTATTTCCAGAAAACTACAGCAGCTACAAGTACCAGTTGATCAACAGTGAATAGTGCAAGTATTGGTTATTTATTTTTGCCAACAATGAAAAATAGACTTGAATGGCAACTTCGTAATGTTATCGTATTGATAGTAATGCTTTCTACTTTAATATGCTGTTCTACAACGTCAGAGATATATGTCATGTGTATGGAAGTAGAGGCTGAACTTTCTCATCAATACAGATAGCAACTGAGTGGCACTCTTACAAAATAACACCTGATATGAAAATAGAAGGATGTTCCTTCAAGCGAAAAAATAATTTCAACTACTGACATTCAGGAATTCTTTCTAAACTTTTAACGAGACCAAATAACTGATCTGAGTACAGTTAGGCAGTGGGTAATGCGATGTGAATGAGAAGACAGATCAAACACAGCACTTCCCGTTTTCTTTATTGGCTTTTTGCACTTAATAACATAGTTCCTTTTTTGTTTCACTCCCACCCCACCCAACTCTCTCTCTCTCTCTCTCATCATCACGTTTTGTTCTTGAACTTTTTCTTTCCTCTTTCGATCCAACTTATTTTTTCTTTGCTTTCTTCTCATAATTTTCCTTTATTTATTCATTCTTCTGTTCATTCCATCAAAGCTATGTGTTACTGTAATTAAATTTCTCATAACACTTTATGTGTATATACAGAAGAAATAAACAGTTCATTGATCAATGAAGCGAATCGGGCAGATAAAAGATGGATTACACGAATAACACTTTTCTGACACTGACATTGTCACTGATGCTATGGAAAAAATGGGTCGAATCGTGTAAACTAAGCTTATTCCTAAAACCATCAAAATCTTATAAGATTTCTTTGTTTATTGCAAAAGAAAGTAACTTAAAAAGAAAGAGGGAAAGTTAAACTGCTCGTTTCTGTTTTGGTTCACACACAGCTCATCGAAACCCAAACAAACTCAACTGGCTCATGTTTGTAATTTTCTTCTTCTTTTGCACTTCCTTTCGCCCAACCCCTAAATAATGGTCAGACCTCCAGCGTTGGAAATGTGTCTTTCGACATTAAGAAGACCTGCTTGTTTCGGCCGCCCGTCCAGCAATGTTTATGTATATAAGATGGCGGACACCTGATGACAGATTCATACTTACTGGTGACGCGAGCGGGTAGTTCGAGTCTGTAAAGATCAGTTCATTTTCTCTTTACAAACTATCTATCTATTCTGGGATGGTCCAGTCAATCTATCTTTTCCTGAAACTTTTGTTTATCTATTTTTCCTTAAAATTATTTCCAACATATGGTTTACATACAGGTCGCAATACAAGATCTCTTACAAGATATACATACGTGTGTGTGTATATATATATATAGAGAGAGAGAGAGAAGGAGAGCGCGAGAGAGTTCCCATCATAAATTGCAGAATAATGTATTTATTCCATTTTTTGTTTTTGTTTTTTTTTTTTTTTCATATTTTCTTCTTTTTCTTCTTTTATTATTGAATACTTCTCATCGTCACAATCATTCTTTCTTCTTCTAAACTTATTTTTTCTTTGTTTCTTTCTTATACTTTCGTTCTTTTTCTTTCACTCTTTTTCCTTCACTCTTTTTCTTTCATTCTTTTTCCTTTTCTGCTCGGTTTCGGTTTCTTTCTTTAATGGCATATCAACCTTCGCGGGATATCTTATGCCAAAGCCATCCTTGCAGAAGTACAGAAGCTGTATAATTTAAATCATAGCTGATGGGGGGTCGGGGAACAGGGTTCTAATCTTTCCGCAAGTGTATTTGTCCGAAAGTGAATATACCAGCACGACTGGAGTTTAAACTCACTTACCAGGATATCCAGCACGTTGGGCACTACGCCATAAAGACTCACCACCACTTCCTTCTGTTCACTGGTGATACCTTAACGAAGTTTATTATTACAGTTTAGAGATTGAGATATATATATATATATATATATATATATATATATAAAGGTCAACTTACTTTTGTGCAGGTATATATTCCTATTTTTGGTTACAAAGTTTCAATTTTGATTAATAATCAGCTATCAATAATGTCTTATAAAATCCGTTTCGTCTGTATAATATTTCTCAAGAAAAAATACAAACTTTGTCTAGATGAAAATCAACTTTAAAAAACTTTTAATGCTGTACTCATTCATTGATGATACTGTATATATATATATATATATATATATATATATATATATATATATAGAGAGAGAGAGAGAGAGAGAGAGAGACATACGGATAACTATGTGTACATTACAGGTGTAATGATAACTAAAAAAATAAATACACCCATTGCATACACGTGCGTGCAAACACACGGTTAGCTGGCCGACCGTAGTCAAGGGCGACCCAAAGGCTCCCTTTTCAATAACTACTACACCGAGATGTTGAGGAAGGCACTACTCTTTTCCTTGGATTGCTCCACTTACCCTTGATCCATATCTTATGCTGAGTGTTAAGCAAGGAAGTACAAGTACGATTTTTTGAGTCCTTGATTTTACTCGACCTGGGATTGAACCCTGGGATCTCGGAGCATTGGCTAACACTCTTGCCTTTATACCAATGGACTGGTTTGGTATCAAGTATCATTTTTTGAGTCTTTGATATGACTCGACTTGGGATTGAACCCCTATCTGCCGAACCTCGGACGAATACTCTAACCAATGCCAATTGGATATATATATATATATATATATATATATATATATATATATATATATGCACATGCACGAAAATATGTGGACCTGTTCCTTCGAGTCGAATTTTACTTAAATTTTCTTTAAAACAGGATATTCCGTAAATTAAAAGATTTGATTGAAAAATTACCCATCAATTAATCCTGTTTTTTAGAGAGTGGATTGACTGTTAGGATATTGGATCTTTAAAATGGTTTCATAAATTTCCGGGTTACGCAGTGGTTATCGATCCGGAAAACAGACTCGGAGAACTGATTTCGGATTTCCAATAAGCCAGTTTATGTCCAATTATCACTAATGATTTTTGAAAAGTCCTACATCGACTTTTCCCGGAATTGTCAAAATGTAAAATATTTTGTTTTAGTGAGTTTTATTATTCGATGGCAGATCAACTCGTAGTGGGTTATTTAATGCTGAAATTTGATTAATTTCTTTATCTTTGGTTCTTATTCTTACTATATATTCAATTTTCCATTGTATTTCATTTTATTGCACTTTTTACTTGTCTATAATCATTTGCTACATAATTTCAAGTATTAATAAAAACTTGTACAAAGTTGTATAGTTTCATATATTCTTATATAATATTGATAATTTGTAAACATTAATATGGTTTACAGTGTCAGTTTCTATTTGATAACAGTCATTTCTTTGTACTCAGATGTTTTCAAGTATTTCTATCTAACCCAACTAATTTGAAAGCAAATTTTAGGTATTGTATAAACTATATGGTTTCAAATAAGAATACTAATAATAATAGTAATAACAAATGTATGCTGCAAATTAGTGCAAGAGGAGTATAAGAGTAGACACGACTGGTTGAAGAATGTGATCCACTGGGAATGTGTGAAAGAAATTAAAATCTGACCATATAAACAAGTGGTAAATGCACAAGCCGTAATCCTTCCTGGAGAATGAGACACACGAAGTTCTTTGGCATTTCGTGATACAAACAGATCATACAATCTTGGCCAAACGACCAGACCTAGTAGTAAAAAAGTAAAGTTGGCGACCTTAGCCGAGGGTGACCTGAAGGCTTCCTTTTCGATAGCTACTACACCAAGGTGTACGGGAGGGCGCTACTCCTATCCTTGGATTGCTCCACTTTATCCTTGATCCTACTTTATATTGCTGAGTGTTAAGCAAGGATGCATCAAGTACCGGGCTATTGACGAACTAGTGATAGGCAACAAAAAAGAGAACCTGCTGTATCGTGGACTTTGCTGTCCCGGTGGACCTTAGACTAAAATTAAAAGAAAGCTAAAAGAGAAATGAATTGCTAGATTTGAACTAAAAAAATTCTAAGGAATATGAAAATACCAATTATAATTGATGCGCTTCTAACTATCCCCAAAGGGTTGATAAAGGGACTGGAAGACTTGGAAATAAGAGAAAAAGTAGATATCATCCAGACTACTGTATTAATAAGATCGGCCAGAATACTGAGAAAAGTCCTGGAGACTTGTGGAGACTTGTTGTCACTCAAACTCAAGTGGAAGACCAGCTAACGCTGGTGGGGAAAAACTCCCATAGGAGTAATATCAATTTTGGAAGACTTAGAAATCCAAGGGCAAGTGTAGACCATCCACACTACATCACTATTAAGATCGGCAAGAATGCAGAAAAGAGCTCTGGAGATTCGAGGAGACTTTCTATCACTCAAACTCAAGTGAAAGACCATCAACTAACGCTAATGAGAAAAACTCTCAAAAAAGTCTTATGGTTTCAAGTTGGTTGGTTTCTTTGTTTAATGGCATATTAACCTTCGTGGGTTATTTAATGCCAAAGCCATTCTCCTAGAAGAACAGTGGTGGTGCTATTTAACCCATAGTTAGGAGGATAAGGGGGTTCATACCTTTCCCAAGGGTATTTGTCCGAAAGTGAACGTAATAGCGCGACTGGAGTTCGAACGCGCGAGCTACGATTTCTCAGACCATCGCTTTAACCATTACACCACAGGGACACCCCCCACCATATAGTTTCAAGTAACTATTCTTAATGTGAATGATTTGCACACAGTTATTTAGTTTCAAGTATTTCTATCAGTGATAATTTTTGAATAGATCAATTTAACTATTAGATGTGACCGTAACACATACTACCACACCGATTCATAGTAGAACTGTGAGTCATGACAATGAAGAATAACTCCATATTTTCCGAAACAGGAGTCTCACCATCGGATGCTGTTTACTGTCCTATTCAGGTCACCATTCGATATTTTGAGAACTAGATATATTTTATCTGGTATACGACATTCTCTGACACTGAATGGACAGTGTCAATGAGCCTTTGTTCAAACTATTCTCGTCTAAAATCTCTTACCACACACCCTGTAGTAATAGTAAAAGCTGTTACACATATCATCACCCTTGACAGGAGTCGATCTTATGAATATACATACACATCGCTGCTTTGTATTAAGGTTTTAGAGCGATTCCATTCGTGTTCAGACGCTCTCAACAAAATATTGATAAACATCTATTCTAATCGTAGTCGCAGACAAACGCCGGTAACCGACATTTCTAACTGACAATTTCTGACTACAATATAAGCATGGTTGCTTCGGTAGGCAGATAGTTTTACGGGCGGTATTTCTATTCTTATTTCATCTTTTTCTTTTTTTTCAAATAAAAGAAATCGTCGAAGACACAAAAACGGAAAGGCCACCATTTTTCTTACTTTGCAACAACACGTTTGATGTAAAAGATTTTGGCTTTTTAGATTGTATTCATAAAGATTCGTTTGGGATTTACTTTTGGTATTTATCCGTCTTTACGACTCATCGTTGAACTTTGTTTGTAGAAGCCTATGACGTCTGCAGGAGTGCTAGGAAAATGTTTTGTAGACTGACATTGAAAAGTTTATTCTCGACTTACTTTTGTTTATACATTTCAAGCGGGAACCAACTCGCTTATCACTTAAATACTAAACTGATCAACAAAATTCTATTGAAGTGGACGATATAGCGCGAAAGACAAAAATATCTCAATATTTATACGTTGAATGAGAGAATTCAAATAAATACTGACTATATATATATACATGTGTGTGTGTGTGTGTGTGTAAATGTACAAATATGAAAAGATAAGGTCTCCAAAACGTTTATTGTTGGTTAGTAACTCAACTACATATAAAACCATTCTCTGAATACCTTGTTTTTTCATATTTGTACATTTACATTCCGTCCGATTTATTTCCATTTTGCCATATATATATATATATATATATATGAAAAAAAGATTTTCCCAGGTGAATGTACTAAAACTAATGGGAAATGTTCATCACAGATTAGGCATAAGTGAAAATTTGAATAACTACATGTTTGAATTTTTCCACGTTGTTGATTTTGTCGATCCGCCTATATATATATATATATATATATATATATGTAAGTAAAAGTAAAGTTGTCGGCCGTATTCGAAGGCAACCCAAAGGCTCCCTTTTTAATAGCTACTACATTAATGTATAAGAGAGTGAGCTACTCCTTTCCCTGGATAGCTCCACTTTACCCTTTATCCTTACCTTTTAATGCTGAATGTTAAGCAATAGGGCATCAATTACCTTTTTTTTAGTCTTTGGTATGACTCGACCGGAGATTAAACATCGGTCTCCCGGACTTCTGGCATACACTAACCAGTATGTCAATACCGGCCTATTGTCATACTAAAGACATAAAAAATGTTAATTGATTCCTCCTTGCTTAACACTCAGCATTATAAGGTACAGATCAAGGGTAAATGAAGCAATTCAGGGAAAGGAGTTGCACTCTCCCCTACACCTCGGTGTAGTAGATATTGAAAAGGGAGCCTTCAGCTCGCCTTCGACTACGGTCGACCAACAACTATATTATATATATATATACTACAGAAAAGAAAACGGAAGTCTTTCACTGGGGGTTTATTCACATGGATTATATGAAGGTCCTGCTCCTGGTAAATGCCTGTATAAAAGCCTCTTCGTACGCTAGTCAAATCTCTCCAGTATATTAGGTTGATGAAAAAGTTCCCCATTCCATCTTTTACATCATTTAAAGGAAATCGCTTTTTTTGCCCTTGTGCGCATAACCTTTGAGAATTCTTCGTGGAAATGTGATAATTTTAAGTGGTATAAATTACTGGTGAATAAGAAAAATGTACATACTTTCTATGCTTTAATCTGAGAAAGAGACAAAAAAAGAGGTGCTGCTGAAAGAAGGTAGTGGATCGCTTAAGCTCATTGTCGTCGTGTAGTAAGTGCAAACACGTGTTAAAAAGATCTGCGGAATTAAGAATTAGAATGTTGAGTTCAAGGACAGTAAACCTTCTGGAAGATATCAGATCTTGAAAAACTGATGAACTGGAAAAAACGTCTGAAAGAAAATACAGCGTCAACAACATGTGAATTGACAGAAATACTAGAGAAGAAAATCATTCAATCTTTCCACGTCATTTACAAGAGTTAAATGTTTTAGAGTTTAAACAGTAATCTTTCTCTTATTGTTCGACAAATACATATATGGGCCCTTATTGTACAAGTTTGTCATTGGCTTGGAGATATGTGAATATTTCTAGAATCTAAAGCGAACAATCGTGAAATAACTGTGATAAGATATCTGGCAATTGGAAAGAGTACGTAGATAAGTAGGTTGATGCCTTACGTAGAGGCAACAATGCTAAGACTACATGAGTATTCGTCCTGGGTTCTCTGATATATATATATATATATATATATATATATGTATACTGTACGATTCGTAAAGTCATTGTGTTACCGTTTTAAAAGCTGTCCCTGATTATACTGGTACTTATATCGAAGAAATATTTTAATTCAAGGTGAATCAGCCAGAAAGCAGATTAAATTAACCGGCGTTATTCCCGCCTACTCAAAATACCTCTTCCTCTACCTCCTTTTTTCCTCCTCCTGGATACAACTGTGTTGGCTGACCAGCAAAAACTTACATTCATCTGCTCAGAGAAGATATTGGATGCTGTCTTGAAGATTTACCAAGAACGATGACTGTTACAGACAGATGGTGAGAAAAAGTCAAAGGAATCCTTGCTGTCGGCACACTTTGATGATGATGATGATACATATGTGTCACGTGCTGCTAGTGTTGGAGGGGTTGGGTAAATGGAAACTTGGAAAGGGACAGTCAGAAAGAATGCCACTGCGAGTCCTTCAGAAAGTCGATATGTGGTCAGCTCGATCTCTAAAACACGAAATAAGTGGACAGAGAATGAAATGAAAGAAGAAAAAAACGCCCACTCAACTCATACAATTTCTACAAACTCAGTTGATAAGAAAACACAAATAATGAAATAATTTCCAACTTGTAAAGATGATCCGTTGGTTTTCATCTCAGATTTTTCTTACATATAGACGATCAAGTCTTAGCAAAAGAAGCGGCTCCTCCATAAGATTAGGGGGTGTCCTCGTGGTGTAATGGTTAAAGCGATGGACTGCGGAATCGTAGTACGCGAGTTCGTACTCCAGTCGCGCTGTTGCGTTCACTTACGGGCAAATACCCTTAGGAAAGGTATGAACCCCCTTATCCTCCCAACTATGGTTTAAATAGAACCACTGCTGTTCTTCTGGAAGAATGGCTTTGGCATTGAATAACCTACAAAGAGTTGATATGCTATTAAACAAAGAAACCCAAGTCCAATCCATAAGATTAATGCGGATTATCTCTTCACTAAATCCGGATAATTACTCTTCGTTTTTTCGCCAAGTGTCCAACAGGACAATTTTTTAATGCTTTTAAAATACCCACTCTTCGAAAGCAATTCAGCCCGGCGATGAAAACTTTTTGTTTCACTAAAATTGTACAAACTGAGAGTTGTTTGTTAACTATTGCTCTACGCTAAGCGCCTGAATGCGATTTATCTTTGTTAAAAATGTTGATAGATGTTCCTTTTACTCATCTTAATATCTTAATGCGTACCGGCTTTGGCGAATAAAATATACGATTAAACACGTTTTTATTTCTTTTTCCCACCCTTATGTTCGTCTAAATCCGAATGGAACATCTGAAGAAGAAATTAAAATTACATTAAATCACCCATAGGGCGTAGCTCATTAAATAAAAATGCTTTCACAATTGTTACAAATAGAGGGCGTGTTTGGTTTGGTTTGGTTTCTTTGTTTAATGGCATATCAACCTTTGTAGGTTACTTAATGCTGAAGCCATTCACCTAGAAGAACAGTAGTGATACTATTTAACCCATAGCTGAGAGGATAAGGGGTTTCATACCTTTCCCAAGGGTATTTGTCCAAAAGTGAACGTAACAGCGCGACTGGAGCACGAACTTGCTTATTACGATTCCGCAGGTCATCGCTTTAACCATTCCACCACGAGAACTCTCTAGAATCTATGTTAAAAAGAATGCAAACTATCTTTTAGAGCAACTTGTATTCAAACTATTTTAGTTTATATTATTCCCCCACTAAAAAAGTGAGGTTTAACAAACAGGAGTTTTTTTTTTGTTTTTTGTTTTTTTTTAACTAAAAATAACCGAGGGGCGTAGAATACTTGATCGTATTCCCTGGGAAGTAGTAAGACCCCTTGCTCTCCCCAAAATTGTCTTGGGTATGACACTAAACTACAACTTATGGTAAGCCTTCAGTTCTGGAAATCTGGGGAGTTTGGAGTACTCCTTCATTGCCATTACTCCCAGGTCCACTCTGATCGGAGTGATTAATCGCTGTTTGGGTCACATCTACGGGCCAAATAGATTTGTTTAAAAATTATTCGTATTTAATAGGATCATGTGTAAAACAGCAACCTCTTCAGAAAAATCTAAATATGAACGTACAATGAACGCAATTCCTTTTTTTCTCAAGGTATGAAATAACGCGAGAGAGTTTGACGTGTCGTTAAGATCAACCAATCACTTTTCTGAAAGCCTGAAAAAAGGAGTTTAAATGATAATCATGCTACACTTTCGTTTTTTTTTACCTTAAAAAATTACCATCTGTATTACAATAATTCGACCTTTTAAAAAGTTTTGGTTTGATTTAGTTTGGTTTTATGGCATATCAACCCTTATAGGTTATTTTATGCCAAATCCTTTTTATGCATATATATTGAATATATCTAATTTGAAAAAAATTTTTTTATTGATAACATTTTAAAAGTTAAATAGTCCAATTATTGCTCTGTATCATTAACAATTCATTGAAAAGTCAGTCTTTTGTTTACACAAAGTTAAAAGATAAAACAGTTCTATTTCTAACAATACAATTTTGTATAAATAATCTATTTGCAATCAGTTTAAGATTCAAACAGTTTTATTTGATCCTTAGATAGGACTCTCTCAGCTGCTACCACTCCAGACCAGAGTGGACCTAGGAGTGAAAGCAATGGAAGGGTACTCCGCATTCCCCAAAGCGCCAGCATTACTAGAGCCTCACCATCAGATTGTTTAGTGTCATATCCAGGACTCTAGTTGGAGCGTGAGTCTTACCCCCCCTACAGAGATGCAGTCGTTGTATTCTACCGTCCCAGCCGAGTTGACTGTTTTAAACAGGGATGTATGATATAGAAAGATTAGCACAGTTTTAAAAAATGATAATATTCATTTTCATTTTATTTTATTTAATATATGGTGCAGTGAGTGTGTGTGTGTGTGTGTGTGTGTGTGTGTGTGTGTGTGTGTGTGTGTGTGTGTGTGTGTGGTTTCAATATTTTTTCGCTCTCATAACCTTTCTGAAAAGGGAGTTATAACATCCTTCTATGGGTTGACCACGGTATGATGTTATAATTCCATTTGTCCTCCATAACAATATCGAAATAACCAAGGAAGTATATTGCAACATAGCGGATCTTCTTTTCCGGAACAACAAACGACCATTGATTACTTCTTGGAGATAAATAATGTTACCATTAAAAGTGATTAAAAAACAACAATTATCTCATTAAGCTGTTCAAATTATAACGAAGATACCAAGATTTCATCATTTTGAGTGGAACATTATACAATCAAACCGGAAATGATTAGGTATTATTTATTAAGAAACTTTACAAGATTTGAACTCTTTAACTAAAATCGAATACATAAATAAATATATCAGGAGCATACTTATTTTTGAATTCATGTTTTCTTAACAGAATTTCAATGGTGAAGCGTTATCTAATAAATAATACCTAATGATATCCGTTTTGATTTATCATTTTTCTTTTGAAATAATAAAATCTTGTGATCTTTGATTCAGAAGAAAATTATCTTTTTATAAAAAAATTCTTATTTATTAGTAACATTGCATGTTATTATAACGCAGCAAAAAAGACATATCATAACGAGATTTTTAACAAAAATGCAATAGCATTAACGTGCTCAGAGAATAAAGCAATTTTCCCGTCCGATAAGAAATTTAATAAGACTAGAGTGGAGTCATCCCGTTTAGGCTCATCTTGATCATCATAATTTCTCAGTGGAGATTACTATTAAATGCTAATTATGGATTACCTCCCTTATTTACTTATTTGTAATTATAATATAAATCCTGTAAAACGGATGTGACATATTTTGTGCTTAAAAGCCATCAAACGTGACTTTTAAGTGAGTAATCGTACAAAGAAGATAAGGTTTATGGAAAGAACAAAGCAGAAAAAAGCCCCTCAGAAGAAAGGAAGAAAATTTGGTTTTGATGTGCGGACATAAATTTACTCAAAAAGAAAGAGGAAAAAAATTAAATAAGGATGGTAGGGGCCTAAAAAATAGAAAAAGGTAAACAAAACGAAACGAAAAGCAAAGAAAAATAGAAATAAAAGAATCGCATGAAGAGTAAATGTAAAAAGAGAAATTAAAACACCAGGCAAGTAAAGGAAATGGAGAAAAGAAGACGAAACGAAAAAAAAAAAGATGATAGCTAATGTTACATTTTAATGCAACCAATTTAGCTTCCGGTTTTTCTTTTTCCGAGATAAAATGGACGCCTTAGTCTTTTTTCTTTCGATGTCAGATAGTTTTTCCTCCGTTTTTTGGGCTTTTTTTTTTTGTTTTTTTTGTTAGTTTTTTTTTTCTTTTCTTAACCGTTGCTATTCCCGCCGACGCAAACATTAAAACGGTAATGTAATAGCTCCTCCTCTTTGTACTCAGAAAAAAATAAAACAATGTTTAATTGATGGGCGAACTCTCTCGGCTGATCCATTTAGGGGAAAATGGCAGAATAAACAACATGATAGATGGGAAAATCTAACGAATGTCTGGATCTGATTAGGTTTTACCCCTTCGGTGATAAAAAAAAATCATATTTGATTCATAAAGACATTAGAAAATAGTCTGATGTAGTCGATGTTCATGACTAGGCGGAAAAAAAAGGATAAAGGTATTGTTATGCTGAGTCAAAACAAACCGACGCCATATGTAAGATTAGTACATTACAATTTTCCTGCTTCTGCTCTCTCTCTCTCTCTCTCTCTCTCTATATATATATATATATATATATATATATATATATGAAGAAGATAGAAAAACATAGTCATTCTAAAGTGATAAATTTATTATGATGAAAAGTCAACATTAAAACGTTTCTGTTTTAGTAAGCCTTCATCAGGACTTTAAGATTGTGAAAAATGTTACGAGAACATCGATGTTTTTTTTTTTAAATTAAAGTAACTGTCGGATATATTATTTTTATATCGATTCTATGATTCTGGCAGTGGAAAAACCCAGATGATACAATTTGTAAAAAAGCTTTTATCCAAAATGATATCTGTGAGAAAAATTACAAAAAGGAAAGGACTAAAAACATTCATACAGCTTGAAAATAATTTACCAACACTGTAATGCGTAGTCAAAAGAAAAACACCAACAAAATACCGTAAGAGTGCTCTATACACAAAGTAGAGCGAGATACGAATACTGATGATCCGGTTCGGTGAAACCTCGGTCGATTACTTCTGACTCTGTTGATATATATATATATATATATATATATATATATATATATATATATATATATATATATATATATATATATATATATTGAAAATAAGAATAATCCTTATATGTTCTGCTGGAAGGCGAACTTATCGTAACGGTTAAATTTGCAGGAAATGGAATCAACGTTCAAAACCTGGACGAGGCTGTTTGTATTTCACTTCACTTGAGAAAGGCATGAATCCATCTGTTCCCACCAGCTATGGGTAAAATAATGGGACAGACTGGGGGGGGTTGTGAAGTTTCGGCATTTCGTCAAGAAGGACTGTATTCAAATCAGCTTGACTCCGCTTAAAAATTGTCTTGTGTTACATCCCGTTTACGGTGGAGGGGTTGGGTAAATAAATATGTATCTCATTCCCTTCATATCTATCTATCCCTCAACCTCGTTATCCTCATATCTGTCTATACATCTTTCTGTATATACCAGAAATAAATTACTGGATGATTTAGAAAATGGTTGATGTATCCTTCATGCTATAACAAGAGATTAAGCCAGCTTTATTCCACTTAACGATTAAACTTGTGTTATATCCAGTCCGTTGCGAGGAGTTACGTAGATATACAACTGCAGTATTTAACTATATTGCATACTGTTTTTAAGATTATCAATAAAGTTTATAGAGTATTGTGATGAAATCTTTCAATATTGCAGGAATAAAATTTTAAAATGTTCACCACTTTCAAAATCTCTAAATCACAAATATTTTCATCATGAAAGAACCTATGGATAGATAATGTGAAGTGTTTGCTCTTCTTGTTTGACTTTATAGTGAGGATTTGTAGTGTCTCATAATTTCCAACGTTTCTGATGGCTACATTAAAACGGCCATGTAAAAAGAAGTCAAATTTTTAGTAGATGTCGATCAAGACAAACTTTTGTTTTTGTCCTTCGGTTGCAGTCATACAAAATAAAATGATAAATGAAAGATTCGAACTGAAAAACCGTCTCTGTTGTATGACAAAAAGAAACAGATTGTCACTGGCAACATTGGGAATACGTGGTTTTATTAAAGACCCACAAGTCGTCCAGTGACCAGTGTAGCATCAATCACGTGGCTCAGGAGAGAAATTACGGTGTAGAGACTTCCATTGAAGTGGCTATTGTAAGAATAAACGTTGTACACCAATATGAATGAAAAGACCATTTCTTTTAGTACCAGTCGATGAGGTAACATTCTGACGCAGTTTTAAACCCCCCAAAAACGGTTAAAATGTAGTTAAACAAAAGACAATTTCAATAAAGACGGTGTTCTAGAGGCTGCATGAAATTAATAGTCATAGAAAAATGGTTTTAGATGTTTATTTTTCGTCATTGCTTATAGTAAACAGTTTGTACACAAAGAGAATATTATTTTTTAAAGAAAGAACATAGAGTCGCTTTTATTGGTTTGATTTGGTTTGGTTGAGTATTATGGCATATCAACCGTTGTGAGTAATTTAATGTCAAACCCTGTTTATATATATACATTATTTGCAAGCGAATAGTTTGTAGTTAGGTTTATTTTTAAATGAGTTTGTGTACATTTGTTTACAGACAGTTAAATATGTAATATTACGGACGGGCGCTGTCGTCAATCAGTGAAGGCGTCACGAGACTAGCGCGTGCGGGCAGAATGACCTGCAAAGTTAGACTTGATTTTGAAATAATCACAGATGTATCATCATGTGTTTCACTAGTGACATCGAACATCCGAGGATCTTCGATTTGTTCTCCAAAATCTCTATATAAGAAAACAGGTAATGAGATTTTGGCAGAGTTGAAGGCAGTTGTCAAAACGGGTGCATTAAAGGTTCTGGGGGTCCCAACCCGTCATACCCCAGTCTGCTACGACCTATCTGCTGTGATAGGCGAGTGTCAAACAGCCAGCTCTCACACAAACCCCGTCACCCCGAGAGGAAGGGAGAAGGAACTTTTCGAGTTGCAGTGGTCATAGCTGAATAAAAACGACTGCTATATTTTCTTCCCTTACCTTCGACTTTGAGTATTTCTTTTTCTGCGAACTTCTTTCCTTACAGCACAAAAACGTTGTTACTATGGTACGAATGTTTTCAACTTCTGCTATTGAACATTAGTAGATCAATTTATCGAGCATTCCTATCTAATTTGATATTAATCATTTATTTGCACACTGTTAATGATATTAACAATTTGTTTATACACCGTTGAATTGTTTCACGTATTGCTATTTAACAGTAATAATTTTATGTAACATTAATCATTTGTTTACACACAGTTCATTGGTTTCAATATTGCCATCTAAAACTAATAACTCTATTTACACAAAATTAATTGCTTTATCAAAGACTAGGTTGTATTTGTAAAAGGTTTTATTGTTGTTGATGATTTTTATCGTTTATTTCTTACAACTTACTGTCTTATTTACACGTAGCCTACGAAACAGGGTTTCGTATTCGTTCCGAGATAAATACTCTCGAAAACCCCTCGTACGTGGGGTCATTAATGACTTGCCTGTATATGGCCTGATGACCCGTTGGGCACTAATGTCAGGTATAGATGATGAATGACATAGCAGAGGCCATTTAAAGGATGTGTACCTATATAAATGGGACAACCTTTTATGATAGTGCAAGTCGATGAGGTAGCATTCCAAAATAGTTTTAAACCACGGAAAACAGTGATAATTTAGACAATTGGACGAAAAATAATTAATTTAATTAAGAGTGAAAGAGGTTGTGTGAAACCAGGTGTACTAAAAGCAAGTGGTTTTAAAGGTTTATTTTCCATCATTTATCGCTGTTAAGTAACGATCACTAATACAATTTCTTTACGTTAGTCTCTTGTCGACTAAAACGAATATTATTTTAAAACATAAAAGATATAGATACGTCTTTATTAAAGTTAATAATAATTAACCATATTTAAAGGTTATTTTACTTGTTTATACGTTTATTTACAACAGGTCACCGCATTGTTTAGGCCAAGAATGGCATACGGAAGATGGTTTCATATATATTCGGAGATATTCGTAAAGATTTCAGATAACATTGAAAATTCTTAAAACTGCCACATTTTTTGAATAAATATATAGTTTCCCAGATTTAGTAAAACGTACGGACGTTCTTGTTTAAATATGTCTCAAAGCATTTCATTCTTTTATAAAGATAAAATGAATTCTCCTTAGAGGCTCGTCACCTGGCTGTGACAGTGAGGGTGTAAACACATATGAGGAGGAGGAGGAGGAAAGTCTTCTACCTTTCGTAAAAGTTGCCGAAACCGAGGTTCCCTGGTAATGAAATTGAATCTAGCGACGACGCTCCCGTTCTGGAGTTTTGGGGAATTAGAGTACCCCTTTATTATTACCCCTAGGTCCACTCTGACCCAGCGTCGTACTACCTGCTGGGGTCCTATCTATAGGTCTAAAAGAGGTCTAAAAATTATTTTTTTAGATAGGAATATTCGATATCATATAAATGTCTGTAAATTATTTGTATTAAGAATAGTTACTTGAAGCTATAATTGTTGACTAAGAGTTATTATTAGTTACTTGAAGGTATATAGTGAGTGTTTTTGTGGTGTAATGGCTAAAGCACTGAACTGCAGAATCGTTGTAAGCGAGTTCGAACTCCAGTCGCGCTATAACGTTCACTTTCGGACAAATACCCTTGCGAAAGGTATGAACCCCCTTATCCACCCAGCTATGGGTTAAATAGCTTCACTGCTGTTCTTCTCGAAGGATGGCTTTGACATTAAATAACCCACGAAGGTTGATATGCCATTAAACAAAGAAACCTAAACCTTGAAACCAGATAACTATGTTATTTGTATTAAGAATAGTTACTTAAAGCTATAATTGTTGACAAAGGATTATTATTATTACTATTATTATTAGTTATTTGAAACCATATAATTGGGTACAAACTATTGGTATTAAAGAGGAATTTGATAACATAAAATTGAGTACAAACAAATATTTACGAACAAATAAATAAGTAGATTTGTTAATTGCAATTGAACATTCAAAAGATGGTTATGATTGTAACCAAACACTTACAAAAGAAACACATTTCAGCATTAAATAGCTCATAAGGTGTTGATATACCGTTAAGCAAATAAACCACACAATATCCCACCAGTAAATTAGAGCACTATCTCTAAAGACGTTTAAAACTTAACTCTTATGGGTTAGTGTCCCGTGACGTCGTAGTTAACGTGCTGAACTGCATCATCGTAGAAGCGAGTTCGAACTCCAGTCACGCTATTAAGTTCACTTTAGGACCTACCTCATCAGCTATGACTGATATAGTACCTCTACAGTCATTCTACAAGGAATGCTTTGGCATTAAATAATCCACGAAGATTGATAGACCATGTAACAGAGAAACCAAATTAATACCTTCAAAAAGTTTGTTTGAAATCAAGCCAAGAGTGGCAGAGCTTTGGTTGTACAGACGAACAGAGATGTCACGAATCATGAGATTCATGCAATTCTGTAGAGTTTTATAATTAATACTTAGCGTCACGGTTATCGTCATCAGAAATGGAATCTACGACTAGTGTTCAAATCCGAGACGAGTCTGTTTGCGTTTCGCTTCGCGCCAATGCCTTTAAAAAGGCATGAACCCATCTTTTCTCCACCACAACAGCTGTAGGACAGACAAGGCTCTTGTTATGGCGACCAGTCTCGAGGAAGGAAAACTTTGAATTCAAACCAGTTATACTCATGGTACAGAGGTTGTGTAAATATATATGAGTAAGTGTTCGCCAATGGCCTGGGAGATCAAGGTTCAATCCGAGGTTGAGTCATACCAAAGACTCAAAAAATGGTAACTGATGCCGCCTTGCTTAACACTCAGCATTATAAAGTAGGGGGTAAGGGTAAAGTAGACAATCTAAGGAAAGGAGTAGTGCTTTCTCCTACACTTAGGTGTAGTAGCTAATGAAAAAAGAGCCTTTGGGCTGCCTTCGACTACGGTCGCTAACTTTACTAACTATATATCTACATATGCACGCGTGTGTTTCTTTGCATGAATATGAAGTCGTGTACCTATCTTTGTTTATGCATATATCTGTGTGTGAGTTTACAGAACTTTAATCCGTCTGACACAAAACCATAAGTTTGGAAGATGTCACACATCTAGGTGATGATCCTTCGTGACGTTGCATAATTTTAGTGACCAGACTATAACCAGTGCTTTCAATGGTTTGACCGTCACCCGCATCTGTATGTGTTTATATTTATTTATGTGTTTTAAGTTGGGTAGGGATTACACCCTGTACTGAATGTCCTCGAAGGACTTCGTTTCGTAACTGCACGTACCCACTGACAGTCATTTGATTTGGCAGACGTTTTCAGAGCACATAATAGCTCTCTCTCTCTCTCTCTCTCTCTCTCTCTCTCTCTCTCTCTCTTAACCAAAATGGGTGGGTCATCATCTGTTGCTCCTGTACTCATGGGTACAAACTCCAGATGTTTCCGTCACTAGCAAAATACTAATAACGACCCATAGGACTTGTAGTCAGGTGAATGTAAATAATAATAAAAAATACACGCAGTGTCGCGCACATAAAAACCAATTAATCACACACGCTAATATATACGAAGATGCTTTTTTTTTAACAAAAAGAATGATTACCTATTCATAATAAAGGCGCCTGCTCTAGAGGAATGTTTTCAAACAAGTCTTGGAATCCATAGTGTAGTGAAGAAAGCACTGAATGTATCCCCTGCAGAGGGATAAGATACCGCTGGCGCAAAAAAAGTGTAGAGGTGTCCTTGTTGTATAATGGTTAAAGCGATGGACTGCGGAATCGCAGTAAGCGAGTTCGAATTCCAGTCGCACTATTACACTCACTTTCGGACAAATACCCTGAGGAAAGGTATGAACACACTTATCCTCCCAGCTATGGGTTTAACAGTACCGCTACTGTTCTTCTAAAAGGATAACTTGCAAAGAAACCAAACCAAACCAAACCAAAAAAAGCTGTCATGGGTATGACACTTAGCTAAATCTGATGGTGAGGTTTCGATTCAGTTGATCAAGAGAGTATGATATACCTCTTGATTACCATTACTCCTTGGTCCATTATAAGTCATTATGATTGTACCTGCTAGATTCCCATGTATGGGTCAAATAGATCTACTTAAAGATTACTTGTATTCGATAGTACCGAGTACAAAAAGTCTTAAGACATAACAACACAGAAAATATAAATTTGAATGTACTATGAACGCTACTCCCTAGTCTCTGGACATAAAATTACCCCCAGACTGGTTGACATGCCATTAAAATCAACTAATTCAATTGAATAGTGTAGTGATTTTCCTTTGTCACAATGCGTCCTATTAACGTGGTCTTGTGCAAAACTGAACGTAAACAGTTAACAAGCTAGCTTCACAGGTTGTTCTCCGAGTAATGGATTTTATCCTCACTGAGTGACACATTGTACTGGACTGAGCTAAGCTGATTACTGAAGTCAAAAGTTAATATAGTGACCCATTATGTTTTTATGTAGAACTTAAAGTCTCTTGCGAATCGTGGTAAGAAAATATCACGATTGAATCTTTATATATATATATATATAATAGAAGATGAAGATAAAATGCAAATAAGAAAAGTACATAAAAGAGTGCTCAGTGCTCGTATGGCAGAGCAAACCTAAAACACAATTACTCAAATTATGTTCCCTTAAAGTTTGTTACTTAAAGTTTCATGTGAATCACATAATCGTCAGACGGAAATATGAGAAAAAGGGGCTAATCAACCCTAATTTCATGTATGGGGAATTCACGTGTATAAAATTTGCTCTTATAAAAGAGCATATTTTTAATTCACGTGATAAACACACGTACAAAACATATGATTTATTGGTTTTAGAAATCTGTACATTGTAAATACAGGTAAAATGAATTTTGAAAACATTCAGGTGGTAAGTGACACGGAAAAAATAAGTTGAAATAAATTATTCTTTTATAGGAATGCATAGGAAATAAGCTTTACACAATGAAGTCATTAAAAATTATTTTATAACAGAAATTCATTGCAAATAATTTCAGTATACAAATACATTTCAAATGATTTTATCATCGGAATTCTAAAGAAATAAGTTTTACACAATGAAGTCATTAAAAATTATTTAATACCAGAAATTCATTTAAGATAATAAAAAAAAGGAAATGCCAGTGATCATCAAAAACTTTTATACCGTATTAACAGAAAACAGAGCTTGATACTATAATAGATTTGTGTCAAATGTCCTTGCCGTTAAAAAAAAACAACAACGTCTGTTTATTCCATAAATAATCAATTATAATGTAGAGTTTTAATCTAACATAATTGATGTCCCCTGATATTATTTCAATTCTGATAAAAACTAATTTGACAAAGCAAAAAAAAAATTATCTTTTCATTTCAATTTTGTAATTTCGATTTTTGTTTTCGTAAATAAACATGTTTTCTTCACTCAAGCCTCACGTAGATTCGCTTTCAGTACTCATCTCTGAGATATGCATCTCTTCCCGCATTTAACACACCTTTTTGTGTACTATCTACCATCACTCGTCATCTTCTTTAGTCTGGAGAAGATGGCCGATTGTTGTTATACTTCTTGCCGCCGAAAACGTCGTTATCTTCGCCTGTAGATGAACAGCAAAGATTGCCTGGTGATACAAGCCTTAATGTCTTAATATGCCACCAAATTTCTTATCAAGCATCTCATTATCTTGAAAAGCATTTAAAGATGCTCAACTATCTGAATCGGAATCGTGACGGTTAAGACTTTGTAAACGTTCGAGTTATCTTTGCTGCTGGGCTTGGAGCTGTGATGGATCGGTGGGTAATTCCTGCGTTCATGTAAATAAGTTCTGGATTTTACGAGTATACTAGCTACAGTACCCAACCACGTCGGAAATCAACACACAAATGTAAAAAAAAATCCTGTTTTCTAGTTTGTTTGTTTGTTGCTTTTTTCATTTTTCTAAACAATATTTATTTTACAATTTTTATTATCAATAAAAAATAACACTGAACAATTACTAACCAAGGAAAAAATAAGGAACTACACACCTAGAGGGTGTTCCTTTGTGTTTTTTATTTAGCGGTAAATAAACTTATCACAGATAAGACGTAAAACGTTTTTATTTTATAGCGTAATTTTTTTAACTATTACTAATATATATATATATATACATATATATATATATGTTTGTGTGTGTGTATGTGTGTGTGTGTGTGCGTGCGTGTGTGTGTGTGTGACTCACCTGATGAGTAGATTGGTTAGACACCCGGAAGGATAAAAAATAGGACTTGTCAAAAGGTTGGTAACTCTACAGTATCCCCAATGAGCATTTACCAAATCCATGGATAACTTCTCGATTGAGGAGAAAGAAACAATTATATAAACCTAGAAGTGATGGGCCCATATCTTTTGGTAAATCTTCCGGCTCCGGAAACTACTTCATCTTTATGAATTGATTCAGTGCACCGGCTTTCCTCTCTATGAAAAATTCCAGGCACAACTATTGCTTGATATCATTATTAAAAATAATAACGAGATAGATATACATGCAATGATTGGTTAGCGAGTCTTCTTTTCTTCTCCGTGATCATGAAAAGCATTTCAAACAAAAATTTCGTATGAAACTTGAACATAAAGGTATCTTGAAATTTGGTTCTCTTACCCTCCAAATACTGGATACAGTCGGAATTCTTGGTGTAGTTATTCGGATAGTTTGGACTGGAGAATTCCATAAGCTTCCGATTACCATAAGTGAAGTTCCAGCAACCTGGACTGATGAAGTCTGACGTCAGTGGAGGTGGCCGAAATACAACGGGTGTCGTATCGTGGTTGTCTGTAAAAAATGAACACAATTAGTTAGTAATTATTTGTTTAAGGTTGGTTCTCGTATTTTAACAATAATGTAATAAGTCCTTGTTATATGCAGAATCATAAGTCTTAATTTTACTTATCTGCAGCATGTCAAATCTTTATGGGTTACTTAATGCTGAAATTTGATTCATTTGTAAATGTTATCATAACTATATTTTTAATATTCCATTGCATTTATTTTAAGCTGAACTTTTTTTATTGTCTATGATCATTTGTTTGCACACAGTTATATAATATCGCGTTTTTCGATCATATGGAAATCAGACCTGACCGATAAAATGAAACGCAGTTTCTTCCAGGCAGCGGTCGTGTCGATACTGCTATATGGATGCACTATTTGGACGCTTACTAAACGGCTGGAGAAAAAGCTAGACGGCAATTACACAAGAATGTTGCGAGCAATATTGAACAAGTCCTACCGGCAACACCCTACAAGGTACCAACTATACGGCCACCTGCCTCCCATCACGAAAACGATCCAAGTTAGACGAACTAGACATGCAGGACACTGCTGGAGAAGCAAGGACGATCTCATAAGTGATGCACTCCTATGGACCCGCGCATATGGCCAAGCAAAAGCAGGACGACCAGCTCGAACATACATACAGCAGCTATGTGAGGATACGGCATGTAGCCCTGAAGACCTGCCTAGGGCGATGAAAGATAGGGAGGAGTGGCGAGAGAGGGTCAGGGATATCCGTGCTAGCGACACGACATGATGATGATATCTAATATTAATAATTTGCAAATCTTTGTACGATGCCAAGTATACTTATCTCATTTTCATACTTTATATTCGGAGAAGTTCCCGTGACGTAATGTCTTAAGTTTTGGACAACAGCCTCAAAGTAAGCGAGTCTGAAATCCAGTCATGCTATAACGTTCACTTTAGGATTAATACCCTTGACAATGGTGTGAATCCCCTTATCCCACCTAAGTAAAGTAAAGTTGGTTACCGTAGTCGAGGGCGACTAGAAGGCTCCCTTTTCAATAGCTACTACACCGAGGTGTTGGGGAGGGCGCTACTCCTTTCCCAGGATTGCTTCACTTTACCCTTGATCCCTACTTTATATTGCTTAGTGTTAAGCAAGGAGGTATCAAGTACCATTTTTAAAGTCTTTGGAATGACGCCACCTGGGATTGAACCCAGGTCTCCCGGACTCTATCCCCAAGACCACCCAACTACTGCTGTTTTTCTATAAGGATGGCTCTGGCATTGAATAACCCACGAAGGCTGATGTGCCATTAAAAAAAATAAACCTAAATTATACACAAATATAAGATTTCAAATTACTGTTCCTATTTAATAATCATTTGTTTGCACAGTTATATCGTTTCAAGTATTCCTATATAACACTAATAATTTACAACTAATCATGTGGTTTCAAGATAATAAGGGCCACTATGATTCCAGAACATTGGAGTGGGTGGGAGTGAATGAGGGAACAGATCTGTTGCTGTGAGTTCTGCTCAAAGAAAAAGTTTTGGTAAGTATGTCTATTTAAAAACATTGATTTTTCGTGTCTCGTAAAATCGTTTGTTTAACAGTTGTATTTAAATGAAGACTTACTAAATGGCCGAAATTTATTTCAGGTAAATGTTTTTGAGACGACGAAATAGATTTTTTAAAATTTAGCGCCTTAATTCCATGACTAAATTAATTGTTGGTTTATTGAAATATATGTAGTTCTGAGGGAATTGACCATAAAATAAAACAAAACACAAAACTTATTTAAAAATTAAAACCTAAAAGGGATTTTAACTAAAAAAAAATCTTTATCTACAAAAATGCTTATTCTTTTGAATATGTCTGATCGCAGCTCTTGTGATTTGTTACTTTTATTAAGCAAAACTCATGATTCGTTTATTCCTTATGTCGACTGCGGATAAGCGGACTTCATTGTTTAAAAATTCTTGTGACTTGTTTTTTGACAATCGAAGAGAACGTGACATTATTACGCCCACGGTGCAAAGTCGCTCAGTGAAGGCTTATGACTTCCAAGTGTCGATGTTATTTCAACAATAGATTGAAACCTTACAGGAACGATTAGTTTGCCTCTTGTAAAAATATTCAAATGTATTCAAGTGAACATAGAGAAATGGCATGATCAGAACGGTGTGTGGCCGTTGTTAGACTTGGATTTTTTTCTATTTGTTTGCTGGAAAAAGAGAGAAAAGAAAGGAAATATACATCTGTACGTTTCTTTTAGGCCAAAGAAAGAATATATATATGTATATAGATATATGTATGTGTGTGTGTGTGTGTGTGTGTGATATTTAGCAAGCTGATTTCACAGATCATTACTAATAAATAGTTTGTTCCGCTCGAAGTGCTCCTGAATTCGTGTGCAATTAGATTAAGCTTAATAAATACCCCCACCCAAACCAACAAACACACCCATGCTCACCAAGCATTCGTGCCGGACGGGTGAAAAATTAATCAGCTTCGTTTTAGGTCTTCCACCCAAGAAGCACCTGCCCTATCACAAAAAAGTGGTTAAGACTGGATTCATTTTTGGTGCCTGAGGAGCGCCTGAAGGGGAATACCGACGGAACAAAAATAATTTTTGCAACTACCAGGGATAATCCACACTTCTCTTGTATACGAGGTGTTGCGTGTGACGTACATGATAGAATTGCAAATGGCGGCTTCCACTGCTTCATAAGTAGTCCCCATCCGATCGCCTGTCGTCCAGATTTGCATAATACTACGAACGATCACTTAAAGCTACTTTTAATCAAGGGAGGTCATTTAACCTATCCACACACCTTGCTCTGCAGCGGGGGGGGGGGGATACACTGACTGTATCCTCCGCAAAGGCGTCCGACGAAAAAGAAGTGTCGTGGATGCCATATTAAACTGCCTCTGTGAAGTTCCTGGATCTCTAGGAAGAGTAAGAACCCTGTCATTGCCATTTTTCCCAGGCACACTTTGCTCCGGAGTGGTAGTACCTGTTAGGGTACCATCTATGGTTCAAATAGATGTGAAAAGTATTTGTATTCGATAAGAATACTTGATGTCATATGATTGTGTACAAATCATTTGTATTGATTGGCATAATAGTTAGAGTGTTCGCCAATGGCCCAGGAGAGCTCGGTTCGATCACAGGTCGAGTCATACCAAAGACTCAAAAAATTGTACTTGGTGCTACCTTGCTTAACACTCAGCATTATGAGGTAAGGATCAAGGGTAAAGTGGAGGAATCCAGGGAAAGGAGTAGCGCCCTCCCTTACACCTTAGTGTATTAGCTATCGAAAAGGGGGCCTTCGCATCACCCTCGACTACGGTCGCCAACTTAACTTATTTACTTGAAATAATACAATTGATTAAAAATCTTCGGTGTAATATAGAAAAACTTGATATCTTGATATCATCTATGGGTCAAACATAACTGTTTTAAAATCATTAATATTTGATAGAATACGTGATACCTTATAAATGTAAATTATTTGTATTAAGTATAGTTACTTGAAGCAATTATTTTTTGATAAAGGATTATTATCATTAGTTAATTGAAATTCTATTACTATGAGCAATTCAATTGTATTTGGAGAGTAATGCATGATATCATAAATCCCTGTATAAAAGAAAACAACAGCACAAAAATATGAATAAGAATATAGTGAGCATGATTTCCAATCCTCTAAGCCTAAAATAACCCAAGACAGTTTGACATGCCGCTAAAATCAATCAACCAATCTTATTACTGTTGCTTTTTATCGCAACTCTTATTTCGTTATTTTGTAATCATTAATCAAGCACTTAGGAATAGAAATATCTATAGAATAGCAATTCGATTGATTAATTAATTGATTTTACGCGCATGTCAACCCGTCCAGGGTTATTTTTATGTCTACAGGTTATAGAATCACGTTCATTGTACATTTATATTTAATTTTTTTCGTGTATTTTGTCCTTAAAACATTTTTTGCACACTGTCCAATACGATAGGAATAATTTTCAAACAGATCCATTTGACCCATTGATGAAATTATTACTGGTACTATAACACCGGCTTAGAGTTGACCTGGGAGTAATGCCAATGAAGAGGAACTCCACATTTACCAAATTTCCAGAACATGTGCCTCACCACCAGATGCAGCTTAGTGTCATACACAGTACATCCCCCTTTGGGGAGGAGCTCTAACCCCCTGCAGGGGATACAGTTAGCATATTCTAAGCCCCACCAATAGGGTGTAATAGCAATCTAAAAGCTGCGTGAATTGTGATAGAATGTAATGGAAATAAGATTTTTAAAATATTTTTTAAATAATAATAATAATAATAATAATAATAATAATAATGCTGTCCCGGCAGACCACATAATAAAACTAAAAGAATATGAAAAGAGAGATAAGTACCATGACCTTGCTAGAGAATTGAAAAAAACTATGGAACATGAAGGTGACAATTACACCAATTGTGAGTGGTGCCTTTGGCACGGTAAGTAAAGGATTATTAAAGGGCCTGGAAGATTTGGAAGTTGGCGACCGAGTGGATACCATCCAAACAACAGCATTATTGAAAACGGCCAGAATACTGAGAAGAGTCCAGGAGACTTGAGGAGACTCAATCTCCAGAGAAATACCACCAGCTTACACTGATGTGAAAAACTCTGATGAGTAAATAGTAATAATAATAATAATAATAGGTGTTTTATTGTTTCTGTATTTTTTTTTTTTTTTTCACATAAAAGACGTAATGAAAGTGCAAGATGATTCCAGGTAACCTTCAGGGGAAACATCATTCCATGATATTATTTACTTTTAACATTATTCTTATTTCACATTCGTTTTGAACATTAAAAACAATAAGACGATGCGAAATATGCGCCTTTGTACTTATCAGTCCCTCTAACACAGAACTGATTACTGAGGAGAGGTTTTGATTATAATATTACCGTTTTATCATATTTTAAGCGTAAAATGTCTCACTGGAATTTATGCTATTATTTGCACATCAAATTGGTCCGACCGACTCTTTCTTTATCTGCTTATTAATAGATAACAAAAACAGTGGAAAGTGGAAAATAAACAACCTAATTATCATTATCTGAATTTTGTATGCAATGTATTCTAAAACATTGTAATAACAAAAAATTAATTTGTATCAGTCCAAGCCTTTCAGTATGGGTGGAATTTTCAAAACCGAAGTTTAACCCAAAAGCTGGCATTGACCACAACATTAGAAATGAGAAAGCGCTCGTGATGTAACGGTTATCTTCGCAGAAAATAGTCACGGCGACCAGGATTCAAATCCAGGACGAGGCTGTTTGCTTTGCACATAGTGTTAATCCTTTTTAGAAAAGTATGAATCCAATTATTCTTCCTCCAGCTATGGATAAATAGTAGGGCAGGTTGGGCTCTTTAACCATGGTATAGCTACCAGTCACGAAAAGTGAAAACTTTGAATTCAAATCTGTAAAACTCCACTTTGAAAAAATGACCTCATGTCGAGCTCTGTTCATGCGAAGAGGGTTGGGTAAATACATATACACGAGAAATAATTTTCTGGGGCTGAAAATCACAAATAACATGAAGGATATAATACAAAAAAGAATAATTTCATGAAATAAGGATTTCCTGACCATAAATTTCATGAAATAAGGATTTCCTGGCCATAATTCATGAGATCAATTTATACACGAGTATATACTGAATTTACTAGGTGCATACGATAAGTTTCCAGACTTTTTTTGTATGGGTACTTTTATTGATAGTATACACATGAAATTCTAGTCCCTTTTGAAGTAATCTCCTCTGGTCGCAATGCACTTGTTGTACCGTTCCAATAACTTCTGGAAAACTCCATGGAAGTCCTCTTGTGTGACCGTATCAATGACCTTCGTCACAGCCTCTTTCATCTTCTCAATTGTCTCATAACGACAGCCTCTGCACTTAGGGAATAACCAAAAGTCACAGTGAACAAGGTCTGGACTATAGGGCGGGTGACGAACTGTCTTGATGCCCATCTTGGTCAAATAGTCTGTGACAAGAATGGAGTTGTGGACTGGTGCATTGTCCTGCTGGAAATGCCACTGACCCGATTTGAAGAGTGCTGGGCTCTTCCGACAGAATCTCTTGCTGAACTCCCTTAAAACCTCAACATAGTGACACTAACCCTAACCCTAACCTTTTGGCCAAACAACTCTGATGTTCCGACTTCCTAACTCCTCCCACACCTCTCATCATCCCTCACATACTCCCTGCCTTCCTTTAATCTCTTATGCCACTCAAAAACTGATGCTCGATTCATGTAAGATGGTCCAAAATCAGTCTGAAGTATTCCATACGTTTCTGTGGCATTTTTTCCAAGTTTAAAACTGAATTTTGTTGCATATCGTTCTTCTAAAGTGTCAGATTGCATTTTTGAAATTCACCAGCTGTAACAATCGTTCCAATTCCTGCTGTAGCTGTTCATTTGAACATGAAATCATAAAAATTGGTCAGTCATCTCATAATATGTATAGCAATAACATAGTGAATTTTCAAGAGTCTACGACAATTTTAAATGCCAATACGAAAAAAGTCTGGAAACTTATCGTAGGCACCTCGTATTTCAATCTATTCTAATCTAGCCGGGCCATTAGCCAAATGAGTTGAGTGTTCGCTTATAGTTTGGAAGACCGGGGTTCAATCCAAGGTTAAGTCATACCAATGACTCAACAAATGGTCCTTGATGCCGCCTTGCTTAACACTCACTTATAGGGATCAAGGGTAAAGTGGAATAATTTAGGGAATGGAGTAGCGCCCTCTCCAACACCTCGGTGTAGTAGCTATTGAAAAGGGAGCCTTCTGGTCACCCTCGAATAAGGTCGCCAACTTTACTTATTCTAATCAAGCTAACTAGCTTATCAGTTACCCCTCTTTAGTCTACAGTATCACACATCTACAGTATCACACATAAATAAACGCCCAGTCGGCTGGGGCTGTAGAATACGCTAACTGGACCCCACCCAATGAGTGTCCTGAATATTACACAAAACAAAAGGTTCCAGTGATGCTAAAGCTTTGAGGAATGCGGAGCACCCCTTCATTGCCATTGCTCCCAGGTCCACTCTGACCCGAAATGGTAGCGCCTGATCGGGCCCAATCTATGGGTTGAATAGAACTAAACTGCATACCTATGCTAAACTGAATTCAAACAATTAGATCTGTTTGACTAAACTGAATAGCTTGAAATAGAAATGTTTTTGACAATTAAACTATACTTAGATTTAAACTGCGTGCTTATGCTAAACTGAATTGTTTGAAATGAAACTGTTTTTGATATTGAAACTGAATTATTCAATATTGAACTATTTTGACATTTAACTGTGTGTAAATAAAACCTCTACTAAACTGTGTGTAAATAAAACCTCTACTAAACTGAATTAAAACTGTTTGAAATATTGAATAGCTTGAAATAGAAATGTTTTTAACAATTAAACTGTGTACTCTTATGCACTACATGGACTCTAACAAAACGGCTGGAGAAGAAGCTTGACGGCAATTACACAAGAATGCTGCGAGCAATCTTGAACAAGTCCTGGCGGCAACACCCCACAAGACACCAACTGTACGGCCACCTGCCTCCTATCACGAAAACTATTCAAGTTAGACGAACCAGACATGCAGGACACTGCTGGAGAAGCAGGGACGAACTCATAAGTGATGTACTCTTGTGGACCCCCACACATGGCCGGGCAAAAGCAGGACGTCCAGCACGAACATACATTCAGCAACTATGTGAGGATACGGGATGTTGTCCGGAAGACCTGCCTTAGGCGATGAACGATAGGGAAAAGTGGCGAGAGAGGGTCAGGGATATCCGTGCTACTAGCACGACATGATGATGGTGATGACTCTTGCTAAACTGAATTGTTTGAAACAGAACTGACAATCAGCATAAAAATGGATTTGGCGTTAAATAACCTACAAAGGTTGATAAGCCATAAAATCCAAACAACCACCCAACCAACACATAAATAAGTACATCCGGACAATTTTTGAGTTAATTTTCTTCTGAACTATGATTTTTTTTTTAATTTCTTGAGGAATTTATATATTAAAAAAAGATATTATTAAGAATTATTATTTATAAACTCTACAGCATGGTGACAAAAATATGAATCTTTCACAGGCCAAATGTATTTAAACGTAGAAAAACTTCGATCATCCGACTAAAGGGAACTGAAAAATCTGCATACTACTGGAGTAGTAATTTACGAAGCTCTTTGCTTCGATGTAACACAAGGCCAAATGAATGGGGCACCCAATGAGACTCGAACTCACTCGTGTAGGTTTGCTAGTCTAGCTTGCTGACCATTACACCACCAAAGGTGCCCACGTCAGTAATTGAGTGGGAACCATCATTTTTCGTACAACTCGTTCGTAAATCAGACTTGGTATAAATTTCCTTATGAAATAGGCAACACACATACTACTGGAGTAGAATGTTACAGAGTTTGAAAATAAATAATATATAACAAAAACCGTTTCGGTAGTTAATGTTCTACTAGAGATAATTAAATCCAAGTATCTTTGAGTTTGAAGAAAATCATTTTTTTTAATTATAAGAGTATTTATTTATGGGCGATAAAATATATGTAGGTTCATATAGCTATATCCAGATAGATAGATAGACAGATAGATGTGAATAGACTGAAATAGATAGATAGATAGATAGATAGATATTTAGCTATCTCATCTAAATTATATATGACCCACTTTGTTAATAACTTAGGGCACCTTGCTGTGGTGTAATAATAGTAAGATAGCCCAATAGATAAATTACTTTTTGAATGGTGAGTTCGATTCTCACTAAAGGGACAATACTTGTAGCTTTATGCTAAATCTAAGCAATGTGATACGATAGGTTGTGAACTGGACTAACTGACCATTGTTAGTGATTTTGATTCTCACAGAGTCCAGTATACTTTTGCCCTTGTATTAATAGTTACATTATGTCATTGGGAGGATAAAATATTATGTTGTTTAAAATTATTTAAAATCAGTTTTTCTTCTAGGCTATCTATTCAAAAATAAAGATTATGTTCCTTAAAGATGAAAAGATTTGAAAAATTCAACTTTAGCAATACCATTATATTGAAACCCAGTCCACATGGTAAAAAATTAAATAGATAAATAAATAAATGTATGAATGATTCTGTCAACTAACACACATTTAAGAAATCACTGTGCTAGTCAAGAAAATAAAAGATTTTCAGACCGAATGGTGACCTATCCCAGAAGATTTATGGATTTATGGTAGATGATGTTGTTAAATTGGAGCAAAGGGTCAGCAAATCTTAAAACCTTGAATATAGGTTTTAAAATTTTGCTTAAGATCTGAAAGAAGACGGTCTGGTGACAATTGGAATAGGGTGGTAAATGGTAGAACAAGTGGGTAATGGAGACGAGGGGTAATAAAGAAAAAACAAATCTAGTGTAAACCACTTTTAGTGGGGAGGCCAAGCTGGCTAAATATGGGATCTAGTCTCGATTTATCCAAGATCGTGTTTAGTTCAGTTAAGTTCAGGATGTGCTCCGAGAAAATTCTTTTAGTCTCTCTCTCTCTCTCTCTCTCTCTCTCTCTCTCTCTCTCTCTCTTTCTACGGTCAAGTGTATTGAAATGATTATCAGCGGACATTAAAGATAGCTGTGAACAAAGGTACATTGCGTTCGTGTCAATTGTCTTACTGTGACGAGCAAAATACTTTCCCCACCAAAAGGAATTGTGAGTGTGAAGTCTTCGTTCACGCTTACCTCAATCATTGTAATTCGACATATAACATATCTGCAACTTAATATAAATAGCAGTAAAACGTTGTTATTTTCACAGTATTGAGTCAAAAGAAGAGCTGAATGAGCATTTGAGAGAAACACTCTAGCGGTCAGCATTAACCGGGTCATTTCAAGAAAGTGGTTAGGTAAGGAAACTATTATCATCATCATCACCATGACGTGCTGAAAACACGGATTCTCTCCCTCTCTCTCTCTCTCTCACACACACACACACACACACGCACACACACACCATCCACCTCTGTCAGCTATCGCTCTCAGCAAGTCCTCTAGACAGCATCCAATGCCCGCACAGAGCTAATGAATGGTGTGTCCATGTGTTGGAGTCCATTGGAAAACGTTGCTTAACAGTTCGCCCTTTTTTCTCTAGCAGTGTCCAGCATGTCTTGCTCGTCTTAATTGGATGGTTTGTGAGAAGGGAGGTGAGTGGCCGTACAACTCTCTTTTTGCATAATTCTAGGATTTGTCCAAAATAGCATGCAGCTTTTTCAAAAGGGGTCTCGTGAAAATCCAAGTGGTTCAGCCATACATACAATAATAATCACGGCTTCTAGAATTTTCGTTTCAATTTATCAAAGAGATCAGATTTCTATATGGTTGTTAAGCTGTCAACAGCAGTCCATGCCTTACCGATGTGTATGTTAACATCACTTTCAGTTGATGCGATGTTACTGCTGAGGTATATGAACTGGTTTACTACTCTCAGAAAACAATTTTCTATAACAACCAAAGAAGTAGCTGCAAAAAGCTGTTACCTCCAATGTTAACCTTGATGTAAGCTTAAAAATGAGCTGATATTTACGTACTCGCATTTGCTATTGGCATTCTACAGTTCTTAACAAATTGAGATTTTTTTTCGAAAGTGGAATCATAGATTTCCAGATTTAGTTCGGTTTACCAATTCCTTCCCAACGGATAAATGTAAAAGCAATCACTTTTGCTTTGCTGTGATTTTTCGCGTTTGTTGTTGTTTTTAACGGGGGATGGGGGTCTTCTTCTTTAAAGATGCTGACTTAACGAATATCTGCCTCTGGTCTTAAATTGACAAGGTTCATTCTTCGCATACGCACCAACACACTCGTATTCTTCAAAATAAGAAATGCCTGCGTACATAAAGGCGACACAGATCTATGTATCATAAAAGATGCGAAAACAAAGAAAAAGAAAATGTGATGTGAAAATAATGGCTTTCAATTGTTCCATTTTCAATTCAAAACCTCTCTTTCACATCTTTCCTCCAACCATAACTTCAATAAACTTTCCTTTTCTCTTCATCAACCCTCTCTCTCTCTCTCTCTCTCTCTCTCTCTCTCTCTCTTCAATCCTCTTAGAATTTGCTAAAGTGATTACTTTTAGAAAAGTGACAGATATTGTAAGTATTTACAAACAGCTCCGCCATTGGCACGAAATGACACAAGATCAATTTTTTTTTAAATAGAATAAAGGTAGTTTGATTTCTGTTTTCCTTCTCTTTGATTGGTTGCTTAACCAAGGCTAAAGAAAATAGTCTTCTCTACTGTTCATCCATGCGAACGTATATGTGGGCAAAAAAAGTTTATTTATCTTAAATATTTATGTACAGGTCGAACTTTTAAAGATCAAATTTTAAGCCAAAAGCTTACATCTTTTTATATATGTATATGGGAAATGATTTTGTGAGGTTAAAATTCAAACATAACAGAAAGGGTTTTTTTTCTTAATCTTTAAATGAATCAAGGGGCCGAACTATTCAAAACGCGGAAATGCAATAATTTTTATGCGAAATTACGAAAAAGTAAAACTTGGAGAAAGTTTAAACTTTGCTGAATCTAGGGTTACTTACATATAACTAAGTAGTTTTATACGCACACCCACACACATGTACTCATACATACATACATACATACACACGTAAACATATACAGAACACATTATATACAGTATTTATCTCACTCTGCTCATTGCTAGCAAGTTAGTTATCTCACTTTCGTTATATCTACGTTATCACCCATAAATAAGTACACCTCAAAAAGTTATTTAAAAAAAGCTTTTTTTAAAACTTTAGCTTATAGGATTTTGTTAATTTAGAAGACGATTCTATAATCAAAGCGGATATTATTAGGTATTATTTATTACCAAATTCCGCTGCACTGTTTATAAAAATATGAAACTGTAACAATCCAACCACTCATGGAATATATTTTAAACGTAAGTAGGAAAATGTCGGCCGTCCAATAAAACAAGATTGGAAAAATGCATACTGCCGGAGTAGAATTATACAAAGTTTGGTAATAAATAACATCTAATAATACTAGAAATAATAAATGTCACCAAATAATACTAGAAATAATAAATAGCACCTAATAATACTAGAAATGATAAATTACACCTAATAATACTAGAAATGATAAATAGCACCTAATAATACTAGAAATAATAAATGACACCTAATAATACTAGAAATAACAGCACCTAATTATACTAGAAATAATAACTAGTACCTAATTATACTAGAAATAATAAATAGCACGTAAAAATATTAAAAATGATAAATAACACCTAATAATACTAGGAATGATAAATAGCACCTAATAATACTAGAAATAATAAATAGCACCTAATAATACGAGAAATGATAAATAACACCAAATAATACTAGAAATGATAAATGACACATGATAACACTTGAAATCGTAGCCACTGTGACACAAACTGAAGAGACCTTCAATCAAAGTGAAAGAAAGAATACAACCCGACACACAGTGCATGGATACTTTTAGCGTATCGTGCTGCGTAGCTGTTGGTTAGTCAAACTATCCATGATATCCATTGATAGCATCTTCACTAGACATGTGGGCATTGAAACTAAACCTTGTCTCAATAGTTTCATGGTATTACGAGTCTCATCTTTTCACCTCTTTTCAATGATGGACTCTCCGTGACGTAGTGGCTAATGTGCTGGACTGGAACATCGAAGTAAGCAAGTTCGAACTCCAGTCGTGCAATTACGTTTACTTTCGGACTAATACGCTTAGAAAAGATATGGACCCCCTTATCTCCCTTGCTATGGGTGAAATATTATCACTGCAGTTCTTCTCCGGGGACACCTTTGACAATGAATAACCCACATATGCTATTAAAACAAAGAGACCAAACCAAATCGTATATAAAATGACTTGAATTCCTATCAGTGGAAAAACTGCAAAAATTATCACATACATACACACATCTTGAGATAAAGTCAGATAATATTTATATAAATATGGACTGAGATAGATAGATAGATAGATAGATAGATAGATAGATGTGTCTTAAAAGGATTCCTTTAATTTTTAAGTTAAAAGATGAGACGCATCATACCATGCAACTATTTTCAATGGAGACAAGGTCTAATTTCAATGCTCACGTGTCCAGTAAAGATGCTATCGATAATTAACCTTAACATGAATACTTTGACTGACCAACAGTTACACAATATCACACGCTACAAGTATCAATGCACTGTGCGTAGGAATGTATTCTTTCTTTCAATTTGAAGTTCTCTTCAATTTGTGTCACAGAGGCCTTTCGTCAACTCACACTCGACGATAAATCTTGTTCATTCTTGCATCGATAAAATGTGACTGCTAAATGCCATTGGCAGTTTTTGACTCCGATGACTACTGTTAATAGGGACCCATTATTAACAGAAGCCCAACCGTTTCGGTAATGCTCTAATCTGCTATTTTAGGCAAATCTTCCACCGGTCTTAGTTAAAGTGGACGCAAAAATCCAAGAGAGTCTATGATTCACTGCAGAAGCCAAGTACTCTTCTTCAATGCTAGATTCCTGTCAATAATATTTGTATATGATTGTTTAAGGCCTCTTTCGCTGGTTAGGGATTGTGTTTACCAAAGGTCTAATGCAGTGACGACTTCATTGGAGGCTTAATGACAATGACGAGTAAATGTTACTTTGTGTTAAAACGTTGGCATTTATCAGTCATCGAAATCTTTCTTACAGTCCCTAAATGTAGCATCCAATACATCAATATAAGGCGGAGTTATTTAGCCTTGTTTGGACAACCAATCTAGGGAAAAGAAAAACTTTGGATTCTAACTCGCTGTACTCCTTTTGTTGTGTTTTCCTAGAGGTTGGGTAAATGAAGAAGAAGAAGAAACGCTGACTATGATATCGACACACAAAACCGTGACAGTGAAGATGATGACGACAACGAAGAAGTGAAAGAAAGAAAGGGAAAACAAAAAGGACTGGATAAATACATACATCAATATTCGAAACCAGCCTACGAGCTTATATACCTCTAACTCCAATATTTGCAGTAGTTATGAGGTAGAAGCTGTCATTCTTGATACATGTCACTAGTCATAAAGTTCTAGCTCAGCAGTACATAAGTGTGTCTGCACGCTCGTACGCGCGCGTGTGTACATGTGTGATGTGCATGTAAAAATACCTAGTTATGTGTAAATTAGTCCCAGATTCGGCTAAGTTTGAACTTTCCCTAAGTTTTACTTTTTCCTAGTGTAACATAAACATTATTGTGTTTCAGCGTTTTTCGACGCCAGATGGCGCTGAAAGCAACGAATGATTAATTGGGTTCCGTAATTAGAGGAGTTTTGCTTTGAAAATTTCCAAATAAATAATAGATGGAATTTTAGCTTGACATTTTCTTTTTCATGTCGATAATTTGCATAAGGATTTATGGGAACGTTTTACATTACGGGAAACTTATTTGGACAGATAACGAATGAAAGGTTGAATGGATATATATATATATATATGTGTGTGTGTGTGTGTGTGTGTGTGTGTGTGTGTGTGTGTGTGTGTGTGTGTGTGTGTTCATTTAAATGTATACATAAGTCTGTATATAGTTTAGATATGTGTTTATATATAGTTTATAAATATTTACATGCATAAAAGCATACACACTCACTTACCAATAAGCACACATACACACACATTTACAAACCATTTTCTTTACACACACACACACACACACATATATATATATATATATATATATATATATAATCTAGCAGCCGATCCAATTCTTTTCATATCTATCAGTCTATTTTCATGTTCATGTTTATAAATGTCTGTAAATGTCAGTAAATGTTAACATATATATGTATGTGTGTATTTACTTTAACCGCCCGCCAGAAGCAAAATGTGACACAAGGTTAATTTTCAAGAGGAATAAAGCAGGTATGAACCCAGAGTTTTCCTTATCATGGACTGCTTGCCTAATCAAAGCTAAAAAGAAACACTATTATTTAACTATAGCTGAAAGAAGAACAGCAATGGTAGACGATTTGAACAAGAATCGTTGATGATAATTCCTACAGCGATAACCCTAACGTTAAGTCAGCTCTCTCTCTCTCTCTCTCTCTCTATATATATATATATATATATATATATATATATATTTACCAACCCCTCCGCTCGGGCAGGATATGACACAAGGTCCGTTTTTAATCGGAGTTTAACAGGTTTGAACTCAGAGTTTTCCTTCTCCTAGACTAGTTGCCTCACCAACGCTGAAGAACCTAGTCTGTCCTACTATTTACCCATAGCTGGAAGGAGATTAATTGGATTCATACCTTTCCCAAGGGTATTAGTGCTATGTGAAATGCAATCAATCTCGTCCAGGATTTGAACTCGTGTCACCGTGTCCATTACACCCCGGGCACCTCCAATATATACATATGTATAAGCAACTAGGCATACATGAATATATATAACTAAAAGCTTCCAGCCAAGAAGAGAGACTTCAGAAGTGCAAAGAACATTTGAAATATCTGTTTGGAAACCCTCTTGATGTCACTGTTAAAATACGGAAAAATCATAAATAAGCAACTAGGTATCAAACTAGAACAGTTGACGCTGTATGAAAAAAAGCAGAAAAGCTGCAAACCTTGACTAAATACTTCCTGAAGTATCGAAGTTAAGAAAATTTAACGACTAACTTCTCTTCTTCTACAAAATATAGTAGAGAAATAGCTGCATCGTGGAATCACTAAGAATTGCAGAGGCATAACTCTTACTAGTAAGATTCATAAAGCCATGATTCTAAATCGTATCCAACCTGAAACCGAGAACATTCTTGGGAAAAATCAGAGCGGCTTTCAGAGAAATCGACCCACAAATTAAAAAATCTTTTGAGGGGAGTACACGAAGAAGTACACGCAAAAAACTTGAGACAACACTATTGTTCTAAGCATTTGTTTCCATACTCAGAGAAGGAGGAAATACTACAAGCATGTAGTCTCAACCAAAAAAAATATCACCACTATATAATGCTTCACGAAAACACAAAAGCAACAGTACGTTTACTCGATGGAGGTACTAACTACTTTAACATTGTTGCTGGAGTCTTACGAGGAGATATATTAGCACTATATATAATTATAATCTACTGAGGATACTCACTGTGGATGTGAATAGATCTGATAAAAGAAAATAGTTTCAAATTTTAAAAAAGATAAGAAGCAGACCATATCTCGTAGAAAGAATGACAGACGCAAACAATGCAGATGATCTAGCGCTTCTCATACATTCAATAACCTAAGACAAAACACTTTTGCATAGCCTGGGGCAAGCAGCAGGAGGCATTAAGCTCTACGTAAACGCAAAAAAATATACCGTTTTTGTGTTTTCAACAAGGAGTGTCTCCAATGTAAGTGCCAAGCATCTAAAATAAGTACACCAGTTCATATACCTCGGTAGCAATATCGCATCTACTGAAAGATATATCAACATACATAGAGGAAAGGCGTGTAATTCCTAATGACAGATTACTGATCATATGTAAATCTATTCTCTGAGAAACTAAAACGTGATTTCTTCCAAGCTGCGGTTGTGTCAGTAATACTGGATGGATGCACCACCTAGACTTCAACGAAACGCTTGCAGGAAAAAGCTAGATGGGTAGTAAAGAATACCACGAACAGTTTTGAACAAGGCCTGAAAGCAGCATCTCTCTCTCTCGGTCCATTAATGTAAATGATAAAAGATATGACAAAACTAAACAGATATATATGAAAAGACTGGGCACTTCCTGTAGTGTTACTTTCTCTCTCTCTCTCTCTCTCTCTCTCTCTTTATTTCTCGACTCCTATTCTCTCTCTTTATTACTCTACCCCTACCCCTTTCTCTATTTCTCCACTCCTTCTCTTCTCTCTCTCTCTCTCTTTGTCACTCACTCACTCGCTTCACCAATGTAAATGATGAAATATATGACAAAACTAAACAATATATGAAAAGACTAAGCACTTCCTGTAGTGTTACTCTCTCTCTCTCTCTCTCTCTCTCTCTCTCTCTCTCTCTCTCTCTCTCTCTCATTCTTTATTTCTTTACTCCTCTTCTCTTTCTCTTTATTACTCTACCTCGACTCCTTTCTCTATTTCTCTACCCCTTCTCCTCTCTCCCTCTCTCGCTTTTTTTTTCGTACATATCCTCTCTCTCTCTCTCTCTCTCTCTCTCTCTCTCTCTCTCTCTCTCTCTCTCTCTCTCTCATATCTCGTCCCGATACGTTTTTGTTTTGGAAAGAGAAACTTGTTTGTATTAGATGTAAAAGTCTAGAAGGCCAACTGTGTGTGGTACAAGATTCTCAATTTAGAAGCCGACATGCGAGAAGAGTCTATTATTCAAGAATATTGTTTACCAACACTTACTTACAGGGTGCATGTGTTTTCGAAGACCTTTCGCTTTAGCCTTTTCTTTGAAAAAAGCAAAGCCACCAACAACGTTTCCAGAGCAATTAATGTGCACAACAACCCCTTCCCGGCAATTTACAGTTGTATTCACGAAGAAACAAGGATTATCGGCTCAGTTAGTAAAGGCGGTATCTTTGCGGGGGATTTTGTTTGTTTGTTTTTTAAAAACAATTTGATGAGACATTTTGGGTTTGATTTTGGTTATGATTCGTTATCAAATCAATCAGTTAGCGTCGTGAGTTCGAGCCTTACTAGGAAATGTACTACTATAGCTCTGCACTTAACTAAAATAAGCTTTAAAATAGCCATGTGTAAAGGCTGGGAAAGATACCAAAAGAGAAATACACTATAATACAGTATATGAACAATGATGGGGAGAAAGATATATCGGTATAAAAAGACTTAGAGAGATAGGAACTAATTTAGATAGATAAGTCGATGGATTGTCGTGGCACACACACACACACACACGCCCGCGCATATATGTATATATAAAGAGAGAGAGAGAGAAAGAAAGTGAGAGAGAGAGAGATGAACAAAACGAGATAGATAAATGGATTGAGGAGGAAGAGTGGCACACACACACACACACACACACATATATAGAGAGAGGGGGGAGAGAGAGAGAGATGAAGAAACCGCGATAGATCGATATATGGATTGGCGAAGAAGGATTGGTGCACACGTACACACACACAAACACACACACACATATATATATATAGAGAGAGAGAGAAAGAGAGAGAGAGAGAGGGAGGGAGGACCAAACTGAGATAGATAATGAAAAATACTGGCAAATTAAAATGCCTAATTTGCATAAGTGTAAGAGAGAGCCTATATAAGTCTCTCACTGAGCATAACTTGATCAGTCAGAAGCTCGATTAGCGCTTTTTTCTCGTAATTCTTTAGTGAGATCGGGTCAAGGGTGACCCAGGCACTAGCCTGAATGAATTTATATCATACCTTTTTCATTTTTGCCACAGTCTTTTTCATATTTCTCCATACCATTTTTTCATCCACCTCTTGCAACAACAGCCAATTACAGCAATATACCATTCCTCCTCCTAAGTTGTTTCAAGCAAATATGAAGGAAGACACCAAAAGGATCTCTTTGGAAACGACCAGGAAGCCCTTCTCAAGAAGCCGGAAGAGCCGGTAGCAAGACCCTCAACATCAACATCTGAACGGCCATCGCTACTGGCTTCTCAAGTGAACAAGGAACCCTCGCTCCCGGCCAATTCCATTCCACCAGGACAAAGAACACCAGTCGGGCCAATAACACCAGTCTCCTGGTCCATTAAAAAGTAGTATGAAAAAGACAGAGTGCGAAAGTATGCTCCCTCTTTCAAAGGAACGGAGATACTTCCCATTCCAGAATCAGTGGCTGAAGTCGAACCAAAAACTCTGTCCAACATCATAACAGATTTAAGTCCAGGAGATTAGATGGAATGATACAGGAAGCCTTCGAGGAGCTCTTAAAATCCGCAGGCATCCCATACCAGTAATTCTGCTGGCGAAGCTTCGCTACTTGGGATGTTCTGCTACTATTGGAGGAGTTGAAAATGAAGTTAGCCGGGAGAAATGTCTCCACAAAACACTTCCGGCTTCAGCCTAAATACCAGACGAATTAAAGTGACCGTATGTAGCGTCTCAGTGCACCTGAATAAGGCCGTCCTCGTTACCTAGTTGAGCTCTTATTGCAGCATCGAAGAGGTGATAACAGTGTGCTCGGCAGCCGGGACGGCACACGGTGATTTCTTCCTGAATATCTACCTTAATAGGAGGGCTTCCAGGCCATCCGTCACATACTAACCAATAGGGACCAGCAGGTGATGGTGATCGTTGAGGGCAGGAAGCCACTCTGCTTGTCCTGCACACAGCTTGGTCACTTATCTAAAACCTGCCTACAGAAGGCAACCATCAACGGCAGCAACAACATCAACAACAACATCAAACCCGGAAAAGCATATCCCAACTACCAATCCTGCCCTGGAACCTGAGGAAAGAACCAGCAACAGAAGTAACTGCAAAAGCAACGACAAAAGAAACAACAACTAAAAAAGCAGCAGCAACAACGCCAGAACCAACTGAACCAGCCACATCCCTACAGCCTCCATCTCAGCCTCTATCACAACCTCCATCAACGGGAAAAAAATCCAGTAAAAATAGCCAAAAAGAAGAAAACTGGGAGAGAACAGCCTGAGACCTCTACAAATCTAAAGATGCGGAGAGACAGTGGGAAAACCAAAGCAAAAAACTCTGCACCAAGCCCAACACCCCTAGAGAAAAAGAAACTGACCAAGTATCATCAAAAGTCACGCCACAGCAGCCCCAAGCACAATATCCATGACAATAACCGGCACCTAAACCATCCCCATTTGAAAAACAGCTCCCAACAAACCCCTTCAACCCCCCAATATCCCCCTCATCATGAAATTCCATTCACCCCAGCTCTCTCCGCTTTCTCACCTCCCAGGTTGTTCTCTAGGTCCAGATCATTAACTAGACTTCCCACTGACAGCCCAGATCATCCACAATATCATCCTCATTCAAAGCACGACCAAGGGCAAAATCAGCGTCTGCTGAAGAAGACAGCCAATAACTTTTAGGGTGCGCTGCGGAAGCTGAAGAACTTCCGGCAGACTTTCATCTTCGCTGAGCACTCAAGCCACTCCTTGATTTGAAAAAAAAAATTAAAGAAAAAACTTTTCAAAAAACATTTCAAACCCATATCTCTTCAGTGGTGCGCCCATGGGGACCACCTTTACTGCTCAGCTAGGAGCCGCACGAAAGGTGTGGAATCTCATTGAGAAGGCAAGTCGGGCGGAAATAAGGTTGGCGGAAATGGAGCACCCTTCATTTAAAAAGCATTATCTTATTGTTCAGGGCGGGTCTCTGTTCATGTTCACCCATCTTTTTACAAAGCCCTACAGTTGAAGTACCCTCTAGATGTCGGAGGTGTGTCCATAGATGACCGGGTCACCACTGAGCTCGGCACCGGCTTTCTGAGACATGTCGTCAGCATCCTCACCGCTGAGGATTTCCGTGCCGCAGTCGACAGTGAGTAAAGTGAGTGGGTTTGATGGCTCTAAACCTTGCCTCTTTGAATGAGGGGGTACTGAGGGATCCGAGCAAGCGTGCACACTTGCTTGGTGAACTCTCGAACCTCAGTGCAGATGTTTCTGCAGTGCAAGAGACTCACTTGCGCTGTGGACTGTCGAGTGATGGAGGATGACTATGTCGTCCTTTCAGAATACGGCAGCCGTAGCAGCGTTGGGTCTCTTTGCTAATTGGACGCAGCCTTAATGCTTATGTAAATCTTGTTCTTGCAGATGATGGGGACTAGCTGGTTGTGGCCGAGGTTACCGTGAAAAGTTTTGAGTTCCGGGTGGTTGCGGTTTATGCACCCAATATCGCTGTAGAGTGGGTTTCCTTTTTTCTGCGGGTTGCACCGTTCCTCAACGATCCGAAACGGATAGTTTTAGAGGGTGATTGGAATGCAATCTTAGACCCAAAGATAGACAGGGTGAGGAGAGGAGCCAGAGAGTCGGGAAGGTGTGAAAGCAGCCTGATCGACTTGATGGCCAGTCACGACTTGGTCAACATGTTTCGTCTGGATCACCCAGAGAGGGAGATGTGGACGTGACTAGATAGTTCGTCCTCTGTCCGTGCCAGATTCTATTTGGACAGAGTGTTAGAAGAGCTGACACTGATTTTGTTATGAGTCCCACGTTTCACTATGTTGCGTGGACTGGCAATTATGTTGTTAGGGTCAGTCTGCGGTTAGGTAATAGGCCAACTCTTGCTGGCTACTGGAAAGTCAATACTATATAAGTCTCTCATTGAGAATACCTCGGAATCTAGATGAGTCACTCACTAGAGCTAACCTTGCACTTCCCAACAGATAGATAGATAGATCAAATTTTTGCATGAGTGCTGCAAATCTATCTTATGTAAAAAGCCTCAATATTATAGCTTTGGAACATATGCATTTTTTTACTTGTTTTTACAGCATAATGTTTCTCCAGAAAACATAAAATCCTAATATCCTTGATTCAAAAGAGAATTAACCTTATAGAAAAATTTGTTAGGGGTGTGCTCATTTATGAGCGATTCCCTACTTGATTTTTGTGTGTCCGGAAGATTGTGTAGTGCCAATATTTCAAAGAGATAAAAACGATCATGGTTGTTAATAACAATCAAAATGATAGGTATCTGATTATATTCTCAAAGGTTATATTACACACAAGGCCAGAAGCATGGAAGAATTAGGGAATATCGGACTCAGTACTCAGTACTAATGACTCAGTACTAATGACCAGAGAGACTTTGCAAATAGTTACTTCACGCTGATCTCTTTTTTAATGTTTGATATGATCAGTTCCTACCGCACATGATCATCGGGATTAAGAAACTAAAAATGATCGAACCTACAACGACAGCAAAGAATAAATTGCGAGCCACTTATTGATAGTAAAGATATATCTACCCAACTCGGATGTCTCGCATAGTATAATGGTTTGCAAGATTGAATGGCAGACTATTATAGTGAGTACGACCCACACAGAGGGCAGCGGGAACATCTGGCTTTGTATCACAACGAAACAAAGCTTAGTAAATAACTATATCTACCGAAAACTCACTCCACCACGAGCAAGATGCAATACGAGCTGTTTTTCTCCTTTTTTTAAATAGAGAATTCAAAGTTTACCGTATCAAAGTGATAGAGCCCAGTCTTCACTATTGTTTATCCATAGCTGGAGAGGAGAAGAGACGGTTCCATGCCTTTCTTAAGGACATTAACGCGAAGGGAAATGGAAACAGTTTCGTATAGGATTGGAAATTGCATCGATTTCCTATGACAGTAAACGGTACACTATAACACTTATCAGGTAACAGGTTAGGGTGTAAATACACCTTTGTTAGAACAATTTTGTAACTTGTAATTATCAATTTAAGTTTAACAGGAAGCTATAATATTAAAGGGGTTGGGTAAATACAAACTCCGAACTGAAAACTAGGCTCCAACAATCCTTAGTAAACTAGTGTATCTATGCAAAGGCAAACTCCGATAAGTGACCGGAGACTGACAAAATGACGAGGAACGCAGTTGTTACTGGCCTCTGTAAAAGTTATGAGAGTGGCCAGCCAATGTCCCTTTAAGTATTTCAATGTCCCTTTTCCAGTCGGATTCCTCATTTCCTCTATACTAAAAGACGACATTAAGGGGTGGTAGTCATCGATGGGTTACCTTGATAATGAACCCCAAATCTACCAGTAGCAGGTCTTCTGTCTTCGGAGCTGCTGTACGTTGTTTTTGCGAATACTCATGAATAAACGACAACACTAGTTCCAGTTGCAACTGAAATGACAGCGTTACTACATCCGGCTTTTCATCAGAACAATTCAAAAATGGTTGAAAGGGTATTTATCTTGCCTCCCATCAGATATGGACACAAGATCTTTTTATAGAGGGACTTTAGGGGAAGAGAACGTCGAATACGTGCCGAAACTTGTTTGTTGCTGGTCAATGCTTGTCATAGGATTACAAAGAACAATGTGAACTATGCTAGCCTTTGCCAAGTCTCCCGGAACGGATGCCAGGTGACCTTGCTAGTCACAGCTTCTCTAGACCCAAAGATCTAGTTCTATGCTTGTCAGTGAACTTTCGTCCACCTGAAGGTGGTTCGGCCAGTACCAGGGGCAAAAAAAAAAATGGAGGCACGAAACATGGATGAAACGATACTTCCGTTTCCTAGAACTATGACCGAAACGGTATTTCTGGTTCAGCAAGAATGGTCGAAATGATATTTACGTTTTCTGTTAGAATCAATCTACAACATGAGCACAATTCAAATTCAAATTAGACGTTAGATCCCGAAATAGAATCAGACACAATAGTCCGAGCACTGTTTATATATAAGTGTATTTTGGTAGGCTAATATATATAGAAAATGTCAAAAATCTTCCAAAATATTTTTAGTGGAACAGGTTCAAACATTCTGTTAAACTGTAATAGTTAATACCCATTATGACAGATCTTTAGCTTGCTCGCTCCCCAGAAACTCCTAGTTGTTCGATGCACTAGTAGATCTGCGCTATTCTCACAGGATACACGGGTTGGTTTATTTCTTTGCTTGCTCAGACTGTAAAGACATACGCGCCAACATTGCAAGTTTACCAGATGAGACAGATTTTGAATCTGTTAATGATAACCTGAAAAAACATTAGGCTCTTCTAACTGCAAAATGTTGAAAGCGGGAAACTTCATAAACTAAGACAAATATTTCATTCTTTTCTTAATAATTTGGCCCGATTGAACCATTTGAACTTTATGTATGGTTACGATGTGATAAAATTTCATATGGCTAAAATAACATCTCTGATTTTATCATTTGTGTAACCAGAAAGCTTGCTGAGAGCGAAAAAAAATCACCAAAATAACAGGTTATTTGAAATAGTGGGGCTCAGTATTTTGCTGGTAAACTTTTGATATGTTATGCAGTATATGTTGGCCCATTAAACCTTTTTGATTTCAGTAGAAAATTTGTGCTGGTTTAATTGCATATTCTGCGGAGATTACCCGGACTAAAATGTAAGTAAGACTTCATATTGTTGTATACCGGGATTAAGGAAGAACCACAACACTTCTTTATAAATATATATACATCTTTTTATACTTTCGAAAAGGGTCAAATCACTGGAGTGTTTAAGAGACAGATGGACGGACAGAGACAAAGACAGACTCCCATATTGACCTAAAACTCCTTCTTTTGATCATACCACGCTGTGTTATCTTCAAGACGCCACTTAGACCTCTTCTGCTTCTCGGCCGGGGAGTACTCAACCGGAGGCCGCTGTGAGCCGCAGCCACAGACTGCAAGCTGGGTCTGACTCAAGACAAAATGCCTTTAAATGACTCGGACTCGAGTATCTGCATATATCATTTCATAACGCCCACGACTTCTGATCAACCACGAGACGGCTTCCGCTTATTTACACAGGTGTGTCCTGTTCAAAGAAATCTCTAATTGACAGCTCGGTCAAGGGTCAATATTCGACAATATCACAATTAAGAATTGAAAGTTAAATCATATAGACAAAGAATTCAACACAGTCTTTAAATCATGAACTATGAGCGCATATACCTATGAAGTTTGATTTCTTGTTTTTTGTTAACTTTGTTTTTGCTGTTTTTATGGGTCAGAGTAAGAAACATATATGTCGACAAATTAATAACTTTTTAACTGTGCATATGTAGATATGCTCCCTTTTCATCAGCTACTACACCAAGGTGAAGAGGAGGGTGCAGTTTCTTTCCCTGGATTGCTCCACTTGATCCTTGATCAATAACTGATAATACTGTTAAGCAAGGAGGCATCAAGTACCATTTTTTTAGTCTTTGGTATGATTCGACCTGGGTTGAACTCCGGTCTCCCGGTTCCTTGGCGAACACTATACTCACTAAGCCAATAGACCGTTTACCAAACTCTAAAAGGAACCTCACTTTGTATAATGGTAAGCGAGCTGGATTAGCAGATCATTTTAGTGAGTCTTGTTCGCACTGGGTGTACCATATTTCTGGCTATGTATCACAACTAAATTAAGTTTTGTAAATTACTATTCAAAACTGTAAGAACAACACGTACTTAAGCTTGGTTAAGTTCAATATAAAACCAGAAATATCGGGCATTCAAGGAGAATCAAAGTCACCAACAATGGTCTTTGAGATAAGGTCTCTAACCATTACACCACTCGAGGCATCCATCATTTTGTTAGTAGTTATTAACAATGCGAAAATTAACTGTACCCTTCTTATACTGGTTCATTTGGACTACTTTCATGTATTTTTCGTTGATTTTTATCACGTTGGTGTTGTATCTTCTTGTCTTCCGGTGGTCCATCGTATATATAGAATAATAGAACGTTGATCTAGGGTAAGATGTGCATCTACTCCCGAAACAGATATGTCCGATACTTCTTGTGAGTTCCTAGAAGTGTCTTACTCACACCGCCAAAGTAACCCCCTGTAGAGCTTTTGCATGCCACAGCTACGGGTTCAACTCATGACCCTTTAGTCTCCTAAAAAAATGTAAAAAAAAAACGAATGACTAAGCATCCCGTCTTCTTATTAATAAGTTAAATTACATATAGAGTTTGTTTAGATTGTTTGGGTTTTTTAGCAAAACTCGTTGGAGAACTTGGGATTTTGGGCGTGCCAGTTCATTTAGCAACAACCGATAGGGTATCGAATTTTTAATATCTACTCTTATTTCAGTCTACTTCCTCTATCCATTTAAAATGACATCATATACATCTTGAGGCACTGCAGGGAGTGCATATACTTTCCTTGGTGCAATAGTTAATGTAAGTATCAAACTTACTGTCACGTGAATATGATTTTGTTATACAATATAATTTTTGAACTAATAGCTTGACTAAGTCTGACACCAGTTAACGAGTGCGGGGTACCCAATGAGGATCAAACTAACAGCTAACAAAGGGATGTTTTTTTATATTCATTTTGATCTTTTGCGCTTTGCCTTATCTTTCTATTTTTTACGAGTCTCTTTTATTTTTCTGAATGTTTTTTTTTAATTTCACATTTTTTCAGAAAGCTTTCTTGTGATTTTCTCGGCATCAAGCAATTCGTTAATTGCCGACCTCTAATTAACGAAAGACAGTCTAACACATGAAAGCTTACCAATGGACAAAGAGAAAATTATTTCATGGCTTTTTACATTGAACGAAACGTCATAGTGTTTTGATTCTTAGTGGCATGTAAGGCGGTATTTTGCATCGTCTTTGAGGGTTTCACAGGAAGACCTTTGCTTAAAACGGGATAATTTTCGCTCCCGTCAAGCAGTTTATGTATACAAAAATCTTTAAAAGATAAATAATAGAAAGAACATCTGATTTATCTCTCTCTCTCTCTCTCTCTCTCTCTCTCTCTCTTAGTTCTTTTCTTTCTATCTTTCACATTCTCCTAATTCTTTCTTTTTCTAACTTTCTTTATCTATCTATCTATCTATCTATGTTCTTTTCTCTCTATCACACACACACACACACACACTCTCTCTCTCTCTCTCTCTCTTTCTCTCTCTCTCTCTCTCTCTCTCTCTGAGTCCTCAAATATATATATATATATATATATTTACCAACCGCTCCACTCGGGCAGGATATGACACAAGGTCAATTTTTTAAGCGGGATTTAACAGGTTTGATTTCATAGTTTTCCTTCTCCTAGACTAGTTGCCTCACCAAGGCTGAAGAACCTAGTCTGTCCTACTATTTGCCCATAGCTGGAGGGAGATTAATTGGATTCATACCTTTCCCAAGGGTATTAGTACTATGTGAAATGCAATCAGTCTCCTCTAGGATTTGAACTCGTGTCGCCGTCTCCATTACGCCCCGGGCACCTCCAATATATTTCGAAAGTTGTAAAAGCTTACTTCTACTTCTCCATCAAATAATAGATAAATAGCAGGGTAGATTTGGATCTTTAGCTTTGGCCAGAAATCAATCGAGAAATAGAAGGGAAATCACCTCACTCTGCCAACACACTCGACGCCAAGTAGATAGATAGATAGATAGATAGATAGATAGATAGATAGATAGATAGATAGATTTTACAAATAGTTAAATGGATCTGCAATTTTATTTTTGGTAATAAAACATTAATGCTGTAGATTTTGGTCATAAATACTGCCTAATAACATCCATTTTTCCCCAAAAATAATAAACTCTGTATCTTTAGATCAGAAGATAATTAACTTGATTTTTTTTTATTGTATGGGATATATTCATTTAAGGGCGATATCCTACTTGATTGTTATAGATCCTGTATTTTTGTGCCAATATTCCACCGAGAGAGTAGCTGTCTATATTCGAAACCCAACGACCATTGTTTTACGTAATAAGATTTAAAATGATTGTTCTGAGATAGATAGATAGATAGATAGATAGATAGATAGATAGATATGGACAGACTGGGATAGATAGATAGGTAGATGTGGACAGACTGGAATAGATAGATAGGTAGATATGGACAGACTGGAATAGATAGATAGGTAGATATGGACAGACTGGCATAGATAGATAGGTAGATAGATGTAGCAAGTTCAGGTATATTCTCTTGATTGATGTCTACAAAGAAATTACACTAATGACATAAACGTTTATTCCAACTCGTATATTCCTTGATGTATGTCTGCAACGACCCATGTGTATTGTATACATTCTTTTCTGGATGTTCAGTTGATTTGCAACTCAGTGAACCAAATGGCAGACTCCTGGCATTTGCTTTTGTCATTAACAATTAGTTGTAAGACATAATTTTTGTAGGAAATTTGCTTACCACCATCGAGGGGCCTTTGGGTGGGCTTTTCACACGGGGTCGACGAGTAAATCATGTAAATGCCGGAAATACTGAACCGGAAGAAGATGTTGTCACTTCCGTTTGTTTGGCAGGCTTGCACAGCTGCTCCGTAATGCACAGAAGAGGAAAAACGTCATTTTTACATTTTACTGTCTTGAGATACAATTTCTTTTTTGTGTATAATCCTGACACAGGCTTCCAGACACTCATATACATATGAGTACCATATATATATATATATATATATATGTATGTGTGTGTGTGTGTGCACGTATATATATATATATATATTTCGCTTTACTTAATGTATTGAGCACTCTTACGTTTAGCTTAAGGAATTCTGGCGTTTTTTTTCTTTTAACTAGGCATTGCGATATTGGTTGATTCTTTTCAAGTAGTTCGCATGTTTTTAGTTTGTTTTTTTTAATTGGGGCAGGGAATATTTTTTCCTGAATATCAGTTGGTGTAATATGTTTTATTCGCAAATTGTATTATCTGTTTTTTTCACGTCATTACAGTTATAGAATTGTTATAAAAAACTAATTATATATATATATATATATATATATATAGAGAGAGAGAGAGAGAGAGAGAGAGAAAGAAAGATGGTATCTTTAAGCAGTAATATTTCTCTTAAGCATCTTTCGTCAAAAAGAAAATACAGAGTTTATTTTTGATTGACTTTTTATTGATTTCCACTCGGCTCTTCAAAAAATTTGTTGTCTGCTCTAATTTTACGCGAAAATGTCCCGAAATTTTCTCACCGATTATTTTAATGATTGGTGATTTTTAAGCGCATATTCAGTTTGTTAAAAATCCAGTGAAACTTCTTGAAAAGTTTTAACAGTTTTACATAAAAATAAAACTGAAAGAAAAACAATATTTTATCTATAAGAGCACTTCGTGGTGTAAGGATTAACAAGTTAGTTTTATAAATCAGTTTCTACTGAGCAGTGAGTTCAATTTTTACTAGTTGACACATACTTTTGGCCTTGTGCCAGATTCATACCATACTTAGTTTTAGAAAAGAGTTCTGCACGATATATAAGAGTTAGCAAATATGGATAGCAGATATTTACTGAGTACTCTCATGCCCTGTGCTAAGGTAACCAAATAGTATATATACATGGATAGAAGAAAACACCAGTCTAAATTTTATTTTCAAACTTGAAAATTGTTATATACTCTACCGGTAAACATTAATGGGTACGTCCCATTCCTTATAGACACGTTGGACACTGTTGTGAGGGGGTAGTTTGCTGACTGTTCTGCGGACTGTTTGGCATCCGTGCCGGGCGGTCAATGCTCCGAAAGGCTCACGGCTTCAGCTGGGCCACCTTCGGGTGGGCAAGCTACACCATTGACACCTTTGTCACCTTTGTATGGCACTCCAGTTTAAGCTAAATGTTTGGCTCATCAGGCCCTAAGTGGACCGATGACCAGCAAAGTCAAGCAGGTGTACGACCTCCCCCTTCTTTAAGTCCCCAATAAAATCGACTTGTGTTAAGTCCTGTCAGGTGGGAGGCAGAGACAAATACTGGGTAGTTTGCTGACTATTCTGCGGGTTGTCTGACATCCGTGCCGGGTGGTCAATGCTCCATGGCAGACTTGAAGCCGAAAGACCCCCGGCTTAGGCTGGGCCACCTTCAGGATGGCGAGCTGCAATATTGATACCTTTTTTTCCTTTTGTATAGCACTGGACCTTGCTGCCCAGTTTAAGCAATAATCAGGCATACGTGCCTGGACCCAAATTTGGGTCCATGACTAGCTAGGCTCATCAGGCTCACATTGCACTAAGTAGGCCGATGACCAGCATAGTCAAGTAGGGCTCGAGCCTCAGCTCGTGCCCGACCTTCCCCTCCCCTAAACCCCCACTATAATCGACCTTGGGGTCATTGACCTTGTTTCAAATCCTCTTTGGTGGTGGAGAGAGACACATATCGGGTAGTTTGCTGACTGTCTCGGTTACTCGGTCGAGGCTGCCAGACGTGGGTGCTAGGGAAAGCCAGAATTCATGTCACACGGCCGACCCTCCTTGAGCCTTAAGGCGCTGTTCCAACAGGTACTGGCCCTCCTCAAAGGGGCTAGGTTTATTGCCTGGCGACCGAGGCGCCACTTTTTAGGGAAATTCCAACGGGGCCCGAGGTATTTTTGGAGCCACTAGGCGTGTCTTGGCTACGGCCCTCCACCCAGACCCACCTTAAAAAAAGGCCTTGTGCCATACTCGCACGTTTGGATGGGTGCGTGACAAATAGCTTAGTTTGCTGACTGACGCCGTCTACTATTGCGAGCGAGTTCGCCCGTCGGGGAGTGATGCCCCACATCAGTCCCAAGAAACTCGTGCTGCTCTATGCTGGTTACGTCGTGAACAATATTGATCCTCCGTATCAAAGTGAGAAGTGTGTCGTGTTTCTCGCGATCCTAGCTGTGGCTACAATGGTGATTTTCTCCATGCCCCATTCTTTTATCACCTTAACTTTCCTTCTATCCCATATGAGGATCTTGGACCCACATTACTATAATCTATGCGACCTATTCCTCGTCGCGCCCTCTCCGCGTTTCTTTTATCCCATTTGTTTAATTCCATTCCCCAATAGGGAGAGCTCAGCTTGTTTTTGGTCCGCCTGGACACCGGAAAACAGTCAGCTCTCCACATCATAGACGGGAGGGTAACTAAACAGGGTTTTATCCTTGTTTTTACCAATCATTTGGGGAGGGTTTCTCCCCTCCCCTATCATTGCTCAAATTGTATATATGTCTTCATTGTAAATAAATCATTCATTTCACCTGGTTTTAAGTAGGTTCTCACAGAGCGAATGTTACATTTTGGTGATTATTGCGCGCTTTTTGATGCATGGTTGTCTTTTATTGTATTGTGCGTCTGGGTTGGTGAATGCGGCTAGCTAGATATCATTGTCTACATCATTCCCCCCCTCAAAACCTTTGGAATATCATGCTCCCCTAATATTGTATGCTCTCTTAAAATTCTGGGAAATAAAGGATAGTTTGCTGACTGTCTCTGACGGCAGCGGTTGCTTGGTCTAGATTGTCTGACGTGGATGTTGGGGAAGCCCAGCATTCACGTCACACAGCCGACCTTCCTCGAGCCTCAGAAGTCTATTCCCGGCTCTAACCCTCCTTGGAGGGGCTAGGTTTATTGGTGGCACCTAAGGCACCACTTTTTCGGGGCCCGAAGTATTTTTTGTGCTGCCGGGCATGTCTGGGCTACGGCTTTGCGCCCAGACCCACCTTAAAAAGGCCTTGTCCATACTCACCCATTTGGTTGGGTGCGTGACAAATAACGTAATTTTGCTAAGTAGGCTCCTCGAGCAGTGGATACCTTCTTCACGCTGCTGGTGAGTATTTTATAATGTTAATGTTATAAAGATTTCTATTTCATTTCCAACCTCCGTTTTGGTTATTTCTCATTTAGTAATCTTTTGTTGGGTTGCAACAAAAATAATTCTAAATTTGTTAATGCTATTGTGATTAAAGAATCTGATGATTTTTTTAAAAATTGATTTTGATTAATCTTTGCGATTTTAAATTAACAACTGATCGATATATTTATCCCAGTTAAAAATTTTGCTTGTTATCTCATCTTGAATGGCCTAATTATAACATACAAACAACGAGTCTAAAGCATTAGATATCAGTTTTTTTCTTGATCTTCGTTATAGCCAGAAATGTTATTGAATAAACAACCTCACAGAATGAGGGTCTTTTTCTCTCATCAGAGAGATAAAGCCCCACATTTTATGAGAGAATGTTTAACTGTGTTGGATGTTTGGCATGTTATGCATTGGATAGTTCCAGATTGGTTCAGCATAAACGAGCGTGTAAATCTTGCGTATTTTAAACTGAATCCTTATTTACAGCCAACTTAGACGATTTTACTTTTTTAAATTTTTTTTTTCTCAAAAAGGAAATATTACAGACACGCGTTCTTTTGTACATAACCAATAAAAGATATTTTTGTTTGATTGTTTAATTCTTTGTCTAATTTCTTTAATCAAACTTACATTATTGAAAGACTGTTTTCCGATATGGGTCTTTTTTTAGAGAAACTTACAAGTTCTATTTTCATCAACAATCTCAGACAGAAACATTGGTATATGGGTATATTTGTCAAAACTTCTAGATGGAGATGTGTCAATAGTTTTACCCGTTTTCTCATCTGATTAACAAGTGAGCTTAAGTCGGTTGTACCAGTTGACAACGAAATAAATTAAATAAGCTATAAGTAAATATATGTCCTAGTGATCTAAATAGGATGATTGCTTGTCAGGTACCCTGTCGAAACCACAACTTATCAGAAGATCAGTGGTCGATGGTCGTTGAGTGGCACTTCACCTAAACAGACCACCGTAGCGGATAGAGACCATATCAAGTAGGGATTTTTTTGTGAACTTCTAATTTATTAGAAAGTTCCAATATTTTTTTCACTTCACATATAAAAGACTGAATACCAAAAAAAAAAAAAGATATGTTTGCTCTGGATTAACATGAAAATATTTCAAATAATTCTCAGAGAAATCTTATCATATATTTATTTATATGGCTGGGCCATAAATAGGTTTGGTTCGGTTTCTTTGTTTAATGGCATATCAATCTTTGCGGTTAATTTAATGCCAACGCCATTCTTGTAAAAGAAATTGTGCCATAACTTAACCCATTGCTAGGGAAAGGGATTAGAGGGTTCTTGCTTTTCCAAGGGTATTAGTCCGAAATTGAACGTAAAAGTGCAACTGGAGTTTGAAATCACTTACTGTGATGACTCATTCCGGCAATTTAGCCTCTATACTTCTTTATAATACCATTTTTTATATTAGATTTTTCCTTCTTTAATAAGAATCCTCTGTAAACTGATTAAATCTTTTTTTTATTTAACTAATTTTTCTTAATTCTTTGAGAAAATTGCTGTTGTCATCGATGAAAAAATACCAGAATAGATAAAATTTGGAAACCAATATGAAAATAATGAATTTAAGATTTTCATTAATTAGAGAGATTTAACTAAATCACACAACAGAACTCGTGTTTCTTTAAATAAATAAGATATAAGGTGACAATCTGATTTCAAAGATTAAAAAATCCAACCTTACCCTTACTTAAACTTCACCGCTTTTTTAAATCAACTTTATTGTTTGTGGCAACTAGAGTACATTGGTGACAAGTCTTTCAAAATTCAAAAGGTAAAGATACGAATCCCCAGGAACTAACAAAAACAAGCATAACTCAACGTTAAAATATTAGTATTTCTCTTGCTTGATACAGAAGAAAGCCACTTTTAAATGAGATAGTTATAAGCTAAGAAAGGAAAACTGAATGTGTCACCAGAATCAATAATAAAAAAATAATCGTTTTCAGATATGTGAATTCATAAAGGAGATTCTATTGAAAATAAATTGCATTGTAAAATAGGTCATTTTTTTATCATTCAGAAACAAATTCATTGTTTTTTTTATACAAACATCAACATATGAATAATGCCTGTTTTCATTTTCATTTTTTTATTTTTTTATAAGATCATATGGAACTCATTTTTTTTTGGATTTGTAACTTTTCCTAAAGCTTGTAAATGACGTACGTTTGACTAATTACATAAGGAATAAAATGTTGAGTAAACTTCAAAGATTCTTTTAAAATTCCCTCAGACTCGTACAAAAATAACCCCGGGTAATTTTCAACATAATACAAACAGAGCATGTCTAAATCTGCATCATCATCATCATCATCATCAGCAGCAGCAGCAGCAAGAGCAGCCATTTTGAATTTCTTCCTGGAGAAAGACCTTTCCCCATTCTTTCTATGACTACCTTGTCTTACCAAAAATATATAAATTATCAAATGTCTTTCTCTTCTGGCCGTCTTTTCAACAATTCATATTTCTTAGACACCATTACATTAACCTTTCACACCTTGTCTAATTGTCCGTTCTAACTATTTCTTGTCTAATTCTATTGTTTGATAATTTATATCTTTTACTTTTATCTTTTCTCTGGTCCATGTTGACCTCTTTTTACTGCTGAAAGTTTATTCCTAATATTGACTTTACCAGTGATTTCTTTGGGAATCTAAGTTTATTTTCGAGTCATTTAGTCCATTTTTATGCTTTACAAACTTTATTGTTAAGTTAGTGTTACACTCTAAATTGGTTATATAGATTATTATGAAATAATTATTGTAATGGTTAATTGTATTAATTATTTTATTATTTTGTTTGGTCAGGACACAAATTGTTCAGGTGTATTTAGCTAAAATCTTTGAGTGGAAATTTAAGTCAAATTGGAAAGTTCGAGCACGTGCATGCGCAAACATATGACAAGAGGACACGTGCCATCTCTGGACAGGGAGACCAAATATTAAAAAAAGGATTCATGTTGTGTCATAAGTTTGATTAAGGTATAATAAAACCATTATGAAAGTTAGGGACACGTATGATGATTATGAGGATATGACGCAATAACTTAGTGAAAAGACATCATATTTATAATAAGCGGTATTTTTGAATATATAAAAACTAGCAAACTTTAAAAATTAGTCAGTTGGAAGTCGGTTGTCAGTTGGGTTAGAGTTAAGACAGAGTTGATATCCACATACCCCTTCGGGGCAGCGACAAGGAGTTGGTGACTCTGTGTGGAAGTGAGTGTGTCTCTGTTCATAGACTCTCTCTCTCTCTCTCTCTCTCTCTCTCTCTCTCTCTCTCTCTCTCTCTCTCTCTCTCTCTCTCTCGTGTGCTTTGATAATTGCTAGAAAACTGCAGTGTGCATAATAATAATACGACAATTTCTCTCTATAAATATATTGGATATATTATTCTTACTCCAATAAGTTTCAATAAATAATTATTAATTGTTAACGGTGAGTTTATCTTGCCTTTGAGTTGTTGCCACCCAGGCAACTTGCTCCAACGAACTACCCCGACCGTCGGAAGAAGTTCCATTTGGATTGTGTCATTTCCTAACTGAGGATATTTCCAACACAATATTGAGTTGATAAACAAGCTACCTGGAAACGCATATGGTAATCACGGAACCAAGGCTACAATAGAGTCCCATGACAAATATAGTATTAAATTTGGTACCGTTACCAGCATGATATTACCGTTGGCGCCGTTACCGGGATAGTACTACATGGAGTATCATTACACGCATGCAGAGTATCACTTTGAGTTTTATTTTTTAATAAATCCATTTCAGCTAATGGTTATACGTCTGTTTTAATTTTATTTTAAAGATTTTTTTATAATTTTATAATTTAGCTTCAATAGAAATTTTATAATAGCTTTTTTGCCTAGTCGGCTGGGGCAGTAGAATGCACCGACTGCTTCTCTGTAGAGGGGTAATCCCCCCACCCCCGAACGAGTGTCCTGGTTATGACACTAAACAATCTAATGGTAAGGTTCCTGTAATGTTGGAGCTTTAGGAAATGTTACAGCTCCCAGATCCACTCTGGCCTTGAGTGGTAGCACCTGAAAGGGTCCTATCTATAGGTAAAATAAAACCAAACTGCATACTTATGCTTAAATGATTTGTTTGAAATAAAACTGTTTTGACATTTAAACCGCATACTAATACTAAACTGAATTGTTTGAAATAGAACTGTTTATGTATGAAAATGGATTTGGCATTAATGACCAACTATGGTTGATGTGCCATAAAAATCAAACCAAATACAATAGCTTTTGTTGCGTAGTGGCTCACGCGCAGGACTTCGACGCCATAGTAAGCAAGTTCGAACTCAAGTTGTGCGATTACGTTTACTTTCAGACTTATAACATTTGAAAAGGTATTAAACACTCTTCTCCCAAACCCAGCTATTGGTTAAATAGTATCGCTACAGTTCTTCACCAAAACCAAACCAAAGTGCTACAGTGGAACTTAAACTTTTCCCTTACTTCCATTCACCTTTAAACCTATTTTGATACTCTCCCTATTCAAGTTATTTACTCCAGGTGTAAAGTGCTTTGGTTCATTTGTTTGATGGCTTATCAACTCATTTAGATATAGATGATATGTAAGAGATTTCTTTGTCGGTAATTTCATTTTTAAATTGTTTAGAACTAATTTGTTTGCACACTTGTATTGCTATTATTTCTTCACGGTTAAATAGTTTCAGTTATTGCTATCAAACACTTATAATTCTATCCAACATTACTCATTCGTTTGCACACAGTTAAATGGTTTCACGTATTGATATGTATCACTAAGGATTCAATCAAACATCAGCTATTTGTTTACACACACTAAGTGGTCACAGAATTCTATTTCTAACAGGTCAATTTAACGTAAGTAATTTGTTTGCACACTGTTTAAATGTCAAACAGCTCTATTTAACCCACAGATAGGACCTTTTCAGGTACTACCATTCGGGGCTTGAGTGGACCTGGGAGCAGTGAAGGGATATTTCACATTCCCCAGAGCTCCAACATTACTAAAACCTCACCATCAGATTGTTTAATGTCATTAATATGATACATGTTGGGGGAGTTTTACCCTTTAGAAGAGATGCAGCCCCCCACCCCACCCAAGTGATTGGGCTAAGAGAATGTTAGAAACATTATCGATTTTTAGAAGACATAGTGCTTATATCAGAATCGGGGAAGGTTAAATGCAAGTTATTTTATGAGGATCTCGCACTAAATGAACTGAAACAGTTGCTTCGTGACACTACCTATTATAAAATCAATTGTTGTTTAGAATTACATCATCAAATACCAGTGATAAGGAAAAAGGATGCGCCTATCTAATATTGACTCCGTGAACCCTCATCATAAATCTTATTCCTACGCTAGTATAGCAGAAATGCACTGTTACCTATGATATATTGACGGCTAATAAATATCGTAGATTATCCGTTAATGTTGACCGGAAACGTGTCAGATCTAATCGTCTCTAAACAAAAAATAATAATCCTTCTGTTAATTCTGGTAAAATAAGCTGACAGTTTCCGTTCACTGTGAAAAACAAAGCTGGAAATGGCCCGGCCCGTAAATTCTCCCAGATGAAAAACTGACAGATTTCTCCCTCGTTGGCCGAGGCAGGGTGTAGGGAGAGATTGATAACTGTAATTAATAGACAGTTAGCAGAGGGAAGGGGGTGTAAAAAGTAAATCCCTATTGATAAAGAGCGGGTAACTTCAAGAGTGATAGCAATAAATAGATAGATTTTTTTAAATAAACGAAAGCGAGATGGCGATTTTGATTCGAGAACTAATCAATCAATGCCAAAAAGTAAAAATCTAAAAGATAAAAAAAGGAATAAAAGAAAAGAAAAAAGATACTATTTGCAAATGGTCGTACAATGAAAGCCAAACTAAGCAACCCTATATTTTGATGATGTAGTCCTCTTCACCATCCCTTCCCAGCCTCAGTTATCTCTTGTCATCAGTTTCACGGCTAAATCATGTCTAATGTTCCCCTGTCAAGCATTTGCACCTTCCTTTTCGAAGAGTTCGGTTTCTTCCGCTTTTTTCTTCTACTTCAAGTTTTTTTTTAAATATTTTTTTCTTTTTACTTTCAACATTCTCACTTTCATTAGCTGCAATTTGCTGTCCTTCTTTTTCTTATTTTTCTCACCTTTATAAATCAACTTCCTTTTTTCTACATTAATTATCGTGATTCTATATTTTCTTCTTCCTAAGTTTCAATATTTTTTCTTTTTACTTTCACCATTCTCTCTTTTCATTTGTTGCAACTTTTCTTTCTTTTCCTTTTTCCCCACCACTTCTTTTTTCTTCAACTTCTACGAGTACTACTCTTTTTTTCTTCGTCTTTTAAATCTTCTTCTTCTTCATGAGTTTTTGCATTTTTTTCACCATTGCCATCAGGTTCCTCTTCTTCGATCCCTTTTTTCGTATCTTTTTCAACATTATAAGTATTATTTCAACATTATCAATATCCTTGTTGTTTTTTTTTTCTCACCTTCATTAATTGCATCTCGCTTTCTTTCTTTTTCTTTTTCTTTTTTTTCTAACCTTTAAAAATCCAACTTCCGTTTTTTTTTTTGCTTTAATCATCGTCATTGGGTTCTTCTTCAATATTTTCCTTTTCTTTTACTTCTACTTTTTCTTTTCCTTTCACTTCTTCTTCTTCTTCTTCTTCTTCTTCTTCTTCTTCTTCTTCTTCTTCTTCTTCTATGTTTCATAATTTTCTTTTACTTTTTCTATTTCTTCTACTCTTTCTTTTTCTTCAAAGTTTTCATTTTCTTCCTCTTTTAATAACACTTTCCCTCTCCATCCGTTTCTTCTTCTTTTTCAGCTTCTTTGCAATTTGACGATCAACATTTCCGGTTTCTTTTTCACATCAAGATAGAAAGCTATCCAATAAAACTAAGAACATTCTATTCACCAGTGAATAATTATGGAATTTTATTCATCAAAATCAAAATAACATAAAATTCAATTTCTACGTTACCAGGAGAGTCCGTGACATCATGATACTATAAAATTTAATTTCTACGTGACCAGGATAGTTCATGACATCATATTACTATAAAATCTAATTTCTACTTTACCAGGATAGTCCATAACATCATATTACTATAAAATCTAATTTCTACTTTACCAGGATAGTCCATGACATCATGTTACCATAAAATTTAATTTCTACTTTACCAGGAGAGTTCATAACATCATATTACTATAAAATCTAATTTCTACTTTACCAGGATAGTCCATAATATCATATTACTATAAAATCTAATTTCTACTTTACCAGGATAGTCCATGACATCATGTTACCTTAAAATTTAATTTCTACTTTACCTGGAGAGTTCATAACATCATATTACTATAAAATCTAATTTCTACTTTACCAGGATAGTCTATGACATCATATTACTATAAAATTTGATTTCTACGTTACCAGGATAGTCCATGACATGATGTTACTATAAAAAGGTACTGTATTGTATCTAGTAGGCCCAGGTCTATATATGTGTGTGTGCTTGAAGAAATTAATGAATCCCAATATGCACGTGCTTCATAACTCGACGCTATCATCAAACCTGGTATCACATTAAACCATTGATATTCATGATGAAGTTGCAATACATATCATATCTATTAATGAATTGCATTTATTATGTTGATAGCATACATAATTTACATAATGATTTTAAAAAGTTGGTTTTAATAAATAACTGTTCTGTGTTATTAATTTGTAATTTCATTATTTTATTTCCATATATATAAGCAATTGTTTTGTGTATAAATTTTATAAGAAAGCTATTTAAGAAATAAATAAATAGATAAACCTATTGAATGATAAATTAAGAACTTTTTTTTCGTGACGATTATAACAAAAACAAAAATCTAAACACTCAACATACGCAGAGCAAATATATAGTAACGGTCTTCATTTTCATATATTATCACTTGGGTTTTATTGGGAAGGGAAGATTTTTGTATACAAAAGACTGAAACCGAAATCTACCAGTGTCGGTTTTGTCTTTTACTTTTTTTTTTTTTTGGCCTGATTGCAAATTAAACTTCTATTTTGAAACAATGTCACAACAAAGCGAGCTCTATGATTAGTATACACACACATATGTGTGTGTGTGTGTGTGTGTGTGTGTGTGTGTGTGTGTGTGTGTATTTATCCAACACTACCTCCACAGGCAGGATGTCACAAAAGGTCAGTTACTTTAAACGGAGTTAAGCTGGTTTGAAATCAGTTTTTCTGCTTCAATGCTGGTTATTTTATCTAGTCTGTCCATAGTTGAGGGAGAACATGTGGATGCATTCTTTTCCCCGAGGGCATTCGCTCAAAGTGAAAATCAAACAGCTTCCGGGTAGTATATATATATATATATATATATATATATATATATATATGTGTGTGTGTGTGTGTGTGTGTGTGTGTGTGTGTGTGTGTGTGTATGTGTGTGTGTGTTTTCATATTTTTATTTTTAAAAAAGTAACGATTTCGTGACCATAAATCAGCTGTCGACCTATACACGAGTAAGTACGTTCAAACGACCAGTAGATCTTATGGGTGTTTTTCTACTCTCTATTCATCTTCAACGTTTTCTACTAATTTTATTTTAAACTTCTTCCTTTTTGTTTTCATTTTTATATTTCTTCTTCTCACTTTTTAAATCTTTTTCTTTCACTTTTACTCAAAATCTTTTTTTCCCCTGTGGGCGGTTTTTTATTCTATTCTTTATTTACTTTTAAAAAACAGATAACCGATTTTCCCCTACCACATAGTTTGCATCGGTTTCCGCTATGCAAACACTCTAAATTGTTCAACAAAATGAGAGAACGCTTTTCTCTCTAATTCTCTTGTGGCCCAAATATCTACGCATAATTACCTCCCCCTGCTTATTTTCCGCTCAAAAAAATAAAAAGCATATTTGGCCAAGTTTTCTGGGAAGCGACTTCAAGAGACACACCCAGTCACAAATTAACTATCATCCTAAAAACATTTGTTCTGGTCTGTTTTTAAAAAATACATTTTTCTTCAATTATCATATAACTGATCGACTTTATATTATCATTATTGCTTTCGTTGACTTTTCAACCCAGGAGCAATCTTCAGTTTCTACGAGAGATGAAGAGACAGCAAATGTACACAATATTTCAGCAGTCTACTCAGTATTTTAGCTGCATTTATCAATGGTGTTGTCGAGACAATCTGCATTATTCGTCGGATTTCCAGTTATTCTTTTTTACTGTTTTGGATTTGTTTGTTTGTTTGTTTTTGTTTTGTTTTGTCTTTTTTTTTTTCTTGCTTTGCTTTCAAGATCTTCTGTATTTCAACAATTTGCACAAATTCACACTCCATATTTTGTTGATTCCCAAGTAAACTATAAATATTAATACATTTTTTTTGCTTTCTTTTTATTTCACTCTGAAAATTGCAGAAATAGCAAAATCAAATCTGATACATTTTTTTCTTCTTGTTCGTTGGCCTCTTGATTTGATTGAATGATCTGATGGAATTAAAAAGCCTCTGGGATTCTTTTTATCTCGAGATTCTAATTTGCGTCTTGGCCAATTGGTTAGTATGGTCAAACTGGATTGATTGGAGGATCGATTATTTTTATCTCGAGAATTTGATTTGTGTCTTGGCCAATTGGTCAGTATGGTCAAACTGGATTTATTGGAGGATTGATTATTTTTATCTCGAGAATCTTATTTATGTCTTGGCCAATTGGTCAGTATGGTCAAACTGGATTGATTGAGTGATTGATTATTTTTAGCAGTATGTAAACCCGTCAAGGGTTATTTTATACCAGGAAGTTATGGAATCACGTTCATTGCACATTCATATCTATATTTTTTTGTGTAGTTGTTGCCTATAATTTTTTTTTACACACAGTTATGTGATATCAAGTATTCGAATCTAATATAAATAATTTCTGCACAGTCGTATGGTTTCAAGTATTCTAATGGTTTAAGTAGTCATATGATTTCGAATAATTATTTCTGTTTCATAATAATAATAATAATAATATGTCTGCACACAGTTATATGGTTTCATGTATTCTTGTCAAGTACGAATCATTTTCAAACTGATCGATTTGACCCATCGATGGAATCCTAACAAGTACTACTACTACTTCGAACCAAAGTCGATTTGGAAGGTATTGTAATGAAGGAGTACTCTACACTATACAGGTCTCTAGAATTGAAGCTTCCCCATCAGATGCAGTTTTGTGTCATACCCAGGACGCCCCTTTTGTGATGGAGTTATTGCCTATAGTATTCTAAGCCCTACCGACAAGGTGGGGTCAAATTAGGAGGTACGCATACAATAATGGTTATTGGTTCAAAGAATGAAAGCGGTGAGTTGAGTTCACTTCACAGCTGGGAGAGTTTATTTCACTTCACACAAATGCCTTTTGACAAAGTATGGATCTACTATTCATCTTTCAAATATGGGTAAAATAGTAAGACAAACTGGATTCTCTGACTCGTCGATTGGTCTAGGTAAGGCAGAGGTAATTTACTAAGCTTTTTTTGCTTAGATGTAGCACAAGGCCGCATTAATTGGGCACCCAATGAGAATCGAACTCACTCGTGTAGGTTTGCTAGTCTACCTTGCTAACCATTACACCACCCGAGGTGCCCGTCTAAGAAAGGCAGAGGCATGAATTCAAAACCATTAGCTGGAGATCCTATCCGCTGCCTCGTTACTTTATGGATCTGCCTTTGAAGACAAAGCAATTAAAGGAGACCACTGTCAAACAGATTTTCTTTAATCTACGCGGACCCAGACTTTGTCGGATAATTAACGAGACACTACAATTCGTGCACGAAATTTCCGTGGTTTCGGTTTCAGTTTCTTTGGTTTAATGTCATATCAACCGTTGAAGTTTATTTGATGCCAAATCCATTCTGGAGTTCGAACTCACTTACTACGATTCCGCAGTCCAGTGCTTTAACAATAACACCATGTGGACACCCCTCCAAAATTTCTGAGCTACTGGAGTCCAATTAAATTAGTCAAAATATACTTTGCACAGTTTAAAGTAGATTAATCTTCCTACATAAGTTATAAAAATAATCATCAACTTACAGCCTATGCCAGCTCAGGTGCTCGGGCTGTAGAATACGCCAACTGCATTTCTGCTGAGGGGTAAGACCTCCACCCAACGAATTGTAAACAATCTGAGGATGAGGCTCTAATTCTGGAGTTTTGGAGAATGTGCAGTATTTCATTGCCATTGCTCCCAGGTCTATCTATGGGTCAAATAGAACTGTTTGGTGTGCAAATGACTAATGTTAAAATGAATTGTTAGAAATAGAACTGTGTGACCATTTACCTGTGTGTAATTGGGGTGTCCTCGTGGTGTAAGGGGTGTCCTCGTGGTGTAATGGTTAAAGCGATGAACTGCGGAATCGTAGTACGCGAGTTCGTACTCCAGTCGCGCTATTACGTTCACTTTCGGGCAAATACCCTTGGGAAAGGTATGAACCCCCTTATTCTCCCTCCAGCTATGGGTAAATAGTAGGACGGACTAGGTTCTTCAGCCTTGGTGAGGCAACTAGTCTAGGAGAAGGAAAACTCTGAATTCAAACCTGTTAAACTCCGCTTAAAAAATCGACCTTGTGTCATATCCTGCCCGAGCGGAGGGGTTGGTAAATAGTACCTGTGTGTAATGAAATGACTGTTAAATTGAATTGTTAGTGATAAATAGCAATACTTGGAGCCATTTAACCGTATGCAAACGAATTACTGCAAATAAATGTTGAATAGAATTATTAGTGTTGAACTGGAATATTTAAAACCGCTTAACTGGGTGCAAAAATTGAATTATTGGTACTACATAGCAATACTTGAAATCATTTAACTGTGCAAACAAATGAGCTCTGGCCTTTTAAAAGTCACTACAGACTACTCGCTTGCAAATTATATATATATATATATATATATATATATATATAAACTGGATTCGGCATTAAATAACCTACAAGGGTTCATATGCCATAAAACACAAACAAATTACAGCCTATGCAGCTTACGATGACCGATTCTTGAAACCGCAACCAAAATACTCAATGGAAACTGTAAAATTATGATAACATATAAGAAATGTCATGTGGCACTTCGTGTTTGTGAGTTCTAGCCTTAAAGTGTCACACCCGTTCATATATGCTTTTCCCTCTCTGAGCCTCCCCTTACCAGCTCTTCTGTACACATTCACCAGCAGTTAAACTTACAGGTTGGAAATGTTATTGTGAAGCCTCAAAATGAAAATGAAGAATGCCTTCATCTACGCCGAGACAAACTAAGAATGAAACGAAAGTTACTGATTACATAGTGTATATAGTAGAGAGGTGGAGTATGGTATATATCGCAGTCCGACTTACGTCTCAATCGACTTTTAAAGCAAATCATTTAAGTAAGATTTTATTATCATTTTAAAATAATAATGATAATAATCAACAAAAAAAAGAGAATTTGCGAAATTGTCGATTTTGCTGTCCTCGCGGACCACAGAATAAATCTGAAGGAAAGTGAAAAGAAGGATAAGTACCTCGACCTAGCTAGAGAATTGAAAAAGCTGTGGAACATGAAAGTAACGATTGTGCCAATTGTTATCGGTGCTTTAGGCACAGTAACTAAAGGATTATTAAAAGGCCTGAAGGACTTAGAAGTTGGCGGACGGGTAGAGACTATCCAAACAACAGCATTGCTGAGAACGGCCAGAATCCTGAGACGAGTCCTGGAGACTTGAGGAGGCTTGCTGTCACTCAGACTCCAGTGAAAAACCATGAGCTAACGCTGATGTGAAAAACTCTAATGAGTAAAAATAATAATAACAGGAAAAAGAGAGATAGATACCAAAACCTCGCTAGAGAACTAACAAAACTACACAACATAAAGGAGAAGGTGATACCATTTGTAATTGGTGCGTTTGAAACAATCCCCAAAGAATTGGTAAAGGAATTGGAAGATTTGGACATCAGGGGACAAGTGGAGACCATACAATCTATACTATTATTAAGATCGGCTAGAATACTGAGAAAAGTCCAGGAGAATTGCAGTCACTCAAACTCCATTGAAAGACCTTTAGCTAAGGCTGGAGTAGAAAACTCTCTAAGAGTAAAAGAATCATAATAGAATGACTAGTAAAACCTACAAAGTGCTCAATACTTTATAATTAGAGCAATATACCTTAGTCGAGGGTAACTCGAAGGCTCCTTTTTCAATAATTACTACACCAAGGTGTAGAGGAGCGCACTACTCCATTCCTTAGATTGGTCCACTTTACATTTGATTCTTACCTTATAGTGCTGAGTGTTAAGCAAGGCGGCATCAAGAACCATTTTTTGAGTCTTTCGTATGACTTGACCTGGAATTGATCCCCGGTCTCCCGTACCATTGGCGAACACTCTACTCATTAGACAATGGCCCGATCAAGAGCAATATACAATAAATATTAAATTTAAAAACTCTGAAATATATATATATATATATATATATATATTGAATTTTTAGATCATCCACGTAATAGTTAGGTGACAAATATTGCACCGACAACAGGTAGTTATTCAATCAGATTCAATTAAATTAAGTACTTTACCTACCCAGACAGTAACTCTAAAAATGTTGTTACTTCCATAGTCACCCTTGACAAGAGTCAATGATAGAATTGTCAGTAGTCGAAGCGGAACAACTAAACGGCAATATCATGACAATCTTTTAAAATGTTATATCTTAACTGATATAACAGATTTCCTAGATGACATTTAAGTTCTCGTGTGCATATATACACATGCATTTTATTATGTTGTTTAAACTTAGTTCCCAGAGAAAGAATGAATTCCTATGAATTCCCTGAGGGAGGTATAGATTCACAACCACACAATGCTGAAGATACTGCTGCGGTTTCAGTTGCACACAGGCTTCCCGAGGTCGGGTTACTAGCTGCATGGTCGTATTTCTTGTTTTTACTCGAGGGAGAAGTAGATTCGTGCCTTTCTCAAGGGTATTTCAAAGTGCCTCATGCATGATTTTACCGAGCATTATGATTGATTATCAATCAAGGCTAGAAAGCCAAATCTTCTCTACTATTTTATGCACGGCTGAGAGAGAGAGCGAGAGAGAGAGGGAGATAAATGACTCATGCCTTTCCTTGGAGTAACAGTGTAAAGTGGACATAAACTGTCAGTCAGAATTTGAACTCGATCAGCTGATTCCATGTTGCAAACTGTCAATCATTAGATTACTCACACATCAACTATATATATATATATGTAATAATCAACACTTATATATATATATATATATATATATATATATATATATATATATAATTAACGCTCATAATGCGGAAGTAATCAGAAAATATTATGAAAATATCATATATATATATATATATATATATATATAACACTCATAATACGGAAGTAATTAGAAAATATTATGACAACTTAATAATAATAATAATAATAATAATAATAATTGTAATTGTAAAACTAAAATTAATTGTCCTATGAATGGCTTGTGTAATTTGAAAAATGTAGTATGTCAAGCTATTATTTTCCCAAAGGAAAATGTAAAAGATAAAAAAACTTATATTGGAAATTCATCGGTTAGATGGAAATTAAGATATAATAATCACATTCATTCGTTCCCTCATGAACGCTTGAGAAATCCAATAGCTTTATCCAAACATTTTTGGAAGTTGAAAAATATGGGTTTAGCCCCATAAATTTAATGGAGAATATTGAAAAGATCTACTACTCTGAGCTGCTTTGATGGTTGATGCAATTTGTGTCTGGAAGAAAAGATACAAATTATGCTATACTTTGATTCTGGTATTAAATCTGAGATGTCGGCATAAAAGTAAAAGGTTTGGTTTCTTTTGTTTAATGGCATATGAACCTTTGTAGGTTATTTAATGCCAAAGAAGAACAGTAGTGGAACTATTAAACCCATAGCTGGGAGGATAAGGGGGTTCATACTTTTCCCAAGGGTATTCGCCCGAAAGTGAACATAGTAGCGCGACTGGAGTACGAACTCGCTTACTACGATTCCGCAGTACATCGCTTTAACCATTACCCCACGAGGACACCACCAATAAATTTTGACAATTTTCAAAAGTAAGTGAATAAATAAATAAACAGAAAACGAATAACTATGATTTATTAATTTGGTAAATAAATTAGAATTTGAATTTATATTAGTGATTTTTACTCTATTATTGGAATTTGGTGTGGGGGTTACCATATTTAACATTAGTTTTAGATTTTTTAGTTTATTTTAATGATAAAAATTGATATACTAAAATTAGATTGTCTGAATAATTTTTTATAAAGTTTAAATTTTTGACATGTGTTATTGTAACTGTAAATTTTGCCTCAGTTAAATTTAAAGTATGATGAAACTGGATGTAGTTTTACATGCCATAATAATTTGATACTTATTGTTACTTAAAGGTTTAGGCTTACTTTAATACGTAGGAGAAATAAAGTTGTTGTTTTTTTTTTTTTGTCTTAGTCCGGTTGTAGATATGAAAAAATAGTTTTAATCCATTTCTTGTTTGATCTGAAGAAGTCCTGTTAATTTTTTAGTGCATTGATTTACATCAATACTTTTAACAGGATGGAAATAAGTTTATCATTCTAATGTGACCGATTGTTGGGGTTTTTTAAAGAGAAAATTATTTGCTCTGTGGATTTTATTTATATTGAGCTCTTGACCGGGATTATCTAATTCAATATTTTATTTTTGAATATTTCATTGGTCCTGATTGGAGTTATTCCCTACTCCGGATTTACAAGATTGAATAATATATATATATATATATATATTGCAAATTGTGATCAAAAATTATTATCTACCCAACACCTTTGCCACGGGTAAAATATAATACAAGGTCAATTTTTAAGCAGAATAAAGCTGTTTTAAATTCAAAGTTTTTCTTTGTCTAACCAGTGCTAGAGAACCCAATCTCCCCTACCATAACTGGTGGGGTGGGTAACAGATGGATTCATGACTATTTACATATATCTTGTATTTTCGTTGTTTTGAAACGTGCTTGACAAACTGAGAATTTTCTTCTGCTCAGAACTTTCGTCTTAGTTTTTCTTGGTTATTTTCTTTGTTTTTTTATTTGTTTTTTGACATTAGTTATGACTGACTTTTCTAGATGATGTCGATATTTAAAAAACACAACACCGACTCAAGAGCCTGAAAAAATTATCTGCTTGACGGACAGACAAATGAGATTTTTACACGCATAACTCAATAGATATTAAAATGACAGTGAACATGTTTTCAGTGCTGACTCTGCAACGATTAATGGTTCTTTCTTTGGATATGTATGCTGCGTTTCTCATGTAGAAAGCGTTTTTGAAAAGGGGGTCTTTTTGCCACTTAAATATGAAGGTAATTATATACGGGTGTGGGCTCCTGGTAAAACTCTTGGAGAGAATGATTTGGACGGATGGCAGTTGAAGGGTTGTAAGAAAATGAATATGTATTATCATTCCAACAGAGAGGTTATTACAATTTTCCAATTGTTACTGAATTCCAAGAAAGGGTATTACTTACTTACTTACTTACTTATAGGTATTACTTCACAAGTTTAGATTAAATTTAAACGTTGCAATGCACAGAAAAAACGCAGACTTACTTTCAATTACTTACTAAAACATCTACACGCTAAAACGAGCAAAATATGTGTACACGCATACATACATATGTATGTGTGTGGGTGGGTGGATGTGTGAATAGATAGATGGATATAAATAAGATTAGGGAGAGAGAGAGAGAGAGAGAGAGAGAGAGAGAGAGAGAGAGAGACGTATATCTTTATGGGCGTTTCTAGTGTAAAGGTAATTATTACGAAGTTCACTTTTCTGTGGATGTCCCATACTTCTAGCCTTATACCACACAGTGTTTAAGCTTGGAAAATAAGCAGATAGATAGATAGAGAGAGGGGGGAGACAGAGAGATAGATACAAATATCTACATAGGTGTTTCTACTATAATGGTTTATGAGCTTTGCTAGCAGGCCATTATTACTAAGTTCACTTCTAGCCTAATACCACACACTGTTTAAGATAGATAGATAGTTAGATAGATAATGGTAATGAGTATATCAAAAGATCCCTCCGACGAACACATCTGTTTTTGGTCCAAACAAGACTTAAATTGTACCATATTCACAATTAACGCTATGTGCGAAATGGACATATAATGTTCATAACGATAGAACATATAAAGAACATAGGAATCTCGGAATTCGAAAACACGTAACGACTTCTTGTTCAGGTACGAAACCTTTTTATTAACTTTGAGTTAAAGGTTTCGACATAAGGAGAAGAGACACAATCTTCTATGCTGTCTTATTCATTTGGCCCCCGCCTCGAGCGGCCCCCATAGGGCGCAAGTTCGCCTCGCGTCTGCGAGCTCCAAAAGTCGACCGTCTTCGTCCAGTGTCTAATCTCAACTCCCTTACTTTCTTCAGATTCTCACACAAACCTCCGCGCGCTTCCGGTGCGTGACATCACCCGCATCCTGTCATCCCGTTTCGTCTCGGACTATTATGACATCTGAGTGACACCTCCATCCACCCGCGCGCGCCCGCGTTAACACTTGCCCCAATGTTGCACCTAACTAACCCATGTGCTGAGCCGAAAGGTTCTCAGCCTAACTAAACTCAAAGGCATGAACCGAAATCCCTCGGCTATTATATAACAAAATGACAAAAAGCAATGAAACGTTTATGCCATTTAACATATTGATCCTGCAGTGCAATGCACCTTCCACATCTTATTTGAAGTTTGTTTGATTCGGGTGGGTGTTGATGAAATGGATATTCCGGTGGGTGTTGATGAAATGGATATATATATATATATATATATATATATATACCAATTACCATTCTCACAGAAACGCAAACGTACACATAGATTGGATAATGGGATGATACTTATTTACTTGCATTTGATGAACAAAGATTGGCATAAGAAGGAAAGACATCAAGTCTCATTGATTTTTCCATTTCCAGAGGAAAAAGAGGAAATTATTTATTATTCATTTAGTCTTTCTTATTCTGTCACTCATTTTAGGTGGTCAACGGTACCTGCCGTTCCTAACTTAGTTGTTACTCACTTCATACCTGAACAGGATCGCTGTTAGTTTAATTTCGGTGATTTGACAGAAACTGGTGTTTCAACATGACTTGACCATCATTTTTTTTTTTTTTTTTTGTAAAATAATTAAGTTTATCTGATTAAGTAACCCAGAAAGGTTGATATGCCATTAAACAAAGAAACCAAAGCACATGTGCAGCGAGGTCAATTTTTAAATGGAGTAAGCTACTTTGAGCTCAATTTTTTCCTTCTCCTAGACTGGTTGCCTTAGCAAAGCTAAAGAACCCAGATAACTTATAGTTTTCAGAGAGAGCAGATAGATATATGCCCTTTCCAATGAAATTGATTGTAAGTGAAACGCAAAGAATCTCATCCAGGATTTGAACTCAGATCGCCGATTTTATTTCTGATGGAGATGATTGTTCTACTAAAATTAACAAATTTGGCACGCATACCAGGGTTTATGCGTACAAACCAAATTTAGTAGCTTTATAACAAACCGTTTGGTTATCTAAAGAGGACAGACAAACAAACCCCTCCCAATTATTAATATAAATATCCCTTGAAATAATAGGGGGTAACTCGAGATTTGTCTGCCTCGAGGTATTGCTCGCAATATGAGTAAATTAAAAGGTAATTTTTCAACTATTTTTCTTGTAAGCAGCGCATGGGGACTTGCACAGATGAGTCGAATAGATATACCTGGTGAGTGGCTTCTTGGTGCAAAGGAACTGGGATACTTGTATCGAGCCTTTTAAAAGTCAGAAATAAACTTATTTTCTATTTGTTTAAACGCTAGGTTCATATCACAGCTATGGAATTGGTCAGGATGAAAAAAAAAAACAATGAAACGGACTTAAAGATATAAAAATCATTGAACACCTTAGAGAAAGATAGGAACTAGTTTCAGAACATAATCTCTGCTTCCATTTTAAAACACAGTGTAGATATCAAGTGTAAGATTAACGATATGAAGTCAATCTAAAAAGCAATGAGACTGATTTTTTTCAAGTTGGCAACCCTTATCAAAAATCAAATGTCAAAATTGACCTTAAACACGTGTGAAAACAATAAGTTCATATTAGCCACTACATAAAATAGGAATGTGTTCGAAGAATCTTCAACTGACAATCAGTAAGCTTTTAACTCGCATTTAATATTTTCGGCGTTCATCATTTATACCTAATTAAGCAGGGGTCTCCCCGTAGTTTAATAGTTAAAGCGCTGGAGTGCGGAATCGTAGTATGTGAGTTCGAACTCAAATCACGCAGTAACGTTCACTTTTGGACAAATACCGTCGGGAAACACCCTTCTCCTACAAGCCATGGGTTAATAATACCCTCACCGTTCTTCTAGAAAGCAGCTTTGGCATTAAATAATCTACAAAGGTTAATATGCCATTAAACTAAAGAAACCAAACTGAACCTACTTCAGTGAGAGGAATCTAGATGTGGCACCAATCTAATTATATATATATATATACACGAAGAAAAAATTAGTTCCATATATATATATATATATATATATATATATATATATATATATATACGAGTCCTGCATTACTCTCAGTCGGCTGGAACTGTAGAATACAACGACTACACCTATGCAGGGGGGTAAGACCCCCCCAAAAAACGAGTGTCCTAGATATGACACTAAACAGTCTGATGGTGAGGCTCCTGTGATGCAGGAGCTTTGGGGAAGGTGGAGTACCCTTTCACTCTCATCACTCCAAGGTCCTCTCTGGCTCGGAGTGGTAGCACCTGATAGAGTCCTATCTAAGGGTCCAATCGAATTAAACTGCGAACTTATGCTAAACTGAATTGTTTGAAATAGGACTGAATAGTTTGAAAAAGAAATGTTTTTGACAATTCAAATGTGTACTCGAGCTAAACTGAGTTGTTTGAAATAGAAATGATTATTTGTATAAAAATGGATTTGGCATTAAATAACCAACAAAGTCTGATATGCCATAAAACCCAACCAACCAAACAACCGCAACTCTCACAGAAGTTTCGAGTTTTTACACTCATCAGACGGGAAAATGTTACCAATATCCAAAGGCGGGGATGTAAATGACGCTTTCCGCCGTGCTGAAATACTTTTCGAAAAGTGCTCAACTACAAACCATATTATTAATATCAAAATTGGCGTAATGAGTTGAGTGTTCGCCAATAACCCGGGGGACCGATGTTCAATCGCAGGTCGAGTCATACCAAAGACTCAAAAATGATACTTGATGCCGCCTTGCTTAGCACTCAGCACTTTAAAGTAAGGATTAAGGATAAAGTGGACCCATCCAGGGAATGGAGTAGCCCCCTCCTCTACACCTCAGTTTAGTAGTTATTGAAAAGGGAGCCTTTGGGCCACCCTCGACTAAGGTCACCAACTTTAATAACCAGTGATATCAACTGATCTATTTAAAGTTTGCCTTAAGCTTTTCCTTGTACGTTCTGTATCAACAATCAAGAACAGAATTGTTATTATTCAGGAATTAATTGAAGTGTTACTGACAGAATTGAGCTCTTATATATAAAATATTATTGTATTGCTAACAACTGGGCAATAGAAATGTATCCAAAATCCACAAGAAAGGAATTGTCCATGGTCAGGAATAAAGATAAGCGTTAATATTTCGATGTTTATTTGCATCATACTCAAACTATGAAACCAATTTTTCTAAAAGCATACTTCTGCAAACATTATTTGTTTTTATTATCATTGCTTTTTACTTTGATTTATGCAGATTTCTCTTCTTTCTTTTCTTCATTGTTTGTTTCTTCTTTTTTGTTTTTGTTTTTAAGTTCTCTCTCTCTCTCTCTCTCTCTCTCTCTCTCTCTCTCTCTCTCTCAAACTTCTTTCAAATTCTTACATTTCTTTTGGTTGTTTCTCCTCTGCTTTGCTCTACCTCTTCCAACCCCTCCTTTTGCAAATTCATTTTTTTTCTTTTTCTGTCTCCTCTTTCTTTATCATTTTTCTTATCTTTATTCTTTATCTATTTATTTTTATTTTATTCTTAAAAAAATTTTTCTAAGTCTTCCGCTCAGTATTTTTTCTCTTTTTTCTTTCTTTTCAATCTTGAAGTTATTTTTACTCACTTTTTTTTTCTTTGATTCTTTTATTCTTTTTCCCTATTAATTCGTTTCTATAAATTTCTCAGATTTTCTTTCCAGAATTTGTCATCTATTTTTTTTCAAGCTTTTTTCTTCATTTTTTTGTCTGTCTCTCTTTTCAACATTTAATTTTTTTTTTATATATATTTACCAACCTCTCTGCACGGGCATAATGCGACACCAGGTCAATTTTTTTGTGGAAAAACAGGTTTGAATTTAGAGTTTTCCTTCTCCTAGACTGGTTGCCGTAACAAGGTAAAGAGCCCAATCTGTCCTGCTATTTACCCATTTCTGAAAGGAGAATTGTTGGATGTATACCAAACAGCCGCGTCCGGGATTTGAACTTGGGTCACCCTATTTCCTACGACGATAACCACTACACCACGAGCGCTTGTATAAGTTATTCTTTGTATTCCTTACATCCTCTCTTTCTTTTTGATTTTCATGTTCTTTCTTTCTTTCTTTTTTTCTTTCTCTCTTTTCAATCTTTGAATAATTTCATCTATTCCTTTCTCTCTTTCTTTCTTTTCAAATCTTTATCGTTTTTTCTCAGATTTCTTTTTTCTTTCATTTCTTATTCTTTCATCTTATTTTTTTTCCTTGTTTCTTTATATTTCTTTATTCGTTTCTTTCAATTCTCTCTGATTTTCTCTTCTCTTTTCTCTTTCTCTTTTCAAGTAAATTTTCTATTTACTTCTTTCTTTCTTTCTTTCTGCCTCCTTTTCTCTTTTTCTTTCTCACTCATATATACTTAAATTTCTATTTTCTTTCTATCGTTCTTTTCACATTGTCTTTCTCAACCTTTCACCATCAGCTATTGCTTCGGTCTTTTTTTCTGTTTTCTTTGTAACATTCTTTTACTCCCCTGAGGAAAATCGTAATAAAACCCTATCATTTTAAACGTAATAATCTCCTACTTTAGTTCAAAGAAAACGTTTCGTATTCAGTAGAAAAAAAAACGTATCATGAGCATATTTGTGTTAGCTATACGACAAAGTACATGGTAAACACAATAAACTGCTTTCAAGATGCAAGCAATGGGCGTGTATGACTGCCAGATTCGACCAAGCCACTTTTAATTGTGGATTATCGATTTACAGAAGATAACCTACTAACCAGATTTACTTGTTATGAAGAAGTATCTCAAAAGAGGTTTACAATGAGAATATCCTTTCTCTCACGATTATTAAATTGGTTATGTTCCTTTGGTATTTAATAAAATGTTAATCTAGTTAGATTTTTTAAATGGCAAGACAATATATTCTATTTCATTTTCTGATGAAAACTGCTTTAACAATAACATTCAAACAATTATATATATATATATATATATATATATATATATATATTGCAAATACTGCTGCTACTACTAGCTATACTTTGTATCCAATGATATCCTATTGTTCTTTTCCTCCAGTTTTTTCGATTTTTGGTCATGTATGGGCAATTGTCTAAAGAGATACCATGACCCTCAGATTTCTTTGGATGATGTCCTTATGCCTGAGTTTTGGTCAACCTGTTTTACGTGATCCTTCTTCAAGTTGAGAGTACAGGATCTGTTTTGGAAGTCTCTGGTCCTCAAGTTTGTTCGAGTGTTCTATTCATTTTAGGTTGCGTTGGGCGAGTGTATCCTACATACAGGGGAGTTTAGATTTTTCCAGGATGAATTTATTTGGAATAAGCAGCAATCAATGGAAATTTAGTGTTTTGCATAAGATACGCATCATATAGATGTGAAGTCTTTGGGCATTTGCTTTATATATCGTCCAAGTTTCTACGCCCTACAGAAGGGTTGAGAGAACTATGTTGCGGTACATTGTGCATTTGGTTTCTAGAAAGAGGTCTTTGTTGAGCTAAACTCGCTTCCACAGTCTGCCAAAGGCCTTGGAAGCGTTTGACCTTCGTGTATCTAGTTCTGCATCTAGCCCATTGTGAGTAGGGACTTCAAATTTGTTTACTTGAGTTAGTACCTGTCCTACCTGTATGCCTTGACCAGTGTCATGAGATCCAGGAGGGAGTTGGTACATAACCTGGGTTTCCTTTTGGTTAATTTTCAGCCCAAATGTTCTCACTGATTTTGAGATACGGTTAATTATTTCCTGTGCATTTTGGGGGATATGTGCCACAAAGGCAGTGTCGTCAGCAAATATGAGTTCGCGTACCAGAACATTTCTGGTCCTACTTGCTGACTTGAATTGATTGACATTGAAAAGGTTTGACCCCGCTTCCTTGTTCACAGTGTCGAAGGTTTTTGTGAAATCAACAAATATCTTGTCGAGGACGTATTCTGTTGAATCTATTTCTCCCGCATTTGTCGTAAGGAGAAGGTCGTAACTGTGATTCCTCAATTTGTGCAGAACCCACTTTGTGCGAATTGTTTTAAAATTTAATTGTGTGTAAACAAAAACTATACTTATACTAAACTGAATTGTTTGAATTAGAACTATCTGACTAAACTGAATAATTTGAAATAGAAATGTTTTTGACGATTAAACTGTGTACTTAACTGAATTGTTTGAAATAGAACTGTTTATTTGTATAAAAATGGATTTGGTGTTAAATAACCCACAAAAGTTGATATGCTATAAAACCCAAACAAACCAAACCAAACCCCATTGTGCCTCAGGTAATAAATTCTACGTCAGAATCAATCGTCTCTTGAGCAGTTTTCTGGCAAAAACCTACCCAGGTATGGGGAGAAAAAAAAGAAATGATTGCCACAATCTTGTCTGTCTCCTTTCTTGAAGAGAGTGACTAGTTGGGAGTCTTTCCAGTTTGTAATGACTTTCAATTTTCTCAAGCG
>OY757915.1:20345800-20353300 GCA_963585895.1 Sepioteuthis lessoniana | reverse complement strand
GGTCAATTTTTTTTATGATAAAAGGAGGATACAGCCTTTCATCTCCTTTTATATTACATGTTAGCTGTATACGAAGTTTCATAATTGAAGAATTATGTCATCAAACTTTCTGGTTTTCCATAATTCATGAGATATTTCATCAAATGTTATTGCTTTTTCCGCTCGTACCCAATTGTGATTAAAATCTAACGGTGAAAGTGTTTTCATTCAATAAAATCTTTATGCATCAACGATACTGCCTCACCAGAGGAAGAGCAACGTGAAACTCAGAGCCGTGAGTTTTTATCCTGTTTTCATTGTTATTCGACTTGATAGTTAAAAATATTGTGGTATATATATATATATATATATATATATATATAAGTAAAATTGGCGACCACAGTCGAAGGCGAACTGAAGGCTCTTTTTAAAGAGCTACTACAATAAGGTGTGGAGGAGGGTGCAAATCATTTCCCTGGATTGCTCCACTTTACCATTGATCCGTACCTTATAATGCTGAGTGTTAAGCAAGGACGCATCAAGTACCGTTTTTGAAGTCTTTGGTATGATTCGACCCGGACCTTTGGAAAAAAACCTCTACTAATATATATGAAAATATACCAATATGAAAAAGCACAAGGTCTTCAAAAGATGATTCCATTCATAATTTGAATTATTTCCCAACATTAAATGTTTCGGTTTTGTAAATATGAAAACATTAAACCTTCATCAATGCGTTTGAATCGTTGAATAAAACGAGAAATGAGTAAGTTTAAAACATTCAGTTTCCGTTGGTGGTGTCCTGTCTTTAATCTATGTGATGTTATGAGTTTTGGAAAATTTGTTTTAGAAATATAACTTATTTCCTTTTTTAAAAGTTAGGTGTGTGTGTGTGTGTGTGTGTGTGTGTGTGTGTGTGTGTGTGTGTGTGTGTGTGTGTGTGAACAGTTGGATTTTTTTTTCATTACTTCCAAATTAGTTTTAAATAAGTTAATATTAGTGAGTGTCTTCGATTAAACCTCAGAACCAATGGCCAGCCAACAATGCTAAGCTCTATCCACAAGTGCCCTCCGTACCCTCATCCGATCTCCAAAATGTAAATATCTTTACTCTTCTGGATTTGATATTGTATTCTTTTGCTTTCAAACTTGATGGATGTCTGAACAATGTATAACTATGAAATCTTACATTAATTTGGCCAAGCTAATAAGTCACGCTTGATAGGAAGGTGGGGAGAAGAAACAAAACTAAAATATCTCAACCTTCACCCCCGTCCCCCATAATCGTTTTGAAACTTACCTGCTTTTCGGCACACAGGCGGCGAAACATCAAAGAAAGAAGCTCTGAAAAGAACTGATGGAAATACGTATATATTCCAATTCTTCGTAAATAACTGACAGATGATACCTTCTTCCCGCTGTCGATAAAGGTCGCCGGAATAGTCTAACGGTTCCATATTATTCCTTGTTTATCTTCAGCTGAATATATATCTCTGAGTCACTATGAAGAATGTGTACACATAGAAGAAACCCTATGTATTCTTGTTTATACCAGTCCCCCTTTTTTCTCCTCTGACTTTCTTTCCTAACTTGCAATCAAAAAGGGTACGAAACAATAACAAAAAAAAAAAAGATGATCACCGGAACGATTGTTAAAACCAGTGAAAAACCTTTGACATGCATTATACAATTCAACCAATATTAATAAATATTCATGTGTTTATTTACTCATGTGGTGAATACGTTATTTAACGTTTTCTCAATTAGTTACCAGCCAAAAGATATTATTAAACATTCCCCTGATTAGTATTCATGCCTTTGCCTTGCTTTCATGCAGCCAAAAAATATTATTAAACATTCCCCTGATTAGTATTCATGCCTTTGCCTTGCTTTCATGCAGTCTTCAAGTTTGGGTTTGGTTTTATGACATATCACCCATTACAGGTCATTTAATGCCAAATCTTTTTATACATATACATTAATTATGATTTCTAAACACATTTTGTAAATGAAATTTTTAAATGAGCCTGAGCTCATTCTTTTGCACCTAGTTAAATAGTTTCTCTTATTTCTAATCTGAATTCATAGTTAAATATAAAAAACTGTTCTATTTCAAACAATTCAGTTTAACATGTCAACAAAGTTAAATTGTTCCAAGTATTGTTATGTATCACTAACAATTCTATTAAATATCAGTCGTTTGTTTACACACAGTTAAATGATCAAACAGTTATATTTCAAACAATTCAGTTTAGCATGAGTACAGTTTTTTTTTTGTTTACACGCAATTAAGTGTAAAAACAGTTCTACTTGACACATAGATAGGACCTTATCAGCTGCTACCACTCTGAGTCATAGTGGACCTGGGAGCGATGGCAATGAAGGGGTACTCCGTGTTCCCTAAATCTCAAGCATTACTAGGGCCTTTCCACCAGATTGTTTCGTGTCATATTCAGGATATTTGAGGGAACTTACCCCTCTGCAGACATACAGCCGTTGTATTCTGTAGCCCCAGCTGACTGGGCCACCATGCAGTCTTCAACAAATTACTTTGAATAAAACCTACTCGCTCTGTCGATGGGGCTGAGAATGTATTGACTGTATCCCACCAGAGGGGTAAGACAAATTCTGTGTCGACGGTATAGCGCGTAAGCGACGTGTCCTGGGCGTCCTTAAAAGGAGCGCTACTAAGAGGTTCTGCCACTAAGGACTATTCATCTGCGTAAACAACAGAGGTAGTCTAGAATTTTCCATCGTTATCTGTTATGGATCATTCAGCAAATCAAATTAATAATTTTGTATTTGAGAGCCTCCATGGGTCAAGGTAGATTCTGTGATCTTGCTCTGCTTCATTGGAGAAAGAGAAGAAACTGAAAAAAGACTTTGACAACACCATAGACTAATTTGTATCAATGAAAGCGAGGAAAGTGTAATAGTTTTGGTTTGGTTTAGTTTGGTTTGGTTTGGTTTGGTTTTATGGCATATCAATCATTGTAGGTTATTTAATGCCAAATCCATTTTTATACATATAAACAGTTCTATTTTCAAACAAATCAATTTAGTTCTATTTGACCCATTGCTACCAGTCCAGACCAAAGTGAACCTTGGAGTGATGGTAATGAATGGGTACTCCGCGTTTCCCAAACCTCCTGCATTACTGGAGCTTCACCATCAGATTGTTTAATGTCATATCCAGGACACTCGTCGGAGGAGTATATGCCTCTGAAGAGATGCAGTCGGATTATTCTACAGCCCTAGGCGATGATTGGTCGGTTGTTTGGGTTTCATGGCATCTCAACCTTAGCCCCAGCCGACTCGACCAGGTATAATAGTAATTTTCAGTAGTGCTATATAATTTTTTAATTAAAAGATTAACGAAATTAACTTGTATTTTCAGCTGATTTTAATATGATAAAGTAATCTAAAAATTGGATGTCAGATGTTTAGGCAAGAGTCCAATTACAGTACTTGTCATTGGCACTTTTTTCCGTAGATACACCTCTGGGTAAGACACCCCACCACCAAAAGAGGTGTCTTGGGTATAATACTAAACTGTATCCGATAGTGAGGTTCCAAATAAGAATTTCTATTTAATAATAGTCATTTGTTTGCACATAATTATATGGTTTTAAGTAACTAAGAATAACTTTTAGTAAACGATTATAGCTTCAAGTAACTATTCTTACTACAAATAATTTACACACAGTTATATGGTATCAAATATTCCTATCCCATACCAGATATTCAGAACTAGAGCCTCACCATCAAATGCGGTTTATATATTATACCTAAGATACCTTTTTTGATCGGTTTTACTCCTCTGCAAGGGATGTAGTTAACATATTACAAGACTCGCTGATAAGACAATCAATGTCACGGGGTCAAACCGATATGTAACGTTCTCTCTTGCAAATCTCACCTTTTTTCCATGTTGTCATCTGCTCTATTTTTGTTTGTTTGGTCTTTTTTACACCTGCTTTTAACTAAAGTGCTTTTCGTATCAGACTTTTTTTTTTAGCTTTTTTAATCTTTATGTTCAAAATTCACTGGATACCTTTGTACATTAGTTTTGAGCCAAACTAAAGAAAGCTTAAAGAACATTTTATGTCTGGTTAGGTACTTGCATATTTCTCAAAAGTTGCCAGACATCAAGTTTTCAAATGCTGATTTTTAATGCAAACAGACCCTTCACACAACCGAAACTCACAACCCTGTGCTGAAGTAAGTTTTTATAAACTCAACCCTCCACAACTCGCAGAATACGACGCAAAGTCAATTTGGTAGTGTGCTCGTGGAGTAATGGTTAAAGCACTGGACTGCAGAATCGTTGAAAGCGAGTTCGAGCTCAAGTCGCTTTATTTCGTTCACTTTCGGACTAATAGTCTTGGGAAAGGTATGAACCTCTTTATCCTCCTATCAATGGGTTAAATCGTACCACTACTGTTTTTTAAAAGGTGGGATTAGGTATTAAATAACATGCAAAGGTTGATATGCTATTAAACAACTAAATTAAAGCCAATTTTAAGAAAGAAATCTCCGAGAGGTTTTGAAGGGAAGACTACTCGACGTGGCCCGTAAACAATCCAATATCTGATGAAAATTATCCATTCTTGGACTAATGACATTTTTACTTCAAAAACATTCAGACAAGACTTGATAGATCTGTGAAGCAAAGGAAACGTTGCAATGAAAACAATAATAAGGACATTCGTCTGGCTAATTAATGGAATGATTTTTATTCAATTCTATACTTCGTAAATCAACCCAACTATGAGGTATCCTTCAGTAACTCTTAGCTTAGTCTGGTTTAAGGACTCGGGAAGGATAAAACTCACTATACTAAATAATCGATCAAAAATGAATTTGGTAACCATTACGTTAAGGTAAATAACTTTATATATCGGTCTTGATTTAGCCTGGCACAAGGCCTCACTAACAGAGTAAACAATGCTGATCGAACTTATTGCAGAAGGGTAACGGTGTGTGAGATGTGTTTGCTAATCTTCATTTTACCGGAAGCGCACAAACACTTCCGAAATTATTCGTAATAAATAAGCTTGAATTTCGACACAGGGAGCCAATTTCGAAACGTGACACCCAAAATTAATTCAATCCGGTGGGGATGACTGAATCGGTTTTACGGTTCAAGTTTACATGGATTGACAAGTAACTGCGCTTGTTCCCACGGAACTGTTCACTGAAATCTAATTAAAAATTAATTAATAAAACAAATTCATACCAACGCTCGAATTCGTTTGCCATCATCGTATGTTGTCACTCACTCGTTAGATCTTGAGGCAAGAATAAGTTCCTTGAACCTAATTACATCTGATAAATCTTTTGCAAAACACACCATACACACACACACACACACACACACATATACATATATATATATAGTATCAACTATAAATAATCATTTGAACAATTTTTAGTGTCCTGTGTACGAAACTAAACAGCATCCGGTGATGAGGCCCCTGTTACGAAGATCCAGAGAGTGTGAAGTAAACCTTTTGATTCCGATTACTTTCAGGTCCACTCTGACCGGGAGTGGTTGTAACTGTTAAGGTCTCATCAATGGCTCAAATAGACCCGTTTGAAAATTATTAGTATAAGTGTGGTTAGATTTCTTATTTTGATGGCATATCGACCTTCATGGGTTATTTAATGCCGATGCCATTCATGTAGAAAAATTATAGCACTACCATTTAACTTATAGCTGGGTTAGGGATAAGGGGTTCATGACTTTTCCGAGAATATTAGTCCAAAAGTGAAAATGATAACACCACCGGAGTTTGAACTCGATTAATAAGATGCCGTAATCTGATACGTTAGCCACTACGCTACGTCGACTCCACCTTTTAATACTTTATACACACATATATAGTTTCAAGTAACTTGTTAAATGTAATTAATCATTTCTTTGCATACAGTGATAAGGTCTCAATACCTGTCTAATACTAAGTAATTATTCTTGAAACCTTATAAATGTTTGGAAAAAATGATATACTTTGGCATTAAATAACCCAATAAGTATTGACATACCGTAAAACCAACCCACCAACCAGCCATCGATTTTTTTATAAAACATTAATTTTCTTCTTCACCAAAAATGTGAAGATTTTCTTATTTCCTGTGGATTATACAATCAAAATGAAATGAAAAAATTTGATTGTATAATTGTTATGGGGACATATCCTACCATACCCCAAAGATGGACTCGTCCAACCTAAATATATTCTCGCTAGGGGAAGACAACTTCTCGTTTCTTACGAGACATTTGACAGACAGACTGCAATTCGAGAACGACTAGTACTTCTTTTGTATGACTTCCTTTTTCTGCTAATAAAATAATCACCCGTTGTTTGAGTTGTTCTTCCACTGGTTTTATCTGACGACCACAACAATAATGATTCAACAGAAATAATAAAATCCTGTCATCTTCGGCTAAGTTAAAATTATCTTTTTGTATATTATTCCTGTACGTGTTCCGGGTGGAATAATTATTTTAGGATATTGAAAGAAAGCTGTTTGCATTTCACATTGAGCTCATACCCTTGAAAAAAGGTATGAATCCAACTATTCTCCCTCCAACTATATGTAACTAGTAGGGCAGACTAGTTCTTTAACCTTGGTATGGCAACCGGAAGGAAAACTCAGAATTCCAAACTGTTAAGCACCGCTCAAAAACTGGCCTTGTGTCATATTAGGTTGTGAAGAAAAATTGGTATATATATATATATATAAGTATAGTTGGCGGCCTTAATCGAGGATAGCACGAAGGCTCACTTTCCAATAGCTATTACACTGGGGTGTAGGGGAGGGCGCTACTCCATTCCCTGGATTGCTCCACTTGATCCTTACTTTATACCACTGAGTGGTAAGTAAGGTGGCATCAAGTATCATTTCCTTAGTCTTTGATATGACTCGACCTGGGATTGAACCCTGGTCTCCCGGAACATTGGCTAACACTGTACTCATTAGGGCCAATGACTCGGTTATGTATACATACATATTCACAAACATCTTCCACGGCTTTGAAAGTCTGTAGCCAAAAATGAAACGAAATGAATATATAAAAAGGAGCTGTACATATTTTGGGGCTGCTAAATATTCATGTTTTTGGGTTAAAGAGGTTCACTGGTATAAAATTTGATAAAAATAATTCCCGATAATATCCGTTTTAGACTTTGTGTTCCACGAGAAATACGATAATCCTGGTATATTGAATTTAGAAAAAATGTTTATATTGCCTATGAATGTATAAATTTGCTTACAAGAATGCATATATAATGTTATACCCGTAAAAATGGCATGTGTTTCCGCAGTTTACGAGGATTAGAGTGTTCAGTTTCAATTGGTTGCACCTCTGCAATTCTGCCAAAGATCAGAGTGTCATAAAATCCCATGTTTATTTTAAACTACGAGTTGATGGATTCTCCGTGGCGTAATGACTAAAGTACTAAACTACGGCCTCACATTTGTTATATATTGACCCTCGACCGAGCCGTCAATCAAGAGA
>OY757915.1:20270800-20340800 GCA_963585895.1 Sepioteuthis lessoniana | reverse complement strand
TTGTCTTAATCATACATGGCCTGTCTTCGACTTGAATATTATTTCAACTTTCTTTAAACAATTTAGCCCATTTATAAACATTTTTTGACTGAAACATGATTCGCCATAAGCATCACTCATCCTACCGTAAATTTTCCATGATTTGTACTTCCCAGCCAACAAAATTTTATGAGAGACTTCAGTTCAAGTCTACAGCAGTCTGATTTGCCGCTATTTTGAAAAACCTCACTCTAACCATTATTCTAATGGTCCGATATATATATATATATATATATGTGTGTAAAGAATGAATGGTAAAAAAAACTTTAATCATTCACAATTTTGTAATTACTTGAGTTTCATGCCAAAAGTCATCTTCAGCTTCCATATTTAAAAGTAAACCAACATGAAATACTAATACTAAAAATTGCTTTTGGGATGAAGCTAGAGTAGGTACACTATTATGATTGCTTATATATTTGTTAGGATTTCATGCTGGTCTACTTTTAAATATTGAGCTCCCTTGTAGTTTTGACGTCAACATTTTGCATTAGCGCATTTGTATATATATATATATATATATATATATATATATATAAGCAAGCCCTCACACTCTCGCCTCTCGTCTCGATGCACGTGTAATGCTTTCTTTTTATATTGCTTTCTGCCCGTTTTTTCTTACGCCTTTTCTAATCTAAATCGGATGTTATTGTGTATCTCCGGCAGGAAGAGCATCTTATGATGAAATGGAAACGAGACGCAGGCAAGTGGACATATTTTGTCGAACATAAAACCTAAGTCTGATAACAGAAAGCCATTTATGGAGCACAAGTTCAGCAACATGTACGCTAGCTTAATAATGTAATTGAATGCAGTCAGCCATCTCGAAAGAAAGACCCTTAAAAATCCGATTCCGATTAACAATTGATACAGTTCTTCTGCATTCTGTCCTCTATTATTTCCTTTTTCTGGGGTACAAAATATAATGATATCCAGAATTTCCTGGCGAGCACACTAAACTGCTCGATGGGACCTAAAATACATCGACTACATCCTTTGATCACTCCAAGTATTGAACCCTCAAGTTGGATTGTCTTTTTACACGGCTACAAGAGCCTTTATTTTTACCTTTTCACGGGACAGACCTTGGTTTCCTAGATTCCTAACTGATGTACCGATTAAAGTACTTGGTGTGTGTATGTGAGTGTTCGTATCCTTGTTCATACTTTATGTATGTGTATATAAACTTGTCCATACTTTGTATATGTGTATATACTTGGCCATACTTTGTGTGTGTGTGTGAATATATACTTGTTCATAATTTGTATGTGTATACTTGTCTATACTTTGTGTATATGTATATAATTGCCTATAATTTGTGTGTGTGTGTGTGTGTATTTGTGTGTGTATACTTAGCCAAACTATGTGTGTATGTATATAATTTCCTATACTTTGTGTGTGTGTGTACTTGTGTGTGTATACTTGTCCAAACTATGTGTGTATGTATATGATTGCCTATACTGTGTGTGTGTGTGTGTGTGTGTGTGTGTGTGTGTGTGTGTGTGTGTGTACTTGTTCATACTTTGTGTGCATATACTTTTCATTACTTTGTGTGTGCGTATACTTGTCCATAGTGTGTGGGTTTGTGTGCTGCTTGTCCATACTTGCGGCCTCGTGCCAAATCTATATAGTTGTTTTTCTCTCGTATGTCTTGAGAAAATCAACCTGATGTCTGTGAGCCACGTTAAGCAAAGATTAGTAAATAAGTTATGCTTAAAGCACTGTTTCCCGCCATATCAAATAAGAATAAACATTATTTAGCGGGCTCAGTAGTACAGTGTGAACTGAGTAATAAAAGGAACAAAGTTTAGTAATTTCTAAATATTGTGAACAAATATAAAAGATTGAATATGAAATAGATTCATCTTCATAAAGATAGCTTACCCTTTAAACCAATATGAAGATAATTTGAATAGCAGGCATAGTGTGTTAGCCTTTTATATTTAATTATAATTAATTTCATTCTAAATTAATATTTGCTATTGGACCAGAAAATAATTAATTACTCTCCACTCATGAATAATTCTGCTGATCATAAATCATTCGAACACAATTACTACAGCAATTACTCCAATATATAATTCGTTCACGTGTGAACGATCGTGAAACTACCACGGTCAGGTTAATCTATAAGTGAGCATGTTTGTATTTACGTACGTGTGTACAGGCTCATTACACACATCTCTCTCTCTCTCTCTCTCTCTCTCTCTCTCTCTCTCTCTCTCTCTCTCTCTCTCTCCACACACATATATATATATATATATATATATATATATATATATATATATATAAAGTTAGGATAGTTTAGACATAGTCAACGGCGCTTGCCTTTGTTGACTGTGCGATGGTCGGACCAACGATCGCATTGGCGAGAAACCAACAATTACTAAGCGTCGTTGAAACTATATCTACGTTATCTTAATTTAAATAAGTATGGTATATTAATGATACTGAGCACTCTTTATTTATAAATATTGCAAACTATGTCATTAATTGATATATATATATATATATATATATATATATATCATAACTTTTATGCTTTCTATTTTTATTTTTATTTTTATTTTTCTTTCTTCCTTTTGACTCGAAATCATTCTCGATAAACAAACGGAACATAAATTCTATTCAATATTCCTAATAAGTCAAATGACGTAATTTAAAACAACAAACACTGATTCACTAATTAAACGGCCAACTTTTTCTTGTTATACAAATTTCCCCCTAGGATTTTGTATTTTGCATTTTCAAACATCCATCGTTGACATAACATCGCTAATATCACCCCTCATGGTCCGGATGATGGTTCAGTAGAACCGAAACCCTATAGTGTCGACTTCTCAATAAATCTCACCTTCCACTTGGATTACCTTATCAACTTTTCTCTACATTACAATCCATTATTTACTTATATATATATATATATATATATATATATATATATATATATATATATGTGTGTGTGTGTGTGTGTGTGTGTGTGTGTGTGACAGAAACTATTTAGTAAGATTTTTATAATCTTTTCTCTGGGAAAAATGTTTCGAGATCGAAAATATAGACCAGTTTGTTCATTTATTTAGTTACCTGAAGTTTCCTTCGTCTCGACGAAAATTTATCACGTTTGGAACAACGTCACATTCCCTCACTTGTATTTTGAGAAAGCTAATTAGCACCTTACAATCCCCGATATATTTTTCAAAATTCCACATATAAGGGTCTAATTTGGCTAGATTCATTGATCAATTTGTTTACCACACACGCAAAAAATTAAGTGAATGTGATCTGCCATGTTTCTTTTTAACCTTAAAATTTATTTAGCATAGCTTAATCTCACTGATAGGCACAAGAATGCTTACCGTACCTGCTCCTCCTCTGTGGCCAACCATCTAAATAATAAGTACAATTCACTTCTGAGATCTGTCTATAATCGAAACTCATTATTTATTAAACGCTTGTTGTCTATAACAAAGGATTCGCAATGCTTACAGTGCATGTTGTTTCTTATAGTTCACTTATATATAAGAACTGAACAGGCTCTTTCCTGCTTAACTTCGATGATCTAGCGAGATCCAATGTTTTGAGATTTACTTGCTAGTTACGAAGCTTTGCTTATTGTGGCTCACAGACCTCAAATTTCTATATTTGTTGTTGCAAACAGTTTAGTAATCTCTGTCGATAACACGGCGTAATATTTATTGTCTTAAGAAAGGGTTAGGGTAAACCAAATTCAAATCCTGGATGAGGCTTGTTGATTTTCACTGTTGCGCTAATGCACTTGATAAATGCATCAATGAATGTTCTCCTAGCTATGGGTAAATAATAAAGCAGACCTTGATATGGCCACAGAAATATGAGAAGGAAATCTCTGAATTCAAACCAGCTGCGCTCATCAGATTATTGATCTTGTGTCACATCCAGCCTAAGGTGGTGTGGTTGGGTAAATACGTTCTTATCTAAGTACTGAACCGGCTCTTCGCTGCTTAACTTCGAGGATCAAACGGAAATCGGTGCTTTGAGCGAGACCTGACTGCAATTCAATCTTCTTTTCAAACTTTGCGGTCAATATTCGATCCATAATTTTACAATTCAAAAAGGTTTGGTATCATTTCCAGATGAGAAATTAGACTCACTTTGAAAGTTTTTTTGTTTTGTTTTGTTTTTGCTTGTTTGTTTTTGGGTTTTTTGGGGGGGTTAAAGGGGGGGGCGAGATTGTACTGCTCTAAAAACATAAAGTAGTGCGTTCTTCAACATCGTATATATTTTTCATTGACCGTCTTCAGTGCAGTTAACACGCAGCACATCGTATACATTTCGACTCCTCCTTCATCAGCAGATTTTTGCTTTATAAACACACACACACACACACACACACACACACACACACATATATATATATATATATATATATATATATATATATATATATATATATATATTAGTAAATGTCGTGAGCAAGTCTCCTTTGATCTCTTCCATCTCTCAAAGTTTACAATCATCACCTGACTGGGCCGCCAGTTTCACTTTACGTAATATTTTCCACGTGAGGGGATGCTAGGAATTTGACACGTTTGAGTAGACGTCATCAGAAAGCTTGCTCCGACTGAGTGAGACAGCAGGAATTGCTGACGATATACCAACAATGTTGCTTTATCTTTCAAATGGAGAATTACTAAGACATATTGATGTAGTTCATTACCTATCTGATATACAACTCAAAGGAGTTTTAGATCCCCAGTGACTATCTCCACCCTTTAGATTATCAACTTTATAAAACTTCTAAAATCTCTCTCTCTCTCTCTCTCTCTCTATATATATATATATATATATAGTGTTCCCAACGCCTCCCCTGCGAACAGGATGTTACGTGAGGTCAACTTTTAAGTGGTGAACGCACATCTGGTTGGGATTCAGAGTTTTCCGTCTCCCAGGCTGGTTGCCGTACTACGGGAAAAGATCTCAGTTTGCCTATTACCGGTGACGACAGATGGGTTCATGCCTTTCCCAAGAGCATAAGCACGATGTTAAACGCAAATAGCCTCGTCCAGTATTAAAACTTAGGTATCTGTTAACTTACACCACACAACCTCAATAGATAGATAGATAAAGAGGTCAAAAGAGATAGATAGATAGATAGAGAGGTCAAAAGAGATAGATAGATAGATAGATAAAGAGGTCAAAAGAGATAGATAGATAGATAGATAGATAGATAGAGAGGTCAAAAGAGATAGATAGATAGATAGATAGATAGATAGATAAAGAGGTCAAAATAGATAGATAGATAGATAGATAGATAGGTCAAAAGAGATAGATAGATAGATAGATAGATAGATAGAGAGAGAGAGAGAGGTCAAAAGAGATAGATAGATAGATAGATAGATAGATAGATAGATAGATAAAGAGGTCAAAAGAGATAGATAGATAGATAGATAAAGAGGTCAAAAGAGATAGAGAGAGAGAGAGGTCAAAAGAGATAGATAGATAGATAGATAGATAGATAGATAGATAAAGAGGTCAAAAGAGATAGATAGATAGATAGATAGATAGATAGATAGATAGATAGATAGATAGATAGATAAAGAGGTTAAAATAGATAGATAGATAGATATCATAATCATAATCATAATATCGTGCTGGCAGCACGGATATCCCTGACCCTCTCTCGCCACTCCTCCCTATCGTTCATCGCCCTAGGTAGGTCTTCAGGACAACAACCTGTATCCTCACATAGCTGCTGAATGTACGTTCGTGCTGGTCGTCCTGCTTTTGCGCGGCCGTGTGTGGGGATCCATAAGAGTACATCTCTTATGAGTTCATCTCTGCTTCTCCAGCAATGTCCTGCATGTCTGGTTCGCCTAACTTGAATAGTTTTCGTGATAGGGGGCAGGTGGCCGTACAGTTGGTGTCTTGTGGGGTGTTGCTGCCAGGACTTGTTGAGGATTGCACGCAGCATTCTTGTGTAATTGCCATCTAGTTTCTTCTCCAGCCGTTTTGTTAGCGTCCATGTAGTGCATCCATATAGCAGTATCGATGTGACCGCTGCCTGGAAGAAACTGCGTTTCATTTTATCAGTTAGGTCTGATTTCCATATAGTCGATAGCCTATTGATAGCTGTCCATGCTTTCGTTAACCTCGTTTCGATGTTCTTTTCGGTTGATTCGACGCTGCTTCCTAGGTACGTGAATTTGTCTACTAGTTTAAGAGGGGTTCCTTCTAGAGTGGAGATGTCCCCCGTTTGGTTATAGCACATATATTCCGTTTTGTGTGCATTAACATGGAGGCCTATGCTTGCTGCTGCTCGTTCCAGGCTATGCAGAAGTGTTTCGGCTTGGTCAGGTGTATTTGCCAGTATCGCTATGTCATCGGCGTAGTCGGCGTCGGTAATTGTTGTTGCGGGGTATCTTCTGCTTCTTTTCTTCGTCAGTTCGAAGCCATTCTCTTTGATTTTGTCAATCGATGTTCTAAGTACGTAGTCTAGACAAATGATAAAGAGATACGGAGCCAGCGTGTCCCCTTGTAGTACTCCTGCTACAATGTCGAAGTATTCTGTGTCTCCATCTGGTGATCGTACTTTTACTTTAGTGTTTCTATAGAGGGATAGATAGATAGATAGATCAAAAGAGATAGATAGATAGATAGATAGATAGATACATAAAGAGGTCAAAAGAGATAGATAGATAGATAGATAGATAGATAGATAGATAGATAGTATAATCTTATTATTGATAATTAACAAAACTTAAGGAGTACTCTGTGTCTGAAGAGTTAAATTATCTTGAATATTCTTATTTTTCTCCTTGCAAATTTTTCACAGTAGCTTTAACTGTTTTTTTTTTTACATTAAAGTCTGAGTGACAGCAAGTATCCTCAGGTCTCCAGGACACTTCTCAGTATTCTGGCTAATCTTAACCATGTAATAGTCTGGATGGTCTTAATTCTTCCTCTGATCTTCAAGTCCTTCAGTCTCCTTTTCCAAACTCTTAGACACCGTTCCAAATGTACTAATTACATTTGGCATCATTGTCATCCTCATATTCCACAGTGTTTTCGGCTTTCTTGCAAGATTCATGTACTTGAGTATCTTTTCCGTTTTCTTTTATTTAAAACCAAGTAAAAGCATTTACCGAAAACTATTTGGTGATACTTCAAGTTTCATAATACTATTTTCTTCAGAACCAAAGATAACAGAATTTTATTATTTCTAATAGGATATTATACAATCAAAACGGATATCATTATGCATTATCTATTACCAAACTCTCAAGCATTGAAACTCTGAAACTAAAAATATAACAACTCCTCTGCAACCCAATGTAAACACTTTTTCGCTGTTATTACAATGTCTATATTCTGTTCTTTGCTCAAGATAATCAATGTGAATTAAGAAATACAAATTTAATGTTTTACCTATTTTCATAGAAAGCAGTTACGTCCCATTAACAATAATTGTATAAATATATAAAAGCAGTATTATTATTTTTAGGCAGCTTCGGATTCATATTTTATTTATCGCTTTAACAAATTTTGTCATCGACGAATCGTTTCGCATCACTACGATTCGTTGCCAGATCTATGATTGCTTTCACTGCATTGATTATTATCGAATGATCCGCGGTAAATTTATCGAATGGTAAATTCATATCCAATAAATATATCGCATGGCAAATTTAATCAACCAAGTCACGCAGATTAACACGGAGTTTCCTAATCCTCTCTCTCTCTCTCTCTCTCTCCATCCATCTTTATCATCGATCGTTCCTGGTTGCATCTTGTGTCCGCACAGAGCTAATATGAGTGAGTCTTTGCTGGTCAATCAACACTGGTACATCGATGTGCTGTAGTCCATAAGAGTTTGGAGGTGCCCGTGGTGTAATGGTTACCGTCGTAGGAAATGGACACGGCGACACGAGTTCAAATCCTGGACGAAACTGATTGCATTTCACATAGCACTAATACCCTTGGGAAAGGAATGGGTAAATAGTAGGGCAGACTGAGTTCTTCAGCCTCGGTAAGGCAACTAGTCTAGGAGAAGGAAAACTCTGAATTCAAACCCGTTAAACTCCGCTAAAAAATTGACCTTGTGTCATATCCTGCCCGAGCGGAGGGGTTGGTCAATATGATAAGAGAACTTTGCTTATGAGTTCATCTTTGCTTCTCTACGATTTGCGAGATGGGTAGAGGTGGCCTTGCAGCTCCTGTTTTGTAGGCTGCTGCTTCCTGGACTTGTTCAAGGGAACAAGCAATATTTTTGTCTAGTTCTCATCTAGCTTTTTCTCTCTGTGTTTTGTTAGCGTCAATGTGGTGCATCCATATCGTAGTATGGATACTGGTACAGCTTGGAAGAAATCCCGCTTTATTCTATCGGATAGATCAGATTTTTATATTATCGATAACCTTTAAAAAGCATTCCACACCTTCGCTAGACGTATTTTCATATCACTTTCAGTAGATGAGATATTGCTGCGTAGGTATGTGAACTGGTCAACTAATTTCAGAGGTTTGCCACTGAGTGGAAATAAAAATTTAATCATAGTTAAATTAATCGTATTAAATTAATTGATCGTATGATATAGGGTTTCCATAACCCAAAACATTTTGCTCTTTTTATTAAAATCTTAAAAACAATGATTAAATTCAGAAATCAATCACGTATAATTTACCTAGGTTAAATCTTACTCAATGAATTTACCACAATTAATTTTTCATGATGAATTCATCGACGATGAATTTACTGCGATAAATTGACCGGACAGGTTATCTGATTTATTGACAGAGTAAGAAGTGTTAGCTTTAACCCACTGATTTGGCTTTTTGATCGGATTTTTTTTTTAAATGTCTGCTGCTGAAATATGAACGCATAACCTTTTTCGTTAAAAAAAAAAAAAGATTGTGTATTCTCATCCACTTGTTAGTCACGAGTAGACGTAAAGTCAGAGACCTGATAAGTATAAACGACCCTTTAAGCAATATTAATTTCAATCATGAAAAATTGTTTGAGAAGTCCTTGTTCAAAAAGGTTTTTGTTGCGATTTTTTTAAAAAGAAATTGAATGCCTCAATGAAATGTTTATTTGATTTCGTTCATAAAATTTTTAAAGGCATCGCCCCGATTTTTATCTGATTTGCTCGACTTCAGTAACGAAATAGAAGAAATTTGCACATTTCTCTCCCCACTGCTACCACCCTTCTTCCCTTTCTATGTGTTTCAGGATTAATGTGTTTGGAAGTTTGCAAATAACTATATTTTCATTACTTATATTTCTCAAGTGATATAGATATATTGGTCCCTGTTATAGTTTTCTGTCGGGGTAACTGTGACTTTGAGTTATTCCCTAAGTTCAGAGGCTGTCGTCATGAGACAATTGAGGAGATGAAAGAGGCTGTGACGAAGGTCATTGACACGCTCATATAAGAGGACTTCCATGGGGCCTTCCAGAAGGTGTTGGAACGGTACAACAAGTGCATCGCAGCCGGAGGTGATTACTTCGAAGGGGACTAGAGTTTCATGTGTGTACTATCAACAAAAGTGCCTATACAAAAAAAGTCAGGAAACTTATCGTAAGCACCTCGTACTTGATATGTATGTAATCATCCTTATGTCGTGCTGCTAAGACGGATCTCCCTGACCTTCTCTCGCCACCCGCCTCTATCTTCCAGATTACATCCTGCATCGGCACAGAGCTGTTGTATATAGGTTATAGCTGGTCGTCCAATTTTTGCTCGTCCATGGGCAGAGGTCCACAGGAGTACATCGCTTATGAGTTCGATGATATAAAAGAAAATGTGGCATAAAATATCCTACAATGGTTGATGGGTCATTAAACTAAACCAATCCGTCAATAGTAAGCATTATCTAGGAGTCCCCGAATCATAGTGACTGAAGTGCTGGAAGGCAGTATCCCAGTAAGCGAGTTCGAACTCCAGTCGAGCTGTTAGGTTCACTTTCAGACAAATACCTTTGTAGAAAAATATCAGAGATACTATTTAACCCATAGCTGGATGGGATAAAGGAATTCATTATTTTCCCAATAATGAATTCCTTTATCCCATCCAGCTATGGGTTAAATAGTATCTCTGATATTTTTCTACAAAGATGGATTGAGTTTTGAATAACCCTCGAAGGTTGATATGCCATTCAACAAAGAAACCCAACCTCATTATAAATAAATAAATTCTTATGAGAAATTATTCTAATAATTCATAATATACGTAGTAATTTTACTTATTTTCAGTTTTCCAAACATTTCCCACGTGCTTACTCAAACGTACACTTGTCCAGTCGGCTGGGACTGAAGAATACACCGACTGCACCTCTGCAGAGGGGTAAAACCAACTTAACGAGCGTCCTGTTATGATACTAAACAATCTGATGGTAAGTTTCCAGTGATGTTGAAGCTTTAGGGAATGCGGAGTAGCCCTTGATTGCCATCGGTCCCAAGTCCACTGTGTCCCGGATTGGTAGCACCTGATAGGGCCCTATCTATGGATTAAATAGAACTAAACTGCGTACTTATGCTAAAATGAATAGCTTGTAATAGGATTGTTTTGACATTGAAACAGTACTACGCTAAACTGAATAGTTCGAAATAGAACTGTTTTGACATTCAACTGTGTGTAAACAAAAACTATACTTATACGAAACAAAATTTTGTAAATTAGAACTGTTTGACTAAACTGAATAGGTTGAAATAGAAATGTTTTTGACAATTAAAATGTGTACTAATGCTAAACTGAACTGTTTGAAATAGAACTGTTTATTTATATAAAATGGATTTAGCATTAAATAACCTACAAAGGTTAATATGCCATAAAACACAAACAAACAAGCAAACGTACACATGCATACGCGCAAGCGCATACACACATACACACACACATATATATATATATGTGTGTGTGTGTGTGTGTGTGTGTGTGTGTGTGTGCCTCTGTGTGTGTGTGTGTGTGTGTGTGTGCTTAGATCCATATGTGGTGTAACAGTTATTGTCGTAAGGAAATGAGGAGAGTTCAGATTTTGAACTAAGCTGTTTTAATCTCACATGGGAAAGGCAGGAACCAACTTTTCTCCTTCTAGCCATGCATAACATAGCAGAACTCTCAAGCCTTGATAGGGCAACCAGTCAAAGAGAAGGAAGACATAATTTAAAACCTGGGAAGTGCTGTTCGGGAGAATCTGCGTCATATTGGTGCACCATTCTTCTGTTATCAGCTCAACCTAAAAGTGTGTAGCTGGTTCTACACAGGCCTTTACCATATCACCTGTCTAGGTAGTCCAATGGATCACATTTTTACTTAACTGAGAGGTCCCTCATATATTGAGATCGTCGAGAGAGTCCATATATAAATATACCTTAGAGAAATTAGAATCTCACCACTTTTAATAATAGTTTCATGCATTAAACCTCTGATAAAACTTATATACTAGTTGATGTATGAAACTTTTAGTAATGAGGCTATCATAAAAAGAGGTGGGATTTTACTTTCTTTTTAGTTTTCTTCTGCTCTCCTGGTGAGCATTTGAGCATTTTTTGATTTACCAAAGGTTTATAAATCTGTTTATTCTCCAAATTCGTCGGCAGGGATTGTGGAATACACCGACTGCATTTTTGTAGTAGGGTAAAAAAAAACTCTACTAAATGAGCGTCCTGGAATGACATTCAACTGCATCTTATGGTACATATTGCTATGTACGAATCATTTATAATTCATAGTAATACTTGATAAATAGAATTATTAATGTTGAATAGCAATACTTGAAACAATGAAACAGTGTGCAAAGACGATTAATAAAAAAAATAGAATTATTAGTGTTAGGAATATTTGAAACAGTGCAAAAACAAATGAGCTCTAAGAACTAGTTTAAACATATTACCAACAAACTATTTGCATTTATATATAAAGTAAAGTTGGCGACCTTAGTCAAGGGTGACCCGAAGGCTCCCTTTTCAATAGCTACTACACCAAGATGTAGGAGAGGGCGCTACTCTATTTCCTGGATTGTTCCACTTTACCCTTGATCCTTACCTTATTATGCTGAGTGCTAAACAAGGCGGTATCAAGTACCATTTTTTAAGTCTTTGATATGACTCAACCTAGGATTGAACCCTGGTCTCCCAGACCATTGGTGAACACTCTAATCATTAGGCCAATGATATATTTATATGAACTTTATTTGGCATTAGATAACACGCAAGGGTTGATATGTTGTAAAATACTAATCAACCAACAAACCAACCATAAACATGTTATTTATTCTCATATACTCTGTCTCTGTCTCTTTCTCTCTCTCTCTCTCTATATATATATATATATATTTATATATATATATATATATATATATATATATATATATATATATGGAAGTAAATAAGGAATATGCTGTTATGAATCTTTCTTTTTATATACACTTTTTTTCTCCAGTTATTTCATCAAACATCCATCACTATTTAAACAACATTTTTCATGAATTTAAAGTCCTGGAGAAGTTTATTACAACCAAAACGCTCAGCGTCGACTTTCATAATGAATTCATCAAATTTTGGATAGTTTGTTTTTTGCTAATTTTTTTCATATATATATATATATATATATATACTGAATTATTTTTTAGAAAAATGTAACAACTCTGGCACGAAAGTATGGGTCATTTTCCTAGAAGAATTCAAATTTAAATAATTTGGTTTTTGATTCTATGAGAGTAAATGCGACACGGAAAGGCATTTCCTTTTCAAATCTTCCCATAAAATTTGTTTAACGACAATCTTCAACAATGTTGTGATAAAGTTTGTCGAGATTTTCATCATTTCAGATTTCTGATTGTCACTGGTTTTAAGCAACACTTTAACACGTTTTAAACGCGAATAAAACTAGTTTTCTTGTTTCAGTTAAAGTTCCTTCTCTAAAAGCTTCTCGAAGCATTGCAACATCATTGATAATAGATTTACATGAAAGAAAACAAACTTCACTCAAATAGACTCCCTGTTCTTTACGTTTGACATCGTAAAAATCACAAGTGTCATAAAAAGAAAAAAAACATGGAAAAAATCAGTCAATATAATGAAAACCAGTTAATATAGTACCAAGCCACGGAGCAGACTGTCAGAATAGTTGTCGATACGTGACATCTAGAGGCACAATTTACAACTACACCCAATTCTCACATCACATTCGATTCCGGTGGTGTAATGGTTATTGTCTTTGGAAATGGACACGGCGACCCGAGTTCAAAAACTGGACGAGGCTGATTGCATTTTACTTCGCACAAATACCTTTGGGAAAGGTATGAATCCAGTTATTCTCCCTTTGGCTAAGGGTAAATAGTTGGGCAGACTGAGTTCTTTAGCCTTACTTAGACAACCAGTCTAAGAGAAGGAAAATTCTGAATCCTGAATTCAAACCTGATAAACTCAGTTTAAAAAATTGACCTCGTGTAACATTCTGTTTAGGCGAAGGGGTTGGTAACCACACACACACACACACACACACACACACACACACACACACACACACATATATATATATATATATATATATATAAGTAAAATCTAGTGCTAAAAGCCTTAATTCGTTTAATTTACAATTTAATATGGCCGGAAATAGAGAGCAATATTACAATATATTTCAAGTTTAAAATAAAATGATAATAAAACAGGATAAAACATCCCGACTCAAAGTTTTATGTTGAGCTACTCTTAAACACATCTGAATTTGTTACATTCAGCTGAACAAATATGTACTTTTTCTTGTTTTTTTTTTTAAGTTACGTCTCAATTACTTAGTTGACATGCTAATTCACGTGTCTCAATAAGAAATAGTAAATTCTGGTTGGAAGAAAAATACCATTTAAAAAGTTTTGCGGATTCGAATAATTTGCCCAAATAAAAGATCAGAGTTAGTAGTTAAATGCCGCTATGAAAGTAAATATTTACTTTGTAATTTGGTGCCTGATTTGTCAACCATGTAATAGTCACATGACATAAGTACATATTTCTTTAGTTGGAAATTGTTAACAAATACGACAGAAAACTGAAAAACCGAGTTCTTGAAATTCGTAATTCGTTTGCATAACGTTTCGCTTTTACGGCTTGATCAGATACAATGAAATTCTTCTGAAACTGATTACGGAATTTGTGGATGTAAATGGGCACCAAAATGGATACTGAACACGGTTTGCTTGGTAGCTTTTGAATTTTAAATTTGTAAGTTATATGAAAATCTGTCTTTTTATTACTATCATTACTTTAAGATATATTATTATTGAGAAAATGATATAGTTTGTAGTTCATTAATGATGCTATAAAATATATCTGAAGATTATAATCAAAGAAGAGAGATATTTTACTGGCTCTATTTCGTTTTATGAAAGTTTCAAATTTGTTTCTTTTTTTATTAATACATTTATTAATATTCTGTTTTGTCTTAAGATTAATTCGACTATAAATAGAACATATTAAACAAACCGGTCGTAGTTTTATTGTAGAGTGAGATTAAAGCAGATACTCTACATTGGTTCTCACATTTGTTTTTGGGTCTAATGGTACTTGATGCCACTTTTCTTAGCACTCAGTATTATAAGGTAAGGATCAAGGGTAAAGTGGAGCAATCTAGGGAATGGAGTAGCGCCCTCCCCTACACTTCGGTGTAGTAGCTATTGAAAAGGGAGCCTTCGGGTCACTCTCGACTATCGTCGCCAACTTTACTTTATCATGTAAGGCTTTATCTAAATCGAAATTATAGTTATTTTTATTTCCGTTTTTAAGGGGGTTGGTTGGTTGGTTGGTTGATTGGTTGAGTTTTATGATATATCAACCTTTGAAGGTTATTTAACACCAAATCCTGTTTACATATATATAATTTGTTACCGAATAGTTTGTTAGTAACATTTCAAAAAGCTAGAGCTCATTTGTTTGCACACAATTAAATGAATTCAAGTATTGCTATTTATTGGTTGTACACAAATAAATCTTTTCCAGCATTGCTATCAAATACTTATAGTTTTACCTGCACTCAGCTAAAGGATTTCCAGTATAAACAGTTCTGTTTGACCTATTGATAGGACCGTAATAGGTACTACCTCTCCGAGTCAGAGTGGACCTGGGAGTTATGGCAGTGAAGGGGTACTCCACTTTCCCCAAAGACCCAGGACTAAAGCCTATCATCAGATGCTCTAGTGTCATATCAAGGACACTTGTTTGTTGGGTGGACGGTCTCACCCCTCTGCTGGGGTGCATTCGGCATATTCTACTGACCCAGCTGGCTGGGCTATAGTTTACGAGTACGATTAGTGACTGCTCTATTTTTCTTTTTGATGAGAAAATAATTCTTAATATTCACCTATGTGAATGCATTTTTACTTCTGCCCTATCTTATATTTAATGTGGGGGAGAGAGAGTTAGAAAAAGATTATGTGTGATAGATAATGTAAGAGTTTGTATGTGGTGGTGTTTGAATTATTTGTTTCTCAACCTATATATGGACTATGTCAAGTTTGATTCGATTTATTTTTTTAATGGCATATCAACTTTCATGGGTTATTTAATTCCAAAGCTATCCATGAAGAAGAACAGTCGCGTTACTTTTAGGTTTTTACTAAGATTAGCTTAGTTGTAGCACAAGGCTAGAAGTATAAGGCGGCCAATGAGAATCGAACTCACTAACAATAGTCTACCAATCTAGCTTGCTAACCATTGCACCACATGAGTGATACTGTTCAATCCATGGCGAGGGTGATAAGCGGGTTCATACTTTCCCCCGGGAGGATTAGTCCGAAAGTAAATGCAATAACGTGACTAGAGTTCGAACTCGCTTACCACGATGTCACAGTCCAACATGTTTGAAACAATATTCTGTCACGCGGTCACCGACACCTACGCCAAATGTCATAATAATAACTGGTCTTATCCTAGTCACGGCGTCACTTGATGTCACCCAGTCGTCTACCTCGACTACCGGTCACTGCTCCAATGAAGGATTGAACCAAGGTTTGTCAAGTTATCTGGCCACGTTGTTTTGTTTTTTTTTAATCCAGACAACCGAAGTTCCCACTCGCCGATAGATAAATAAATCAGACCGGGTTGATCATTCAAAGAAAAATAAACTGAAATCGAAAGGCCAGAGGCAAAAGAAAGACAGGGTGTTCAATAATTTAAAAAAGTTTCTAAAAAAAATTAAAAACGTCCGTTTTCTAAAATAACGCTGTTACATACAAGTCCTTTCCCCGCTGAATGAAGTAATGCGATTGAGAGACCAGACCCTCTTATCTTAGCAGTAAGTCTATCTAGCAATCAGCACAACTTTTCAAAAAGCTAAGTCGCTCAGCAGTTCTCAATTTCAGCTATGAATTCTCGTGGTTCTCGCTTCTCTGTCTCTGAAGGTCTGGTTCGAGGCTCAAATGCGGAGCAATGGATGGGGTCTCACTCTACCGAGTGTTGCCTGTCTCTGCTTCTCTCGTCTGCTTGGCTTTGGGAAAATCTTGGTTTCTATTACTATTTTTCTTATTTCCAAGTGGGCGTATTTCATGAACAGTTTTTTTTTTAATTAGATTCCAGTAATGAATTCGATTCATGGTTTCTTATCTCCCACTTCAACGGTAACTCTCTGTGACCGTTACTCAAAGGAAGAGAGGTTTCCTCCCACTTTCACGTGTCGGCTGCTGTTCTTTTCCCAGCAGAGGGCGGCCCTCTCCTTCACGTGACCAACACGTCATGTCAAGCAAATTACTGTCTTTTCTCAGACTTTAAAATGTTTTCATAACAATCACATCTGCACCTGGGTCGCGATTAACCCCTTCTCTGGCCTCATCTACAGCTTTGTCATTGTTTTGACAACGCTGTTTCCGATTATACTTTTAGTACAATTCGAAATATCTTTTTTACTTTCTCTCTTTTTCCTTCTGGTTGAACAAAAATAATTCCATATTTTTCATTTTACTGCCAACCAAGAATTAAACGATATTTCTGGCTTTTCCATTTTGACAATGTATTGTATCATACTTCTAAAATCAATGTACTGATTTTATTCTTGCCGGTTATTTTTCTACTATTAAACTCATTCTCAGATTTCTCTCGCTTAAAGTCTCCGTCGCACCACTTAACCATGTTATATTAGCCACCACGGGGACTCCCTAAATTTAAAAAGGAATAAACTCATATTAGAAATTATCAAAGTTATATATAATAAACGGACACATTAATTCTTTTCAGTTTTTGAGCATTTCATGTATATTTATATACAAACGTAAAAAAAAAAAACGCATCCACACACTCACACATGTGTGTACAATAGAAATTATAACATGAGTTACGATATTTTAAAAAAGATACTTCTGTATGGATTATTATGTAATACATCGTGATTGTGTATTTCATTACTCGAATGAGTATCTTTATCCTTGTTATTTCAATCAATAACTTTCAGCCGATGCGCTCTACGGCTTTCTATCATTGTCGGAGGTTCTAAGCTTTATTTGTAGCCGACTCGTTTGGGTGTGTCTGTATGATCTTTTCCATGTGGCTACCCAGATCAGAGTGGGGGTGCCGTGGATCTAGATTTTGCGTCCATGTCTACGCACTGCAGTGTGGAAAAGTGCAATACGCAGTTCTCTCTGTATATCCCCCACCAAAAGAAAAAAAAAAAAAAAAGAAGTCGAAATACAAGCAGATGAACAATTGGTTGACTTGAGTGCTTGATTTTCTTTTCTTTTTTTTTCTTTTTTTTTTTGCACGATTCATTTCGACTCTCGATAAAAGTACAATTCGTTATTCATCTGAAAATAGTTTTTTTCTTTTCTCTTTTTATTTTCTCCGTTAATACATTATTATTATTATTATCATTATTAACATTTGTCTTCTTCCTTTTCTTTCTTCTACTATTTCAATAGCATTTTTTCTGCTTCTTTCGTGATTGTTTTCTTTCAGTCTTTTCTCTTCTTTTTTTTTCTCGTTTGTTTCTTACTTTTGATTTACCTCTTCTTCTTCCTCTTCTTCTTTTAACAATCTTTTTTCCACTTCTTCCACCTCTATATTCTTCTTCTTCTTCTTTTACAATCTATTTTTCACTTTCTCCACCTCTATCAATCTTCTTCTTCTTCTTTTACAATCGATTTTCTACTTCCTCCACCCCTGTCAATCTTCCTTTTGTTCTTCTTTTACAATCTATTTTCCACTTCCTCCACATCTATTCTTCTTCTTCTTCTTCTTCTTCTTCTTCTTCTTCTTCTTCTTCTTCTTCTTCTTCTTCTTCTTCTTCTTCTTCCAGTGCAATTTAATTTCATCTTCTATAATTTCTTCTACTTTTTGAAATATCCTTCTTTGCTTTTATTGTTATTTCTTCATATCTCTCATTTCCTTCTATTCTTCCCCTTTTTCCTTGCTTTATTCTTTGCTTCTTTTTCCTTGTGTTTTTTTAAATTTTACTTTCTCTTCTTTTATTCCTTTTATTTCTCTATTTTATTGTCTTGTTTTTTTTTTTCTTTCTTTTTGCTCGATCATTTTTTCTACTCATTTTCCCTTGTGTGTTCGTGAGCGTGTGTGTGTATGTGCGTTATTTTTTTAGTCTTCTCTCTTTCTACTCTTTGTTTTCTTTTTTATGTTAGTTTTCGAATTAACGTTTTCTGTTTGTTTGTTTTTTTACTTCACTTCTTTCTTCCTGATTTATTCTTCTCTACTTCATTCCCATGTTCAGTATATTTTCTCCTTCCAATTTTTCTTCATCTTTTTGCTTTATTCTCATCTTTCTTTGTTTTTTTTCCTTCTTCCTTTTCCTCTCTTCTTCTTCTTCTTCTTCTTCTGTATTCTCTACACATCCTCATTTTGTCAATCTTTATAGCTATCTTCCATTCTACTGAATAATGCAACCGCATGTCACGTGATATGCCTCCTCCTTCCGCTTCGTTGATTCCAATAACCACAGAAACATAAGAATTTGCATTCCCGAAGAAAAAAGGGTAGCAGAGAAAAAAATCCCACATTAACTCTGATAATGTCATGTAAGTAATGTTTTACAGAAGTGAAATTAGGTTTGGTTTAGTTCCTTTGTTTAATGGCATATCAACCTTCGTGGATTATTTAATTCCAAAGTTATCCTTGTAGAAGATGAACAGTGATGCTAATTATCTCATAGCTGACGGAATAAGGGGGTTTCATGTCTTTCCCAGGAATATTACTCTGAAAGTTAACGTAATCACGAGACTGGAGTTCGAACTCGTTTACTTCAAGGCCACAGTCCAGCACTTTAGCTATTACGCCACTCACTGAGGCTCCCGGAGACGAAAAAGTGTTTAGCCAGATAGAATCTTGACTTTAACAAATAACCTCTAACCGGGTCGCAACAGTCTCTAACAAATGTAAATGAGTGTATTAAAAATAGAATGAAAAAAAGAATATAAGAATATGAATGAGAATGGATAAAGCTAAATAGATAAAAACAAATGAATAAATAAATAAATAAATAAGCAAACAAAAATAAGCACAGATAAAATAATATTATTATTTTCTTGCATTTTGCTATCCAAACTTGCAAATAATAATAATAATAATAATACCATAAGGACCAATTATGTTAAAGCAAAAATAAATAAGATGCAAAAAAATCGTTAATGTTGGTTATTTGGTGATAGAGACAAAACGATTATTCATGTTACAAGTGAATGTTGCAAACTAGCGCAAAGGGAGTGTAAGAATTGGCAAAACTGGGTGGGAAAGTTGATACACTAGGAATTGTGCAAGAAATAGAAATTTGAACATACTATCAAATGTTACTTGCTCAAATTAGAATCCATTCTGGAGAATGAGACACATGAAATTTTCTGGGATTTTTCAGATTCAAATTGATCACCTGATCCCGGCCAGAAGATCAAACGTAGTGATAGTCAACGACGAAGGAAACTTGATATATAGTGTATTATGCCTTCCTGGTGGACCACAAAGTGAAAATAAAAGAAAGCGAAAAGAGAGGTATGTACTTAGACCTTGCTAGAGAACTAAAAAAAGCAATGGAACAAAAAAAGGTGATGGTGATACAAATTGTGATTGGTGTGCACGAAACAATCCCCAAAGGCTTGGTAAAGGGACTGGATTATTAGAAATCAGAGGACAAGTGAAGATCATCCAGAGTGCAGCATTGTTGAGATCGATCAGAATACTGAGAAGAGTCCTGGAAACTTGAGGAGACTTGCTGCCACTCAGACTCCTGTGAAAAACCTTCAGCTAAGAATATTGTGAAAAACTCACAAGAAGTCAAATAATTATAAAATAAATGAGTAAGTCCTATCAACCCAACATACCAAAAATGAACGCTCCCCAAGATTAAATGCAGGTTAAAGTTATTATCTTAGTTTGAAAAAAGATATAAATTCAATGAGTCACTTAACGCAGAAAGTTGAAGAAAGCAGAAACCATGGAAACTTTTAAGTAAATTTCAAGCTATATTTTCACAAAATTCTTTTGCATATGTTTATTATGAAATGAATTGAAAATAGACGGGAGAGAGTAAAGAACAGGGTAAAAAAAAAACAACAAAAAATGAATTAATCCTATTACCCCGAAATACCAAAATTGATCGTTCTCCATGCTTAAGAGTATGGTATCAAGCCCAAAAATTAAGAATAAAGAGTTTTGTTAATTTTTACTAACTTACAACTTACTTATTTTAAAGGTGTCATTTTTTTACTTCTTTTTTGTGACCCGCAGAAATGTGTTCTTCAAAAGAATACCAAGTCATATCTGTGACGGGAGCACAGATAATAATCAACACCTCTCTCAGGTATGACCGCATTATACTACCTATGAAAAATTACAAATTCAAAACAACGTAAGGCTCATATTACAGATCTGAGAGTTATGATCACCAGGTACTTCCTTGGTAGCCAACATGTGGGACATGAACAGCATCCTGCTAATGTTGGCTATTCTTATTTCAGGAACAACAACCAAAGCAGTTACTCATCGGAGAGACGTCAATGGAAAAAATAAGCGAGACAACAAAATGCATCTTACTTTTTCGTATGCAAAAAGGGTACAAAAAGAAGGATTAAAATTTAGGTAAATTCCGCAATATCTAATACAAGCCAAAGACTTGCTGACCAAGCTAGATTAATATTAAAGAAAGGTTGCTTTTCTGACCTCGGGATAGTAGAAATACGTGCACAAATAAACAGAGAAGAATATCAACAAATTTCCATGACTCGAATCGAAACACTGAATCCTGAAAAGTAAGAGCCCCCTAACCCCTAAGCAAAATTCTAATAACCAAGAGGTCATAGACTTAAGCACCACAAAACATATGTTAATGTAAGAAGACAAAATAAATGTAGAATTAATAAAGAAAATCATGACGGAAAAGAAAACTACATTACCATCTCTCAGAAACCAAGATTGGAAAACAGTTAAGGTAGACACCGAAAAAGCAAACAAATTATAACTAAATATCCTAATGGGCAACTTCACTGAACTAAATGAGTTAATTTGTGCAGGAACGAAATTAGTCTGGGATAAACTCGGTGTTCCCCAAATGAACGCAAATCAAAATACAAAATCTTGATGGGAAATAAGACTAGAAGGGCAGGTAATGAAAAAGCAACAACAAGCGAATGTATTAAGAAAGGAAAAACATAAAAACTTGACACGTTAGGATAAAAGGACTAAAACGAAAGAGTAGATACATATGACAATGGAGGTGCCCGTGGCGTAATGGTTATCGTCGAAGGAAATGGACACGGCGACACGAGTTCAAATTCTGGACGAAACTGTTTGCATTTCACATAGCACTAATACCCTTGGGAAAGGTATGAATCCAATTATTCAGAGTTTTCCTTCTCCTAGACTAGTTGCCTCACAAACGCTGAAGAACTCAGTCTGCCCTACTATTTACCCATAGCTGGAGGGAGAATAATAGGATTCATACCTTTCCCAAGGGTATTAGTGCTATGTGAAATGCAATCAGTTTCGTCCAGGGTTTGAACTCGTGTTGCCGTGTCCATTTCCTACGACGATAAACATTACACCACGGGCACCTCCGTACGAACAAATGTTATATGCACAAACCAGAGACCGTTCTGGAGAATGAGACGCACAAAATTCTTTGGGATTTTGAGATAAAAACAGATCATCAAATCCCGACCAGAAAATTTGATGAAATTGTTAACAAAAAAAGAGAACCTGCTGAACTGTTGACTTCACCGTTTCGGCCGACCACAGAGAAAACGAAAAAACAGACAAATACTTAGATCTTTCCAGAGAACTAAAAAAGCTATGGGACAGGAAGGGGACCCTGATACCAATAGTAATTAGTGCACTTGGAACGATTTCAAAGGCTTAGTAAGAGGGCAAGTGGAGTCGAAAATCGGAGGATGAGCGGAGACCATTCCAACTACAGCATTGTTCAGGTCGGTCAGAATACAGAGAAGAGTCCTGAAAATTTCAGGATACTTACAGTCACTTAATCTCCAGTAAAAGGCCATCAGCTAACGCAGGTGTGAAAAACTCACAAAGGGTAATGTAATGGCTAAAAGACTAATTACAGTAGCTAGTAATAGCAATATCAACTTAAAAACAAAAGTAAAGTATCAAAATCTCGAAAACAAAAATTTGAAATAAGTCAAGTACATTACCCCCAGAATTATACTATATATATATATATATATATATATATATATATATAGTTAAGAAATATATCTGAAAAAGGAAAAGCAATTAGTCGAAATTGATACTTTATTCATATTTCGTCAATACGGTTTCATTATAAACAACGAAATTGTTTTTCAAATGATAGAAGCGGCTGACTTATATATCATTATCCATATTATTAGTATTATTATTATTCCTTTAAAGGTTTTGCTGATGGTTTTTCAGTGGAGTTTGAGTGACAGCAAGTCTCCAAGACTCTTCTCAGTATACTGGCCGTTCTCAATAATGCTGTCGTTTGGATGGTCTCCACTCGTCCGCCAACCTCCAAGTCCACCAGGCCCTTTAATAATGCTTTAGTTACGGTGCCAAAAGCACCAATCCCATTATTATTGTTATTGTTATTACTATTATTATTATTATTATTATTATTATAGCGTGAGAGCTACAAGGGAGAGAGGCTGTTGTCATAAACAAAGTGTGAAAATTTATTCAAGTAAAATTCATTCAAAATAAAAATGTACCCAATAGCTAAAGTACAGATTTCCACCGGGTAAGTCTTGGAAAGAATATCAGTCGAAATAATCGACAAATATCTAAAAAAAAATGCCTAATACATTACATATTTCTAAACAATGTCTACATTGCGTGGCGCAATGGATAAAGTACCAGGCTGCGGCCTCTAAATCAAGTGAGTTCGAAATTCAATCGCTCTGTGATGTTGTATTTTGGACTAATACCTTTGGAAACGGTTTGGATCCCTTATCTCTCTCAGCTATTGGTTAAATAGTCGCGCAGCTATGTGCCGATAACGATGGCTTGGGCATTAGATAACCCATGAAGATTGATTTATCATTAAAAAAAACCAAGCCCATATTACAATCACTGTTGTCAATTAAATATTTACACTAAAAAGTTACAAATGTAACAATGATAGAAAAGAAACTTATAATTGTTTTTTTCATATGAAATAGAAATCATTTAATGACAAAAATTCCCAGAGTTTGTCGAGAAGGAATTTTTAATCTAGTTAATAAAAGTTAAGTAATTTACCGATTCAATTTTTGTTTTTTGTTGTTGTTTTTTTTTTTTTTTTTGGTTTTTTTGTCCGGAATTTTTATCCTAACTAAAACCCTGTCAGTGGGGCTTAGAATATATACGCTGACTAAATTTCTTACCGTACAATTCACCTCACACATACACACACAATATATATATATATATATATATATATATATATATATATATATATTATCAACAGACATTATATCTGCCCATCTGCCTTTTGAATCACTTTTTAAGTCAATTTTTAAACGTTAAATATGGAAATGCTTCAACTGGGAACCCAATCGGCTGACTGTAACCTCAAGTGCCACTTACAAGGGTTTAATACTTCGACTTCCATCTTGGTCGGCCTGATGACAAACAGCCCAAAACATCCATTAACTTATATTACTTAAAATAAGTATATATACATATATATGCATATATACAATAACAAATGAAAAAAAAACCACGCAAGTGTAAAATTTACTTTAACGTGTATCATCCTATGATATTCCCATGCTCATTATTAAAGTCACATACAAAAAGTTTCATTACTACAACAAACCCTTAGACCACAAATAATAATAATAATAATAATAATAATAATAATTGATGCTTTTGGTACAGTCACCAAAGGATTATTAAAGGGACTGGAGGACTTGGAAATAAGAGGACAAGTGGAGACCATCCAAACTACTACATTATTGAGAACGGCCAGAATACTGAGAAGAATCCTGGAAACCTAAGGAGACTTGCTATCACTCAAACTCCAGTGAAAGACCATCAGCTAACACTGTTGTTAAAAACTCTCCCATAAGAAGAAGAATGGTATATGCACAACCCTGAATATTTCCTCGAAAATTAGACACACAAAATTCTCTGAGATTTTAAGATACAAAAGAATCCCCTAATCTTGGCCAGACGACCAGACTTAGTGATTGTCAACAAAAAAAAAAAGAAAAAAAAAGAGAACCAGCTGAATAGTGGGCTTTATCGTGTCGGTTAACCACAGGGTAAAACTGCAAGAAAGTAAATAGAGAGATAAGTACCGAGACCTTGCTAGAGAACTGAAAAAACTATAGAACATGAAAGTGACGGTGATACCAATTGTAATTGGCGCGTTCGATACAGTCACCAAAGGATTGGAACTGGGACTGGAAGACTTAGAAATAAATGGATGAGTGGAAACTATCCAAACTACAGCATTATTAAGATCGGCAAGAATACTAAGAGTCTTGAAGACTTAACGAGACCTGTTGTCACTTAAACTCCAGTGAGAAATCATCAACTAACGTTAATGAGAAAAAATCTCGAAGTAGTAAAATAATAATATAGACCTTAAAAACACTGATATACAACTACTACTTAAAAAACGACAATTCTCTATGGATGGATTAAAATATGCAAAAAATGATGTCGATTTAGAATCTCTACTAAGCACTGAAAAAAGATTTACGGACAACAAAGGGACACAATTTGGGCAGTCACATTCAGGAAAGGATCGCTAGTAAAGTCTATAAACGTCGTTCTAGATATATCAAGTAAAGTTGGCTACCTTAATCGAGGGTGACTCGAAGGCTCCCTTTTCAATAGCTACTACACCGAAGTGTAGGAGGGTGCGCTACTCCATTCCCTGGATTGCTCCACTTTACTCTTGATCCTTACCTTATAATGATTAGTGTTAAGCAAGGCAGCATCAAGTAACATTTTTTGAGTCTTTGGTATGACTCGACCAGGGATTGAACTCTGATCTCCCGGATCATTGGTGAACACTCTACCCATTAGACCAATGGTCCGTTTATAAAGGTTATAATGATACCAATTGTAAGTGGTTCCCTTGAAACTGTCCCCTAAGGCATGGAAAAGAGGCTGAGGGAACGGAAGGTCAGGGAAAGAATTGAGACCACCCAGAGAACAAAGCTGTTACGATCAGCTTGAATCCTGAAGACCTGAAGAGACTTGCTGTCACTCAGACTTCAGTGAGAAATCAACAGTTAAATCGGAAAGGAAAAAAACTTTCATCGAGTGAAAATGATGTTAATACAAATAAATCAACTGGAATCTTGCAGTAGAGAGATGATTAGCAGCCCCAACATCTTTAACCTACCTAAGACAAGTAAACACGCACACACATATATATATTGTCATCCACAGACAGATTGTTTCGTTCTATCAGAACTCTTCAGGGTGGCTAGACACGTAGGACGATCGAAGCCAGGATCGAAACCCATCCAACTTTACGTTAGACTAAGTTTCAGGCCGCTCGGCCAACCAGCGTACCACGTTTGGCTAAGGGAATTTTTAAGGTATTATGTAGTAACAGCAGCAGCCGTTAGAGAGAGAGAGAGAGAGAGAGTAAATATCGCTCATAAATTAGTACACTTTGAACCATTTTATTAATAGGTAATTTTATTCTAAACCAAAGACACTAGTTTTCATCACTTAAAATATTCGGACTATTATCTTCATCTTCAATGTTATACATAAATATTTCGGTCAATGCATTCTTCTGATGTTGCATGTCAAATTCATGAAGCCACAGAGAACTTCAAACTGAAGATACCCACAAAGATAGATTGTTCAAATTCCGTTAACCATAACCGGATACAAGAGTTAAACTCTGTAAGTATTCTTCGTTATTGACTTGTAGTTGGGATTGAACCTGCAATTTCCAGACGATTTCACTTAGAATCACTTTTCAACCGAAAGCCTATATCCATTAAGCCATGTGTCCCGCTGGACAAATCAGAGTGAGTACCAGGACTTTATTATTTCTACTGGAATATTATGCTATAAAAACAGATAGAGTTAGTTATAATGTATTATCTAACTTTACAGGATTGAAACTGCAACCAAGAACAAAATTTCCTAGTCTATATGAAGGTGTACTTATTTTTGAACTGCTAAAAATATTTTGATTGCACAAATTCAGTACTTTAGAGTTTGATAATGAATAATACCTCATCCTATCTGTTTTGGTAGTATAATATTTCACTAGAATTAATAAAATTATGGTGTGTTTGGATGAAAAGAAAATTAACTTTTTTTTAAAAATTGTTTAGTAAGTACTTATCTCTGGGCAACGATACGATAGATAGATAGATAGATGTGTGTGCATATTTTTCTAAAGGCGTGAAATATTTTAAGTCATCTCTTGGGTATCTTCAAGAATATCTAATAACAACACTCAAGTCGCTGATGAAGTACATACACGCAATAGCGGAATGTTTTTATATAGTAGATATACACTGGTATGTATACTCACATATTTATACTGACAAAATACACACGTGTATATATCATAGAGATAAGCACAAACATTTATACGTAGATATACACACATAAACATGTGATTAAATATCTATATATTCCACTACTTGTATTTACACACATTGTTATAAACAAGTATACTCATATTTATATATACACATTTTTTTATGTACAGTTGACACAGCTTGACGCTAAATGAGAACAACACAAAAAAATGCGACGTGCTCTTATGAATTAATCCGGGAACTAACATTCCTACAAAACAGCAGTTGTACAGCCACTTACTCCCCATCTCAAAATTCATCTAAGTAAGACGAACAAGACATGTGGTACACTGCTGAAGAAGCAAGGACGAACTCATAAGTGACCTTCTTATAGAAGACGCAACAGTGTTGGCCAACCAGCAAGAACTTATGTAAGCAACAGAGCGATTGATGATAGGGACGGATGGAGTGAAAGAGAGCCAGGGAAATCCATTCTGTCAATGCGACTTGATAATGATGATTATGTACAGTCACATGGTGTGTTTCATAAATGATGTAATCCTAAATTCAAAGCTCCAATACAGTAAAATAATAGCACTCTAATTAAAGCCAAGTGTATTTAACAATTGTAATGATTGTGTCATGGGCTACAATCCGTTGCTTTGTGTTGTGAGAAAGAGTTCTCATAGTATAGTGTCTAAAGTGCTGGGCTGCCACATCGTAGTGAGCGAGTTCGATCTCCAGTCACGCTATTACGTTCATTTTCGGACTGATACCCATAGGAAAGTCATGAACCTTCTTATTGTACCACTACTGTTCTTCTAAAGGGTGGCTTTGGCATTAAATAACCCACGAAAGTTGATATGCCATAAGATGAAGAAACCAAACGATTAGAATATAACTTTTTGTTGTATCGGCAATGTCATTTTACAAGGATGGAGATATTTTGCGTAGAAAGCATTTAAAAGACGAATTTAAGGAGATAGTTCCCGTGGTATAATGGTTAAAGTGCCAGATTGCAGTTGCGCTATTAAGTTTATTTTGAGACATTGGGGAAAAGTATGAACCTCCTTATTCCATAGCCATCGGTTAAATAGTATCATTGCTATTTTTCACCAATTACAATCATACATTAATCATCTACACGTTTTTATCTAATTTCGAGCCTACCTCAATCTTATGAATAAGTGATAAAATAGATACATATTTAATAAGTTTATAGATTTATTCTGTAAATCTATTCAAAACATCTGATTTTATTTCTTTTGAGTGAAAATCTAACATTCTCTTCCTTCAAGTATTCATTTAATTTCAACATCACTTTATAATTTTAAATTGAATGAAAATATGTTTTGTTAATATTAATATTTATACAGTCATTACAGTCTTTCCTCTGCTGATGAACATTCTAGCTGCATCCCCTTATATAATAGCGTATATATATACTTTCTCTCATACATGGTGACATGCTCACACAAAGGTCTTTTACACACAAGAAATATATCAACTTGATTTAGGCAATGCAAACTACAACATTAAATGTCTGCACTTTTTCTTTCTTGTAATGCAAATACTTGGAGAAAATTACAATCTAACTAAAATTATATTTTCTTACAAGAAAAGACTTTGTAAATTCCGTCTTTCAACAAATTTTTCCCTCAGATTAAAGAAATAAAATTTGTTTGATTTGTAGATCGGTGTTTTACTCAATCATTTGAACACTTTTCTGCTATGTATATATATATATATATATATATACATAATTGGATACATGTATGTATCTATGCGTGTGCGCACGCGGGTGTGTGTGTGCGTACAAAGCAAATACGCACATAAATAAATAAACCAGCACAACTACTGCTTCGAAAGTAATACCAGTGTCTTTGAAAGAAGCCAACACAAGACGATAACCGCGGGGTCAGACAAGTTTTCGGAGCTAAAACACACATGTATTTTAGCGTATGCATCAGTATACGTATATGCACATAACATGTGAACAATATATATACACGGATACACGTACACATTTCATGCCTTCATAAACACGTATAGATACACTTTTGTGACAATATATATATATATATATATATATATATATGTGTGTGTGTGTGTGTGTGTGTGAGAGAGAGAGAGAGGGAGAGAGAGAGAGTGAGGGAGAAATACCAAAACAAGAACAATGTTTTAGTGATATTTATTCTAGGCAATCTCTATGAAATTTATTATTCACTATTTATCTTGAGACGTCATTATTCGGCATATTTTGAGTTGACCGCATTCCTAAATTGGCGACGATATATATAATGCTTAATTTTGCCTTGTTTCAAGTGAGTAAAAATTAGAGGAAAATCTGCCTATCTTCTATAGTCTCTTCTCTCACCTACTACACTGCGTTTTGTTTGTTCTTCTTTTATGTTTTTTGTTGTTTGTTTGTTTCTTTTCTTTTGATTTTTTTTTTTTTTAGTTCATTAGTTCAGTTGGCACACACTGAGTGCACTCTTTAAGTTTCTTGCTTTTCGTCAGCAGCTCGGCGATTCGAGTCATCCAAGTCGGCTTCCTAACTGTAGAGGCTTTGTCAGAGTTGCCTTCTGAATACCTGTTAGCATCCTCTAGAGAAGGGGTAAGACGCCCCCTCCACAAAAAGGTGTCCAGAGTACGAAACTAAACGGTAACTGATAGACAGGCCCTATTTCTAGAGCTCTGAGGAGTGCCAAGCGCTCCTTGATTACCATTACCCCCTGGTCCACTCTGGCCCGGAGTGGTAGTACATGTTAGGGTCCCATTTAGCTAGTCACATAAATCTGTTGAAAATTATTTATATTAGGAATAATTGATATCATAATACTGTGTTTAAATTACTTACGTTAAGAATAGTCAATTAAAGCTATAATTGTTTACTTAGGATTATTATTAGTCACTTGAAACTATATAACTGCATGCAAACAAATGATTATTATTAAATAAAAATAGTTAGTTGAAATCCTATAATTGCGTATAAATTATTAGTATTTTATAGGAATGCATTAAAACACACGAGTGTGTGCAAACAAATGACAAAAGACCAATAAAAAAGTGGAATTTAAAAAAGAATGCAATGGCATGTGGAAAATAAATTATGTTTGTAATAAAAGATCTAGAAATTAATTAAATTTCGATATCAAATAATTAATAAGGTTTGTTTTGGTTTGGTTGTGTTTTATACCATAGCCATTCTTGTGTGTTAGTTAATGCTAAATCCTGTTTAATATATATATATATATATATGTGTGTGTGTGTGTGTGTGTGTGTGTGTGTGTGTGTGTGTGTGCGTGTGTGTGGGATTTCTAAGCAAATAGCATGTAAGTAACATTGTTTTTTAAAGAGTCAGAGCTCATTGTTTCCACACAAATGGTTTCATGTATTGTTATCTAAATATAATAATTCTATTTTATATCAATCATTTGTTTGCGGATAGTTATGTAGTTTCAAGTACTATTATTTAAGAGTAAGGAAATAAAGTAAAGTTGGCAACCTTATACGCAGCTGTATAATTTCAAATAATTAACAATAATAAAAAATAAAATAATCACCCTTAGTAAAATTAAAGGATTTCATGTATTCCTTTTTTAACATGAGTAATTCTATTAATTAAGTATTCCTATCTAATTCGAAAAATTCGCACTCAGCTATATCGTTTCAAATAACTAATGATAACCCTTTACAAAAAAAAACCAAAAAAAACAGTTCTACATGATCCATAGATGAAACCTTACCAGGTACTAGCACTTCGGATCAGAGTAATGGTAATTGAGAGGTACTCCATATTCACTAAATTCCAAGTCTGGTGCCTCAATATCAGATGCAGTTTAATGTCATAACCAGGACACAAAAAGATTTCAAATATTGCTATCTAACACTAATAATTCTATTCACATAATTCATTTGTTTGAAAAAAAGCGAAATGGTTTCAAATATTGCAAACACAAATAATTCAGTTCGATATTTATCATTTGTTTGCGCACAGTTTGACAATCTCAACGCAATTGATCCTCCACCACGCCTTTAAGCACCTCTAAGATAAAATAGGGCTCTTGTTTGCCGACTGAGCAATTTTAAAAATACAGTCGGGACAATCATATAGATACCAGGACTTGATAGGATAAGCCATTTGATTTGATAAGACCTCTCTGACCACCCATCTAACCCAGTAAGGGCCAAAGTGGAGTGTTGCAAATCACTTGACCTCTATGGGTGCTGAGTCAAGGCCTGCTCAGCTACCATAATATCATCCTGAAGCATTGCGCGCCGCCACCAACAACCAATGTATTTTACAGTCCCAGTCGACAGTGCTTAATCAATAAGGAGTTAATATGCTATTAAACAAGTAAACAAAACCAAAACTTCTCTTGAATTTACTGCCTTACAGATATGAAGGGTTTCATTTGCCCTAACATTTACCTATAGGTACTATTTAACATTTACCTATAGGTAGACACTCAGCAAATGGGTATCATTTCAGAGTAACCTTGTTTAGGAGATGGGTTGTTTGGCTTGGTTGGTTGGGTTTTATAGCACTGTATGTCATTTAATTCTTACTCCTCTATAGACATATTATGTAAGATTTGTAAGCTCATAGTTTGTAGATAACATTTTCAAACGAGCCAGGGCTCATTTGTTTGCATACAGTTAAATCATTAGATATAGGATTTTTAAGTCAAAGGTTTGTTGGTAAGCTTATTTTTAATTGAGTAAGAGCTAATTTGTTAGCACCCAAGTATTACTATTGTTTTCACACAGTTAAATGTTTCTAAATACTCTAACATGAATCGTTCTATTTAGTAATAATCATTTGTTTGCACTCACTTGGATAGCAATATTTGAAACCATTTGACATAAATGGTTTTATTTGCACACGGTTAGATGTTTGCAAACATCGCTATGTAATACTAACAATTCAATTTAGGAACACACCTTAAAGAATTTCAAGTATTGCTAATCAACTGTAATAACTCTATTCAACATTACTCATTCGTTAGCAAACAGTTAAATGGTTCCAAGTATTACTATGTATCACTACCAATTCAATTAAACATCAGTCATTTGTTTACACACAATTAATTGATGAAACGGTTCTATTTCAAACAATTCAATTTAGCATGACAACAAAGTTAAATGGTTCCATGTATTACTATGTATCACTACCAATTCAATTAAACATTAGTCACTTGTTTACACACAGTTAAATGATGAAACGGTTCTATTTCAAACAATTCAATTTAGCATGACAACAAAGTTAAATGGTTCCATGTATTACTATGTATCACTACCAATTCAATTAAACATCAGTCATTTGTTTACACACAGTTAAATGATGAAACGGTTTTATTTCTAATAATTCCGTTTAACATAAGTCATTTGTTTGCACACGGTTAAAATATCAAATACTTCTATCAGATTCGAATGAACCTGGGAGCAATGGCATTGAAGGGGTACTCCATGTTCCCTAAAGCTTCAGGAATGATGCCTCGCCATCAGATTGTTTAATGTCATACCCAGGACACTCGATGGTAGAGGTTTTTGCTTTTTTTACTCCCCTGCGAAGATTCAGTCTGCATATTCTACAGCCCCAGCCAACTGAGCAGAGAAGATGGGATTTATGTCTTTCTTTACAGCATTATTACAAAGAAAAAAAAACTAATTTAGCCGGAATTGGAAAACTGTTCATCAATTTGAATTTTTGTTCAGTTAACCAATTGGCTACTTCACCCATCATATAAAGATTTACTAAATATTTGTTAAGTCGTTAAATCTACATAATTTCGCTTCTAAAAGATTCTTGAATTGTTTCTTTCAGTTGTAACTGTCTATCCTTCTATATAGCTACCACTATGCGCACTGAGCTCTGCTCGGGATGTAGTGGTTTGTACGGTAGGATCTTGAAATTAGCAACAATTTTGTTACAAGTGCCTCATACTTTTGGCCTTGTGCCAAACTAGTAAATGACTACGACTTTGTCTGCAAAGTTTTTGCATCATTTTATTTATTTTGCGTGTGTGTTTAATTTACGTCAGTTCAAAGACAACTAAAAGCCCCTTCAGATAGATAGATAGTCTAACGATTAAAAACATTTATCATACATGACATTTTCATTTTCCGGCAATATCCTGTTTCTTGTCAATTCGCTTAATTCATTACAAAATATTAATTACATTGAACGAAAATTATGGAGTAAAAATTTCAGATCAAAATTCAGCTATACCGGGCGATAACCTTGATAATCTACGTCATAAATTAATAAAGTGTGACTGAAAGATAAACAAAAATAATAATAAAAAACATACATACATACATACATACATACATACATACATGGCCGGATTTTATGGCAAATGAACCCTACTAGGTTGTTCAATGAGAAAATTTGTGGGTGGAAAAATATTTTGACGGATAGTATATCTATATCTATATATACATATATACTATCCGTCAAAAGCAGTTGGCCACCCTTAATTTTTTTTATTTCTCATTCTAAAAGTGTTATTTTTGATGAAACAAGTCAAGCACTACAATGGTTTTATTTATACTAAATACAAGTCTTCCTCTGTAACTTTGACCTTTGTATAACCAGATATCTTTTGAAAAACTGATTTAGTACGAAGCATGAATAAAATCTTGTCCAAAAGTTGCATTATTCTATCGCTTAAACTCACATTAGACTACATTCTGTTTAATTACTGCTTGCTAGATACTACCTGTTTTATCTTTGCAGAGGACAATTTCATTAGTCACCAGCTTGCTTGACAGAAGGTTAACTGCAGCAAACATCACTGCACAAGTAAACCAGTGTCGTTAAAAAAAAATGAGTCAACATCCACTGTGAGGAAAAGATTTACTGAAGCTGGCCTATATGGTAGAATCGCAGTCAATAAATCATTGTTGAAGAAGCAAAACAAAGTTAAAAGGCCCCAGTGGACTAAGGCGCACAAAGACTGGAGAATAGAGCAGTGATTTAAAGTAATTTGGAATGACGAATAAAAGTTCGAAATCTCTGGCACAGATAGGAGAGTCTATTTGTGACGATGTGTTGGGGAATGAGCTGCAACTCCCTGTATCACGCCAACTGTAAAGCATGGATGTGGTTCAGTTATGGGTGGAGAGCTTTTGCCAATTGCAAAGACAGGCATTTGCTCCAGGTGCAGGCAAATTGAATCAAACCAGTTAACAAAGCATACTGCAGCATCACGTGATTTCATCTGGAATACGGCCTGTGAGTCAAGAATTTGTGCTCATGTAAGATAATGACCCAAAGTATACAAGTAAACTCTGCCAGAAAGAAAAGAAGAACAGCACGTCCTTCAACTGATGTCATGGTCGGCGCAATCAGCTGACTTAAATCCCGTTGAACTGGTATGGGGTGAACTTGACCAAAAAGTCAGAGCTCTGGTACTTTTGAAATGCTGCCCAAAAACTATCCGCTTCGAAATCATGCATATATATATATATATATATATATATAATTTGTAAACCGATGATTTGTTGGTATCATTTTTAAACGTGCCAGAGCTCGTTTGTTTGCACGCAATAAAATGATTTCAAGTACTGTTATTTAACACTAATAGTTCTGTTTACACAAAGTTGAATCATTTCAAGTATTGCTATCTAACATTAATATTTCAATTTAATATTAACCATTTGTTTTCATAAAGATGAATAGTTTCAGATAAAGCGAAGGATTAAACATTTCTATTTGACCTATAAATGAGACCCTAATAAGTACTACCACTCTAAGTCAGACTGGACCTGGGAGTATGGCTATGAGTCTACATTCCCCAAAACTCCAGTATTGAAGCCTCAACATCAGATTCAATTTTGTGTCATATCAGGACACTCGTTGTGCATATCCAGGACACTCGTTGTGGGGGGGGGTCTTATCACTGAAGAGGTGCAGTCGGTGTATTCTACACCACAAACCATCTGGGTGATAGATTGATAGATAGGTTGATGAATAGATATGTGCTACTTGGTCATATATCGGATTTAGAAAATGGTTTTACGTTATTTTAAGACTTTTTAATGTATCCTGGAGGTTTTAAGAATAGGATTCAAGTTATGAAAATCGCCACTGGAATTGGGCAAAATTTTCATGTGCTGGATGAATGTGTGTGTGTCGGAGTTATAACTAAGACTTCGATGGACCCCTTACGTGGTGTAATGGTTTGCAAGCTTGATTAACAGACCATTGTTAATAAGTTCGATTCTTACTAGGTGCCCCATAATACCGGCCTTGTGCCAAAACTAACCTAATGTTAGTAAATAACTTAGTATTTGAGAGGTTTATGTGTCCCAACTAATTCTTTAATCCAGCAGGAACGTATTCATATATGTAATCAGCTAAACCTTCAACAAATCTTTGATATATGAATTATCTCTTGCTTCAGTTTATTATATATATATATATATATATATATATATATATATATATATATGTAAAATTGGCGACCGTAGTCGAGAGTTACCTAAAGGCTCCGTTTTCAATAACTGTAACAACGAGGTGTACAGGAGGGCGCTACTCCTTTCACTGGATTGCTCCACGTTACCCTTGATCCGTTCCTTATAATGCTGAATGTTAAGCAAGGCGGCATCAAGTACCATTTTTTGAGTTCTTGGTATGACTCGACCTACGATTGAACACCAGTCTCCCGAACCATTGGCGAACACTCTACCCACTAGACCAATGAGCCGGTCATCCTAATTATCATCAGGGAGAACGAATAGCACGAATTCCATTCTCTCTCTCTCTCTCTCTCTCTCTCTCTCTCTCTCTCTCTCTCTCTCTCTCTCTCTCTCACACACACACACACACACACACACACACACACACACACACACACACACTCTCTTACCATCCGTTCTTATGGCTCTTGATAAGTTCTCTAGACGATGTCCGCACAGCACTACCCGTGTGTTGAAAGTGTCTTATAGAATCGTGTTGTTTTGATAACTGTAAGGGAGATTTTTTTAAGAGTTTGGCTTCGCTATTATCGTTGCGCTCCTCTTTTTCTCCTTAGAACGAAAAATTTTGATAGCCTTTCGTAATAGAACTGGAATATTTTGTTTTTATATTTTGACTATGCTGAAGGATCTTGATCCACTCAATCTTGGAAAGCCGTATTATAAGTGTAAGATCAAGTGTTTCAGGATTAAACTCGTGGTTTGTCAGTTAATATGGATAATTTGTCATTAACCTTATAAAGTGTATAGGCCAAAAACGTTATTCTAAGATTTCTTTTGACTTAATTTATTTGGTTGATATAATTTATTACTTATGAGGTTGAACACACACACACACACACACACACACACACACACACACACACACACATATATATATATATATATATATATATATATATAACATTCCAAATCTAAAGCTTAACAAATATCTTCAAAATAAAAAACTTACTGCCAGGTGACTACGAGAGAAGAGATCATATCATAGCCAGTTGAAGTCACTTAGAAAGGGAAAAATAATTTTTATTTAACGAATGGATATGCTACGTCGCTAGTTCAATTTTAGTCGCTTCTTTTATAGCATATGAACTCTTTTAAAAACTATTTTTAAGACTTTATAAAGAAAAACTTTTCTTCACCAAAAATATTTCCCCTGATCATTGCCTAAGATCGAAACTTGTTGAGAACCATCAAAAATGAATAACCACACAAAGACATATTCTTAGTTGTCTTATTACGTTTGTTTATATATATATATATATATATATATATATATATATATATATATATATATATATCCGTCCTATGATTGTGCACAGTACCTTAAACTTCAAGTAACGGATATTTAGTGTGTATAAGGAAGCAGCGTCGAATCAACCGAAAAGGACATCGAAACGAGGTTAACGAAAGCATCGACAGCTATCAATAGGCTATCAATTATATGGAAATCAGACCTAACCGATAAAATGAAACGCAGTTTCTTCCAGGCAGCGGTCACATCGATACTGCTATATGGCTGCACTGCATGGACGCTAACAAAACGGCTGGAGAAGAAGCTAAATGGCAATTACACAAGAATGCTGCGTGCAATCCTGAACAAGTCCTGGCAGCAACACCCCATAAGACACCAACTGTACGGCCACCTGCCCCCTATCACGAAAACTATTCAAGTTAGAAGAACCAGACATGCAGGACACTGCTGGAGAAGTAGGGACGAACTCATAAGAGATGTACTCTTATGGATCCCCACACATGGCCGCGCAAAAGCAGGACGACCAGCACGAACATACATTCAGCAGCTATGTGAGGATACAGGATGTTGTCCTGAAGACCTACCTAGGGCGATGAACGATAGGGAAGAGTGGCGAGAGAGGGTCGGGGATATCCGTGCTACCAGCGCGATATGATGATGATGATGATGATGATGATACCTATTCTGCAATAACACCGATCACTTTTTCTACGAACTTTTCTTATTTCATGATATATATATATATATATATATATATATATATATATATATATATATATATATATATATATATATCATACTTAGGCAGAAAATAATTATCTAAACAGGTTTGGTTGAATACTGCGGACTGTTTCTTTTTTAAAATCTTCGAGTGAAGACTTTCAAGTCTTCTTACTAATCTTCTTATATCTTAGTCTAACACAACCCTCGAATATGACAGCGAAATAGTCGAAAGCGCTAGGACTAATATAGGGTACTTTCTTTACCAACTTGACCCAGATATAAGAAGACTAGTTAAAAGGCTTGAACGTCTTCAATTGAAAAATTTTAAAAAAGAAACAATTCGCGGTATTCAACCAAAACTGTATATATATATATATATATATATATATATATATATATATATATATATATATATATATATATATATACCTGTCTCTGCCAGTGCAAAGAGGTCAAAAATTAGATCACAGCTTTTTATTTTACAAACTTTATCAGTTAAGATATATACCAAACGATTGCGAACAGTAATATTTAATACAAAAGATAAATCCACGTAAAAGAAAATAAAGAAATAAATAATAGATAAAATAACATATAAATAAATAAAAGATGAATAAATAAAAACAAATAAATAATGATAGATAATTAAATATCGACTTTATAGAAAATAAGTTTTCCATTTGTATTCTGTAATATACTTTCAAATAATTTATATTGTTACATGAAAAATTTATTGGAATTTTGTTGAGAATTTTTTTTTTTTCAGTGAGTGACACTTAAGAGAATTATTGATTGACACATTGTTAGTTCTTAATAATAATGCTATGTAATTATTCTAAATCTATAGCTTTAAGAACTACTTATAAAACTAATAAATAATATTTAATTAAATATGGGTAATTATCTTTAGAACTTTTTTAATAGTTTGCTTTCGTTTGTCGATTTTTTTTTAAGTATGGAAATTTAGATTCTGTAGAATTAGTAATATGGAATCTTATAGATATTTTAATCATCTTTGGTTTGGTTAAGTTTTATGGCATATCAACCATTGTTGGTTATTTAATGTCAAATCCTCTTTATACATATATAATGAATATATATGATTTGGTTTGGTTGGGTTTTATGGCACATCAACCATTGTTGATTATTTAATGCCAAATCCTCTTTAATCATATATATTATATAAATGTGATTTGTTTTTGTTTGGTTTTATGGCATATCAACCCTTTTAGGTTATTCAATGCCAAATCCTCTTTATACATATATATTAAATATATATATATATATATGATTTGTAAACACATTTTGTGGATAACATTCTTAAGCGAGCATGAGATCTTTTTGTACACAGTTAAATAGTTTTAAGTATTGCTAAATAACAGTCACAATTTAACATCAGTCATTTGTTTGCACACAGTTTGTTCTATTTGAGCCATAGATTGGACCCTATCAGGTGCTATCACTGCGGGTCAGAGTGGACTTGGGAGCAATAACAAAAAGGGGTACTCCACATTCCCCAAATCTCCATGGCTGGAGCCTCACCATCAAATGGTTAATGTCATACCAGGACACTCGTTGGTGGGTCTTACCTCTCTGCAGCGATGCAGTCAGTGTATTCTACAGCCCCAGCCGACTGTGCTTGCGTAGGTTTTTGTTAATGTCAGGAAACTTGTCTCGATGAGAGCCTTCCTTTCTTCGTGATAAACAATTCTTTTTTTAATGTTAAAATCTTCCTCCAGCATCCAGTAAAACCAATGACTATATTTGGCAGCAATACATGAATTTTTTTTCAGGTGCTCCTTGTGTAACGTTTATTGTCGCGGGTAATAGACTGGGTGACACAAGTTCGAATCCTGGTGGGAGCTGTCTGCATTTCACATAGAGTTATTACACTTGTGAAAAGCATGAATCCAACAACACAAAGGGCCATGACGAAAATAGCGCAAATTTGGCTCTTTAACTTTATTTAGACAACCAGTCTAAGAGAAGGACAAATCTGTATTAAAACTAGCTGTAATTTGCCTCAAAGTTGACTGTGTCATATCCTACTTGGGGCTGGGTGGGTAGTTACACACATCAAATTGTTTGGGCATCTATCAGAGACAAGCAAAAAAACTCTTCCCATTTATAACAACATACCATCTTTCAACCTGTTAAGAGAAAATAAGGAACTCAGAGAGCATTTTGGAAATGTTGATTGGCTTTATTGGAGTTATATGTCTGGGAAACGGCGCCCCATCTTGACGATGACATTTACGGTAGCACCCGGTGTGAGGGTCGGGATACGTAAACCAACCCGCCAAATCAAATACACGTCAACTGAGGGATGGTCTGGATTACAACAAAACGGGTATTAGTTGGCGCTAGGAGGTGGGTGCAAATGGTTAGGGTTGGAGATGATAGGTGGCTTGATATGGGAGTCGGGGTGCGTTGAATCACCTAATGTTGACTTTTCCCCTAAACAAAACACACCTCTCTTTCTCGTTCGTTAGAGTCTCGTTAAAGGTCGAAGCTTTGTAAGACGACGATTCTAATGCTGGAAAGAGTTGTGATGGTGACGATGGTGATGGTGACGTAGATACCAATACTGACTGTTTATGTAGCCCAGGTGTTGTTTCTTCGGTGGAGTACTTAATTGGAGCTGGGTCGCCAGCTAATAGTTGTCCGTGGCATTTCAGAAAAAGGTGGGTTACCCCGTGTGCTATCTATTTATCCTGTAAACTTATCTCTTTCAACCATCTCTCTCTCTCTCTCTCTCTCTCTCACTCACTCTCTCTCCCTTTTCTCTCTGTGCCTCTCCCATTGTTTCTCTTTCTTTGTCGCAGTATTTCTCTTTCATTATTTCTCACTTCACCTGCACCTCTCACTCTATAAGCTCCCCCTTTCTCTCTCTCTCTCTCTCTCTGTCTCTCTCTCTCTCTCCTTTCTCAAAACACTATATTTGTCTCTTTCTGTTTCTTTTTTCTTTTATATATATATATATGTGTGTGTGTGTGTGTGTGTGTGTGTGTGTGTGTGTGTGTGTGTGTGTGTGTGTGTGTGTGTGTGTGTGTGTGTGTGTGTGATTATCAATTAAATTCAAACTAATCTGGTTAACTGACAGCTGATATCATAGCAATGAAGTAATCAGTAAAGTTTCGGACGAGTGGATGAATATAGAAAATATCCAAGAGAAATATTTCCTTGCTTTAAGTTATGGTAATAATTGTAACTTAGGAGATAGTTCATTAGAAAAGAATACTACTTTTATTATATATATATATATATATATATATATATATATATATATATATATATATATATATATATATCCATTGGCTTAATGGTTAGAGTATTCGCCGATGGTCCGAGAGCCCAGGGAGTCGTACCAAAAACTCAGAAGTTAGTATTTGATCCCTCCTTACTTAAAACTCAAAATTATAAGGTATGGATCAAGGGAAAAGTGGAACAATCCAGGGAAAGGAGTAAAGCCCTCACCTACATCTCGATGTAATAGCTATTGAAAAAGGAGCCTTTGGGTCACCCTCGAATACGATCGCCAACTTTACTTTTATATATATATCTGTGTATGTGTGTGTATGTGTGAGAGGAGGAGAGAGTTTTCCGACATTCTATGCTAATAAGAAAATTTTCAATGCTTATAAAATTAATGGAGTGAAAGTCACGTATTTTCAGTCAAATGTAGGTCTTTTACCAACGTGAAAATCTTTGGTCACAGCATCAAATAAAATTACATTTATGCTTGAATATATAATGAAAATTATTTGTTAGGTTGTTTCACTTCTCATGCAATCATTTCAATGTGAAGATATGTAAGGATAAAAAGTTGAAAGCAAACAACTATTTATTAAAATGTAAGTCTATGCAAAATTCCTCGTGAAATATCGTGTTCAATAACAAACCAAAAAGTTAACATTATTAACTGATATAATTTCCATTTTTCTCTAAACTTGAAGCTCTCTCTCCTGTCATCAGAAGAAGTTGATTTAAGAATTGCTTCGGAGGTAAAGACTTCGCAAATAACTAATATTAATTTCATTTTTGGATAGAATTTACTTGCCGCCCTCATAAATACACCTTTTGAAAATGCTCCGAAGGTGTTCAATGTGATTTATATCCAGTGGACGCAGCAGTAAAAAGCTTATCGTCTTTAAACCTTAACTTACCTAAGTAACCAACAGTTGTTGTGCATAAAGCCATGCTTAAAATTTTCTTTTTTTTTTCGAAATTCACTGTGAATTTTATGTGATGTCTTTTTAACTGCATCGTTCACTTTTCAGAGACCAATCAACTCCGGACCGCTTATTTTCACCCAAACCCTATCTCCTACCGCCTCCCCCTTGACGAATAGGTTTATGTTCCTTTTCCAAGAACCATTCATTTTTGTGATCGTCGGGGCCATCTAACGTCGCTCAATACTTGACCGTGAATTATACTTTCTGGAAATCCAGTTTCATATATTGCTCATATATCGATGTTCAATCGCCACTGTCTCACTTTATTCCTATATGACAAATTGTATCACTGAAGTTCTTTAGCAAGGATGGCTTTGACATTAAATAAGTCACAAAGGTTAATGCCATTAAACAAAGAAACCAAACCAAACCAATTTATGAAAATGAACCATTTGAACATTTTCAGCGGCTTAGAGATTTGTATTGAGTAGGAGAAAGATAGACCTAGAGATAGAAAGAAAAAGATAGACAAAGATTGACAGATATTTACAAACTTATACAGCCAAATAGACAAAAGAATAGACGAATAAATATCCGTCAATAGGGTGACACAAAATTTGTATTGAAAAGAGATAGATAGATAGATAGATAGATAGATATTAACAAACTGAAATGGTTAGATAGACAGGTAGACATATATATAGATATTCGAAAACAAACTGAGATACATTGACACACAGAAAAATTAACGCATGTAACCAAACAAGAAGACACATATGAACGCACGTGTATGTACCTGTGTATAAGTTCGGACTAAACTGCCAGTTTTTCGCTTATAATTAGATTATTTCTACATCTAATTATATATATATATATATATATATATATATATATCCCGCAACAACAATTACCGACGCCGACTACGCCGATGACATAGCGATACTGGCAAATACACCTGACCAAGCCGAAACACTTCTGCATAGCCTGGAACGAGCAGCAGCAAGCATAGGCCTCCATGTTAATGCACACAAAACGGAATATATGTGCTATAACCAAACGGGGGACATCTCCACTCTAGAAGGAACCCCTCTTAAACTAGTAGACAAATTCACGTACCTAGGAAGCAGCGTCGAATCAACCGAAAAGGACATCGAAACGAGGTTAACGAAAGCATGGACAGCTATCAATAGGCTATCGACTATATGGAAATCAGACCTAACCGATAAAATGAAACGCAGTTTCTTCCAGGCAGCGGTCACATCGATACTGCTATATGGATGCACTACATGGACGCTAACAAAACGGCTCGAGAAGAAACTAGATGGCAATTACACAAGAATGCTGCGTGCAATCCTGAACAAGTCCTGGCAGCGGCACCCCACGAGACACCAACTGTACGGCCACCTGCCCCCTATCACGAAATCTATTCAAGTTAGGAGAACCAGACATGCAGGACATTGCTGGAGAAGCAGAGATGAACTCATAAGAGATGTACTCTTATGGATCCCCACACACGGCCGCGCAAAAGCAGGACGACCAGCACGAACGTACATTCAGCAGCTGTGTGAGGATACAGGATGTTGTCCTGAAGACCTGCCTAGGGCGATGAACGATAGGGAGGAGTGGCGAGAGAGGGTCAGGGATATCCGTGCTGCCAGCACGATATGATGATGATGATGATATATATATATATATATATATTAGTGTGTGTGTGTGTGTGTGTGTGTGTGTGTGTGTGTGTGTGTGTGTGTGTGTGTGTGTGTGTGTGTGTGTGTGTGTGTTCCAGCATTCTAGAGAAGTCAAATGTTTTCAAACATCTATCTATTAACTGCATGTATTTGAATTTAATTCGGCTCAAAATGTTCCCTCATTGAGAGGCTCCATCGTGTCCAATAACACGTCGTTCTGCACAACAGTAAAAAAGAAATGGAAGCTATTTTTAGATATAGTGTTCCTTTGCCGCTCTTCCAATTTTCATGCATCATGGGCAGTAAAGCTTGTTATTTACAAAGCTTTGCTTAGATTTAGCACACAGGCCTCAAGTTGTTTACAGTGTTTGCTATTGTTTTAGTAGTCACCTAACAAACTATTAAATAGGCTCATTACTCCTTAACTTTGGTTATTTAGGGGTAACTAGTGATTTCAGTGTGGCTTGATTGTAAAGCATGTTAAAGCAATGATGACTACGTAAAAAATGTTAAAATGATTCATTTTCATAAATTGCGATCACTCCCAGTTTATGGGTCAAATAGAACTGTTTATCATTCAAACTGAATGCAAACAAATGACATGTTAAATTGAATTATTTGAAATTGAACTGTTTAAATGTGTGAAAACAAATCACTAGTGTTTAATTGAATTGTTAATAATACATAGCAATACTTGAAACCATTTAACTTGGTTGAATTATGCTAAATTGAATTGTTCGAAATACAATTGTTTAGTCCTTTAACTAGGTGTAAATAAATGACTGGTATTTAATTGAAATGTTAACGAAACATAGCTATACTCGGAACCATTTAACTGTGTGCAAACGAATGAGTAATGTTGAGTTGAGGGATTCGTGTTAAATAGCAATATTCGTAGCCACTTCACAGGGTACAAACAAAGCATTAATATTTAATTGAATTTTAAGTGTTATATAGCAATAACTGAAAACATTTAGCTGAGTAGAAACAATAGCAATATTTATGTGCAAACAAACTAGTTCTATTTAAAAATTAAATTACCGACAAACTATTCTCTTACATATCATGTATATCTATTCAAATGTGTGCAAAAAATGACTGATGTTAAATTGTTAGTTACATATCAATACTTGAAACCAAATAACAAATAACTAATAGTAAATAGAATTATTCTTATTAGATAGAAAAACTTGAAACCATTTAACTGTGTTCAAAAGAAATGAGATCAGACCCGTTAAAATATTTATCTACAAAATATGTTTACAAATCGTACATCTACTTTATATGTAAAAACAGGATTTGGCCCAAAATAGCCAACTATGGTTGATATGCCATCAAGCCAAACCATCAATGTATATTTTGATTTATTTCTTCTCAATATAAATCTCTGCATTATTCTATATATATATATATATATATATATATATATATATATATATATATATACCGAGCTTTGTATCAAATACGTCTTTCTATCTTTCTCCATTAACTCTGTCACCTTTGTGGAATTCCCTCATAGTTACACCAACTATTATCTACAAAGATGAACTAAAAAGTTAAAAAAAAGTACACCCAAGACCTTTGGAACGAAGAAAAGGATGAAAGGAAGATTATGCGACAGACTGCGTAGAGCAGAATTTGTGGAATGTTTTCCTTTTTTTGTCGGGCTTTTATAACAGCCAGTCATCATCACGTCTGGTCGTGAGAGCGTGAACGAGATCAAGACTAGCGGGAGAAAAATTGGTAGAATTGGTCTGGAATGAAGAAGAAGAAGAAGAAATTCTAAGAATGACTTAGTCTATCCTAAGCAAAGAAAATTAGTCACCCTGTGAGAATCGTATTCAGTGGACTATGATAATTACCTTTTTGCTCACACTTTTCTGCATTTTTATTCAGCTAAACTTAGTCTGACACAAGGACAGAGTTTTGGATTTCCTGCAAATTTTCAATTCGCTTTACTGTCCAGTTTCAGCATCGTTTTCGTCTGACATTAAACTGATAAAGAGAGCACTCAATGGATATCGAACTTAGTACATAAACACAAGTTAATACTTTGTAAAACATTACAGTAAACGAGGTCCTTCGTTTGACGCAAAGCTTTAATTGAGGTGCATTTAGCATAACGGTTATCAGCGTAGGAAAGGGAATCGGTGACTCAAGTTTAAATCCTCTACGAGAATGTTGATGTTTCACTTTGTGCTAATGCCCTTGGAAAACGCATGAATCTCTCTCTTCAATTCCTGCTATGGATAAATAGTAGGGTAGACTGTGCTCGTTAGCCCTGGTTAGACAGTTTAAAAAAGGGAAACTCTGAATTTAACACAATTTCATTCCACATAAAGATTGATCTTGTCTCACATCTTGTCAATCAGGGTAAATACTTACAACAGAGGTACACAGTGATGATTTAACTTACTCAAAATGGTTTGCTGGATTGTCTTGCTCTAACAAGGTCACCCGATAAATATAATATATCCAGCACAAGACCTCATTAGAGGAGGAATAGGTTGGAATCTAACTCACCACATTTAAAATAGTCTGTGAAATGAACAGATAAAATTATGTTGCTGGAGTTTGACGACCAGAGAAGATAATGACAAAAATTTGGCGAGAAAAAAGATGATAGCGACTTCAGCATGCTTGTATACATCTTCATTCATATATTTTATATTTAAAGCTTTATATATATATATATATATATATATATATATATATATCGCTGCGCATGACATGAGTAACCTACATTTCAGTGTAAGATATGAACCGCTAGATTGCATATAGAAAGGGATTGTATACATCTTCATTTATTTTTTTTTTCAAAGCTTTATATATATATATATATATATATATATATATATATAATGACGTCTCTCCCACCGCGCATGACATATGAGCACCCTATATTTCAATTAATATATGAAACACAAGATTACATATTGAAAGGAATTGCTTAGGGTAGGGAAAGGTTGTGTTGGACCAGCCACACTTTTTAAATTAGCTAATAACAGAATAATAGTGCCTCGGTGTGTCACATAGTTTCCTAAATTACACTCCTTTGAGTTTTTCATTTTACTAAAAAAGTAAACAAAAGTATATATATATATATATATATATATATATATATATATATATATATATATATATCATGTATAAACACTTAAATATAATTATATAGGCTCTTTTCAACTACGGCATTCGACTAAGTAAAAAAAAAAACAACAAAAATTCATATTAACATATTCAGGATGACGGGAGGAAATGAAAAATATACAACGAAAAGATATATATGCATCTTTTCGTTGTATATTTTTCGTTTGCTCCAGTCCTCTCAGCAAGCATCCATCGCTATGTGAACTATTCTAATATCCAAATCCCGATGATGGTGACTGAAACCGAAACGTTCAACGTCGACTTTACATCATAATAAATTCACCATATTTACTTTCATATATATATATATATATATATATATATATATATATATAATGGTATAACTCAAATATGTAAGCATATGGGCTATATAATATTTATAGATATGTGTGTCTAATATACCATTATTTATTATATATTATCATATAATATACATTATATATATTGATGTAATATCATATGGTATTATATCATAAAATATATAATATCATGTAATGTATGATATTAAGTATTAAATATTGTATCATATAATGAAAATAATTCATATCTGATATAGTATTATGTATTACATGATATTATGTATTATATGATACTATATCATAATATCAAATAATATATCTTGTAAACATAAATATGATATTATATATTATATCATAGAATATCATATACCATCATCAGAGGAGGATGTATTACAAAAGTGATGTAACTTTTGTATGTATATTACTACTTTGTAAGAAGAAGAGCATCTGGGCCGTTGCAGTGTGTAGAGTTTACTTTTAAAATTGTTCTATGAATAGTGTCAGTAGCTAATGATGGCCCAAAGTCAGGCAGAAAGTACTTGGGAAATAAACAATTATGGAAAACATATTAATCAATTCCCGCCGAATACTGTAAAATCAATACGGCAATTCGAAATAATCAACAAGAAAATATGTAGACACAAAATATCTTTTATATTCATCGAAATTTGTATAAATGAAGAATGGTGGCAATATATATATATATATATATATATATATATATATATATATATATATATATATTTGGTTATGAATATGTTATAATGAATTTTTATTGTTTTTTGTTTTTTTTTTCAACTTTGTCAAATGTTGTAGTTGAAATGTTTCAGATCTGAAATTGGTAACCACTTGGGAAAAGCGGGTATTATAAGCGCCCTTAGGCCTATGTATCAAGCTAAGCAAAGGCTTTCTGTGGAGTAATTATTGATTAAATCATTTGGGTAATCATGTAACTTTGTTCTTCACTGGATACGCCATTTGGTGTTCACCTTAAGTACATACTTAAGTATTCGAAGTATTGTAATTTACGAAGCTTTTTGCTTCGATGCGGCACAAGGCCGAATGAATGGGGTACCCAATGAGACTCGAACTCACTCGTGTAGGTTTGCTAGTCTAGCTTGCTAACCGTTACACCACCAAAGGTGCCCTAAGTATTCGAAGTATTGGCCTGGAAGCTTTAAGTTGATGAATTTTCTAGATTGGATCATCAATGTCAAGCGAGTTTCCAGGCCTGGACATTAGCTTTTTTGAAATATTAACTTTGTAGTGAGTTTGATCATAGACGACATACACGACTTGTAAAATAACGAACATCGCAATTAACACATATGCGAATAAGTCTCTAGATAGTGAAAAGTTGAAAAATATCATCTCTCATTAAAAAAAAAAATAAACAAATTAATGAAGTCGACAGGCGAACATGTCATAAACAAAGCCAGAGTGAGCAGTTTGATTTAATTTCAAGAAAAAGCAGAACAAACTACAGCCTAAAAATGTTTTTAATGTATCCGTTGATACATTACTTAGGTCATAACACATTTTACCACAGTTGGATTTGATGGATGAATCCAAAAACAATCTAAGCATGTGCTAACTATCACAGCACAGTCGTAAAACAAATATCAAAATGATTTTCCAATCTGACGAAGGACTCGTTGATTGTTTATACTAATAATTCCCAACCTGTGTGCCGTGGCGCACGAATGCGCCAAAGATTATACCTGTGTGAGGCAAAAACAAGAAAAAGTAAAAGTAAAACCAGCATAAAATAAATTACATCATTTGAGGCAGAAACTGAACTTGTATTTTCCATAATTAAACACAGAAAATGATGTTTGAGTTTGAAACTCTTTCACAAAACCACCTTGTTGGTGAGGCTCACAATAAGCCAACTGAGTCCTCTATAAAGGGGAAGACCCATCAAAACAATGGTATCCTGGGTATGTCACATCTGCATTTGATGATTAGACTCTCTTACTAGAGTCTAGGAAGAGTGGAGTACTCTTCATTGCTATTACTTCCAGGATCACTCAGGTCCGTAGTGCTAGTATCTGTTATTGTCAAATAGATCTGTTTAAAAATCATTCCTATTTAATTAAAGCCTACCTGAAACCATATAAAAGTAAATTATTTATATTAAGAATCCGCTTCAAAATTTAGTTGTTTACAAAGGATTATTATCTAGTTCATTGAAACCATAAAACTGAATGTAAATTATTATTATTATTATTATTATTATTATTATTATTATTATTATTATTATTATTCCTTTGAGAGTTTTTCTCACCAGGGTTAGCTGGTGGTTTCTCACTTGATTTTGAATGACAGCAAGTCTCTTCACGTCTCCAGGGTTCTTCTCAGTATTTTGTCCGATCTTGATAATGCTGTAGTCTACTTCTCTTATTTCCAAGGGATTGTTCCAAGTGCCCCAACCACAATTGGCATCCCCGTCACCTTTATTATCCATAGTTTTTCCAAGTTCTCTTGCAAGGTACTAATTTTTCTTTTCACTTTCTTTTATTTTAACTCTGTGGTCTACCGGGGCAGCAAAGTCCACTATTCGGCAGATTCTCTTTTTTTTTCTTTTTTTTTCTTTTTTGTTGACTATCACTTAGTCTGGTTGTCTGGCGGGTGAAAATAGTTTCTTGAAACCATATAACTGTGTGCAAAAAAGATCTTTTGAAGCAACAATACAAAAACTATAAATATAAATGTTGAATGAACATGATTCTCAAACATCTAGGTACAATATTAGCTTAGATGGTTTGACTAGTCATTAAAATCAATCAATCTTTCACAAAATTTTATATGTTATCCAATTGGAATTATATGAAGAATCAGCTTTTGTAGTTAGGGATCACGACGATTAATCTACTAATTCTTCTTTAATTACTCTTATCCAGTTTCTATTCGGTAAGATTATCCTTCTGCAATTAAGAAAAATTTTAACTATTTTGATCCAATTTTCCATTTCATATTAATGTAAACAGGGATTTTCTTTTCTAACATTAGATACAAAAAGTGAAAATGAAAACTATGTATATTAAAAAGGAACTCAAAGTCTGTTTTATGTTGTAATGAGTTGGTTGATTTTAGGGCACGTCAATCTTTGCTGGGATAATGCCTAAATCAGTCCATTATTGCAAGCAAAAATCTGGTTTCAAGTAACTAATGCTAATATTTTGTAAACAATTAAAGCTTCAAGTAACTGTTCTTAATACAAATAACTTGCATAAAATTATATGAAGTTTCATATAACTATTCCACTTAAACAATAATCATTTGTTTACCTACAGTAATATGGTTTCAAGTATGCCCACCGAATGCTAAATTTCTAAACATCTATTTGACCTATAGACGAGAATTTGACAGATACTAGTATTCTGAGTCAAGTTATAGGATCACACCGAGATTCATGACCACCAAAGGTGGCCTTTAAATGTATATTGCTAACATCAACAAGAAAAACCAACTTATACATGAGTATATACTCTATCTCCAGGGAATGGGTGTGAACGGTTTTGAGGATTGATGGATGAGTAGCCTAATCCCAAATTCGTGTCTGAGCATGCGTACCTTCCACAGAAGAGGGAATGCATTTACGTCGGCCAATAGGTAAACATAATGTCTTAAAGAAATGTGTCCCTTAACAAACATCGTTAAGAAATCATTTGGAAGGGGATTCATAAAATTTATCTGCGTAATGATTAGCATCTGCTGTCATAAAACTGTAATTAATTAAAACAACCACGATGATACATCAAACCATAGCAGTTAAACCTGATGTAAAATGAGATGAAAACATAAAAAGAAAATTAAGGTAGAACTTGAAAATAAAAAAGATTATAACTCCCATATTCTATCCAATTTTTATATGTTTATATGTTAGTGTAACGGGAAAAAATGGCACATCATAACGAAATTTTTCTTTGAGCAATAGTGTTTTAAAATCTCTTACAGAATAAAGCAATTTTTAATCCAGTTTTCAGCTTAATAGAGTAAAGTCTTTGTCGCACCCACGAGGAGCATTACAATTAATCAAGAGAGATAATAAGTAGAAATTAATCAGGGTAGATAATAAGTAGATATTAATCAAAGGAGATTACAGATTAATGCAAATGATTTGAACGATAAGGCAAAAGAGATTTCACCTTCAGATTACCTCCCTTTATCTATTTTAAGCGAGAAAAAATAAAAGTGAGGTTTGAAATAACCTGTCAAGTTATTTTAGCCTCGTATAGGCACAGTGAGGACCAAACTCCCTACACAAGTAAATAATAAGCGTTACATTACATCAGACGTTTTATATATGTACAACTTAGCGCCATCTAGCCCAGAAAAACAGTAACTAAAATCATACAATGAGGATTGAAGTCATTAAACGATAGTCTACGATATTACTGAGTTTGCAATTGTTCTACGACTTGTATCAAATGGATAGATAAAATATACTTCTGTATCGTTCAAAAGATGCTAACTTGAGAAGGTGCCTTTTGTGTATTAGTTATCGACATTAAAATTGAAGACGGCGACCCGAATTCAAATCCTGAACAAGGATGTTTGCATTTCTCATAGTGCTAATACTCTTGTGAAAGGTATGAATCGATCGAGTCTTCCGCAAGCTATGGGCAATTAGTAGGGCAGACAGGGCTCTTTAATCTTGTTTACGAAGTGCAAAAGTCTGAATTCAAACCTGTTAAACTCCTCTTAAAATTGCCCTTGTGTCATCCCGCTCGTGTGTAAGGGTTTGTAAATACAAATTTGTTGGTAACCTCAATAGTTTCAAGAGCACTTCGTCGCGCAAATCGATTTACTACTAAGTATGTACTGACACAAAATCAATTTTTAAGTGAAGTTCAGCTGGTTTGAATTCAATGTTTTCTTACTGAACAAGTTGCCTAAACAAGACTAAGAAACCCAGTCTGTCCTTCTATTCCCAAGTACTAATTGAAACTCAAACAGTCTCGTTCAGGTTTTGAACTCGGATCGTCGATTCCATTTCTTATGACAATAAACTTTTCGCTAAGTCAGGTTTTTGGTGGGCACTTCGGATGATATAGTCCTTAGGGATCTAGATTTGCATCCTATTATCAGATTAATGAGTTCGATCCTAACTATGTAACCAATGTTTTCGGTATATCTTAGATATGCTTACATTGGAAGGGGCACATCACGTGGTATAATGATTGGCAAGCTAGATTATTGTCATTAATTTATATCCTCACCGAACGCTCCATGTTTCTGGCCTTATGTAAAACAAAGATAAATTTAATTAATTACAACTGCTGAGTAGTAAGTTCGATCTTCATTAAATGCTACATATTTGTGGCTTATACTTATTTTTATAATATTCGTTTATTTGAGGGGGGCACCACCCTTGGTATATTGGTTAACGACCTAGAATAGCTGACGATTATTAGTGAATTTGATTCTTACTGGGTGCCCTATACTTCTCGACTTGTGCTAAACTAAGCTAGACTAAGTAAATGACTAATTGGGTGCATAAAGCGGTGCATTTGTTGGCGAGTTCAATGAGTAAGCCATTGCTGAGTTCGATTCTCACTGGGTGCCTCATGGTTTTGTGCAAAACTGAGCTAAGCCTTGTAAATTACCACTTTTTTATTTCTGATGTTGATTTGATGGATTTGTGGATAAATAATTCTGTCTTCAGGTTGTTTGGAACGATGGAAGTGTTGCATGGAACAAAACAATTGATAAGCTGATGGTAAGAAGGACAATATGTCACACGTGGAAGAACTTCCTATCCATAATTTACCAAGCCCTCCGCTTGGGCAGGATATGACACAAGGTCAATTTTTAAGCGGATTTTAACAAGTTTGAATTCAGAGTTTTCCTTCTCCAAGACTAGTTGCCTCACTAAGGCTGAAGAACCTAGTCTGCCCTACTATTCACCCATAGCTGAAGGGAGAATAATTGGATTCATAACTTTCCCAAGGGTATTAGTGCTATGTGAAATGCAATCAGCCTCGTGCAGAACTTCCTTTCCAAGCTTTATTGATGGGCGATGTTATGTAGGGTCTTTTGTGTTTCGAACGCGTCATTCAACTCACTCATTTTACTCAGTCTTGTATTACTGATCAACTTTTCGTCCAGGTTTCAGCGGCCCATTGGCCTAGTGAGTAGAGTGTTCGCCAATGGTCTTGGAGACCGGGGTTCAGTCCCAGGTCAATTCATACCAAAGACTCATAAAATGGTACTTGATGCCGCTTTGCTTAGCACTCAACACTATAAGGTGAGGATCAAGGGTAAAGTGGAACAGTCCTGGAAAGGGAGTAGCACCCTCTCCTACATTTCGGTGTAGTAGCTATTGAAAAGGGAGCTTTTGGGTTACCCTCGACTTAGATCGAAAACTTTACTTTATTTTACTTATTACAGAAATCATTTTTAAATCTTTCACACCATTGAAAATAACTTTTCCCACAGTATCTATTTGGGTTGAGATGTAAAAAAATATCCAATTATCTAGCGAGAATTTTCTTTTCATTTTGGATTCTCTTAACAAATCCATTTTTGATCACCAGGGGAGATTATGTACAAGATAGCTTCTTTTTTTTTGCATCAAGTAAGAAAAAAAGACATGTTTATATGATGACACAAGTGGGTTCCATTTTTCTCGCTTGGAAATACTCTTAAGATTTGTAAATGACTGATTACAGTTGACAAGCAATAAATAGCTGAGTTAACTTTTAAAAAAACTCTTCTAAGATTTATGAATATTGTACAAAAGATAACGCTGAGAAGTTTTACAAACGGAACATATATATATATATATATATATATATATATATATATATTGTACTGAAACGCTCACACACACACGTACACACACACATATATGTATATATATGGAGTAAAGTCAATGTGTATAGTATCTTCCAAAATTATGTACACTCCTAATAATTCTTTGTAAAAGAAAATGTTCGTGTAAATCAAAGATGCCAGGATTTTTTATCTCTGGGGTAACATTATTCAATCAAAATGGATATCATTAGGTATTATTTATAACCGAACACTGCAGCAATGAAATTCAGTTACCAAAAATAAAATTGCATGAATAAATGAATAAGGAGAGTACTTATCTTGTGACTGCTACGTACTAATTTTTTTCCTTACACTTTTTTAATACTGTAGATATCGGTAACAAATAATATCTAATGATATCTGTTTTGACCGTATAATTTTCATCTGAAAATAAAATCCTGGTATTTTTGGTTTAGAAGAAAAAAAATTTTATAAAAAAATTGTTGGGGATGTGCTTATTTATGGTCTCTAAGAAAGTACTTAATAGTATACATTTTGATTAATTATGTCCCCAGAGAAATGATAAAATACTGGTATCTTTGGTTTAAAAAATCAACTTTTATAAAAATAAAAAATTAACGTTACAGTTATTTATGGGGGATACTATATATATATATATATATATACTACGAAAATTTTATGAAATCTAATCACTTAAATGCTGGGAAAGAATAAAGCAATTTCCTCTCCAATATGAAAAAGGAATAAATTTTGCGGTTAGTTGAACGTCACTTGTTATCATAAAAATTCTCGATGTAACTGAAATAACAGTTGCGGGGCCGATAAACATCACTATTATGATCGATTGGTTTTATAACAGTGACTTCAAGGGTATACGAGTTGTCTAGTATATATATCCAAAGAAGATGAGTTGGGAATGATTCAATTTGAGATTATATAAGAGGATTCTTATAAATCTGTAGGAGTGCTCAATTGATATATGAATTTATAAAATTCATACAGAGTAAATTCATATAATTGCTAGAAAAACTCAAAAAACCTGTCATTTGGCTATTATAAATTTATTTCAGTTGGCCAATCGATAAGAGCAACTAACCTCTTCAGATAGCCATCATTTAACCTTAATAACAGATTATGTGATGGCTATCTGAAGAGGCTGGTTTCTTATATGGAGTGACCAACGGAAATAAATTTATTATAGTCAAATGACAGTCTGTTGAGTTTTTCTTTCAATTACACACACACACACACACACACACACACGTGTGTGTGTGTGTGTGTGTGTGTGTGTGTGTGTGTGTGTGTGTGTGTGTGTGTGTGTGTGTGTGAAGAAAAAGGGGAGAAAATTTTGACTTAATACCCACATATATAATGCGATAGATAGATTGTCGAAGATGTGATAAATATCAGACAAAGGGAGAAATATCAATACTCAAATCACATTTTTATTACTTAAACACACTCGCACTTTTAAAAATTATCGTAAATAGATATATATGTAAACATAACACTCTTTGTCGTAAAAAAAGACAAACGCCAATACTTTTCATAACATATTAAACAAATTCTTTTAAGTGTCTAATTATATTCGTAATATTTGCTTTGCGAAATCGTCAAAAAACTCTTTATCTCATCAAAGTAGTTGATAAAAGTTCTTAAAGATCTTATTTTAGCTTAGACACGGACATTAGTCATCATCTTGATCAATCTTCGAATTATCTTAACGTTTCTGAATGAAAACATCAGCACGTTATGACAACTAAATATGACTTCTTTCGGTTTTCCTTTTTGCCGTTTAAATATCGTATGTCTTCAATGAAATATAATATTTGAAAATTGGAAATGATTAACCATATCGCTTTCTATTGCTATTGATTGGCTCTTGGTGACGTTTAACCGTTTCCACGATTGAGCGTCTTTATAACACCGGAAAAGCAATGGTGGTAGTTGACGATCAGGGTGATTACTGGATGACTCTTGGGAGACATTTCAGATCAAACGATATCGTATATAGATTTGTGCCTTTATTCTTTTTTTTTCTAGTTAATTAGTGATAATTCAACTCCTTATACTTTCTTTTATCACTCCCCTACCCCTCCATCTCTCTCTCTCTCTCTCTCTCTGATCATTTCTCATTCTCTTCATCCCCTAATTACTTCCCGTCCAACTCTTTTCCCTCTTTTTCCGTCATACTCAGCCATTCTTTCACATATGATCTCCCTCTCTCTCTCTCTCTCTCTCTCTCTCTCTCTCTCTCTCTCTCTTTCTTTCTCTCTAGTACACGCGCACATAAACACACACACTAATCCTCCCTCTTTTTAAAAACCTATCTCCTCATATCTATCTATCTCTCCCACACACACACACACACACACACACTATCTCTATTTTATTTCCTGGAATATTTTTCCCACTCTGCTTTCCATTTTTTATTTCTCTCTCTCTCTCTCTCTCTCTCTCACACACACACACACACACACACACACGCGCATACACACACACACACTCACCCATACAAGCACACTCACATACACATTTTTATTTTTTTCATTCTTTCTACCTTTTTTAATTCCCTTCATTTCTACTATTTCCCTTTCTTCTTCTTCTTCTTCACACACACTTATACACACACACAGATTCTCTCTCTCTCTCTCTCTCTCTCTCTCTCTCTCTCTCTCTCTCTCTCTCATTGCCCTTCCACCTCATCAGCCAAGAGTAGGAAGAGGACAGAAGAAGGGAGTAGCTTATCCAAGCCGAAATGCTTTAATCATCGGAAAGAAACCGTAAAAAATGTCAGTTTTCCTGCCGCCTATATTTTTTGCTTTAATTGCTAATTACCTATGGCGATAGCAGAGTCCCTCTTGTTTACACATTCATACTCACACATACACACGTGCGTGTGTATGTGTGCCTTTTTGCGTACGTGTGCATCCAAATCCGTCTATTACGTTTTTACGTATCGTTTTCCGTCTTTGTCCAACAATTCTCTGGTTTGCTCTCTCTAACTCTTGTCTCAGCCATTTTTTTTTCTTAAAAGCAATCCAGTCGTCTAAGCTTAGTTTGACACAAGGATAAAAACGAGGATCGATAAAAAATTTCGGGACTAGTTTTCTAACCATCACTCCATGGCTTGGAGTTGAGTTCTAAGCGATGAGACAAGCAGTGAGGATTGAACTCACTACTGAAGTATTGTTGTCTAAATATTATTTCATGACACAGAATATTCCGATATTTATTTGTTTTCTGTCACCTTGGTAACTCACATGTATTTTTTCTGTTTGGTTTGGTTTCTTTGTTTAATGGCATATCAACTATTTGTAGGTTATTTAATGCCAAAGGCATTCTCATAGAAGAACAGTAGTGGTACTATTTAACCCATAGTTGGGAGGATAAGGGTTTTTTTATACCTTTCCAAGGGTATTTGCCCGAAAGTGAATGTAATAGTGTGAATGGAGTACGAACTCGTTTACTACGATTCCGCAGTCCATCGCTTTAACCATTACACTACGAGGACACCCCCAATATTTATTTCTGTGTTTTGGCGCCTTATGAACTCGAATAAGTGAATGTGAATGATGATGATGATGATTTTATAAATAGACTAAAAGTCATAGATTGATAGATAAGTTTGGGACACCCTTGGCCCGCGGGTCACATTCAGCCTTTTACGACTTTCTGCATGATACGTTTAATTTTATGACGAAATCAACATAACTTATTGGAGTTTATTTCATTAGTTTTGGTCTTGTTTTCTTTCGGCCGAAGTTAAATGAAACTAACAGATAATCATCCCAAAGAAAATTTACAAGTTGCAACATTTCAGATATTCCCGAATACCTAATAAAACTTTTCTTTATAAACAGTTTTATCTTTTACAAAACAGGATGTCAATACGATGTTGGATGAAGTCACCTAATATGAGTACTATGTATGAGAAAGAAAGAAAGAAAGAAAGAAAGAAAGAGGTTTTTAAAAGACTTGAGATAGATGAATATGAAAATTTTAGAAATATATGTACGTTCATGGACAGGTAATTCTGATTAGTTTTACAGAGCCTATTTGCTCACAATATTTCTTCTTCCACATTTTCCATGTATGTACAGCCTTTTCATTTCTTATTTATTCCTCTATGAATCTGATTTCATTCGTCTCACTATGAGATTAAAATATGTTTCACTTCAAAATCTCTATCTCGCTCCATTTGGTCAGAAATTAATCATATTCAACATCTGATGACTTCCAGAATCTCAAAATGACCTTGCTGGTCAGCCGCGCATGGTCTAATTTGGAGACCAAGGTCAAGTCAGTATTCATGCCAAAATTCAGATTCCTAAAACTTTCTGATGAATTATTTTTTATTTCATTTTATCTTTTTTTTAATTCTATTCTTATTCGTAATTTTTAATCGATTGCCGGGCTGGATTGATACAGGTTTGTCTCAAAATATATTTAATGTTCCCATCAAATCAATATCTTACAAAACTCAATCGCTACTCTGATTTTTTGGTGTCTTCGTAGTGTAGTAGATAACGTTCAGAACAGCGGAATCGTTGTAAGCGAGTTCGAACTCCAGTCGCTCTATTACGTTTCCTTTCGCACTTATACCCTTGGGAAAGGCATGAATTCCCCTTATGCTCCTAGTTATGTGTTAAATAGTATCACAGCTGTTCTTCTACAGGGACTGCTTTGGCGTTAAATAACCCACGAAGGTTGATATGCCATTAAAAAAGAAACCAAACCATACACTATTTTTAACGTTAGAATTATATATATATATATATATATATAATTTGTGCTCCACTTATGAGTTAACTTGTGCTTCACTTCGCTCCAGTGCCTTTAAGGGATGAATGAATCTATCCGTTCTTCATCCAGCTATGGGAAACTAGTAGGAGAAATTGGGTTCTTTAGTTTTAGTTAGTCAACCACTCCAGGAGGAAGAACCTCTAATTTCAAACCAGCTGTACTCCGCTTGAATTCTAACCTTATGTCACAGCCTGCCCATGGTAGAGGGGTTTGGTAAATACATAAAACTACTTTAGGCATCTTTTCTCATATCAACTAACAAATAACTACTCTAATCAGACATGAAAACACCCACGTTTGGTTAGTTCATTAAATTATATATATATATATATAAGTAAAGGTGGCGACCGATTCGTTCGGACTACTATCTCTTTCACCCGGTCACAGAGTGCAAACATCTGTTGGCTTTCATTCTGACCTGGATGTGTTACTTCGGCCGCGAGGAATTGACCTACATTCCAATTCCTCTTTTTAACGGTCAGTCTTTTGTGGCCTGTTAATTCAAACACGGAGGGATAGGGGAAATTCCTTTTTTTTTCTCCTCTCAGTGGTAGACCACGTGACAATGTATACTTTTTCCTTATATTAAGCTCCTTTTTTTCATCCTCATGTTCTTTCCTTTACACTTTAATCTATTCCCACTGAAAAGCGCCTTATGTGGTGTAATGGTTAGCAAACTAGATTGGCAGTTGTTTGTGAATTCGATTTTTACTGGGCGCTCAATGCTTCTGGTCGAAGCTAAATAACTAATCAATTCTCGCTCTATCCCACTTCTCTTTCTTACCAATCACTTTCCCTATAATCTTTCCAACTTGCCACTCTTTTTAATCTATCTATCTATCTATCTATTTAGCTTACTTCAACGTACTCTCATTCTGTAAATAACTAATCAATTCTCGCTCTATCCCACTTCCCCTTCTTACCAATCACTTTCCCTATAATCTTTCCAACTTGCCACTCTTTTTAATCTATCTATCTATCTATCTATCTATCTAGCTTACTTCAACGTACTCTCATTCTGTAAATAACTAATCAATTCTCGCTCTATCCCACTTCCCCTTCTTACCAATCACTTTCCCTATAATCTTTCCAACTTGCCACTCTTTTTAATCTATCTATCTATCTATCTAGCTTACTTCAACGTACTCTCATTCTGTACCCTTCTGTGTTATTTCCATTGATACAGATACTACCCTGTGATGCAATATTCAAGTAACTCCTCACAAGGATAGATTGTGACACAAGGTCATTTTAATGTGGGTTACATGTGCAACCAGTGTCAGGATATCGCGAGAATAATCCGAGACTTCTTTTATGGTTTGATGGGAGTGGGTGCTTAGCCCTTATCGGAATTCGTAGAACCGTGTTTTCCTCTTTTTGTTGTCGTTTATATATATATATATTTCTGCTTTCCGGCCGAAGCGGAAAACACGCTTAAAACATAGGAACATATACTATGCACAGATCTCAGCCAAAAGACCAAACAAGTTATGCCTAAGCGTAACGGTTATCATCGTTGGAAATGGAATCAGTAATCCGAGTTCAAATCCTGGACGCTTATACCATAATGAAGGCATGAATCCATCTCTCCCTCTCAGGTATGGGAAAACCAGTAGAGTAAACAAGGTTCTTTATCTTTGGTTAGGTAACCAGTCTATGAAAAGGAAAACTTCGAATTCAAATCAGCTGTAGACCATTTGAATATTGATTTTGTGTCACATCCTACCTGTGGCGGTGGGGTAAATACATTCTACTCAGTGATTCGAAGGAAACCCATGATTAAATAATCCCATCATTTTTTATTGATAATATGCTAGTAATATTAATATTTCAGAGGAGCCTTTCATTCAAGGGAAATAAATTATATAGAATTAATCTGGTTAAACTCAATAGACAAAATATCAATAGATATTATAATTATTCATGATAAACTCTCAGTCTGTCTCCGTTTCTATTTCTCTCTTTTCTCTCTCTCTCTCTCTCTCTCTCTCTCTCTCTCTCTCTCTGTCTGTTTTATTTCCTTGTCTCAATATTCGACCTAAAGTTTCCTTATTAATCGAATGTGCACGTGTCCTGTAGACACAAAAAACAAAATAAAAAACCGATTCATTAGAGATCTTAGTGGATCAGTTGATTCTCTCATGAACCAACAAATCAACTTTTATTTTCCTGGTTCATCTGTAGCATAAAAAGCCATTCTTGGACATCGCCCTTCTCTAATTTCAACAGATTTAAAGCTGTTGGGTTATTTATTGATGGTTTATGAGTACCTGACTTGTGTATGGCGAGGCGCTGAGAGGGCGCATTCAAAAAATCGCTTAGAAATATACACGTCAATTGCTGATAAGGTAGATATCTTGGACATACGAACATTCATACAGGGATAGGAGCAGACTGCGAAAGACACACACACACACACACACACACACACACATATATATATATATATATATATGTGTGTGTGTGTGTGTGTGTGTGTGCTGAGCATTTGTATGGGCGGCGTTCTCTACATGAATCAATAATCTGCCCTGCAAGCTAAATAAGAATTCTTCTAAGTGTTGACCCTCGAAATAAGAATATACAAACATGGAAGTTTGAGCCAAGATACATAGATATAAAAAATGGTCGAAAAGGAGGAATTAATATTGCGAGATATTGAAGCTAACTGACCAGTCAAATGGTCCGATAAGATTTCTATTAGTTGGAAACATGCTGACAATATGAGTTAAGCAGACGAAAAGAAAACAAGATATTCTCGGCATGGGAATGGCGATAATGCTTCTAACACATTTTGCAGGAAACCTACAGACTGTTTCAAAGGGTAATATAAACAGTTTTATTTATTAGAATACCGGCATAATACCCATAAAAAATGACGGGATTATTCGCGTACAGCTGCAGATTACTGTAGTATATGTGCACTTTGGCAAGAACCAAAAAGTATCACCTCTCAGTACTTGCGTTTAACATCAGCGTAATGCATTATTTTTTTTAATGTGGGTTATAAAATATGCAAATGAAAACAGATATCATTCTGAAAAGTATTTCAAAAATTAATACTTCCTCAAAAATAAATACATTAAGAGAAAAATCTGACATAGCGTGAAATATCGGCTCATCCGCTGGAGCCGAATCCATATAAAGCATACAAACCCAAAATACTATGTCGTCAACAACAGGTGAGAGGATAAACGAAACCAAAAGCAGTGGTGGTTTTAGAGAAAAAGAATGTATTAAAATAGCCAGCAGTGTAATTGACATCAAAGAATAAAAGGAATAATTGATAGCAACTAGCGTTATATATATATATATATATATAAAGTAAAAGTTGGCGAGCGTAGACGAGGGCGACCCAAAGGCTCCCTTTTTAATAGCTACAACACCGGGGTGTAAAAGAAGATGCTACTCATTTCCCTGGATTGCTCTACTTTACACTTGATGCGTACCTTATAATGCTGAATGCTAAACAAGGAGGAATCAATTACCATTTTTTGAATTAACCTGGGATTGACAATGGTCTCCAGGGCCATTGGTGAAAACTCTACACACCAGGCCTGTATATATATATATATATATATATATATAATAGAGGCGTTCGTGGTGTAATGATAAAAGTCGTAGGAAATGAACACTTTTCGCCAAGCACTAATAACCTTGGGAAAAATCTGAATCCAACGACTGGACTCTTTAAACTTTAACCTAGGAGAAGGAAAACAATTAAAACCTGTTAAACTCCGCTTAAAATTGACCTTGTCTCACATCCAGCTTGTGCGGAGTGGTTGGGTATATATATATATATATATACATATTGTCCAAGTGGGTAGAGTGTTCGCTAATGGTCCAGAAGACTTGGGTTCAATCCTAGGTCGCGTCATACCAAAGACTTTAAAAATGATATTTGATATCTCCTTGCTTAAAACTTAGCAATATAAGGTACGTAGCGAGGGTAAAGTGGAGCAATCCAGGAAAAAGAGTAGCGCCCTTCCCAACAACTCGGTGTAGTAGCTATTGAAAAAGGGAGCCTTCGAGTCGCCCCCTACTACGGTCACCATCTTATATATATATATATATATATATATAGAGAGAGAGAGAGAGAGATACATAAATTTGTATTGAGGAGCAGATAGATAGATAGATATATAGAAAAGTAGACTGAGATAGGTAAATATTAACAAACAAATTTAAATAATACGAAACTAAGCGTGGATACGTTTGAAGATAATCGTCTAATAGGTAAGGAGAAACACAAAAAAAACTAACTCGTCTCAAGTGTCGAGAAATTTGTTTCTTGATTCTCTCCGTTCAGTTCTGAAGTGGTTTAATAACAAAACCAAGAATAATGTGTGATGCACCTTCTTAGTTCTAGTAGAAATCGAGTCTTCTCATATCTTTGAAAGGTTCACTAGCTCTCCGCACACTATTTGCTATCAAATAATAATAATTCTATTCAATATTATTCATTTGTCTTCACACAGTTAAATGGTTGCTAGTATTGCTACCTAATACTGATAATTCTTTTTAATATTAATCATGTATTTGCACAGTCAAATGGTTTCAAGTATTGCTAATTAACATTAGTAATTCTATTTATTAAAAATTTCTATTTAATACTAATAATTAATAGAATTGTTTGATCATTTAACTGTGCGTAAACAAATAACTGCTTAATTGAATTGTTAACAATACTTGAAAACATTAAATTGGGTACAAACAAATGATAACACCGACTGCTTCTCTGCAGAGGGGTAAGACCTTCCCCAACGAGTGTCTTGGATATGACACTAAACAATCTGATGGTGAGGTTCCAGCAATGCTTGAGCTTTGGGAAATGCGGAGTACCCTTTATTGCCATCGCTCCCAGGTCCACTCAGGCCCGCAGTGGTAGCACCTGATAAGGGTCCTATCAATGGGTTAAATAGAACTAAACGGTGGTTGGTGTTTACTGTTTTTATATATTTAAACTGCGTACTAATGCTAAAATGAATTGCTCGAAATAGAACTGTTTTGTACTTATGCTAAACTGAATTATCTGAAATGAAACTGTTTTGACATTAACTCTGTGTATTGCCCCGTTGGCTGGGGCTGTAGAATACACCGACTGCACCTCTGCAGAGGGCTAAGACTCCCCCACCAACGAGGTTCCAGAGATGCTGGAGCTTTGGAGAATGCGGAGCACCCCTTTACTGCCTTTGCTCCCAGGTCCACTCTGGCGCGGAGTGGTAGCACCTGATAGGGCCCTATCTATGGGTTTAATAGAACTAACAGCATACTTATGCTAAACTGAAGCGTTTGACTAAACTGAACAGCTTGAAAAAGAAATGTTTTTGACAAACCGTACTTACTGCGTGCTTACGTTAAATTGAATTATTTGAAATGGAACTGTTTTTTGACATTAAAACTGTATTTACACTAAACTGAATTCCTTAACATAGAACTGTTTTGACATTTAACTGTGTGTAAACAAAACCTGTACTTATACTAAACTAAATTAGCTGAATTAGAACTGCTTGAATAAACTGAATAGTTTGAAATAGAAATGTTTTTGACAATTAAACTGTGTACTCATGTTAAACTGAATTGTTTGAAATAGAACTGATTATTTACATAAAACATGGATTTGGCGTTAAATAACCAATAAAGGTTGAAATGTCATTAAACCCAACCAACCAACATAAATAGTAAATAGAATTGTTCGTATTAGATAAAAATAAGTAAACTCATTTAACTGTGTAAAAAATGAACTTAGTCTCATTTAAAGTTGTTATCTACAAAATGTGTTTACAAATCATCTATTTAAGCTATATGTATAAAAACGTATTTGGCATTAAATAACCTATAATGGTTGATATGCCATAAAACACAACCAAACCAAACCCTATATATTCAATATGTGTGTATAAAAAGGATTTAACATTAAATAATCTACAATGGTTGCTATGCCATAAAACCCTACCAAACCAAATCCTATATATCTAATATATATGTATAAAGAGGCTTTAGCTAAAAATAACCTACAATGGTTGATATGCCATAAAACCCTACCAAACCAAATCCTATATATTTAATATATATGTATAAAGAGGCTTTAGCTAAAAATAACCTATACTACAATGGTTGATATGCCATTAAACCAAACTAATAAGAATAACTTACAAACAGCGATATACTTTCAAATAACTAATGATAATAAGCCTAGTAAAAAAAGAATTGATCAGTTCTATTTGACCTTTAGATGGGACCCTAGCAGAGTGGACCTGAGAATAATGGTAATGAATGGGTACTTCATGCCAGCCAAACCTCACCAACAGATGCAGTTTACAACGCTCAGTCTTTTTTTTTTTTTTTTCAACACAGTTGACCCTCTTACTCTGCCTTCGAGCACCTTTAAGGTTAAAAGGGTTTAGTGTTTGTTTGCTTGAAGACCAATTTGAAGAATACGGTCGGGGTGATCATATAGGTGCAATGACTATCCCATCGATCAGATCGGTCGTCTCCGATCGCCTAACTCAGTAAGGGCCGAAGTGAAATATTGCCAGTCATGTGACTACTTCGATTGCCTAGTCACGTTCTGCACAGTGATGAGAATCCCACCCTGAAGCATTTGGGTTCACCACCCACGGCCAATGGGTGGATATCCTTCTGCAGAAGATCAATCGGTGTATTCTATTGCTCCAGCCGACAGATCGGCATTCGCAGTTAAAACATTGTAGGGTCCTGTGTAGGACAATCAACTGCATCTGATGATGAGTCTGCAGCCCTAGAGCTTTTGAATAACCCTTCATAGCCTTAATTCCTAGATTAACTCTTACCCGGATTGGTAGTACTTGTTACGGTCCAAACTATAGGTCAAATAGAACCGTTCAAATTTTTTTATAATCATGATTAAACAGAATTATCACAATGATATATATATATATATATATATATATATATATATATATATATATATATATATATATATATATAAGAAAAATAAGTTCAAAAGTGGATAAGCTGAAACGTATTCAAAAAAACAAAATATCCTTTTTTTATCTATTGTCAGTGTTTTGGTTTATCCATTTTACCACTTACTTAGCTCATCTTGTCGGATTTACAAAATCTACCATATATATATATATATTTATATATAAACAGGATTTTGTAGTAAATAACCCACAAGAGTTGATTTGCCATAAAACACAACGAAATCACAATATTGTATGACAATGTGCCGTTGAACTGTTTTAGTAACGCTTTGAGGCTGTATTCTGATATTTCTATCATTATAGCCCTCCTCCTCTGGCTAATGCTTATACGACTTGATTTAATACTTAGATTATTTGATGATGTTTTATCATCATAACTTTGTATTCTAGTGCAATCAGAAAGACGTTGTAATATTTAATATGGAGTTTTAATGAAAACAAGCAAACTTTTATTCTGAGTCCGTCACTATCATCCTTTCGCCGATTTGTTTCGTTTCAAAATCGAATAATTTACCTCTGAAGAAGTAAATTTATGAATGACGATCATAGCTTTGATTTGTAATGTTCATTTCATTTCAATGGATGAGTAGCTTTCTGTATTTTTGTTATAATGAAAATATCACAAAAGAGTGAATAAGTGTTGAATTATTCAGTTATTCAATTAGATTAGATTTCTACGGGTATAGATGCCGCACTCTAGCACGGGATAGATGTGCACTTTGATCCGAAATAGCATATATATATATATATATATATATATATATATATATATATATATATATATATTCTGGCCTACTTCCACGAATGAAACACCTGATTAGTTACGAATACATTGAAAACTTCTTTGTATGTCAAAACAGATACACACACACACACACACACACACACACACACACACACACACACACACATATATATATATATATATAAACACACATATATATTCACACAAATATGTATATATATATACACATATATACGCACATATATATAGACACATGAACATATACAATTATACAATAACATATTTATACGCACATATGATAGAAATATGTGGAAATTTTGGAAAAATTAAACGACTCAAATTTAGATGTGTGATATTTCGTTTAGCCGAACGAAATATCTCACATCTAAATTGGAGTTAAGTGTTTGATTTATTCAAAATTTCCACATATCTCTGTCATACAGTCAGATTCAATACAATCTATCATTTCAACATACGCCCATAAATATATACATGCACATACACACACATTTATAAATACACACACATACATATATATCCTAGAAATTAAAAAAAAACTTTCTTTAATAAGTGATAACAATATAAGGAGGGAGAATCAATAAAATGAATACTGATTCGATTAATACTTTTGGAAAGAAAGAAAAAATGAATCTAGTTCTCCCTTTAAATTGTTATATCATAAGAAGTCATGACAGATAATGACAAAAGTTATCGTCACCAGTTTACCGAGTCACACTTGGATAAGTAAATCATTCTCTCATATATACTTCGAACTAATCTGGTCGTAGCTGCAGTTACTCCAGTCAGCTTTAAGTAATTGCAATCAATATTTTAAAAAAAGGTGTTTATATAAAGGTTTTTGGGTGCATAGATAGATAGATAGATAGATAGATAGATAGATAGATAGATAGATAGATAGGGCCTAATTCCTTTCCTTAATATCTATATGGACCAGCCAGGTGTACAAAAGAAAAATAACGGTTTGCAGAAATCGCAATTAAAACCAGGAAACACAGCTCCTTGGACTGGCACACAGGATGAGACATATGTGAATATTAATCTGGGAAAATAAGTATTAATTTCGCATATGCGCACACAAGTATATAAGTATGCTCACATAGGAATGAAAAGATCGGCATTCACTCTTGTCTAATCAGCCTCTTACGCTTTTTAAATTTTCTGTTTAACGGAAATGTAAATATATACGATTAATCATAAAATTCCCGCATACACATACATACACCCACACACATACATATTAATAATAAAAGGTGATAAAATTTTAATAGTATTTTCCCAAGAAAGTCAAAGTTTTTATTATAATTAAAAATACATCCCCATCTATTTTTTACCTATATGACCATCCAGCACACGCACACACGCGCGCGCGCAAACGTGTGAATGTATGTGCGAAACAGAGAAAGCGAGAGATAACCAAAATCCTGCGCACTTTTATTGTTTTTTTTTTTATTATCTGATGGTTTCATTCCCTATTCATAGAGTACTCATTTCCATCGAGTAACTTTGTTGGATGTGGCGCAGGTTTAGACGTCATGTTCCACGGCATAGCTTTTTTTTAACTGAGTATGCTCGCAATCATTTTTTATTTAAAGGTTTATATTATTTTAAAGGGGGTAAAAATCCACAGCTTTCATCACCTACATATACGTGTGTGTGTCAAGTATAAAGTAAATAGCTAGTATTCAAGAAGTATTGAATCCTAGCTCTCCTGAAGATCAAACAGTGAAACTCTAAGTTGTGAGCTTTTACCTCTTTTATTATTATTTCATTTTATACTTGAAATATATTGTGATATTGCTCAGCATTTTTGTGCGTGAAACACTGTAAATAATTAACGGATTGAAAAAGCTTTTAGCTTTGAATTTTAATTGTAATCATATATATACATATATATATATGTTGTTCCTTATAAAGTTATCTATCTCAGTTTTTTCTGATCAGTCTATCTATCTCTGTAAGTCTATACATTTCTAGCTAGCTATCTTAGCCGATTTATATATATATATATATATATATATATATATATATATATATATTGTCATCCACAGACAGATCTGTTTCGTTCTATCAGAACTCATCAGTGTGGCTAGAAATGCTAGATTCCCTAAGCTGAGATCGAAACCCGGTTGACTCAAACGCCAATCCAAGATTCTACCACTCAGCCACGAGGAAACGAGCACAAGCGAAGGAAATTTAAACGGTTATGAATCACAATTGTTATTGTTTACATATATCTGCTTTGATTAGAATTACCTGAAGGATGAAGATAACTCCAGATAATATGTTTATCGTTATTTATTACGATCTCAGGCATAATGTTAGGGAAATCGTAGATGTGTCTTTGGAGCTTACACAGTATTTTTATATCAATATATATATAGAGAGAGAGAGAGAAAGAAAAAAAGAAAGAAAGAAGAGTTTAAACACAAGGTGATGTCCCTAATTTTCTCGCAAGAAAATTATTTCTCTGGTTATATTTAACTCATTTCACTTGTTATAAAAAAACTGTGTAAGCTTCAAAGACACATCTACGATTTCCCTAACATTATGCCAGAGATCGTAATAAATAACGATAAACATTATCTGGAGTTATCTTCATCCTTCAGGTAATTCTAATCAAATCTACTAAGAGGATGTTTATAAAGCAATTATGCAGTTTGCATTTTTTTTTATATAAACTAGCTGCATCTGTAGAAGTTTACAACTCGGCAAACATAATTACCGTCCTTTTTACTGACATAATACGTTTATAATATATGTATTTAATAAAAAAAAATTAGAGAATTATTTAGAAAGAAAGAAAGAACTAAAAAGAGAAAGAAAGCAGGCGGAAATATTGTATGGGGCATAGGATCTCGAAGACACTCTAATAACTGACAGTTTGGCCCAGTCGGCTGAGGCTGCAGAATACACCGACTGCATCTCGGCAGAGGGCTAAAACTACCCCCCACAATGAGTTTCCTGGATATGACACTAAACAATCTGGTGGTGAGGTTCCAGTAATGCTGGAGCTTTGGGGAATGCAGAGTACCCATTCATTATCATCGCTCCCAGGTCCACTCTGGCCCGGAGTGGTAGCACCTGTTAGAGCCCTATCTATGAGTCAAATAGAATTGAACTGCGTACTTATGCAAGACTGAACTGCTTGAAATAGAACTGTTTTGACATTTAAACTGCCTGCTTATGCTAAACTGAATTTTTTTAAATAGAACTGTTTATTTGTATAAAAATAGATTTGGCATTAAATGACCTTCAATAGTTGATATGCCATAAACCCTAACAAATAAACAAACAAACTAACTGACAGTTCTATTGTGTTAGTTAAGCTGCTATTATCGGGTCTATTCCTGTCTGCAAAAGGTCGTACATACAAGCAGAACAGTATTATTATTCTAAGCAAAATTTGAATTTTAAAAATCTATTTGCTACACAAAATTGACTTATTGTTCCTTTAAATAATTTCATCCATTTATTAGAAATCAGTTAAAACTCGTGCATTAACAAGGGTTGGTTGATGTTTTATGGCACATCAACCCTTATGGATTATTTAATGCCAAATCTTATATATATATATATATATATATATAGCTAATTATTTTTAAACAAGTGTTTAGAGCGCATTTGTTTGCTGACAGTTAAATGGTTTCAAGTTCTGCTATCTAAAACTAATAATTCTATTAGTCAAGTTTTCCTATGTAATATAAATAATTTGCCCACCGTTATATGGTTTCAAATAACTTATACTGTCACTCAGAGTCCAGTGGAAAACCATCACCTAACGATGGTCTGGAAAACTCTCAAATGAGTAAAATAATTATGATATCTAACAATATCAAATAACTACCTATAACAATAATGACATCCTAGTAAATGATAGAACAGTTCTATTAGATTCCATTCATGGAGTCATAGGTACTACCAGTCCGAGGGAGATTCGACCGAAGAGTAATG
>OY757915.1:20108300-20265800 GCA_963585895.1 Sepioteuthis lessoniana | reverse complement strand
ATATAATTAGTAAGAAAATCTAACTAGTTGAAAATGAATTGTAATTCTGAATTAAATATTTCGAACTACTTAAAACTATTCCACGTAAATGCTTCGTTTGTTTATATCGAGATGTAGAGAATAGTTATATATGATTAATGCTATTTCTAAGACTGGCCCTTCTCACTTAGAACGCAATTTTCCTACCTCTATATGGTCTTGTGTTATAATAAACTAACCTTACCTCGAACGTAATCTTCCAACTCCTTCATGGTCTTGTGTTATAATAAACTAACCTTACCTCGAAAGCAATCTTTCAACTCCTACATTGTCTTATGTTATAATAAACTAACCTTATTCGAACGCAATCTTCCAATTCCTCAATGGTCTTGTGATATAGTAAACTAAGCTTTATGAATATTGATAAAATTTATTTTTAAAATCATTAAATACCGTCAAGCCACCACAAAAACTGCTTATCTTAGAAATCAAGCAGAACTTGGTGTAATTCGAACTGCCTTTTACTATTTCCATTGCCCACGTTTTATGTCTCTCCTTGGACCGTCGTTTCAATAGCCCTCGTTTCAGTTTCCGCCCATTGAGATCCAAGCAAACCAAATAATCACAACCAGAAGCCGTTGGGACTTTACCGGAAACAATATCTATACATATATATTTATATATACTTGTATAAACCATTAATTTTGTTTAACTTTAGTGTAGAGGCTGAGGCTGGCTTTGTCTACAAGCGAACACATCCCCCGAGGCCACATCTAAGAACAAATGCCCTATAATTAGTTCGTTGAAATGAGCTGGTGTGGCAAAGACAAAACCCCCGACGTTGACCCTGTAAAGCTCTCACTAACCCCAACTTAAAAGGAATTCTATCGGGTGTGACTAGACCCCCGTGTATAACGATATCTTTGCTTAGTTCCATACATAAACACTTTTTTTAATATATCAAAATGCTTCGGGTCTCTGCATATTCGCATACTGTTCAGACTGGGATGGTCGTTTTTAAGTTTACACCTCGCGTTTGATAATGGTCGTATTTCGATCACAACCAAGACTTTTTGATTATATGGTGCAACACAGTCTTCCCTGATCGCTTTTGAAAATATAGATATCGATCATGATAGGACAAGAGACAATTGGATGTCCGCCAACCGCTTCTTTTTAGCAATTTTTGTAGATTAAAGATGAATAGCTGCTCTGCATATAATATCAGTTTAAAATTTATTCATCTATTCATGAATTAAATTCTTAGAAATGGTGGATGGCGACACATTTATTGGCAATATAAAATCGCTGAGTTCGAGTTTCATCTGAGTCAGTTTGTGATCACGTCGTACTAATGCTCTTTGGAAAATTATGAAATCTCTTTCCACTTCGTCGATGGGTATGATGAGAAGGATTGATTGGACTATCTAGATTTGGTTGTAAGAAACCAATTTAGGAGAAGGAAAAACCGTGATTTGAAGTCTTGAAAAAGACTAGTAGGGATCACTTTATTGTCTCTCTCACGAACAGTTATGGTAATGCATAGTTCAGTGATAAAGGAAGCTCTACAATCCTGGAACGCAAATTGTTCTTTCAATTTTATTAAATCTTAACTTCTTCTTAACCAAGTTATTTTAAAACAAAATAACCATAATATTTATCGGGATTTGTTATCTTTCATCCTTACTTTTGGCTGGCACAGGATCACAGTAGAAGAAGCAAACATGAGAGTCGAACAGTACCAGCAAAATGGTCAGTGAAACGAATTTGCTAACGGCTGTATTCACTATCCAGACTCGCTTACACACCCCTACACCAGGGTGAAGCGTGACAAAAGATAAAGTTTGTTATAGGTATCCTCACACGACTCGATCTTTAAATAGCTCCCCAAGAGCTTTCTTTTGTAACGTCTTGGACATCAGGGCTTGACTGTGTCAACTCCGTGGAGTGTAATTCAGCCTGGAGAAGAGTTGTCTGGAACAGAGTATTATACTCATTATCTACTCGGCTACGGATGACCATGCCCTCTGGAATAAAAGCAACTTATCGAACCTGATCCTTGTTCTTTAAAATTAAAGGAAAATCTTATTAAGTTTAAAAATAAATGTCATGTTTAACCAGAATTATGTATTACAACAGCAAAAGATTAATATTTCACTAGGTCTACATTCACATTACAAGAGCTCTTGACGAAATGGTTATCATCGTTGAAAATAAATTCGACGATGCAATTTCAAATTCTAGCTGTCCAGTCAGAAAGCACTGACTGTACCTCTTACAGAGGAATAAAAAACTAGCGTCCTGGGTATGACATCAAACTGCATTTGAAAATGTGAGTCCAGTTCTGAACATCGAGAGAGGATGAAGTATCCCTTTATTACCATTACCCCATGGCCCACTCAAATCGAAATTGGTAGTACTTGTTAGAGCTCCATCAATAGGTCGAAAAGATCTGTTAAAAATTATCAGTAATCGATAAGAATAAATGATCCTCAATAAATAAAGAAATGCTTATGGCGTAATTGTTACCATCGTAAAAAATGGACATTGTTCAAATCGTTAACGAGACTGTTTGCATATCACACACGTCTAATACCCTTGGGAAAGGAATAAATCAATCAATTTTTTCTCCAGCTATCGATAAATAGGCGAGTAAACTGACTCTTTAATTTTGGCAGGGCAACTAGTCTAGGAGAAGGAAAATTTTGATTTCAAACCTGTTAAACGCCGCTTGAAATTGATCTTGTGTCTTATCCTGTTCATATAGAAGGGTTGGTATATATGAAGAACTGTAAATTATTTGTTTCAAGAATAGTTACTTGAAGCTATGATTACTTACTAAGGATCATTATGAGTTTCTTGAAACCATATAACTGTGTGTAAACGAATGACTATTATTAAATAGAAATAATTGCATACAACAAAATATTATCTCATCTCACACGCACTCATAAATACAAATATACCAATTCCTTTTCTCTTTCTTTATTTCTTTCTGTTTCTAAATCCATATATCTACCACGTTTTTCCACTAAATCTTTACTTCCCTATTCCTTCTCTTTCAAATACCTACACTTCCACTCTAGCTCTTTCTTTCTCTCTCTCCCTTTCTTATCTAACTATCTCTAGCTCACGCCCATTTTCATTTACTCCCCCCCTCTCTCTCTCTCTCTCTCTCTCTCTCTCTCTCTCCTCTCATTCTCTCTATATTTTTTCATTCTTCTTCATTTTTCTTCCTTTCTATCTAGACATTTTTATCGGACACACATGCGAACACACACACACACACACACCCATCTGCACACACACGCACGCACACACACACACACATATCTACACACACACGCACACACAAACACATCACACACACACACCCATCTACACACACACAAACACACACATCTACACACGCACACACGCAGACCCATCTACACACACACACACACACATCCATCTATACAAACACGCACACGCACATCTACTCACACACACCCACAAACACACTCATCTACGCACACACACACATACATAGAACAAACAAACAAATAACGATACTATTCTTGCTTACTCGCCAAAACAGGAAATGCAAACTTCTTAATAACAAAACTTTCAGGAAAAGAGTTTTTTTTTTTTAATTTTTTTCTTTTATTTAATTTTTTTCTTTTATTTATAAATCCTACCCCATGTACCCAATGAACCGGGTGAGGATTCTGGGTGAGATTTTACCACGACCAAAAGGAAAGTCAGATCTGCTGCTCGATTCCTTTATATGAAAAAAAATTCGCAAGAGAATTACCGTTAAGGAAGTGAATATGGCAAGTTATTTTACTGATGAGACTAACTGAGACATATTCTCTCTTGTGTCTGTATGAAATCAGCAAGAAAAAAGAAAATATTCCGATTAAAAATAATATCAGAAAATATTTGCAATTCATATCAATTTTTATATCATCTTTAGAGTATATCAATGGTTTCATGATGATGATCAGAAGAAAAAAACATTATTCGAGATTGATTTTCATCATCGTCAGATAGAGGGTTGTTTGACTATATAAAATACAACCCAATAATTATAAGATATTACAGGTACTTAGTTTTATTAAACTCCGCATATTTTAATGATGATAATACCTTTAACAACCTCATTCTGTAAGTAAAGACTGTATTCATTCCTGGCCACAGATAATTATTTTCTTTCTGATTTTTAAAGTGTAGATATTTAGTTAACAGAGTGTGTCGTTGTAATTAAAAGATTACAAATATAAGCATCACGTGTCTTTTATTCGTTTTTTAGGTTTAATGTATTCTATTAAATGTAGCGTATGTATAGGATTTAAATACACACACACACACACACACACACACACACACACACACACACACACACGTATATATATATATATATATATATATATATATATATATATATATATATATCGTTACTATAAAAACCAAAGTGAATACTAAAATTAAACCTTTCATTTCCTGAAGACGACTTAAAAGCTCAGAAACACGCGCTGAAAAACAATAAATGACCTTAAATCAAATTCTCTTGTGGACCTATTCATTTTAAAATATTTACTTTTTTTCTCTCATTGGACCAACAAAAAAATTACACACACACAAACACACACACACAATATATATATATATATATATATATATATATATATATATATATATATATATATATATATATATACCTTTTCCATATAAAAGAAAAAACCTTAAAAATTACTCATATATTACTCCTAACAAAAAATATGAGTAATTTTTAAAGGTTTTTCTTTTATATGGAATTATTTGCGCTGTAATTTTTCTTTTTATTATTTTACATTGAACTCACTTTTATATTTTGAATTACATGCATATTGTAGAGAGAAAATCCGAAAATAGAATCGTTTCCACCATCGGCTGACTTGGCGTTGGATTATATATATATATATATATATATATATATATATATATATATATATATATACCAGAGTTTATTGAATCAACCAATGTGAACGTTAAGAATAGAATAAGGAAAAAAGAATTTTTAGGCACTAAGTATTCGCTTTCTGTCGTAGAACCATTAACAATGCATTTACATTATACATATAATAGTCATATTCTCTCAGTAATGCTAATATTAATTTCTACTGAAAATCCTTTCATTCTTTTTTATTTTTTAATGCATTTCTATAGAAAAGATTTTATAACACCATAAAACTTTGTATATTTTATTATATAATTATATTCATTGGAATGTTTTAGTCTTGATGAGAGCGTATTAAAGTCTTTGAAAAATAATTCATAAGTTGATCTGATTTAACTCTTTTGCAGGTCGAATGACATTTCTGCTGTAAACGGTACTCAAGCAGGGTGATCTTTTTTGTCTTTTTATCGGTAACTCAATGTAAAGCATTTTTCTATTGGCTGCTCGTTGACCAATTTAATTTTGATCTATTGAAACGGCGCTTGGTGGTTCCACCTTGGTGTAGAATTATTTACAGGTTGCTGTGCAGAATATCATAATTAAAACCGAGTGCTTTATTGTTCTCAGGTCAATGTACACAATTGCTAATCAAATTATGTTTTATTTTGTTTTGTCTTTATATATGATTAGTTAACTTGTTTGAACATATTGTCTGTTTTGCATATTCTCCGAAAACAATTCGCCCTTTTCTACGAGGTTAAAGATTATATGTCTGCGAAAGGGTTGAGTCAGGGTTTCAAAATCATTGAATCTGCAGGCAGAAGATTAGCATTATTAGATATTAATTCATTGTCTAGAGCAGACACTCAAAATACGTAACTAAATAGATGAAATGAGAATGGAAATTAATAATAAAATATTCAATTTCAATCTTACTTTTTCCAGTAATTTGTTTTCTTTTTCTTATCTATTCTTTTCTTTTTTCAACAAAGGATTTTGAAAGCGCAATATGAAAATTAACTAACCTCATTAGGCAAGTTGATCACTTTTCTAAATAGCCTAATATATAATAAGACCACTCAGAAATTTTTTTCGAAAGAAGAAGCGGTTGTTTAGTGACACAGTTTTATGTAGAAATTGGATTCGAACAAATAAACAAAGTAACTTTATATAAGTCGTCTATAAACTTGTCTCTCATTGACTTATACCCGCACCGCAATTTAATTGAATATTCAAAGCCGAACCCAAACGCCAGAATCCCCCCCCCCATATTTCTTGGTCTTGAAATACTTTTACTTTTCTTTTTAATAATTTACTGAATTAGGTTTAACATGCCGAAAAAATTGGTTAAAAAAAATAATAAAACCACAAATACATTAGAATCTATTTTTTTCTTGTAGATTTCTCAGAGTAGACCAAATTTTTACTAGATCAACATTAGATGACATTTTTAATAAATCAACTTTTCCATCTATGTAGCTTAAAATGAAAAACTATGAGGAAGAAGTTTTGTTTGTAATTCTTCGAATTTTCCAGACACTCAGTACAAGGTTAGCTGGTATAAATGTTCGGATATAAACAATAAAAATAAATCTGGTTCTCGGAAAGTATGAAGTAAATGTTTACTTACTTCGTCTGTAAGACCAGCTGAATGCCAGCAACGAAAACAGAATCAGAGCTGTAAAATAAAATAAAAAAGAACAATATTTTAGTATTTCAGAATCACAAGGTTATCATTTAATAAAGCAGACTTTGAATCTCATAAAATCATTTATATATAACACCATTCGTATTCGACATCAGATTAGCGTAATGATGTGTATATTGCAATTGACTCATATGTCGTTAAGATTTCAGGGCCAAAACAGGACATGACGAAAGGTTCATTTTTTTCTGGGGTTTACTTTATTATATTTCTGTGTGTGTGTGTGTGTGTGTGTGTGTGTGTGTGTGTGTGTGTGTGCTTATAGACTTAAAGCTTCATAATTTTGCTTATTGTGTTCTACTAATCTAAACTGATTAGATAATCCAAATATTTATTCTGATCAGGATGATGAATTAGCCATTAAACTAAGCATAAGGAGGTGCCTATGGTGTAATGGTTATCGTCGTAGGAAATGGATACGGCGACACGAGTTCAAATCCTGGACGAGACTGATTGCATTTCACATAGCACTAATACACTTGGGAAAGGTATGAATCCAATTAATCTCCCTCCAGCTATGGGTAAATAGTAGGGCAGACTAGGTTCTTCAGCCTTAGTGAGGCAATTAGTCTAGGAGAAGGAAAACTCTGAATTCAAACTTGTTAAACTCCGCTTAAAAACTGACCTTGTGTCATATCCTCCCCGAGCGGAGGGGTTGGTAAATATTATTAAATTAAGCATAAACCTCCTTTCTACTTTAGGGATAGAATCTCCAAACCAATCTTCCGGATGAAAGGCAGAATTGTAAACAGCAATATTATGGTAAATATAAAAACGTTGATCTAGTAGTCTATTATTACTGTAGTGAATGCTATCCGTATTCCATCCTCTTCTACTCGGACACTGTCAAACTTTGCTAATCTTTGCAAATATGTTTTGTCAAACAATGACGAGCAAATTTAATCTCTGCCGACTATCACAATTGTTGTGAGTTCAGTTCTTATCAGGTACATTATTATGGTGTCCTTGTCTCAGACTTAGTTTCACTTGGTGAATATTTTATGAAGCAATGGTTAACCAATTTGTTTCAGATACAATTGAGAGTTCAATACTAATCAAATTTGTTGTTCTGTGCTAAATTCCTATTTGAGATAGATTTGTGCAGACTTTGATAGATAGATAGATAGATAGATAGATAGATAGATAGATACTCAATTTGATTGAGAGCATTTAGTAGGTCTTACTCGAAATCCAAGGTCTAAGTTATTACCATTTTTTATATATTACTTAGTAACAGTGGAAGTGTTGTTTGTTTGTTTGTTTGTTTGTTTTGCTTTTATAAGTGTTTTTCTCCTTCCCCTTTCAACTTCCCCTACAACGTCACGTAGCCATTTTACGATTAATATTCAGTATTTATTAACTCTTCTTCATGTATTCTATTCATGTATTTCCTCTGAGGACTGCATTTTAATACTTTTAATAATTAAGCCGACATCGGAGTTGAGATAATTTATTTTAAGTTTTATCTTGCTCTGCTGGCTAGTATTTGAGCACTTTGTTGATTTTAAGAAAACCCTTTTTCTAAATCATTTTTCCTTCATACACAAACGTGTGTGTGTGTGTGTGTGTGTGTGTGTGTGTGTGTGTGTGTGTGTGTGTGTGTGTGTGTGTGTGAGCGAGCGTGTTTGTGTGTGTGTGAGAGAGGTCAATCTTATTGAGTGCCCCCACTTGAATTCTGTCGGAGTCGTTGCACGGGTCTCCGGTGAAGAAGAGAAAGTGCAGTCATTTCATAGCCTGAGATAAATCGGAACAATTGTTTTTTGCTACTGTTCTTTCTAGCGTACCACACGCAAGAACGAATACTCAAAATATTAATCCAACTTTATTTACCGCGACTAAGTAGGCAGAACAACAAAAACGTCAGCGAAGGTCGCAAAATAATAGACAGATGCACCTGTTTAGCTTTTACTCTCTCTCTCTCTCTCTCTCTCTCTCTCTCTCTCTCTCTCTCTCTCTCTCTATCTTTGTTTATTTTGTCCGTCGATAGTTTTATCATTTCCTTCTTTCGTTTTACGTAAGTGTGCATAAACACGTGCAGAATTGTTAAATAGAAATAAACAGATTTCTTTTTAATGGCATATCAACCTTTGTAGCCAAAGCCACCCTTGTAGAAGAACATCTGTGATATTATTTAACCTTATAGCTAGGGGGAGGATAAGTGGGTTCAATACCTTTCTCAAGGGTATTAGTCGGAAAATGAATGTAAAAAGAGCAAACGGAGTACAAACTCGCTTACTTCGAGGACGTATTCCACGGCTTTAGCCATTGCGCCACAGGAACAAACAGAAGTCGACAGAAGAAACGTCTGATCCAATCGTTGTGATTTACTAACCTTTGCTTCATTTGGCACATGAATTTCAGATTGCTTACATTTCCTGCTATATCTAAGAGGTTAACCATTTCAGAACAGAACAGCATCATCACAGCTTATCTTTGGTGATCTGTAAGTCGTGTTTGATCTACCAATCCATATTTTACACGTTGTATACTTACAATGTGTTTCAAAAATGTAGACGCACATTGTTCAAGTATATGTTTAAATAAGTACTTTCATATTGAAATTCCTATTCTGTCAGCAATGGTTTTATTAATTCCTGACCACTTACAATCTTTTCTGATTCCCATTGCATTTCTAAATTCGAATAAGTGGCAGTGAATTCATTATTATGCTTATAATATCCCTATTCTGTCAGTCAGTGCTATCAACGGGGGTTACTGTATCACCTATAGAAGAGTAAGACACCCCCATAAAAAGGGGTGTATTCCGGATGACACTAAAGTGTTTCTGGTAGTGAGGCTTCTATTCTGGACCTCTGGAGAGTGTAGAGTAACCCTTTATTACCATTACTTCTAGATTCACTCTGATCTGGAGTGCTACTCACCTGTTAAAGTTTTATCTGTGAATCAAATAGATGCTTGCAAATTATTTGTGTTAGATACGTTGGTTGGGTTTTATACCATACCAACCCTTGTAGGTTATTTAAAGCCAAATCCTGTTTATGTTGGTTGGTTGGTTGGTTGGGTTTTATGGCATATTAATCTTTGTCGGTTATTTAACGCCAAATCCATTTTTATACAAAAAATCAGTTCTATTTCAAACAATTCAGTTTAGCATGAATACTCATTTTAATTGTCAATAACATTTCTATTTCAAGCAATTCATCTTAGTCAAACAGTTCTAATTCAAAAAATTCAGTTTAGCGTAAGTACAGACTCAATGTCAAAAACAGTTCTATATCAAGCAATTCAGTTTTGCATAAGTAGGCAGTTTAAATATCAAAACAGTTCTATCTTGAGTAATTCAGTTTCGCATAAGTACGCTGTTTAGATGTCAAAACAGTTCTATTTCGAGCAATTCAGTTTAGCATAAGTACGCGTTTTAGTTCTATTTGACCCATATATTGGACCTATTTTAAACAATTCATTTTAGCATAAATACGCAGTTTAAATGCAAAAAATAATAAACTCAAACTACGGTTTAGTTCTTTTTTACCCATAGATAGGACCCTATCAGGTACTACCACTCCGGGCCAAGGGGTGCTGCACATTCCCCAAAGCTCCACTATTATTGGAACCTCACCATCAGATTGTTTTGTGTCATATCAAGGACATTCGTTGGGGGGATCTTCTACAGCCCCGTGGTGTAATGGTTATCGTCGTAGGAAATGGATACGGCGACACGAGTTCAAATCCTGGATGAGACTGACTGCATTTCACATTGCACTAATACCCTTGGGAAAGGTATAAATCCAATTATTCTCCCTCCAGCTATGGGTAAAATAGTAGAGCAGATTAGGTTCTTCAGCCTTGGTGAGGTAACTAGTCTAGGAGAAGAAAAACTCTAAATTCAAACCTGTTAAACTCCGCTTAAAAAATTGACCTTGTGTAATATCCTGCCCGAGTGGAGGAGTCGGTAAACATGTATTCTACAACCCCTGCAGACTTGGCAACTTGTTTATGCATATGAATTAAATATATATGATTTGTTAACAAATAGTTTGTAGGCAACATTTTAAACAAACTAGAGCTCATTTGTTTGCACGCAGCTAAACGGGTTTAGATATTCCTATCTAACACGAATAGATATATTTGGTATTATTCATTTGTTTGCACACAGTTAAATGGTTTCAATTATTGCTATCTAACACGAATAGTTTTATTCTCCCACAGCGAAATGACTTAAAGTATTGCTATTTAACACTAATAATTTTAACACTAATAATTCTATTCAACATTACTCATTCGTTTGCACTCAATTGAATGGTTTCAAGTATTGCTATGTAGCACTAACAATTCAATTTACTATCAGCCATTTGATTGTCCACTGTTGAATGGTTAAGGAGTTCTATTTTGAAGAAAAACAGCAGTGGTTTTATTTAACCAATAGCTGGGTGGATAACGGGGGTTCATACCTTTCCCAAGGGTAATATTACGTAGAATACTTTATATCATATATACATTTACCCAACCCTTCCACATGACCTGGATGTGGCACAAGGTAAATTTTAAAAAGGAGTTTAACAGGTTTTAATTTTAGAGTTTTCCTTCTCCTAAACAGGTTGCCATACCAAGAATAAAAAGCCAGTCTGCTCTACTAGTTACCAATAGCTGGAGGAAGAATAATTGAATGCATCCATTTCATAAGAGTACTAACACAAAGTGGAATGCAAACAGCCTCGTCTAGGTTTTGAACACAGGTCACCGTGTCCATTTTCTACTACGGTAGCCATTATACCAGAGGGGCTTTTATACTTTTTGTCATATAACGATGTACAATAAATTCTCAAAAAATATAAACATAAACGAACAATGTACCCTATTCCCTAACCTCTACGCATAAAATGAAACCAGATAACCTGACATGTTAAATCAATATATCAATGAATCATATTCTGTCAGTAACGTTCTCGATTACTGATAATTCTTTTCTTCCTGATTTTTATTGCATTTCTATGTTCAAATATCTATCTATTTGTATTATTAGACCGGGTGAATTACGAGGTTGATACTAGCCACGATTTTCTTCATTTTCGATGCTAGATTTCAATCACTTTTTCCTCCCAAGATTTTAATTCGAATAAAAGTTCGAAGAATTGTTAGATGTCCCCAAATTGTTAAAACAGCTTGGCAGACATGGAGTACTTCACGGAGCGAAGGAAAGAGATAGGTCAGAATACACTACGTGGAGAATAACTTCCAATCTCAGCTCTATGATCGTTTGGTATTATGACTACTGTCACGTCAGAATTAGATGTTAAATTTTTCTCTTTAGATTTAAGACCAAATATCGTATTTACCAATACCATTCCCCGACGAATATAGGTTTAACCCCGGAGACAAAAATTATCCAACCCTATCGAAATTCCTCGTTTTTGTGGGTCGGGGGGAAGAGAGTCTCAGACATCAGAAACTGACCCTTTTGGTGTTATAGAATAGGTACAGCCTGGAAGGAACGGCTTCCTAAAAAGGTACATTGAATTAATTTGTGCATCTCACCCAAAAAGGCAAAAAAAGATGAATGAACTAGAAGATTAATAAACGAAGAGGAGCGTTTTTGTCAATTTTTTCTTTTTGGGTGATCTTAATTGAAAACTGAACACTAAAACGATGGTGACGGTAATGTGAATGATCGAAAGTATCAAAAGTGGTTCGTGAAGTTTTATACTGAGGGTTTCTCGTTGGACGATGCTCCACGGTCGGGTTGGACCATTTGAGGTTGATAACCAGCTGAATCCACGGAATGTTCACAGTTTTATCAGAAACAACCACAAAGGATTACAGATGAACAAGGCATTTGTAATGCATTAATTATGAGTTAAATATACATCCACATAGTACGTACAATAATTGTATTTGTATAATTGAAATTTATCGTAAAAACCATTCCAAATCTGCAAAAATACAATCCTCTATGATATCACAATATATCATTTATAAAATAAAGTAAAGCAGGGCGAAAACTCATGACTCAGAGTTTAATGTACCCGATCTTCAAGTGAGTTTGCACCGACACATCTGAAGTCTGTGTATATATATATATGACTTCAGACGTACCTAAATATACTCACCACAATATTGGAATATTGTGATATTTGTGCTGTGGTGTTGTGTATAGATTACTATAATAATTTTGCTGGTTTTGAAACCGTTTTAGAATATGTCTAACATTTTAGATTTTATCTTCTGGTGTGTTTACAAATTTTTATTGTATAAGAGAGAATATACAGCATATAAATATGGTGTCAACGTGTTTTTGATATAGGCCTTATTTTGGAACTCGGGTATTTTTTATGTGATCATTTACTGCAATCTGATATCTATATGCATGATTTTATGTGAGTTGAAATACATTTTCAGGCTGTGCCATTTTATTTTGCATCAGTATATTAAAGATTACATTTCAAGAAAGATGCGGGCTACAAGCATATAAATTCCGGTTCAGCAAGACTTAAACCCTCGGACAATTCAGTAAATACACTTCGTGAACCTTGCGAAGTTCCAAGACTGTCGAAGGAAGCTCACTGCTCCGCACAAATAAATCTACTACTTAAGACTGAAAGAACATTGAATGTGCTGATCGTTAGAATAACAAAGCTGGTGTTTAAGATTTCCCTCCCCTGTGGCAATGTTTCACCCGTTCATATCTTATCTTATCCTGCGCCCAAACCAACCCCCATCAATATGGCCGATGGATGTTGATCTTTTTCTGAGGTACTCTTAACACCAGGTGTTTTCTTTGGACCAAACAGATTCCCTACCTATTTATTTTCGTCAATTGTACACCGTTTTGTGTAAAATATCTCGGAAATGGTTTTGAAGTGCGTTAAAAAACCATGCGGTGATCACCGTTTGTTTTTATTTTTTTGTTTCTCTCTCTCTCTCTCTCTGTGCGCACGCGCACTTTATACTCCTATCGGCGATGGTTTGACGTACACATGAGAGCCACTTGCGTCTGAGCTTTTGTGGTGTTTTGAAGTGCTTGCTCAGATGTTGCAATTTACTTAATCTATTTACTTTAAAGTTTTATTTTTTATCAATTATTATTATTGGTAATATTAATCGTTTTTATTTTGATTTACTTATCTTTATTTATTTTTGCATTTAGATCAGACTTCCGAACACAGACACAGATGGACAAAATCAGACTGATTTATTTTGGTTGGTTCATGGGTATTTTAATGCTAATGCCATTCTTCTAGTAGTTGTGGTGCTATATAACGCATGGCTGGGGGATAAGGGGTTTCAAGGTAATTAGTCCGAAAGTGATCATAGTAGCGCAACTGAAGTTTGAACTCGCTTACCTCGATGTCGCAGTCCATCATGATAGCCACTACCCCACGTCTCAAATTCAGACGAAGAAAGAAAGACGTTTAGATTACAATTTACATACTGTTATATGATTTGAAGTATTCCTCTTTAACACCAAAGATTTGCGCGCAATTCTCGGTATTTCGAGAAGTTAAATGGTGGGTTGTCCTCGTGGTGTAATGGTTAAGGCGATGGACTGCGGAATCGTAGTACGCGAGTTCGTACCTCAGTCGCGCTATTACATTCACTTTCGGGCAAATACCCTTGGGAAAGGTATGAACCCCCTTATCCTCCTAGCTATGGGTTAAATAGTACCACTACTGTTCTTCTAGGAAAATGGCTTTGGCATTAAATAACCTAAAAAGAGTTGATATGCCATTAAACAAAGAAAGAAAGAAGTTAAATGGTTTCAACTAACCAATATTAACAATCCTTCGCAATCAATTATAGCGTCAAGTAACAATTCATAATGCAAACAACGTACACACAGTTATATAATAAAGTAAAGTTGGTTACCTTAGTCGAGGGTGACCAGAAGGCTCCCTTTTCAATAGCTACTACACCGAGGTGTAAGGGGAGGCGCTACTCAATTCCCTGGATTGCTTCACTTTACCCTTGATTCTTACCTTGAAATGCTAAATGCTAAGCAAGGCGGCATCAAGTACCATTCTTTGAGTCTTTGGTATGACTTGACCAGGGATTGAACCCTGATCTCCCAGACCATTGGCGAACACACCTCATTAGGCCAATAACATACACTTATATGGTTTTAATAAAATATTCCTATTTAAAAATAATCATTTGCTTGTACACAGTTATATGGTTTAAAATATTCCTATTCAGTAGTATTAATTTTCAGACAGATTTATTTGATTGCCCAGTCGACTGGGGCTGTAGAATACACCGACTGCACCTCTGCAGAGGGGTAAGACCCCACCCACAACGAGTGTCCTGTACATGACACTAAACAATCTGATGGTGAGGTTCCAGTGATGCTAGGGGTTTGGGGAATGCGGAGCACCCCTTCATTGCCATCACTCCCAGGTCCACTCTGGCCCGGAGTGGTAGCACCTGATAGGGCCCTATCTATGAGTGAAATAGAATTAAAATGTGTACTTATGCTAAACTGAATTGTTTAAATTAGAACTGTTTGACTAAACGGAATTACTTGAAATAGAAATGTTTTTGACAATTAAACTGTGTACTTACATTTAAACTGCGTACTTATGCTAAACTCAATTATTTGAAATGGAACTGTATTTGACATTGAAACTGTCCTTACACTAAACGGAATTATTTAAAATAGAACTGTTTTGACATTTAACTGTGTGTAAACAAAATCTTTACTTATACTAAACTGAATTGGTTGAATTAGAATTGTTTGACTAAACTGAATAGCTTGAAATACAAATGTTTTTGACAATTAAACTGTGTACTGATGCTAAACTGAATTGTTTGAAATAGAACTGATTATTTGTATAAAAATGGATTTGGCATTAAATAACTTACACAGGTTGATATGCCATAAAACCCGAACAACCAGCCAACCAACCAGATCTATTTGACCCTAGATGGGACTCTAACAGATATTATCACCCCAGATTAGTGCTTTACCCAATCCCTCCACCACAAACATGTTATAATACAAGGTCAATTTTTGGTGGTTTAATGGGACTGATTGACCGGGGAGTATTGGATTTGGAAGTAACGGCGACAATGAGGTGAGTCCATACTCCTCAAAACGCCTCACTATTGGATACTGTTTAATGTCAAACACAAGATACACTTCTGGAGGAGTGGGTTCTTATTTCTCCGCCGAGGGTGCAATCAGTGTATTACTGGGCGCGTCGACTACGTGATTGCATTAGTGGAAAGAATCGACTAACTTTGATGCAGCTGGCACTCTTGCACTGGCAAACACATGGGTCGAAATTTAATTGCTTACGTAGCTTTTGTTTCTTTATGCCCTGCGGCTTGTTCTAAATATCTGCTTGATAAGTCTTGTTCAGGTGAAGAGATTACAAAGTCATTTTTCTCACTGTTTTATGGATGGCATTTTCTACTCACTTAACTAATTCTTTTCATTGCGGTCATTTGCTTTTGAGTTTAGAGTATTCCTACCTACTGTCCCCATAATTTGTGGGATGACAGTTACATTAATGGGATGACACGGATACGTTTCTTTCTTTTTCTTTTTTTTTTTTTTTTTCTTCAAATTCGTACTTAATACTCTCTTTTTACTTCTCTTCCTTCAATTCTCTTATTCTTGTTTTCCCCCATTCTCTCTTAAATTTATCTCTATTTTTCATCTTAATAGATTTGGGAATTATTACTGACGAACGTAATTTCTTGAAAAATTAACTCTTTTAAAATCGTGTCTGTATGAATTATCATTTTACTACTTTGAGAGTTTTCACATCGGTGTTAGCTGATGGTTTTCCACAGGAGTCTGAGTGATAGCAAGTTACCTCAAGTCTCCGGGACTCCTCTCAGTATTCTGACTGATCTTAAAAATGTTATAATTTGGATGGTCTCCACTTGTCTCACCAAATCTTTCAGTCCCTTTACCAATCCTTTGTCGATCGTTCCAAGGGCACCAATTACAAGTGGTATCACCGTCACTTTCATGTCCCATAGTTTCTGCAGCCACCTAGCAAGGTCCTGGTATTTATCTCTCTTATCGCTTTCTTTTAATTTTCCTCAGTTGTCTGCTAGGACGGCAAAGTCCACTATTCGGTAGGTCCTCTTTTTTGTTGACTATCACAAGGTCTGGTCGTCTGGGTAGGATGAGGTGATCCGTTTGTATCTTAGAATCGCAGAGAACTTTGTACGTCTCATTCACCGGGACGGATTCTGGGTTATACATATATCATTTTGTAGTATAATCAAAATTCAATCTTTTTCACAACTTTCAGAGGATCACCTATCCCACCCAGTCGTGCCTTGTCATATATTCCTTTTGTGCTAGTTTGCTTGATTCGCATATTATGTGATTATTATTATTTACTCATTAGAGTTTTTCACATCAACGTTAGCTGATGGTCTTTCACTGAAGTTTGAGTGACAGCAAGTCTTCTGAAGTCTCCAGGACTCTTCTAAGTATTCTGGCCGTTCTCAATAATGTAGTAGTTTGGAATGTCTCCACTCGTCCTCCAACTTCCAAGTCCTCCAGGCTCTTCAGTAATCCTTTAGTTACTGTTCCAAACGCACCAATTACAATTGGTGTAATTGTCACCTTCGTGTTCCATAGTTTTTTCAGTTCCCTAGCAAAGTCGAGGTACTTATCCTTCTTTTCACATTCTTTCAGTTTTATTCTGTGTTCAGCAGGGACAGCAAAGTCGACAATTTTGCAAGTTCTCTTTTTTTTTTTTTTTTTTTTGTTGATTATTATTATTTTACTTTTTTCAGAGTTTTTCACACCCAGCGTTAGCTGATTATTTGTTGTAATAGTGAAAGTAGTGGTAGTAGTAGTAATATGAAAGTTTTCGTTCCAAAAAGCTAGTCTTTTCAGCTCTCCATGACTCTTCTCAGTAGTCTAACCGACCTTTACCCAGCTGTGGTCTCAGCGGTCTCAATAATTGTTTCCGAATCTCCCTAATTCCTTCAGTCCAAGCTCTTTGGAATTGTTCGAAGGTTTCTGACTTTTATAGGCGTCATTGTTATCTTCATGCTTGTCTTTTGTTTTATGTTTTCTTAAAAGATCTTGGCATTTATCTTGCTTTTGAGTTACCTTTCATTTCACTTTGTTAAAGACTGAAACAGCTAAGTCTTCAAAATCAAATCGGGCAACACTGACTCTTCTTTCTGCAAAAGGTTTAAAGATTGGAAGAAATCAAAAGGAAAATCTTTAAAATACGAAGATTTGTCTAATTCTTGCTTATATTCTTTCTATTTATTATTCGTTGTTAAAGACGGTTAAAAGCTTAATATTTCAATCATACATCTTAGATGCATCAGGGAGGTCTTCAGTGATGCGCTGTCTTCATTGCCGATTTCGGGTTATTTCTGCATCATATCAGCTCCGACAGTAACCCCGGCTTGACTCTGAAAGAGCCAAGCTGCCTCCATGATCGCGACGTGCTACGCTCGTGCCTCTACCAAAGCAAAGAAAAAATAAATAAAAAGCCGGACTTCGGCCGTTCTTATAGACATCTGTCTTTTAGTAATAATTTGGTATTTGGGATCTTGGCCACTTTTTTCCACTGAAGTATATAAATATATATATACATATACACGTCCGTTTATTCATAAACAAATTATTTCGAAAACGGATCATTTTAGCATAAACCTTTCTATAAGTAGGTACTCCAGGATTTTTCTGGCAATGAAAATGAAATTGGTTTGGCATCGATTCGGATACCGGGCACTGAGTAATGGCTATTTTGGGAGGTATCCAAGTTTGAAAAATTTTCAGGTCTGATACGCCTCTACAATTATTTTTCTTATGTTTTATTCTTCCAAAATCAAATCAATACCGAAACAAGTAAGTTGTACATTAATGTTGCTTTGCTAAAAGGGTTACAAATCAGGCGAAATAGAACAGAAGTGATCAGGTAACATTTTCTTTCTTATATATAGATATGTATTTTCAAAAACAAAAACAAAATGGTCATCAAATGATAAAGATTATTAATATTCCCGTTTTTTAGATTTTATTTTCTGTGTAAACAAAACGATGGCTCGTCAAATGAATCTTATAACATTTTTGCTTTTTAAAAATTGCCTATAATCTCATAAATTACTTGAGTCTTATTGCTTAATAATCGCAAAATTATTAAGACGAGACAAGTTTCTATTTCTATTTCGATTCAATAAATATCCACTACTAAGTAAAATAAACAAACCAAATTAATAAATTATTTTTTTAAAATAAATTATAGAAGATATTTCTGACTATATTGTTTTCTCAGATGTTATTTACTCCAACTGGGTAATGGCGAATACAGTATGTGTCTGTGTACGTGTGTGTGAGTGAATACTTATATATATATATATATGTGTGTATGTGTGTGTGTGTGTGTGTGTGTGGCCGTTAATCTTCTAAGTATAATAGATTACAACGCGATGTAACTTGAAATGTATCTCCGGCGTTTAACAGAAAAAAGAAACCAATTTCATTTGAAATCCATCTGAAGAGCTTGAAAAAGCAAAATAAATTTATTATGGAATACAATTTCTAATTTTCTTGCATTACATATATATATATATAATTTAATGGAGGTACCTGTGGTGTAATGGTTATCGTCGTAGAAAATGGACACGGCGATACGAGTTCAATTCCTGGACGGGACTGATTGCATTTCACATCGCACTAATACACTTGGGAAAGGTATGAATCCAATTATTCTCCCTCCAGCTATGGGTAAATAGTAGAGCAGACTAAGTTCTTCAGCCTTGATGAGGCAACTACTCTAGGAGAAGGAAAACTCTGAATTCAAACCTGTTAAACTTCGCTTAAAAACTGACCTTGTGTCATATCCTGCCCGAGGGGTTGGTAAATATATATATATATAATTTAGAAGATACAACAATAAAGAAGATAAACACATATATAATTAAGAAGATACAACATCACATATATTAAAATACTCTGATGATGATTTAATGTAAAAAACGAAACGTTTAACTTTGGCAATTAATTCAAGAATAACTAAAATCATCCTCTGAATACCTTACCTTTTCATATTTGTAAATTCGCGCGCGCGCACACACACACACATACATATTTATATATATTGTGCAAAATGATTGGGTAACTTGTTGTAAGTTATCTGTTAACCTCAAAGGGAAGAATGTGGCATAAATTCGAATTAAAAGTGGAGACCATCATGTGTACATGAAAGTAGAAAGAAAAATTGCTCATTTTCGTTGACACCCCTTTTGAGGTGTCGTAAACATCAGAAGTCGACCTTGACACGACTCCTATAAGCGCAATGAGGTGATTCAACATGAGACCGTAGAAAATAGACCCCTTCAGCTGAGACATATTTTTATCATATCTCAGGCTAAGGATAACCTGACAGTTCTGGCCTGGGTCATATCGGTATTGTTAGATACATGCCCATATTAGGACCAGTAATTTAATTTCTTTTTAATCATGACTCATAATTTTTATTGCTTAAATTACAACAAACATTTACTCCTTATGTGTTGGGGCGTAATGGCTAACCTCCTTGACTGCGACACCATAGTAAGCGAGTTCGAATTCCAGTTGTTCTATTACATTCCCTTTTGGACTAATACCCTTTGAAAAAGTATAAATACCCTTATTCAACAGCTATTCATTTAATAGTACGACTACTACTTTTCTATAAATTTATCTTTGGCATTGAATAACTGTATTCAAATAGTTATCTAAAGGTCTTTTTTCTTTCTTTCTTCCTTTCTTTCCCCAGTCTGAATTTGAGGAATCCCTTCGGTGTAGTGGCTAACGTGCTGGCCTATGACATCGAAGTAGGCGAGTTCGAACTTCAGTTGCGCTATTTCAATCCCTTCCGGACGAATACATTTGAGTCCCCTATCCCCAGCTATCCGTTAAATAGTACCGCTACTGTTCTAGAAAAATAGCATTGACATTAAATAATCCATGAAGGTTGATATGCCATTGAACAAAGAAACCAAACCGACTATTAAGTGTTCATTATTTAAATTCAAGGATGCTGCATTAACTCCCCAGATGAATGAATACAATGTCGGTGTTTTTGAAAGGTTTTTTCCTCTCTACAATGCAGACAATTTAAAGGTAATGTTTTCGCGGCATGCCAACACTTTGGTCCTGAGTTATAGATTGCATTTATAAGTTGCTTACCTGGCAATGAAAAGCATTCTTTGGGGGTCATTCTTTGGAGAAGCATTTCAGATTATGATTGATAGCTTATGCTTAAGTATCTGACAAGAGGATATTTATAGTCATCATGAGCAGAGTATTTTACATGCACACGAAGAAATTAACTGCGGTAGGCATATGACGAGGGACGACATGCTTGCAGCTTTGATGAATGATTTTTGACATTCAAACAAGACTTAAGATAAAAGTTTCAGAAAAAAATACTTCAAGTCAATTAATATTACATAACACAGTTCCAGATAGATAGATAGATAGATAGATAAATAAAGAAAAGACTGAGCTAGATAGATAGATAGATAGATAGATAGATAGATAGATATGAATAGTTTAAGATAAGCAAACATCAATGGACTTAGAGGTGTAATTGAATTGACTGACAAATATAATCGTCGTAATATAGATTTTGCAGACTAGACTGATGATTAGCAAAAGGTTTGTACCGTCTGAATCCTTTTTTTTCTAAACACCAAAGCTCTTAATAAAAATCTCGCCTAATTCTAAAAGTAGCTAACTAGCTTATAATCTAGTTAGCTATATATATATATATATATATATATAAAGTAACACACAGGATGAGTATCCATTGTGTTACTTTCTATATTATGTATGTGTTTGTGTGAGTGTGAGTCTACGTCAATGTTCGTGGATATATATATATATATATATATATATATATGTGTGTGTGTGTGTGTGTGTGTGTGTGTGTGTGTGTGTGTGTGTGTGTGTGTGAACGACTTGTAGCTTTGGAACCGAGGCTTCGTCCCCGAAATATCAGAGTTATGTCCTAATGTCTGCATAAAAATAAAAATAAAACTTAAGATATTTTTGGACGCCTACCAACATCAGGAAAAGGACTTTGTGTTCGATTTTACACTCCTAGTTACACAATATTCTTACAATATTCTCAATGCACAAAGCGAGAGAGGATTAAGAGAATACATTGATACCAGCTGTATAAAACGAAGTACATTGTTGTTTTTGACACTTCCTCACATAAAAAGGGTCCTTGTGTCGAATATTGTATATGTGTCTAAAAAATAAATTATCTTTTTATGGCATATTGTTTGGTTCGGTTTGGTCGAGTTTGATGACATATCAACTATTGTGTTTATGTATATATATATTATGCATTTGATTTGTATAGTTTTTGGGTAACATTATTTTTAAACTTGTCTGAGCTGATATGTTTGCACAGTTAAATGGTTTCATTGCTATTTAACACTAACAATTCTATTTAATAATAATCCCTAGTAAAAGGTTGAACCTATTTGACCTATAGATGTAACCGTAACCGGTATAACCGCTCCGGGTTAGAGTGAATCTGAAAGTCATGGCAATGAAAGGGTACCTCACATTCCCCAAAGCTCCAAAACTGGAGCCACTCTATCAGATGCAGTTTAATGTCAATTTCAGGACATTCGTAGGTGGCGGGGGGGAATTGTTTTAATCCAATGCAGAAGTGCAGTTGGTTTATTCTACAGCTCCAGTCGACGAGGCAAATAAGTTTGTGAAAAACTAGTAATAAATTCTACAGCCCCAACCGACTGGGCTAATGTCTTAATTAAGCCGTAATATTTTAGTTAACGGAAGCAATGCCTTAAGTTCCATTTACAACCGATGTCCCATTTATTACTGCCAAATGTTTCCCGCTTGTTTTATTTCTTTTAAGCATAACGCTAAAATCCTCCTCTGTCATTATCTTCACCCACATGATAATTTAACACGTAAACGATTTTTTAAACCTTTCTTACAATAACAACAAAATTACAAAAAAAAAACGAAGAGTAAAAAAAATTGAAAATAAATTTTAGAAAATAGCGTAGCCTAGATTTGGTTTGGTTTAGTTTGGTTTTGTGTCATATCAACCATTGTAGGTTATTTAATGCCAAATCCATTAATATATATATATATATATATATATATATATATATATATATATATATATATATATATTAGTTCTATTTAAAACATTGCAGTTTAGCTCTATTTGACCCATACATAGGACCCTATCAGGTGCTACCACTCTGGGCCAGAGTGAACCTGGGAGTGATGGCAATAAAAGAGTACCCCCCAATTCTCCCAAGCTCCACCATTACTGGAGCTTCTCCATCAGATTGTTAAGTGTCATATCCAGGACACTCGTATGGGGAGTCTTATTCCTCTACAGAGATGCAGTCGGTGTATTCTATAGCCGAAGTCGACTAGGCCAAGCTTAGATTTGATACAAGGCCGCATCAGGTACCCAGCGAGGATTGAATTTATAATTAAATTTATTTGCGTGACCTCTTGCTAACCATTAAATCACAATGGGGTTCCATTGAAAACTATGCTTAGCTCAGATTTACCATAGAGCCAAAAGCATGGGACACTCGGTTAGGTTCGATCTCACAACTTTGAAGAAATGGATGTGAGAGATTATCTTCCCAACATTTAAAACACGATGGGTTCACTTAAAAACAATGCTTAGCTTAGATTTAGCGTAATGTCAAAGGTTTGAGACACCCAGTGAAGATCGAACTCACAAGTAATTGAACGGCGAAATTATCTTGCTAACAATTACACTCCAATGTAGTACCCTTAAAAAGTAAGGGTAACTTAGCAAATTAGCCAAAAGTTGCAAATATAGAACATCTTGTAAGAATTGAACTTACGAGTCTTCGAAACTAGCTTGGTAACCATTACACCAAGACATGGTACACAGTGCTTAGAATTTAGTTTGTCAGTTAAGAAGGATTAAGATGGTTTAGCGAGAGGTAATGTTTATGGACAGTGATGAAAAAGGTCAAATAGGATCGATGTATTCTGAGTTCAAATACTGTCGAAGATAAATCTAAAGGTTTTTATTGCTTGATTTTTCTACATACCTCCAAGTATGTCTTTAACAAAATACCCTTTAGAGTGAACCAACCTTTTGATGAAATTGTTTAATTAATCCTACCTGTGATATCACAGATTATATCAATTCCTTTGAAATAAATAAAACCACGAAAATCGGCTTACTGGTTAATTTAACCCAAATATCTATGACAATAAAACAGAAAGGTTTTCAAAACATAGCACCTTTGTACGCTAGCTGGCGCGCCCCGTAGGCTGAAATAAATAGGTTTAGCTTCAAAGGACTGTCCCCCTGCTCCCAGGGCAGCATCTACCAGCTCATTTAAAAAGGTTAGGTCAGGTTCATTACATGAAGTCTAAAGCATTCCTAAAGAGAAATGCTGACGGAGCTAAGCTATTTTGTCACAATCCACCCATACGTGAATGGCTCCACGATATTAAAAAAAATGACCGTGGCTAATCCTGCTTCTAACAAAGAGAAAAATTAAAAAATGAGGACATCTTTATATATTTTAACGTAGTCTGGTACAAGACTCAACAGTCAATCTCTATAGATATTAGGTTAGTTTAGTCTGGTTCAACGCTTAAAAATCATAATCTGTCTATGTATTTTGTTAGAATAGCTTAGCATAATGCCAAAAATCCCCATATTTCCAGATATTTTCTTAGATTTGTCATGCACAAGGCTTAAAAATCATAATCTCTTGAGATATTTCCTCAGATTAATCTAGCAAAAACTCGAAATATCCTAATCTCTCTTGATATATTCTAACTTAGTCTAACACAATACCCAAAAGCCATGATTTCTCAAGATAATGTTTTTATCTTTGTGTCTCCAGATATTTTCTCTGAGCAGTCAAGCGTAATATCACAAATGTGTTGCTCCCAACAAGGACTGTAATCACTCCACAACTAAAAGTCTGCATTACTAGTGTACTGTATAGTTTATGCATAGCTATAATTCATCCTATGCGTACATATTTCGACCCCAACTCTAATCCTTTATTTATGGGATTTATCTGGCATCCCTTTCCATATTTTCCACGGCAATGTTTCTTTTGACTTCTTTCGTCTAACTTTCTTCTAATGTACTTTCTACTTGTTCTCTACCGGTTCAGTTATAAGTCGCCGGAAGTTAGCCCTAACTCGCCCCAACCGATCCAGTTACATGCAAACAGGCGTTAAGCAAACATGTTATTGTCAAATGACACAGCGTTATTCAATACCACACCCTGTCCATAATGGCGACACGCTCAATAAAACGCTTTTCGTCGGCAGAATGAATTTTTCATGATTCGCTTTGAACCATCTTTCTTAGACCGTCTGTCTGTCGCTCTATCATTTTTTACCGCTCTTGAACGATTGGCTTTTTTTTTTTTTTTTTTTTTTACTTATTACTTATCTGGGTTACGGGGTCCTCCATCTTGCTGCTAGATTCTATTGAAAAACGTAATGTCCGGAAACCTGCGTGACAGAAGTCGTACAAAAATTAACTAAGAAAAAATAATTATATTTCCTTATGCTGGGTACACATTGCTATATCCTTTTAATTAATTATTGCGTTTATGTTGGCATGTTTCCTATACAAACAATAACCCTATTGTTGTATAATTAGGTTGTTCAAAAGAAGGTTGTCACTTGACCCTGATGGCATGAAAGACCGACAGGCACATTGGTCACAAAAAAATCTACTCACCTTTATTTCCCTACATTACATTTTCTTCTTTTAACTAACCACAAAAGGAAGACGTGGAGTTGCTTTTTTCAGTTGATAGAGGAAATGAGAGATCTTCTTATTCATCAGCTGTTAGCCCCTCCACGCACACGCTAATTGGGGGATGCAGCTTCAAACACTTACACCCCAAACTATTTGCCAATACATTTCGAGACTCGGTTTCTGCTCACTTTTTTGAATAGAATAAAATCTCTCAAATTCCCCGTGCCTGCCTTTAGTGTATAAACGAACAAGATTTTTTATTTTCTCATATTTCGACAGCAGCAACCGTGACTTCTAACATGTCACCTATAAATTATGCCTTACCAAATATCCGATACATCTGCCATTCAGAGGTGCTGAGGATGGAGCGGGGCCATTACATCACACTGTTTTGTTGGTAACACTTGAATGAATTCATAAATCCTGACAATTCCTTTCTTTTACGTTTGCAATGCATTTCTATGCTAAAATGAATTACAATTTATTTACATCATATATTTCCTGTCAGTAATACTTTTTATCAATTTCTAATCACTGACAATCTCTTTCTTCCTCATTTGCAATGCATTTCTGCTGTAAAAAAATAATCTACAGTTCATTTACATCATGTATGAAATAAACATATTTTGACAGTTATATTTGCATAATTCATGACCTACCGGCTCATTAGCCAAGTGGGTAGAGTGTTCGCCAATGGTCCGGGAGACCTGGGTTCAATCCCGGGTCGCGTTATACCAAAGACTTTAAAAGTGCTACTTGATACCTCCTTGCTTAACACTCAGCCATATAAGGTACGTATCAAGGGTAAAGTAGAGCAATCCAGTGAAAGGAGTAGTGCCCTCTCCTACACATCAGTGTTGTAGCTATTGAAAAGGGAGTCTTCTGGTCGCCCTCGACTAGGGTCGCCAACTTACTTCACTAATGCTTCTGCAATGCTTTTCTCTCGTAAAATAATTTGCTATAAATTTACGTTATGCATATAATAGCCCTATTCTGTCAGTAACACTTGCTTTAATTTTCTGGCACTTACAAACTTTCGATCTCTTATTTTGAAATCTTAACATACAGATCAGGAGCCAAAACTTGTTTGTATTTTTTTTTTTTTTTTTTTTTTTTTTTTTGGATGACAAAGTGAAAAATTTGATTGTTGAGTCATGAAATTTCACATTTAACCCTTGCTGTCATTACAATGCTTTACACTCATTTGTCGCCCTTTAAACAATATTTCAGTAAAATCAACATTCATTAAGAGAGAGTCATTACTAATTCTTCTTTTAAAATAGCCAATATATGTTTTACTCACTAGACATCCTACTGAAGTAGATTTTTGTATCCGATTTCCGAGCAGAACGTAGATAAGTTGTAAGTTTTGATTTTACATTTACTGTTTCTGTTCTGGTACTAGATGTAATAGAGGTTGGATTGGTTTCTTTGTTTAACGGCTTATCGACTTTCGTGGGTTATCTAATGCCAAAACCATCTTTGTAGAAGAACCTTTGGGATACGATTTAACCCATTTCTGTGGAAATAAAGGCATTCATATATTTCCCAAGGAAATTAATCCGAAAATAAACTCAATAGCGCAACTGAAGTTCGAACGCGCTTACTACGATGTTGCAGCTCAGCACGCCAGCTACGACGCTACAGTTATTTCTCCAACACGTAATAAGTCGTCACAAACATTAATACAACATCCCTCATAAATGAAAGGGGAAAGGGACGATGCAGCCCTTTGTCCATCTGTCGATTGTGTCCTAGTTATACACGACGTTGCAGCGTCGTCGAATTTTCTTGTTTTCCATACTTCTGGTGGTATTTCATCAAGACGTCAACTGTCCTGTTTTTAATTTTTGTTTGTACTACGTCGCGTTCGTCTTGCGTAAACTGTTCAAGTTTGATGTCTTGTTGATTTTTAATAATTTTCGTAATAGGTTCTTCCGTAACTTTAGGGGACTTTCAAAGCAGATTCTTGAAATGTTCTTTCCACGAGTGTATTCGTTCTTCTAGGCTGACAACTTTTAGTTTCGCTATTGCAGTGCTTCATTTACTGTCTTTCATGCTATCCAAAATTGTCTATCGTCTAGCGAGTGTCGATTCTTATTGATCTCGTCTCATGTGTATTCTGTTTGTTCTTCTAGGTATGCATTAGTTAGTTCACTTTGTGCCTTCTTAAGTTTCCGAGCGTTGACATTAGTTAGGTTCCTTTTAGTGCATAGGGATACTTTTTTCACATCGTCACGTTTTTTTCTTAACTGCTAATGTCTCCCAGGAAACTCTATGTTTTGATCTTAGTTTGGTTGGTATGCATTCTACTGCTGCTGCTTCCATGTGGGCTTTGACAAAGTTTTCATATTTGTCATTTGGAGTCAGCGTTTCTGATATCTCCCGAAGGGGGTCGAATTTATTCCGTTGTGTTATCGTATATTCATCGCTATTATCAAGCATGAACCAGTCATAATGTGCAATTTTGGTTGTTTGCAATACTTTCCTGCGTAGACTCAGACGTATCTTCGCCGTGATGGTCAGAAGAATGTCTTCCAACCACCGAATATATATATATATATATATATATATATACACTATAAGAAAAACAACAAAACCGGTCACATAGGATTATAAATTTATTTCCATCCTGTTACGCATTTTTGAAATTTCCAAAAACACGAAAAAAATTAACAGGTCTTCTTCAGATCTTTTAGATAAAAAAAAACTAGAATAGACACAGAAAAGTGGGAGGGGATAGAAGAGGGGGGAAGAGTTATCTCCTCATTAAGACCACTGCCGTTTTAAATTTTAATTTTGGTTAGAAATGTAGTAAATTTATTTTTAAAAATTTTTTAATTTTTTATTTTTTAATTAAATTTTGACCTAAATTACAGATTTTATATTGAATTAGATTTAAACTTTAATTAATAACCTTCCGTAATGATACAGTAATATATATATTAAACTAAAACAAATGTTTAATTTATTTAAAATATTTTAAAATTTCAAAACTATTTAGAAACCATTAATCAGTTACACTTTTTATGAGTAGTACGTATGTATTATATGCTTTTTCACAATTTTCTATCTAACATTTTATTTTATTTATTCATTTACATTAATTCTCAATTTAACTCTATGCTTTTTTTTAAATTTTTTCTTTTTTTTTTTTTTTGTTAATTATTTATAGTTTAAATTTAGCCCTATGTCTACACCTAGCTATTAATTCACTTCTCTTATTTAATAATTTTTTTGGCTCTGGAAAAACAAAATGTGGATTTTTTCCTCAAGACACAGATTGCACCTACTATCGAAAGATTTTGGGGTATATTCAAAGGATCTGTGAATTAATATAACGGTTGTTAACCAATGAACATACCGTTACTCTTTATGAGAAGTACACTTTGTTAGCAGTACTCTTTGTGATTTTTGCCCAGTCGGCATGAGCTATAGAATACACCGACTGCACCTCTGCAGAGGGGTAAGACCCCACCTACGAGTGTTCTGAATATGACACTAAACAATCTGATGGTGAGGTTCCAGTAATGCTGGAGCTTGGGAGAATGCAGAACACCCCTTCATTGCTATCGCTCCCAGGTCCACTCTGGCCCGGTGTGATAGAATCTGATATGGTCCTATCTATGGGTCAAATAGAACTAAACCACAGTTTCGAGAGTTTACTGTTTTTGCATTTAAACTGCGTACTTATGCTAAAGTCAATTGTTTGAAATAGAACTCTTTTTGACATTGAAACTGTACTATGCTAAACTGACTTATTCAAAATAGAACAGGTTTGACATTTAATTGTGTGTAAACAAAAACTCTACTTATACTAAGCTAAATTATTTGAATTAGAACAGTTTGACTAAACTGAATAGCTTTAAATAGAAATGTTTTTGACAATTAAATTGTGTACTTATGCTGAATAGAACTGTTTATTTGTATAAAATCGATTTGTCGTTAAATTACCTACAGAGGTTGATATGCCATAAAATCCAACCAACCAATCTTTGTGATTTCACTGGATAAATAATGCTCATAGTAACAGAGGAAACTAATTATTGAGAAAAAATATTTTTTAATGGTAATTCTCAAATTTGTGGGAAACACTTCGTATTTATTTCTCTCTCTTTTTCTTGCACTTTTCCATCCTTCAACACTACAAGCGAAAATCGGATCTTTTTACATACTTTATGGCCTGTTCCATCAGAACTATGCAATGTATCCAAATCTTGTGCCTTCTCGTATCTCAGTATCACATTTTCTCACTAAAGTGAGTACAAATTGCAACCATTACCAAACATTTGCCACACAACAGCCGTCGACTCTGTTCTCTTCGAAGTTTACAAACCTGGGATCTTATTGCTCTTTTCTTTACAGCTACAGTTTAGCATTTTTATTTTTTTGTGGCTTCTGTTTTCTAGTTGAAGGCAAAAGGTGATAAACAGTTCGTATTAAAAACAATGAATGAATAGACATCGGTTTCAACAGGAAACATTTTTGTTTATACTTGAAATGACAGGTCATGGTTAGTGCTAAGCTTCTGCGCTTTTCTATAAAACATGGCGAACATTGCTGGTTCATGGAATGGACCAGAGAAACACATTAACACAAAAATCAAACAAAACCTAACGCATTAGGGTGGGGCTATAGAATACACCGACTCCGTCTCTGCAGAGGGGTAAAACCTTCACAATGAATGTCCTGGATATGATACTAAACTGCGTCTGATGGTAAGGCTTCAGTCCTGGAGCTTTGAAAAATGTTCAGTGCCACTTCACTGCCATTACTCCCAGGTCCACTCTGACCCGGAGTGGTTGCACCTGTTGTGGCCCTATCTATGAGTCAAATAGAACTGTTTAATCATTAACAATACTTGAAACCATTTGACTGGGATTAATATTAAATTGATTTATTTATACTGTTTAGTAATGCTTGAAACAGTTTAACTGTGTGCAAACAGATGAGCCCTGGCTCGTTAAAAACTGTTACCAACAAATTATTCACTTAAAAATCATGTATAAACAGGATTTAGAATTAAATATCCATAAAGAGTTGACATGCCATTAAACCAAATGACTAAACCCATCAAACAAAACCATTCTTTTTATTCTTAGTATGTTTTCTTTTTTAGATGAAGCATCGTTGTTAGTAATTATTATTGTTACTCCTTTGAGAGCTTTTCACACCAGCGTTAGCTGATGATTCTCCACTAGAGTTTGGGTGACAGCAAGTCTCCTCAAATCACCTGGATTCTTCTCAGTATTAATAATCTTAATAATGCTGTAGTCCTAATGGTCTCCACTAATCCTTTTATTTCCAAGTCTTCCAGTCCCATTACCAATCCTTTGGTGAGTGTTCCAAGCGCACCAATTAAAATTACTATCACCATTACCTTCGTGTTCCTTAGTTGTTTTTTTCTTCTTTTTTTCTCGCAAGGTCTCGGTAATTATCTCTCTTTTCGCTTTCTTTCAATTTTACTTTGTGGTCAGCCGGGACAGCAATGTTCACTATTTGGTAGATTCTCTTTCTTTTTTTTTTTTTCTTTTTTTTTTCTTTCGTTGTCTATCACTAGGTCAGGTCGTCTTGCCATCAATTTACTGGTGGATTTTTACTGAAGACTAAGTGACAGTAAGTCTCCCCAGGTCTCAAGAACTCTTCTAAAGTATTCTAGCTGGTTTTAACAGTGCCGTGGTCTGAGTAGTCTCTATTCTTCCTCTGATTTCCAGTTGCCCTAGTCCCTTTTCTAGGATTTTTTGGGACTGTTCCAAGGGCACTAATTGATATCACCATCACCTTCATGTTCCACAACTCTTTCAACTCTCCAGCAAGATCCAGGTATTTTTCTATCTTTTCGCTTTCTTTTATTTTCCCCTCTATGAAATAAAATTGCTTACTATTCATCTTAATATTTCAATTCGGTTATTGTTTTCTGAACGACCAGCAATTTTAACAATATGCTTTCGCTCTGCTTCTTTTGTTTAATATCAACCTTTGTGGGTCATTAAATGCAAAAGCTATCCTAATAAAAGGACAGTAGTGGAACTATTTAACCTATAGCTGGGATATAGAGGAGTTCATGCCCTCCCAAAGAGTACTAGTCGTCCAAAAGCTACTCCACTACAAGAACTCACCCATCCCCCTTTAAGAATACGGAGAGAAGACTTAACTTTCACAAATATTAAAACACTAACAAAAGAAGTCATACTAGAAAAAAGAAAGAACATTTTCAACATGTACTGTCCTACCATATGTAAGATAGATGAGATTAAATCATTATATCCTCACTTACGCTTATGCAAGAAGAAGAAAAAGAATTTACAAAAGAAAGAAAAGAAGAAAGAAAGAAAGAAAGAAGTGAAGGCCTCAGCAAGAAGATAGATAGATAGATAGATAGATAGATAGATAGATAGATAGATAGATAGATAGATTATAGTGTAGGTAATCGTATGGTTCATTCTTTTTATCTCTGATATATCCGATGACAAATTGCAAGATGTCCATCACAAAAGATAGTTTTGTTTTCATGACTAGTATTGTATAAACTAAAATGTTGGAAATATCAATCAACCCCAACGTTTGTAGAGGAAGAGGATACAGAGGAAGTATCGTTTTTTGATGTGGAGGAGCGACAAACTGATAGCTACTCTCGGGAGCTGAAGATGGTGAGTGATGGCAACCATGATGATAAGAAAATACTGAATACAATGACGGTCCGGTAAATACAAGAGATTTGTAACTAGGGTGGCGCAAGAATGAGTGCTGAGGGTTGCAGCGATGCTATCTTTATTGGTGGTCTTTGGGAGTGATTGAATTCAGAAGTGATGGGAATGGTGAGATTTATGTGATCAATAGTATAATGATAAGGAGGAGGAGGAGGTTAATGTTGTAGAAAATTGAAACAATAACCGAATGCAAGAAATACAAACGGAAAATGAAATCACCAACTATTTGATAACGTTGCGAAGGTAAAAAATGTATTTATTTAAAGCATAGTTTTTAATATATAAGTCACTCACCGAGCCGTCCCGTCATCTTTTGAAAACAATGAGATAAGTTTTAGACGTTACATAATTTATCAGTACGCAGAAAAGGGATGACTAAATGAATTTAAAAAAAACAGCCTTTCAGAAAAAAGGTGTTAGGATTTGTTTGTATTTTTATTTGTTTGTTTGTTTGGTTGGTTGGTTTTGTTGGGGATTTTTTTGCGGGGGGGGTAAGTTTTTGTGGGGGTTACTTAGTATTTACCCTTCTTCCATTGAGCCCGAAATGATAAGGACGGTGTGCCCCAATGGTTGTTTACACAATGGAAAACTTTCCTGATTCGTTTTTAAATGAACAATCTATTTTTAATTAAATCTAATCATGTCATGAAATAATTATTGGTATACAGTAATATTTCTTTATGTTTTATTGTTTATTGATTCTTTAGTCATACGGAAAATGCTAGTAATAGTGATGTTTGTTTGTTGGTTGGTTAGTTGATTTTACGGCATGTCAAACCTTGTTGAGGTGCGTATCTGGAATAGTGTTGTATACTCACAGCCATAATGATATCAATAACAACAGTACATATACAAATGCAAAACACATATGCAAAAACAGGCGACTCCGTTGTTCAGGTACGAACGTTTTAATATTAACTTCTGACTTCAGTTCTTCGACACGAGGAGAGAGACACAATTCTCAAAAGTCTTTCGTATCATACTCTACTAACAACACTCCCAAACGTTCTGCACATCTCGAGAAGTTTTAGATCTCAATTCATCTTCGCTGGTCGGGACCCGCCGCAACGGTAGAAACTCAATTCAATGGCAGAGAACTCAATTCTCTGCCCCAATGGCAGAAACTCAATTGTCTGCCTGCATGGTCCAATCTCAAATCCTCAACTTCAACTGTCTGCCAATGAGGCAGACAACCCAACTGTCTGCCTACATGGTCCAAAGTCAACTCCCAACTGAATCTTTTTCAAAATCTTCAAATTCTCAGGACCATCGCTTCCGGGCATGATGTCATTCACACTCCAGCCCCATTTATTATCTGGGGTTCATTATGACAATTGTGAGTGTCATGTCCTTTGCACGCGAGCGTAAAACTGTACCCAATGACTGTGCTCCTGAACTAAGACCCGAATAGTTCAAAGCCCAACCAAACTAAATGATAACATACAATTAACGAAAAATGATTAATATAAAAAAAATCATTCCTTAATTATATAACAATAATTGGTTTGGATTAGTTATTAGGTTAATTAGCATATCAATAATTGTTGGTTATTTAAAGTAAAATCCTTTTCATATATACGTGTGTGTGTGTGTGCATGTGTGCGATCAGTATGCAATGTGTACGTAAATTTACATTTAAACGAGCTAGAGCTCATTTGTTTGCACATGGTTAAATAGTTTCAAGTATTGCTATTTAACTGTAATAATTCTATTTCATATTCATCATTTGTTTGCCGGCACCGGCTCATTGGGCCAGTGGGTAGAGTGTTCGCCAATGATCCGGGAGACCTGGGTTCAATCCCAGGTCGCGTCATACCGAAGACTTTAAAAATGGTACTTGGTACCTCCTAGCTTAACACTCAGCAATATAAGGTACGTATCGAGGGTAAAGTGGAGCAATCCAGGGAAAGGAGTTGCGCCCTCCCCAACACCTCGTTGTTGTAGATATTGAAAAGGGGGCCTTCTGGTCGCCCCCAACTACGGGCGCCAACTTTACTTACATTTTTCTGTTATGTTTAAGTACTGTTATCTCAGCGCAATTGACCTTCAGCCACTGCTTTCTAGCACCTTTAAAATAAAAGAGGGTTGGGTATTTATTTGCCACCTGAGCAATTGAAGAATACGGTTGGTACAATCATATTAGTGCTAGGGCTTAACATGACCAGCCGATTGCTCGGATCAGACCTCCTCAACCGTCTCTCGAGTCCAGTACGGATCAGAGAGGAGTGTTGCAGGTTATATCACGTGTTCGCTTACCGGTTCAAGGACTGTTCAACCTCCAGGATCCCATCAACAAGCATTACGGGTCTCCACTCAAGGCCAACAGATGGCCTCATTAGGGGTGTCTCACTCCACGGCAGATGTGCAGTTAGCATTTTCTACAACCTCAATTGACTGGGTGGTCCAGAATAGTACAATAAGGAAAAATTCTGATATTCCTGCGTTAATGTACTAAAGATTATATTGAACTATTACATTGATCAGATAAGAGAAAATTTATATAATTTCCTTCATTTTTTACGAAACAGTTACATTTATGTAGCAAAAATTATTAATCAGCAACCGACCTTAAGTCGCCATTTTCATAGTGGTTGATGGAGAGGAAAGCTAATGAAATATGGCGAATAAGTGAATTGTAATTAATTCAGGACGTGATTTTTAAACGTAACTGTTCTGTAAAAAAATTAAATAAATTATGAAACCTCTTATCTAATGTAGATATGATATTTCTATATTATCATCATTTCCCTACCTCTCTCTCTCTCTCCCCATCCGTCCCAATCGTCGATCGCTCCCGACAAGTTTTCACAACGACATCTTGTGTCAGCACAGAGCGGATGTTGATAAGTTCTAGCTGGTCGGTCAACACTATCATGTCTGTAAAACGTCACTTATGAGTTTGGCCTTATTTTTGTATATTACCCGACATATATCATGAGTGCTCTATTCTGGACAAATATAGTTGTTGACTAATTCAATGCTGAAATCAGACATTTTTTGCAAGTAATTATCTGTTTTCAAGAAACTATTCTTAATACAAATAATCTGCACACAGATATATGGTTTCAAGTATTGTAATATCAATTTTTTCTTAAAAAATCCAATGTATTAAAGAAGTTCACGGTCATTTTAAACAGGCAGACTCTTAATTGTAATATTTTTCTTCAGAGCAGATGTAGCTCTAAATCATTTTTAACCATTATCTTAGATATACTTGACCTATAGACAGGACTCAAATATGTATTATCGCTATAAGTCAGAGTAGACCAGGAAATATGGCAACAAAGGGATGACTCTACACTCTCTAGAACCTCAGAACTGAAGCCTCATCAACGTGCAGTTAATTTCATACCCAAGACACCCATTTCTCGGGGTGATTGAGCTCTTATCTCTCTGCATGAGGTGAAATCGGTGTATTTTGACTCCAACAGCCAGGTACGCTATGATGATCGTCCCTCTATTTTATACTGCTGTTTCGTATAGTCAGAATCCAGATATTTAAAAGAATAAGTTAAGATAATAACTAATTTGCAAGTCAATGAGGTTTATTCTGATAATTTTTTTAAAGAAAGAAATAGCGTTTTATGTTAATCTATTCTTGTAGTTATTCTAGCATTTTTGAATCTGACTTTTTTAATATCCACCTGTCGGTAGCGTTAAAATACTATATCCTCCACAAAAGAGTAAAACACCAAACCACCCCCATATATCATAACAAAAACGTTCTGTCTTGCATATATAATCTATAGATGGTTGTTTGGGTTTTATGGCATATCAACCTTTATAGGTTATTTAACGCTAAATCCATTTTTATGTAAATAATCAGTTCTGTTTAAAACAAATCGGTTTAGCATGAGTACACAGTTTAATTGTCAAAAACATTTCTATTTCAAACTATTCAATTTATTCAAACAGTTATATGTAACAATTCAGTTTAGTGTAAGTACAGTTTCAATGTCAAAAACAGTTCAATTTCAAACAATACAGTTTAACATAAGCACGCAGTTTAAATGCAAGCACAGTTTAATTGTGAAAAATGTAAGTACGGTTTAATTGTCAAAAACATTTCTATTTCAAGCTATTCGGTTTTATCAAACAATTCATTTTAGCATAAGTATGCCATTAGTTCTATTTAACCCATAGATAGGGCCCTATCAGGTGCTACCACGCCGGGCCAGAGTGGACCTGGGAGCAATGGCAATGAAGGGGTACTCCGTATTTCCCAAAGTCCCAGCATTACTGGGACCTCTCCATCAGATTGTTTTGTGTCATATCTAGGACACTCATTGGGTGGGGGCTTACCCCTCTGCAGAGATAATGTCAGTGTATTCTACAGCCCCAGCTGACTGGGCAAATAATATATAGACAATATCTCAGTAGCATTAGCAGCCACTATTTTGATTCCACCAGTGGACAAAAGCTTTTCACCATTCATCCCGTGATTATATCGATTATGATAGACTCGACTGTCACTTGCCACTAAATTTCATAATCTCATCTCTTCATTTTTCCATCAAGTCTTATCCTACAACGCTTGTTAATTTTTGGAAACCATTTTTGCATTTTCTGTCATTCTCTCTTGTATCTATATGTACTGTCCACTTCCAATTTTATAGTTTAATATCATTACTGCCATAATTCTTTCTGTCTGCTCTCTAATAATGTTAATATATTTTTATATTTTGTAGTTATTCTTGCATTATTGAATCAGACATTCTTTAATAGCAGTAGTTGTTCAAAAATTGCAGACTGCATTCTCTACAGATTAAGACACCTACTCACCCTAAAAATTTGGTGTCAAGGGTATGACACTAAATTGGATCTGGTGGAAAGGCTCCACTTCTGGAACTTTGAGGAGAATGGAGAACCAGTCTAATGTATTTAATCCCAAGCTTACACTGGTCCAGAGTGGGAGTGCGAGTTCGAGTCCTATCTTTAACCAAATAGACCTATCTTTTTCCTAAGAGTCCTATCTTTGACCAAAGAGTCCAATCTTTGGCATAAGGGTCCTATCTTTGGCCTAAGAGTCCTATCTATGGGCAAAGAAATCTGTTTAAAAATTTATATAAGATAAGAGTACTTGAAACTATATAACTATATTTACCAACCCCTCCACTCAGGCAGGATGTGACACAAGGTCAATTTTTAAGCGGAGATTAACAGGTTTGAATTCAGAGTTTTCCTTCTCCTAGACTAGTTGCTTCACAAAGGCTGGAGAAACCAGTCTACCCTACTATTTACCCATAGTTGGAGGGAGAATAATTGGATTCATGCTTGAAATTATATAACTATGTGTAAACAAATCATTGTTGTAATTGAATGATGGCTGCTTGAAGTCGAATGATTGTTTTAAATTATTAGGATAAAATAGGAATATCTAATATCACATGAATATCAGTAAACAAATGATTACTATGAACAAAAAGGCTGACAAAAAATAATTGCCGTAGAACATTGAAAATATGAGTAGTTTTGAATCTAATCAAATATTCACAAATAAATCAAAATTTTGGCGTTAAACAAAACATAAGGGGTTGATATACCGTTAAATAAACCAAACCAAACCTATCCTCCCAAGTGAGACAATAAATATATATATCAGGTATAACTGATTATTATTAGGGGAAGACTGTATACAAAGAAAGATCCTATAACCGTTATACAATCTCCCCATTGTCTTTTTGTATTTTATTAACCATTCACCGTTGTTCTATCAACACTTGTCCTGACGAAGGTTCATTAAAACCGAAACGTTTTAACGTCGAAAGTCAACGTTAAGACGTTTCGGTTCTAACAAATTCATCAATTTTGGATTGCTTTGTTTTTCAGTTTTTCTCCATACTGTCAGATTTCCTTCCATTATTTACTTATATATATATATATATATATATATATATATATATATATATATATATATATATGCGTGTGTGAGCTTTTGATCTACAATTACATATATGTGCGTGAAAGAGAAAGATTGCTCGTTCTTTACTCCCAATCAATTCTTAGGAACAGGACAAATCCATTTTCCCTATGCTCTGTCCCTTAATCTTCTCACAGAAGTTAAGCATAATCGAACAATAATTTTATCAGTGGCTGTTTATCAAGCCAGACAAATCAAGCCTCAGTAAATAAACTGGCCAAGTTCAGGAATTTGAGGGTTTAGATGCGAAACAAAATAAATCTGCTGTGTCTGTCGTCTCTCGAACTTTCCGTTGGGACAGTGATGAGTTGTTAGAATACCCCCTTAGAATAGAAACGGCCGGAAATGATCGTTCCGTGACAAATCCTCTTATTTTTCCTGTTGATGTTTTCTGTTGACACCTTCCCATCTAACTAACGGACTGAGGAAGTCCATATTAGATCAGGTCACTGAGGAAAACAAGAGTACTCACTCAAAGGGTCAAATACTGTTTACATTATACGAACAAGTTTGGTCTCCAGTTAAAATTATTCTTTTAGCATTAAAATATCCATAGTAAGATGAATCATAAATGTCGTTGATCAAGTGAAGCAGAGTAAAATTATTATGATCATTATTATATTATTACTTGAGAGCTTTTCACATAAGCCTTAGCTGCTGGTCTTTCATTGGAGTTTGAGTAACAACAAGTCTCCTCAAGTCCCCAGGACTCTTCTCAGTATTCTGGCCGATCTCAGCAATGCTGTAGTCAGGATGGTCTCCACTCGTCCTCTTATTTCTATGTCCTTTTACCAATCCTTTGATGACTGTACCAAGAGCACCCATTACAATTGGCATCACCGTCACTTTCATGTTCCACAGTTTTTTCAATTCCCTAACAAGGTCGAGGTACTCATCTTTCTTTTTGCTTTATCTTACTCTATGGTCAGCTGGGACAGGAAAGTACACAATGCAGCCAGTTCTCTTTTTGTTGTTGAGTATTATAAGGTCTGGTCGTCTGGCTGAGATTGGGTGATCCGTTTGTATCTCAAAATCTCAGGGGAGTTTTTGCGTCTCATTCTCCCAGAAAGATGCTGGGTTTTAAATTCCACGATAATAATTATTATTATCATCATTATTTTACTCATTGCAGGTTTTTCTTACCAGTGTTAGCTGGTTGGCTTTCACTAGAGTCTGAGTGACAGCAAAATCTCCTCAAATCTCCAGGACTCTTCTCAGCATTCTGGCCGATTCCAATATTCTGTCCTCTGGATGATCTCGATTCTTCGTCTGATCTCTAGCTGTTATAATCTCCTTTCCGATCATTTTGAGACCGTTTCAAGTGTACCAAAAACAATTGGTATCACCGACACCCTCATTTTCCACATTTGTTTTAGTTCCCTGGCAAGGTCTAAGTATTTGTTTATATCTATTCTTATTCTTTCATTATTGCACTGTGGTCAGCTGGAACGGCAAAATTCACTAGATGACATGTTCTCTAGTAGAGTAATTAGCACTTGATGTGGTCTTCTGGCCGAGATCAGGCGATCTGTTTGTATCTCAAAATCCCCAAGAATTTTCTCGCTTTCATTTTCTAAGACGGATTCTGGTTTGTACCCATACGATTTGGAAGTATAGTAAAAATTCAATATTTTGAACAATTCGCTGTGTATCACCTTTCTTAGCCAGATGTGCCAATTCTTTTACTCCTTTTGTACTGCATTCGATTACTATATAATTAATCGTTTCATCTCTTTATTATTTTACTCTTTTGAGAGTTTATCACACCAGCGTTAACTGATGGTTTTCTACTGGAGGCTGAGGGACGGGAACTCTCCTCAAGTCTCCAGGACTCTTCTTAGTATTCAACAATGTTGTACTTTGGATGATCTTCACTCATCCTCTTATTTTCAAGTCTTCAACTCCCTATACCAATCCTTTTGTGACAATTATAATTGGTGTCATCGTCACTATCATGTTCCATAACTTTTTCAGTTCTCTAGCAAGGTCTAGGTACTTATCTCTCTTTTCGCTTTCCGATAGTTTTACCCTGTTGTCAACCAGATCAAAGAAGTCCACTATTCGGCAGGTTCTCTTTCTTTCTTTCTTTCTTTATTTATTTTTATTCATTTATTTATTTATTTATTTTATTTATTTATTTTTTTTTTTTTGGTTATCACTAGGTCTGGTTGTCTGGCCGACATTAGATGATCCGTTTGTATCTCAAAACCCCAAAGAATTTTGTACTTCTCATTTTCTTAGACGGATTCAAGGTTGTGCGTATACCATTTATTATTATTGTATTCGGTCTGGATTTTTCTCAGTAGTAGTAACTTGTGGCTATTACTGGGGTCAGAGTAACAGAAAAATGGACCCTGTAATTTATATAACAAATACATTAAGATATTATTTTGTACATACGTCATTAACAGAGAGGTCTTGATTTCGACACTTTCCGTTATTTTGACTGGTTTGGTTTGGTTTTATGGCATATCAACCATTATAGGTTATTTACTGCCAAATCCTCTTTATACATGTACATAAAATATATACGGTTTGTAAACATATTTTGTTGATAACATTTTTAACCTAGTCTAAGCTCTCAGTTAAATGGTTTGAAGTATTGTATGTATCACTAACAATTCAACTAAACATCCGTCATTTGTTTGCACACAGTTAAATGATCAAACAGATCTATCTTAAAAATTTCAATTAAGTATAAGTCATTTGTTTGTAATCAGTTTAAATGTCAAACATTTCTATTTGACCCATAAAATAAGACCCTATCAGATGTTACCACTCCGGGCCAGAGCAGACCTGGGAGCGAGGGTAATGAAGGGGTACTCTGCATTTCCCAAAGCTCCAACATTACTAGAGCCTCACCATTAGACGCAGTTTAGTATCATATCAAAGACACTCGTTGGTGGCGGGGTCTTACCCTTCAGCAGAGATGCAATCGGTGACTGCTGCAAAACTCAACTAGAGTTCGAAATCAGTTTCTTCGAAGCTGCATTCTAACACTTTAGCCATTACGCCATGGAGAATATCAGGGATGAGAATAGATAGATAGATAGATAGATAGATAGATAGATAGATAGATAGATAGATAGATAAAGTTTTCCTCTAAAACGGCCTTGGTTATTCCGGTTCGTTAGAATTTTCTTCAGGACATTGGAACTTCCCTTATAAATCCCACCTAGACTCCCTTTCCCCGAAAAATATGCCAGCTGCGTTATAATGAAGAACTGTGTGGGTCCTTTGACCTCAAAGACAAACTAATAATTCCGCCGGGCCCACCCAAGATGCATAGAGATTGTAATATTAGCTTGGCTTTCAACATAGAAAAACCGATTTTTTTTCTTTACATATTGTTATATATATACCGCTTATTCGGTTTCTGATTTTTGTAATTATCAGCATTCTCAGCGGAGGAAAACAGTTTTCTTTCTTTTTTTTTTTTTCTTTTTTTTTCTTTCATACTGGACGGCCTTTTAAAATCTCTCCAACTCCAGTTCTGAAAAAATGAATATTCTTATGAGAGTTAACTCAAGATTCAGAATACAAGTCTTCCGACTACTATTTTGAAAACTGTCATCCATCCTTTGATCAAATGAAATTAAACTCCTAATGTTATTTGTATTTCTTATATGAAACATTGTGAGTTATCAGTTTTACACTATAATATTTTACACGAGCTAATGCCCTTGAAAAAGGCATGAATCTTGCCCTCCCCATCCGATGTATCTATATATTGGAAGATAGACTGCGCTTTTAAGTCTTGTTACGGTTTAAGAGAGGATTAACTTTTAATTCAAACCAGATGTACACTACTAAAAAAAATTGACCTTGAGTTGCACTCTATCCATGGCTAGAGGGTTGGAATGATACAGACACGAGAATTTATTTCATTTTATTTTTGTTGCTGTTTATCGCAACTCACAGATCAACATTCAAAAATATGCAAATCAAACAAAATTAAGTAACTTATTCTTTTATGGACAATAGTTTTAGAAAATGAGTTTTGTTAAATTTTCAAATGTCAAAAGTCGATTTGTTGTTGGGTTAATTGATTGATTATAACGGCATTCCAACCTGTCTCGGGTTATTTTATGCCAAGAGATTAAAGAATCACAGTAATTTACGTTTATATTTACATTTTCTTAGTTATTTCTGAAAAAGGCATTTTGTTTTCTTTTAGAATTTTTAACCAGTTTTTTTTTTTTGTTTTGTTATTTATTTTTTTGCACACGGTTCTATAGAATACGAATCATTTTTAAAAATATGTATTTGACTCATAGATGGGACTATAACAGGTATTGCCACTCCGGGTCAGAGTGTACCCGGAAGTAATGGCAATGAAGTAGTACTCCACCATCACAAAAACTTTAGAACTGGCACCTTATCATCAGGTGCAGATTTGTGTCATATCCAAGACGATCTTTTTTGGGGGGGTACCCCTCTTTAGGGGACACAGTAAGCGTATTATAAGCCTCACCGACAGGCCAGATTGATTATTTGCCTTTTTAGATTTAGCTATGATCCAAAAGACTATGGTATGCGTACTTTATTGAGGTTGTGATACGAGAAACAAAATTAAGGATACTAGTTCGAATTATTCGTCAAATAGATAGATAGATAGATAGATAGATAGATCTAAGTTAGGATAGCGTAGACATAAAGTCAACAGTGCTTGGTGTCTCTTAGTTTCTCGCCAACGTAATCATCAGACGAGGAAGTGCTGGTGTGATGACTGAGTAGGCGGGAAACTAACAGTAACCAAATGCAATTGGCTCTGTGTCTACGATATGCTAACTGAGTATCTTTATAGATATAGCAAGCTATATATATATATATAAATATATATATGTAAGTAAATATGGATCTGAATCCACCAGTATAAAGAAAGCAGAAAAACAGAATAATCCAAATTAGATTAATTTATTTAGATGTAAATCCAACGTTAAACGTTTCGGTTTTAATAACCTTCATCAGGAATTTGATATCATGAGAATTATTTACACAGCAATGCATGCTTGTCGATATAACAGGAGCAAATAAAATGTATAAAACAAAAAAGTTAAGAACTCTACCACGAGCAGTATGCGACAGATACTACACAGGATCAATTTTTCTGTGGAGTACTGCTGGTTTTAAATTCAGAGTTTTCCTTCTGCTAAGTTGGTTGCCATACAAAGAACCCAGTCGATTTTACTACTAATTCATAGCTTGAGGGAAAACAGGTAGATTTATGCCTTTCTCGGGGGCATTAGAATGGAGTGATAAGCAAACAGCCTAATCACGATCGTCGTCGAAGTAGTAGTAGTAGTAATGTTAGTTGCATTTTTCTTCGTTGTCTTCATAATTTCTCCTCCTTCTTTGGCCCAGTCGGCTGGGGGTGTAGAATACATTGACTGCATCTTTGCAGGGTGGTAAGGCTCCCAACGAGTGTCCTGGTATATGACACTTAATCTAATGGTGAGGTTTTAGAAATGCTAGAGATTTGGGGAATACGGAGTATCCTTTCATTGCCATTGCTCCCATGTTCACTCTGACTCGAAGTTGTTATAGCACTAGGGCCCTATCTATGGGTTAAATAGAACTAAACTGTGTAATTATACTAAACTGAATTATTTGCAGTAGAACTATTTATATGTAAAAAAAGTGGATTTGGATTTAAATAAACTACAATGGTTGATATACCATAAAACCAAACTAAACTTCTTCTTTTTATTCTTCTCAATGAGCATATGGCTTGTAGTTTTTCCTGATTCTTTTATTGTCTAACCTCATGTTGAACTCGGGAGACAGGTTTTTCTATAACACGAATTATCCTTCAGTGTTGAGACCGACACATATGCCGCCGCGAACCGACTGTTTTCCACATGTGCATGAGAGCCAGGAAGCTGGGTTTCGTATTCTTGTCATCTCTGGTGATCCGAAAACCCAAGAAATGTCCAGATGAAATTGATTCCAATGATCAAACTTTACTGCTCCTTCTTGGCCGACGCCCAATATTTTATTGATAAACTTCCGTTCGTTCACATCTCTTTTATATCACTTCAAATTTTATTTTTCCCTTCCCTCCTAGATAGATAGATAGATAGATAGATAGAGTAGACAGACAGACAGACAGAGAGCACGGCCACATGCAAATATATTGGAGTGTCTATCAATTAAGTTTGTAGTCTGACACTGTTATTGGTTGGAATTTGATGTGAAAATTACGCTGTAAATTATTCCGTTTTAGTGATCAATGAAGCTTGGATTAAGTACATTCACAGAAAGATGATGTTGAAAAATTGACATTTCTTAGCGTAAATATATGTTTTTTATTCATTGTCCGACGGACTTATAGGGGAATCTACGCAAACACAGTCGTACACACACACACACACCCACACACATGTACTTTATATATATATATATATATATGTGTGTGTGTGTGTGTGTGTGTGTACGTATGTGACTGCACTTGTTTGTGCCTTTGGATGTTCGCATTTGTGTGCTTGCTTGTTTGGTCACATTTGTACGTGTGTATGTGTGCATGTGCGTAGATTTATATATATATATATATATATATATATATATATAGACGAGTGTCATTCAATAAATATGATTTTTTTTTCTTGGAAACACGCAAAATAAATCATTTTTCAGATTTTTTTTCATAAATGTAAACTCTGCATTTTTTGGTATTATTTTTTAGAAAAAAATTATTTTGATCTAGCAAAAATATTTGTTTTAAGGCTATTCAAAATGGTGACAGATCAAACACAGTACTCTAGGCTTGAACAGAGTTTTGAAAAGGGTAAATCATGTGAAATGTATAAAGAATGTGTGTTGTGTACATAGAAACATGTTTTAATCGGAAAAATCTTTACAGATGGGCAAAAAATGTATTTGCCACTACGAGACTGAATCGAAAAATAGTCTAGGGAGTGGAAATACGCAAACTTTCCGGTAAAGAAAAAGTTTCTGATGTATTGAGGAAGGTTTTGCTGACAGTCTTCCAGGACATGAAAGGATATATCATTATTAATTTCCTTGAAAAAGAAGCAACTGTTAGCAGTGGTTCCAATGGACCTCTCCTTATGCAAAATCCGCCTTATTTATTGAATGACCCACATATGAATGTATGCATGTGTGTATGTGTGTTACATAAAGGAGATAAAGTCTTTGATAGACTGTACAAACACACCCAAAATATGAAAAACAGAAAAATAAATATCAATGAATACTTTCTGTTGTCTTCCCCTTTTAAGAGACAGAAAATTGGTAACACATTACTGCAATCTATGTCCTCTCACATGCACCCACATACTGGCTCAGTCGGCTAGGTGGGGGCTGTATAATACATTGACTGCGTCTCTGCAGAGGGGTAACACTCCTCAAAGAAGTGTCTAGGATATGACCCTAAACAATCTGATGGTGAGGTTCCAGGAATGCTGAAGCTTTGGGGAATACAGAGTACCTATTTGTTGCCATCGCTCCCAGTTCCACTCTAGCCCGGAGAAGTTGAACCTGATCGGATTCTATCAATGGGTCAAATAGAACTAAACTGTGTGCTTATGCTAAACCAAATTGTTTGAAATAGGACTGTTTTGTGGCATTCAAACAGCGTACATATGCTAAACTGAACTGTTTGAAATAGAACCGTTTATATGTATAAAAATGGATTTGGCATTAAATAACCTACAAAGGTTGATAAGCGATAAAACCAAACCAAGCACCTACATACGTTACTTTAGCATAATTTTATATGCACACTTAGATAGATAGATAGATAGATAGAAAATGGCAAACATATAGAAGAGCACATCATTTTGATTTCATAAATTAAACTACGTATATTATAATTCAATATTAAATCTGAATAAAATATCAGTATCTACTGACTTAAAACATAAATCTTTTACGAGTCTAAAATGTAGAATTCATCGACTAATTAAAACTCGCACAGTCGGATGAGAAGTGACTTAAAATACGCGGACTCTCATTCTCTGTAAACAGGCAAGAAACCCACAAAAAAAGGGAACCCTGGGTATAAAATTAAACTGCATCTGGTTGTAAGTCTCCAGTTCTGATACTCAGGTGGGGGTAATTGCCATTACTTCTTTCACGATTTTTCAGACTTTATATATAAGCATACATCAACTTACTTTTATCAATACATTTATGTATATTTATGTCTATATATATGTGTGTGTGTGTGTGTGTGTGTGCGCGCGCGCGCGCGTGCGCGGGAAGCGCTGCATGATAATGATGATGATGATGTGTGGGGGGGAGCGCTACATGATGATGATGATGATGATGTGTGTGTGTGTGTGTGTGTGTGTGTGTGTGTACGCGTAGTGTGTTTAATAATGTCAATTACTCCATAACTTAATGAGAAAAAAACATCAACTTTCTACAAATATTTATTTTGCGGATTCAGTAGATATATATATGTATATATATATATAATTATTGTGTGATAGATACGTCGATACCAAAGAAAGAAAGGTCTAGAACAAGAAATAACATTTAAAAAAAACGAAAGAAACTGAAATAGAATGATACATTTAAAAGAAAACTCGGACAGAAGAAATTAATAAACAACTTTAAGAAAGAAAGAAAGATCTAGAACAAGAGAAAGAAACATTTAAAGAAAAAACATTCAAAAGAAAGAAAGAAATATAAAACTTAAATTGGTTAATATGTAAACGTGAAAAAAAAAATAGTTACCTACAAACCATCAGTTAAGATAAAAGAACTAAAAAACCAGGTCAATAAAAGAAGTATTTCTGGAGAAAAAATAAACATATATATATATATATATATATATATATATATATAGAGAGAGAGAGAGAGAGAGAGAGAGAAAGAGGGAGAGAGAGAGAGGTGGGGAATACAATATTACTACCATTAATGCACAACGACAAGAAAATTTGTAATAGATAAATAAATAAGCAACGAACGCTGGCTAGTCAGATATTGTCCTAAATTAAAATGCTGTCGGAAGTGGAGAAATAAAAGACTAAATTCAAGCAAGCGTTCCGCACCAAATGCAAAGTTTCCTTTTTATTGGATTCCCAGACGACAAAGCGATGACGTTCGTGCAGATGCCATAAAATTTCTTCGGGAGATTTTAGTAATTATAATGCAGATTGATTTAATATATAGAACGGAGGAAACATAACACTTTTGCTGTGCTAATGGCTGTTAAAGGACAATCTTCATTGCATTTTAACACTTCTATCTAGCAAGCTGCGTGTCTGTTAAATTTGGCTTTATCTTTACATCTGTTTTTTTTTTATCAATCCATTATTCTCTTTCTTTAAACAACCTATTCTGTTTCAACCCTAGAAACAGATACTTATTTGCTTATCCTAACTTAGTCGGGTACAGGGCTTCGATAATAGAGCATCCAGTTAGGAACTAAATCACTTCACTTGCTTGTTAATTATTATTCCCCAGAGACAGACAAAAGTGAGAATTTACTTTTCTCTTTCTCTCTCTCTCTCTCTCTCTCTCTCTATATATATATATATATATATATATATATATATATATATATATATAAATGTATAACTACACACATGGACGTTATACCTTAAAGTTTTTTAAAATCTCTTAATTCTTAAAAGGTTTCCAAAAAATTTCAGATCTTCTGCAAATATGTTACTCATTTTTTTAATATAAAAAGATAAATATTAAAAAAATGTTGAACTAAGTACATCGCATAAATTTTGAAACACAGTGCTATCCAACACTATGAGTTGTTTCATTTTTCCTTTGAAAATAATTTTCCGCGTAAAACACAACATTATGTACTAACACAGCCCTGAAGATCATTTAAAAATCCGTAATGTTAGACATGGCATATTAATCATATATAAGTAAATACAACCTCAGATATCTTATTTCTTTTTTTTTTTTTCTTAGATACATAGATAGATGTAAGCGTTTTGAGAAATTTGGTGCCCCAAACAGTTAACAATAATCTTTTTTAATACACAACCCTGTTATGAATATAGCTTATATATATATATATATATATATATATATATATATATAAGTAAAGTTGGTGACCGTAGTCGAAGGCGACCAGAAGACTCCCTTTTCAATAGCTACTACACTGAGGTGTAGGGGAGGGCGCTACTCTTTTCCCTAGGTTGCTCCACTTTACTCTCGATACGTACCTTATATTGCTGAGTGTTAAGCAAGGGGGTATCAAGTACCGTTTTTAAAGTCTTTGGTATGACTCGACCTGGGATCGAACCCAGGTCTCCCGGACCATTGGCGAACTCTCTACCCACTAGACTATATATATATAATTACAGCAATATATGGTTGTCACTATCTCCCTTGGTGGGTTAGTGGCAGACCAAATTCTGAATAATTTGAACAGTGCTCAATATCTGTGATAGAGCTATTATATAATATAATTATAAATGAATATATATTAGGTTTTATATATATCTAATAGCATGGAAGCTTATTTGCGGCTACTGGTTTTTTCTGCCTGATGACTGTCGTGAAAAGACGGCATGAAACCAGTGGTCGCAGATAAGCAGCCATGCTTTTTATGCTATTAAAAATATATAATAACCAATATATATATATATATATATATATATATATATATATATATATATATTTACCAACCCCTCCGTTCTGGCAGGATATGACACAAGGTCAATTTTTAAAGCAGAGTTTAACAGGTTTGAATTCAGAGTTTTCCTTCTCCTAGGCTAGTTGCCTTACCAAGGCTGAAGAACCTTGTCTGCCCTACTATTTACCCATAGCTGTAGGGAGAATAATTGGATTCATACCTTTCCCAAGGGTATTAGAGCAATGTAATCAGTCTCATCTAGGATTTGAACTCGTATCGCCGTGTCATATATACTCAACTGATTTCCATACAAAAAAAAGGGTTAATTTTCGTGCACAAAAAAGACTCGGGGAGCTGTAATTTTTATATCTGTATTTTTTTAATTTATTGACCAATCAGCGCTTTTGCGTCTGTTTTAACATTTTTTTGAGATTCACTTTTTTTTTTTTTTTTTTTTGAGATTTTCCCTCTGAAATAGTAAAAGTACATTTTTAACCAATTAGAATCATTAATAAATCAACTTTTTCTTAATCGAATTTCATGCCTACAGCAATCTTATAATCTTATAAATAGCAATAGAAATAATCTTTTTTAAAATGAAAATAAATATTTCTCCAATAGGTCTCACAGATTTACTGAGGCCAACACTTTTAAAAAAATTCTGGCTCATTTCTTTTAAGTCAGAATTTAACATTCTTTTCTTTCAAGTTACATTTAATTTCAACATCGCTTTATAATCTTAAATTGAATGAATATGTTATTGCTTATTTAGATCTATTTCCACTGCTACTACAGTCTTAGTCTGCTGATGAAAATTTCAGTTACAGCTGCATACATATCCAATGCATAAATATATTTCCTCTTTACATAGTGACACACTCACATACAGATCTTATACACACACAAAATATATCAACTCAGATATAGACAACACAAACTACTTCATCGGATGTTTCGTCTCTTTTTTCTTATAACGTTAATATTGGCAAATATTTTACATTCTGACTAAAATTATCCTTTCTTTCAAGAAAAAGTTTTGTAATTTTTATGTTTAAAAAAAAACTTTTACTCAATTCAAGAAATAAAACATTATTAACTTGTAGATTGATGCTTTTTTCAATCATTTACACCCCTGTCCAATGTATATATATATATATATATATAGAGAGAGAGAGAGAGAGTACGCCCATAAATAAATAGATACCCACCGACCAATTTTTTAAATAAAAACTTTATTTTCTTCTAAACCAAATACACCAGGATTTTATTATTTCTTGTGGAATACTATAAGATCCAAACGGATATTATTAGGTATTGGTTACTAATAAACTCTACATATTAAAACTCTTGAGCAAAAATAGAATTGCACCGTTTCTGTCTCCAAAAAAATTTGCATAAAAACATATAAGGAGTTATTTTCTAACTGTAATATATTCATAGTTTTTGTTACAGAGTTTTTAGGCTGAAGAGTTTGGTAATAGATAATATCAATTGATATATAAAATATCTGTCATACTAGAGATAACAATATCCGAGTATATTCGTTTTTTTCTAAATTAATGTTTTATTAAAAAGATAATTTAAGAACAGTGAATTTTCTGTATCTTTCTTTCTTTCTTTGTCTTTAATTTCCGCTAGGATTAGAGTAGAGTATCTGTGCCCTCTGCCAAGAAAATAAAAAGGAACAGAGTGTAGTGTTTTAGTTTCCTCCCATGCACATGGTCACAAAATACAAAAGGAAACACAGACACATATATAGGAAACACTTTCGCCCGATAAACATGTGTGTGTGTGTGTGTGTGAGTGTGTGTATTCGGCGGAACACAGGAAACGTTGGCAACTTGACAGATAAACAAATCCATCAATTTGTTTATATTCCCCACACTTTTGAGTAGCACTTAAGAAATACACACACACACACACACACACACGTGTGTGTGTGTGCAAATCGAGAAAAAATATACAGTAATAGATAGACGTGTGTGTGAGAGAGAGTAATATGTAAAGTTAGGGACCATTGTCGAGAGTGACCCGAAGGCTTCCTTTTCAATAGCTACTACTCCAAGGTGTAGGGGAAGACGCTACTATATTCCCTGGATTGCTCCACTTTTCCATCGATCCTTACTTTATAATGCTGAGTGTTAAGCAAGGCGGCATCAAGTCCCATTTCTTGAGTCTTTGTTATGACTCGACCTGGGATTGAACCCCGGTCTCCCGGACAATTGGCGAACACTCTACTCATTAGGCAAATAGTAATATCTGAACACAAATACCCCGATTCTTTTTTATATCTATAGTAAAATTATTAGCGATATGTTACATTATATATATAATAGCCCCTATTCTGTCAGTAATACTTTTACAAATTCCTGACCACTGATGATTCCTTTCTTTCTGATTTTCTCTGTAAGTAAAGTAAAGTTGGCGACCGTAGTCGAGGGATACCCGAAAGCTCCCTTTTTGATAGCTACAACACCGAAGTGTAGAAGAGAGCGCTACTTTCCCTGGATTACTTTACTTTACCCTTGAAACGTACCTTATAATACTGAGTGTTTAGCAAGGATGTATCAAATGCCATTTTTTGAGTCTTTGGTATGACTCGACCTGAGATTGAACTCCAGTCTCCCGACCCATTGCCGAAACTACACAGTAACTGAAAGTTAAAAATTTATCTAAATTCCAGGATAAAAATTGTTACATTTGATGTTTAATATTGCATTGTTCCTATAACAGCCAGAATGTTTTTGTTTTTATAATTTAAAATTTTTAGTACAGAAAATGGAAATGGCATAGTGAAGTGGCTGTAAAGTCGGTGGGAATTGATAAAAAAAATTATACTCGTGTGTACATATACCTAGTTTAAATGCAGACGGTACGAAAATACAACTGTGGTAATTGTTTGGACCTCGGTGTCAATGTATGTGTAATTAATTGTTTGAAGTCAGTAAAAACTTAAATATTTTTGGTTAATAAATGCTACTATGCCCAGCGTAATGGTTATTGATGGAGGAGATTAAATCGGTGATCTGAGTTCCATCCTGGACGATTTCGTTTGAGTTTCATTTTGTGCTAATGCCCTTAGGAAAAGCTTAAATACATTTGTTCTCTTATCAATGGATAAATAGAAGAGCAAGTCTTGATAAAGCAAACAGTCTAGAAAAAAGAAAAATTCTTTCTTTCCATCTCCAACTATTTGAATTCTTCTCTCCGATTCGATTTATGATCATCCTTCATTCCTTTTATCTATCTATCTTCTCTTTATTCTTTCGGATCTCATCTTTTGTCACCACTCTCTATTTATCTTACTCTCTCTGTTTTTTTTATTTTTCTCTCGCTTACATTTTTTAAAAATTTGTTTTTTTTTCTAGTCCATTTTCCTCTCTTACTCTTTAATCACTCTCTTTGATTTTCTTTTTTTTTTTCCATTCTCCCTTATTGTTTTACTCTCTCTCTCTCTCTCTCTATCTATCTATCTTTTTCACACACACACACATTTACAATCTCCATTTTCCACTTTCCTTAACACTTTTTATAATTTGAATCGAATCTTCTATCACCACTCTCTACTTCTGCCTCTGTCTGTTTCTCTCTCTCTCTCTCTCTCAGTCTCTCTCTCTCTCTCTCTCTCTCTGTCTCTCTCTCATACACATGAACATACACAAGCACAAAGTTCTCTCTTTTTCTTTCATTTATCCCTTTTCTTTTTCTTCTTTCACTCTTTTTCTTACGCAATTTCTTTGTTTTTTTCTTTTTCTTCCCCCTTTTTTCTTCTCTCTTTACTTTAGTCTTTCTCTATCCCCCCCCTCTCTCTCTCTCTCTCTCTCTCTCTCTGATTTTTCTTTCTTCTTTTCATGCCATTTTCTATTGCCTTTCCCTATCTGCACCCACTCTTTCAATCTCTTATCACTTTGCTCCTTTTTCTTTCATTTTACGTCTTCATTTTTCTTTCTCTTTCTCTCGTCCTCTTTCTTTTACTTCCTTCCTTCTCCTCTCTTTATCTATCTTTCTATCTTTCTCCATCCCTCCCCCACCATTTATTCACATCAGATAAGACATAATGATTCAAGAATAAAAAGACACTTATTCTGTTACCCGCGGCTTATCACAAGACAATATTAGTGAGTCAATCGCAGCAGGTGGAAGACAGATGGACTAACTTAGATTTTCTCATTCACTTTTCTTCTTCTTTTACATATTTGGGTGACGATTCTTTTTTATTGCCAATATAAACATACCGGAGAGTTTGTAAGCATTGCAATGGCTTTTTCAAAGAGCGTATAAATGCACTCATATTTATATATACACAAGCTGTTCACAAAAACCTACATACAATTTATTTTTTACTTGTTTTACTCGATCTAATAAATTTGGCAATTAGTTTGGTTGGTTTGGTTTCTTTATTTAATGCCATATCAACCTTGGTGGGTTATTTTATTCCAAAGCCATCCTTATTGAAGGACAGCCGGTGGGCATAACGGTGTTCATACCTTTCCCAAAGGTATTAGTCAAAAAGTGAATGTAAAAAGCGAATGGAGTTCGAACTCGCTTACTACGATGTCACAATCAAGCTCTTTAACCACCACACAACGGAGACTCACCACATTGATTTTAAGACCAAGCATTTTTATTGTTATCGTTTAAATACTAGTTTTACTACATCGTATTATTGTTGCTTTTTATCACAACTTTTTCTCACTCTTCGAATATTAACACAGCACAGAAAAAAAATATCATTGACTAATATTTACTCTCTGTCATGTACGTTGCCTTAACCATTTCGGCAACAGAAGACTTGATAACTTAACACCATAAAATTGTCTTGTCATTTAGCCAATTCCTCTTCTATTCATTTAACTATCTTTGTTTTCTGACTTTGTAATACAACAAAAAATATGGACTTATCACTCTTAGGAAACATTTCTTTCGTTATTTTTAACCCATGAAAAATAACCTGAGCAGAAATCTGAGACAAAACCTATTTCATTTGATACACTAACTTACTGCCTTCATGTAACGATTTTCAAATTAATTAGAGTGATTTATTTTTATTAATAATTGAGATTTGTTTTTATCATGATGTTGAGAAAAAATATGCAATCATTGAATATTACTTGTCTGAATTTCTGAGACGAAACTTGATGATTTTTATCATTCAGGGTTTTTGCATTATTGTCTTCATCTTTATTGTTATATTCACAACGTTTCGGCCGACGTGACCTCCGGGTTTATTCAGGTGTTTCCTGTCGAACTCGGAAGCCCACGCAGAACTTCGAAGTTCCATGTAGAATCCCGAGTTCGACAAGCTGTCCAGTGTTTCCGTATGTCGCGCACAAGTGTTAGCCGGATTTTCTGGTCATGGTAATTCAATTCACAATATAATTCCTCTACTTGAAAAAAAGAAAATGTACATCTATATCCTTGAGGTTATAATAATTACGAGGATGCGTATTTCCAATCCATTTGGGAAGACTTGGTCCTAGAGGTGACCATGACTAGTTAAGTTGGCGTCACTTCTGTGCGATATGGACTGTGGCTCAGTGGTAGAGTTTCAACTCTACGTTCTGTGGTTGCTGGTTCGATCTCTAGTGGTAGAGATCACGGTATACACTGCTGATGAGACCTTATAAGGTCGAAACAGATGTTCAGTGTTTCCGTATGTCATGCGCAAGTGTTCGCCAGATTTTCTAGTCATGGTAATTCAATTCACAATATAATTCCTCAACTTAAAAAAGAAAATGTAAATCCATTTTTATACATATAAACAGTTCTGTTTCAAACAATTCAGTTGACATAAGTACACAGTTTAGTTGTATTTGATACATAGATAGGATCCTATCAGGTGCTATCACTCCGGGCCAGAGTGGACCTGTGAGTGATGACAATGATGGGGTACTCTACATTCCCCAAAGCTCCAGCATTACCGGAGCCTCACAATCAGATTGTTTATAGTCATATCCAGAACACTCGTTGTATGGGGAGTCTGAAATTCAGTCTGTGTATTCTACAGCCCTAGTCGACTGGATTACAATGTTGTCTTCCTGGTCAGCTCTAATCTACAGTGGTTTTACTTGATAGAGTTTCATCTAGGGATCCAATAGATCCGTTTGAAAATTATTTGTATTTGATAGAAATACTTGATTCCATATAACTGTGTGCAAATTATTTGTATTAAGACTTGTTACTTGAAGTTATAATTGTTGATTAAACATTATTAGTAGTAGTTAATTAAACCATACCACTGTTTGCTAACAAATGATTATCATTAAATAGAAATATTTATTTCAAACTACATAATTGTGTATAAATTAATATTAGAAAAGAAGACTGGAAACGATACATGTGTAGATTCTTGGCATAATTAAAATCATAGAACTATATCCAAACCAATGATCGTTAAATTGGAATAATTACTTGAAACCGTATAATTGTATGTGAATTGGTATTAAAAGGGTTACTTAAAACCACACAACTGTATTTAAATTATTAGTAAAAGAAAAGAAAACCTGATATGATATATTACCCTATCGGCTGGGGCTGTAGAATACATTAACTGCATCTCTGCAGAGGGGTAAGACTCCTCCAACGAGTGTCCTGATTTATGACCCCAAACAATCTGATGACAAGGCTTCACTAATGCCGGAGCTTTGGGGAATGCAGAGTATTCCTTTACTGCCATCGCTTCCAAGTCCACTCTGGTTCGGATTCGTAGCACCTGATAGGGTCCTATCTATGGGTCAAATTGAACTAAACTGTAATTATGCTAAACTGAATTATTTGAAATTTACTGTTTTTATATTTAACTATGTGCAAACAAAAAACTGTACTCATGCTAAACTGAAATGTTAGTGATATATAGCAATACTTGGAACCATTTGGCATGCTAAACTGAATTGTTTGAAATAGAACTGTTTGATCGTTTAACTATGTGTAAACAAAACAACTGTATTTAACCCAGTGACAGTACAAAAGACTGTACTTATGCTAAACTGAATTGTTTGAATATAAGTGAAACCATCTAACTGTGTGCCAAAAAAAAATGAGCTCAGACTTGTTTTAAAATGTTATCTTCAAAATGTGTTTTGAAATCATATATTGTGTAAAAACGATTTGGCATTAAATGACCTACAATAGTCGATATGCCATAAAACCAAACCAATCTACTTCCTTACAAATCATGAATACTTTTATTCGTATAAACAGAATTTGGCGTTAAATAACCTACCAAGGTTGATATGCCATAAAACCCACCAAACCAAACCATTAATAAGTGGATGTAAACAAATGTAATATGAATTTTTTTAGATGCTATAAAACATTGAAAATATAAATATGATTACAACCCAACCTTCAAAAATGAAATAAATTTTGACATTAAATAATCCATAAAAAGTTGATATGTCGTTAAACAAATAAAAAAAACAATATTGCTACTTTTTAATTCAACTCTCAGAGCCAATAAACTTTTCAACCACGTCGAGGTGAGAATTACAAGTTCGTATCTCTTTGAAATCTATTTCTTTATTTCGGTTTTACGCGTTTTTACTCTCATGGTCGAAGAATTGTCGATACGGTGAGAATAATTAAAAAATAATTGTCAGTAAAACTAGAAATAAAATTATTTGATAAAATCTTATCCAAGATAATGTTCATTCTATTTAATCAACGGAGAAGCACTGAGTAAAGTGCATCGACAAAAAAGGAGATTATGTTCACAAATAAGTATTTGTTGTGTAAGAAAAATGTTGTTTTATATTTTTATCAATGGGTAACGGAATTATTGATTTACTTATTCATGTATTGTCATCTTATTTTGTCTTTTTACGTCAAGTACGAGGTGCATACGATAAGTTTCCAGACATTTTTCGTACGGGCATTTAAAATTGTCGTAGACTCTTGAAAATTCAGTATGTTATTGTTATACACCTTATGAGATGACTGACCACAGCTGTCACAGCTGGTGAATTTCAAAAATGCAATCTGACACTTTAGAAAAACGATATGCAATAAAATTCTGTTTTAAACTTGGAAAAAATGATGCCACAGAAACGTATGGAATGCTTCAGACTGCTTTTCGACCATCTTGCATGAATCGAGAATCAGTTTTTGAGTGGCATAAGAGATTCAAGGAAGGCAGGGGATGATGAGAGGTGTGGGAGGAGTAAGGAAGTCAATAGACCAGACTTGATTGGCCAAAGGGTTAGGGTTAGGGTTACTATGTTGAGGTTTTAAGGGAGTTCAGGAAGAGATTCCGTCGGAAGAGGCTAGCACTCTTCAAATCGGGTCAGTGGCATTTCCACTAGGACAATGCACCAGTCCACAACTACATCCTTGTCACAGACTATTTGACCAAGATGGGCATCAAGACAGTTGCTCACCCTCCCTATAGCCCAGACCTCCCTGTGACTTTTGGTTATTCCCAAAGCTCACAGGCTGTCGTTATGAGACAACTGAGGGGAGGAAAGAGGCTGTGACGAAAGTCATTGACACGCTCACACAAGAGGACTTCCATGGAGGCTTCCAGAAGTTGTTGGAACGGTACAACAAGTGCATTCCAGCCGAGGAGATTACTTCGAAGGTGACGAGAGTTTTATATGTGTATTATCAATAAAAGTGCCCATACGAAAAAAAAAATGTCTGGAAACTTATCGTATGCACCTCGTATATTAAAGATATACAGTAAAGATATACAGTAATCACCAAAAATAAGAACATCTCAAACAATTTCTTCAATAAAAAGTTAATATATGTACCTTCTTATACCCCAAGATGTTCGTTAAATAATACCACTACTGTTTTTCTACAAGAATGGTTTTGGTATTAAATAACCAAAGAAAGTTAATAGGCTATTAAACAAAGAAACAAAACAAATAAAGCGTAAATTTTCTTCTAGACCAAAGATACCAGGATTTTATCATTCATGACGGAACAATATACATTCAAATTGGACATTATTAAGGAATGTAGTAATATCCATGAATTAGTACATTCCATGCAATTTTTTTTAAAAACTATATTCAGGTATTATCTATTAACAAACTCCACAGCATTAAAACTCTTAAACCTCAAAATATAGATATCAGAAATTATATATATATATATATATATATATATATATATATATATATCATCATCATCATCATGTCGTGCCGCCAGCACGGATATCCTTGACCATCTCTCGCCACTTTTCCCTATCGTTCATCGCCTCCGGCAGGTCTTCTGGGTTACATCCTGTGTCCTCACATAGCTGCTGTATGTAAGTTCGGGCTGGTCGTCCTGCTTTTGCTTGGCAATATGTGGGGGTCCATAGTAGTACGTCACTTACGAGCTCGTCTTTGCTTCTCCAGCAGTAACGCTAAGTCATCAGCGTAGTCGGCGTCTGTGATTGTTTTTGCGGGGTACCTTTTGCTTCTTTTCTAAGTCAGCTCGAAGCCATTTTCTCTGATTTTGTCGATCGAAGCTTGGAGACTCAAACTCGGTTAAGTCTTCATAATAAATTTATTTCGGCGGAGAATATTCTTGCTATACTCTCCTTCTCGTCAGATGACTCTTTACATGCTTCCCTCCTGTCGCAGAGTAGCGAATGTGGAGTTACAGTTCGTATTCAGAAGATAAAATAAGGTATTTAAAATATAAAAATAAAAATCATAAAATAAAGATAAAAAAAAAAATAAGCAATAAAAAAATAAAAATAAAATAAGAATAAGGTGGAAATCAAATTACAAATTATTTCATTCATAGACGTGAGCAGAGGGGGTTAACATGTTATATGTTAGAACGATTAAGAAACAGGAGTGGAATTAATCTACTGTTCAGTCCCTTCTAATTTTGCGTTCTTGTAGTTGTTCCTCCTACTTGGCAGGTGTGATATATTTATGAGAGAGAAAGTATTTTGTATATATATATTCATATTTTTGGCTGGAGAATTTCAATACTGCCGATTTCTGTATAAATGATACTTTAAAATATGTTTTATTTGTATTCTGTTCCAGTAGAAAGAATAAAATCCTAATGCTTTTTGTTTTGAAGAGAATTAACTTTTTATGAAGAAATTGTAAATGGCAAACTTATTTATAGGCAATACAATATCGTTGGTATTCTCAAAAATCTATATTTTGCCACGAAATCTATCAATATTTTGCTTCTAAATATCTATATACTGAAGGAGCACCAGATAAAGGGATATAAAAACATTCCTGACAGTAATCAATGCAGTCGTAGGTGGTCAAAAGAAATGTATTTATTGTTTGAACAAACAACTGACCAGAGTTCAATCCTTCAGTCTCTCGATCAACAACATTCTGAATAATGGTAGAACTCAACAACGAAAACGAAAGAAGCTTTATTTGTATTTCGCTAGTTCTATTACTAAACAAATAAGTAAAAAGTAAAAGTAAATTTGACGACCATAGTCGAGGGTGACCCGAAGGTTCCCTTTTCGATAGCTACAACATCAAGGTGTAGGGAAATGGCGCCACTCCTTTCTCTACCTTAACCTTGATCCGTACCTTATAATGCTGAGTGTAAAGCAAGGAGGCATCAAGTACCATTTTTAAAGTCTTTGGTATGACTCGACCTGGGATTGAACCCAGGCCTTCCGGGCCATTGGCGAATACTCTAACCATTATGCCAATGTTCGGGCCTACAAAAATTAAGTATATTGTTATTCTGGTTTATTAAACTAATATATTACATTTAGTACTGCGACAGCTCCCCACAAAAAAACTGTTCGTTGCACTCGCAACCAATCGCTCGATGGCAGGTCCTTTTGTCTAAAATAAGGCTTCTAAAACTTTTTACTTTATGCATACTTCTCTTTGTAACCAAATTTAATTTCGATTCATCACCCACAAATACATTAATTGGATATTAAATTATGAAATATTGTTTATTCACCAGCGTTTGAAATAATTTACATGAGAATAGAATCAGTAAACTATAGATTCAAAAAAAAACTTTCGTTCTTGAATTCTTTTTTAATGGGAAGGCACTGAGCTAATTAGTAATTTACAAAGCACTTTGCTTTGATGTAGCACAAGGCCGAATGAATGGGGCGCCCAATGAGAAGGCACTGAGGTAATTATGAATATTAAGATTACAGGTTTGTGAGTTTGAGCTGTAAATCACCATGTTCTATGTTTTCTTAGTTAATAATGCACATGGCTAAACCCAGATTCTATCAGATATAAACTTGGAAAATCTAGTAAAATAGACTTAATAGTTACACAAAGCATGGGATATTTTGATACAGTTTTTTTTTATATCTGGAAACTACTTTTTATGATCAAGTGGTTTTTGTTGTTCTTTATGAATGTTAACTAGTAAATTCAACTCCACCTTGGGTGATGTAATGGTTAACGAGCTAGATTAGCAAACCTTCACGAGTGAGTCTAACTCTCATTGGTTCCCCATTCGTGTAGCCTCACACCACATCTAAGCAAAAGCTTTGTAAATTACAACTCTTGTAGACCCCAATGCTTTTATTCACCCTGCCAAAATCTTATTCAATCCCAGGGCTCAATAAGAAGCACTGATCTAAAGGAAATTACTTGAGTCCTGTTTATTTTTTGTTTAACTAAATTTTATATGTAAACTAGCATTGCTCAAGTAAAGAGACAAGACAATTTTTTAATAGGAAGGGTGGGTTTGATGTTCACTGAAAAGACCACGAATATTAAGATTACAAGTTTGTGAGTTTGAGCTGTTAATCACCATGCATGGTATATTTGCTACAGTTTTTTTCATCCGATAATATCCAATTCCTTTAAATATATAGATGATCAAAAATCATTTCAATACTTTTTTCCCTTAGAAAGTTTTCTAAATTTGCTCAAAATATTTGCTTTCTACTTCAATATCTTTCTTTCATTTAAATGTTTCGTATGTTTTAAATGGGTCATATGTAAGCGACACATCACTAGAGACTATCACACCCAATCAGGCATTCTGCTCGGAATACGATATATGGCAATTTATCAAAATGATCCTCGATTTTCGCCCTCCAGTTAGAAAGGGATTTTAAAATTAAAACTTGTAAAATCACACCCTGTGGACCCGTATGTTTTATACACCATACCAAAATTTTATTCACCCTAAAAAGTCTATATGGATAATTTTGATAAACCTTGGTCTAGAATGATCTATATTTCACTCTAAATCGAGAATATTGGCGTTCATCGGTTTCAACACCTGTCACTACTTGACATGAAAAATTCGGGGTTTAAATTCATGCCAAATTTTTCTACCTGCTTTCTTAATGAAAAAACCTTAAGCATTTTCTGAAAACGATATTTTAGAAATAAGGAATTTCGGAAAAGGTTAAAGGAGCGACCTCGTGGTAGAATAAGGATTTTGAATGAATGAAAGATGAAATATATAAAGAGGTGTCATGGCAGATGGATTGCTTTTGTCTATAGCCTCTAATTAAATCAGACGGCATCCTGGCTGGGTAGTCTCGCCTCACCCTGTCGGCCAACAAATAGAAACAAATTGTTGATGACAACTCACTTGTTAACAAGCAATCTTTGGAAATTTGTTGGGTTTTTTTTAAGATTTTCTGATCCCACAAATTTTACATTGGTTATTTTTCTTTCTGCCTTTTACTTTCATTCTCTCAAATACTTCTCTCTCTCTCTCTCTCTCTCTCTCTCTCTCTCTCTCTCTCTCTCTCTCTCTCTCTCTCTCTCTCTCTTTTCTAGTCTATCTACCAATATATCTATTTGTTTTTTAATTTCGTTTTAAACTACTTTGGTCTTATCCCCCCTCTCTCTCTCTCTCTTTCACTCCCTCTCACTCTCGCTACCACTACGTATGCGTACTCATAGTTGCACATATACATATATACAAATCCACATACAAATGGACGAGGCTCTTTGCATTTCAATTCGTGCTAATGCTCTTCGGAAAAGCATGAACCCAGGAAAACTCTGAAATTGAAACAACTTTACTCTGCTTTAAAATTGACCATATTAGCTGTTATCTTCCCTATTTTAAGATTACTTTAAATAGGTACTAGATGACCTGTAAATCCAGTGGGTTCTCATCGTAATAGCGATCTAGGATGATACTGATGCTTCCATTTTGAAAGGCGTGAGGTGGGGGTTCAAATTTGCATTTCATAGTTAACTCTGTTATATGGAGAATTTGAATAATAAAAAAAATGATGCAAATGCTGACCCAATAAATTATTATTCGGTAGCAAATTGGACTAGAAATCACCTTAAGAATACTTTGAACGCATTGCTTTATCAAAAAGCTCGCTGTAATGTGCCTTTTTCGCTAAGTTACAGTTATATATTCTAAGGTTTTATGATGAGGTATTTTTTCCAAACTCACAAGTCGTGAGGCTTGATTCACCTCCCCAAATTAATTCTTTGGTTAGTCGTTAGGGTTTCATGACATATCAATCTTTGTGGGTTATTTAATGCTAAATCCATTTTTATGCAAATAGTTCTATTTCATACAATTCAGTTTAGCATTAGTACACAGTTTAATGGTCAAAAATGTTTCTATTTCAAGCTATTCAGTTTAGTCAAACAGTTCTAATTCAGTTTAGTATAAGTACAGATTTTGTTTACACAGTTAAATGTCAAAACAATTTTATATTAAACGATTCAGTTTAGTATGAGTACAGTTTCAATGTTAAAAACAGTTCCATTTCAAAAAATTCAGTTTAGCATAAGTACACAGTTTAAAAGTAAGTACAGTTTAATTGTCAAAAACATTTCTAATTCAAACTATTTAGTTTAGGCAGTTCTAATTCAAACAATCCAGTTTAGCATAAGTATGCAGTTAGTTCTATTTAACCCATAGATAGGCCCTATAAACTCCTACCATTCCGGGCCAGAGTGGACCTGGGAGTAATGGCAATGAAAGGTACTGTGCATTCCACAAAACTTCAGCATCACTGAAACCTCACCTTCAAATTGTTTTGTGTCATATCCAGGACACTCATTAAGGCGTCTTACCCCTCTGAAGAAGTGTAGTCAGTGTATTCTACAGCCCCACCCGACTTGGCAATACACAGAGTTAATGTCAAAACAGTTTTACTTCAGATAATTCAGTTTAGTGTAAGTACATCGTTTAGATGTCAAACAGTTCTATTTCGAGCAATTCAGTTCAGCATAAGTATGCAGTTTAAATGTCAAACCAGTTCTATTTTAAACAATTCAGTTTAGCATAAATACGCAATTTAAATGCAAAAAACAGTAAACTCAAACTACAGTTTAGTTCTATTTGACCCATAGATAAGACCCTTACCAGGTGCTACCACTCCAGGCCAGATCGGATGGCAATAAAACGGTACTCTGCATTCCCCAAAGCTCCAGTATCACTGTAACCTCACGATCAGATTGTTTAGTGTGATATCCAGGACACTCGTTGGGTGGGGTCTTACTCCTCTGCAGAGAAGCAGTCGGTGTATCCTACAGCCCCAACCGACTGGGCAATTAATTCTTTGTTCCAAAAATTAATTTGAAGGCAGAAGAATATCCCAGCCAAAAAATATGAGATGAAAAACAAAAAGAATAGATACTAGTTACAAAAAAGTAGGAATGTATTTTACCGGAAAACTTAGCCCATTTGTCTTTGAGTTTATCACTGTTGACTGCGTTCATGATGAAATGGCCAGCTTATTATTATCTTGGCAGACATGCACAAACAAACACTAACAAATGAGAAACAAAAGAAACAGTGCTTGACAGTAGTAATCTAATTATGACAGGTGTAGTAACACTAATGCTTTATGTACACAGCTGCATTGATCGTAGTATTTTCTAGCCTTTAAAAAAACTATCTTTTATTTTTATTTTGCCCTCTTGCTAATGTACACTGCGTCTGTATTTAACGGATGAGATTACCTAACTGCGAGCTCAGGTGTGTTGATTGGCAGAGTGGCGGAATGTATGATTTCAAATCGGTGAAGTCTGTAAAAAATTGCTGAGTGAATTTTTGCAGTTTCTTAGAAATACAACTGAGGATTGAAAATAGTTTGCTTATAAATCAGAAAAGTAAATTTATAATTTTTACGCTTAAAATCAATCCACCGGTATGAGAGTTGATTGTGAAAGCTTTTCAACCAAATTTGATATTGGAATGAAGAGAAACAGATGCAATTTGTTAAATACCGTATATATTCTTCTATAAGTCGAATTTGATAACGTATTTCTTGAGCAAAAATTTGGCTTCGACTTATACATGATGTTAGAATTTTGTCTTGGCATATCAACCTTTGTAGGTTATTTAATGCCAAAGCTATTCTCCTAGAAGAACAGTAGTGGTACTATTTAACCCATAGCTGGGAGGATAAGAGGGTTCATACCTTTCCCAAGGGTATTTGCCCGAAAGTGAACGTAATAGCACGACTGGAGTACGAACTCGAGTACTGCGATTCCGCAGTCCATCGCTTTAACCATTACACCACGAGGACACCCCCAATAAAGAAAAGAAACCAATACTTAGTTGAAAAAACAATTCCATTAATTGATAATTTTGTACCTATTAACAAGATTAACTTAAATGTATACTCAAATATATGCGGCATACACAGCGTTTAATGAAGAATTAAATTAATTGATTGATCTTTATGGCATCTAACCCTGTCTAGGGTTTTTTTTTTATTTTTGAATTTAGGGGATCAAGTTCAATGTTCATTCAAATTTACATTTTTACAGATCTATTTGACCCATAGACGGGACTCTTACAGGTATGACCTCTCCGGGTCAGAGTGGAACAGGGAGTAATGGCAATGAAAAGGGACTCCACACTCCCAGAGCTCCAAAACTGGAAGTTTATCATCAGATGTAGTTTAATGTCATACTTGAAATGCTCCTTTTTTCTGGGAGTGGGGCCTTAGATCTCAGAAGAGAATACAATCAATGTGTTCTAAGACCCACCAACAAGGTACTTTAGTAAAGATTTTGTTACAGTACAGCTGAAAAGTTGTTGAAGAAGTTTTTAATAGGAAATTAGTCAAAGATGCTTTCCATAAAAACTGTGAAATTGTGTTGAATATAATCCACTTCAAGTGAGTCATCGGTTTCCAATAAGAAAGTCATATGGAAATTCGGTCTATATTTTACAAAGTTTCACTTAGTTTAACACCAAGCCAGAGGTATGGGTCACAACTCTCTCTCTCTCTCTCTCTCTCTCTCTCATGTTGTCATCTGATGACCTTTAGTGACTTCAAAGTTCAACCCCCCCACATTCTATGATGTTGTCCCAAGCTAAGTTTTTTTAGCACAAGGATGGAAGTATGGAGCACCTTGCGAAAATCGATCTAACAAAAGTCAGCTAGCTAAGCTCGTGAACCATTACACCACGCAAGGCACCAAGCTTGAGTCTTGTCAGACAGAAGTTCATTATTTCCAATACAACCATTACTTTAACGCTTGTTGGTCGTTATGAGAAATAGCAGCAATAAGACGAAATAAAAACAAGTCAAAAATCAATAACATGGGATTTTGTTCTGGTTTTAAACAGACAGACTATTAAAGTAACAAAGGAAAGATCAAGTGTGTTTTGTAGTCGACCCTTGTCTACATTAAGTGTTAACAAGATCCACTAATTCTTTTGGACCACATTCAAACACTGTTTAAGTAGAAAGCATATATCCCTTTTAGTGTTTTTTTGCGGGATTGCAGAGACGTTGACTGTCATCATTAAAGAAGAAAAACGACAGAGAGGCCGGGTACTTAACGCTACTTGAGAGCGTTTGTTTAAGCACAGATTGAAAGGAAATCTATGAAAGGCACAGCCATAAATGTCTCGTTTACCCTCAACTGATTTATGTCCTACCAAAAGAATTTATCAACCTTCAGCTTGGTCTTTACTTTTTTTTTTTTTTTCTCGATCCAACTGATACATATAATGATCCCCCGTTCAGGGATTAGTTGACAATTTAAAAGAACAAGTGAAGTCTTTGTACTGATAGTCCCTTACACAAGCGACAGTTAAAAAGTCCGTTTGGCATAACAATTTTCCATGTTAGTGAGTTCAGTCTTCAATAGGTGCCTAGACTTTGGATCTTGTACCAAAGTAGAAAGAACCAATCCTGTCCAGTGTTTGCCAGCCCGCTGGGCATATATGCGTTTTACAAACCTCTCTAAACGAGCCGTCCTAATGTACAAATTTTATAATATTTCATGGGTTAAATTTAAAAACTTCCAAGAAAAGCCCATTTACCCGCACTAATGTCGAACATACATATTAACTAAGTTTTGGATTTAGATTATTTAATTACATGATCTACTAAAAATCCCGTCTTACCAGTTTTAATATGCAATAGTTTCGTTGGTTTGGTTGTTTCTAAAAGGCATATAAACCTTCTTGGATTATTTAATGCCAAATCCATTCTTCTCGAAGAACAGTAGTGGTGCTATTTAGCCCATAGCTGGGAGTATAAAGGGGTACATACCTTTCCCAAGGGTATTTTTTCTGAAAGTGGACGTAATAGCGTGACTGGAGTTCGAACTCACTTACTACGATTCCGCAATCTTGCACTTTTACCATACCTACAAGGTCACACCCTGTAATAGTTTGGTGTTACATTTGGTTTATTTAACGGCATATCAACTTCTTATGGGTTATTTAATACCAAAAATTGGTTCATATTAAATTTTTAATTGAAATCATAACTATATTAAGTTTGGTTTGGTTTGGTTTATTTAACGGCGTATCAACCCCTTATGGGTTATTTAATACCGAAATTTGATTCGTTTGTAAATAAATAATCATAAATATATTTTCAACATTCCATTGAAATCATTTTTTAATTGCAGTTTTATGATAATCCTTATTATTATGATAATCTTATCTTTATCATTACGATCATCTTTATTTCTATTATTATGATAATCTTTATTATTATGATGACCTTTATTACAATTATGGTAATCTTAGCTTTATTATTATTATGATATTCTTTATAATTATGATAATCTTTATTATTATTATTATGATCATCTTTATCATTTATTCTTTTAGAGTTTCTCACATCAATATTATCTGATGGTTTTTCACTGGAGTTTGAGTGACAGCAAGTCTCCACAAGTCTCCAGGACTCTTCTCAGTATTCTGGCCGTTCTCAGTCATGCTGTCATTTGGATAGACTCTACCCGTCCGCCGACTTCCAAGTCCTCCAGGCCTTTTAATAATCCTTTACTTATTGTGCCTAAAGCACCAATCACAATTGGTACACTTTCATCTTCCACAGCTTTTTCAATTCTCTTTATCATGATATTCTTTATTATTATGATAATCTTTATTATTATGATCATCTTTTGCTTTTCTTTTTTATCTATTTATTCATTTACTTATTCTTTTTGCGCCTGGTTATTGCCTCAATTATTCCTATGAAGGGGAACCCCCCGCATGGCTTTGTGGCTGATGTGCTGGACTCCCAGTCGCGTCATTACATTCACTTTAGGATGAATACCCTTGGGAAAGATATGAAACCCCCTTTATCCCGCAGCTATTGGTTAAATAGAACAATTAGTTCTTCTATAAAGATGGCTTTGGCATTGAATAACCCACGAAGGTCGATATGCCATTAAACAAAAAAGAATTATCAAAACCAATACAATAAATCATATTTTCAATTCGGATTGAAAATTAAATCTATTTATAACCCAGAGATAGAACCCTAAACGGTATTATCCCTCCGGATCAGACTATCCATTTACTCACCCCCTTCGCCACATGCAGGATGTGGCACAAGGTCAATTGACACGATAAAGAAATGACAATGAAGAGGTACTCCACATTCCCACAAAGATCCAGAACTGGGTTGGTTGGTTGTTTTACGGCGTATCAACCCCTTTCGGTTCATTTAACACCAAATTGAGTAATTTTGATAAAAGTTCCAAACAATTCAGTTTAGTATAAGTACAGTTTTGTTTACACACAGTTTAAATTTTAAAAACAGTTCTATTTCAAACGATTCAGTTTCACATAAGTACACAGTTTAAATACGTAGTTAAATGTAAAAAGAGTACTACTTCAAAAAATTAACTTTAACATAAATATACAGTTTAGTTCTATTTGACTCATAGATAGGACCCCTTTCAGGTGCTACCACTCCGGGGCAGATTAGACCTGGGAGCGATGGCAATAAAGGGGTACTCTACACTCCCAAAAGCTCCAGCATTACTGGAGCCACACGATCAGATTGTTTAGTGTCATATCTAGGACACTCATTGGGGGAGTCTTACCCCTCTGTAGAGATGCATTCAGTGTATTCTGCAGACCCAGCCATCTGGGCCACCAGAACTGGAGCCTCACCATCAGATGGTTTAGTGCCATATCCAGGACACTTGCTGGGAGTGGGGTAAGTCTTACTCCTCAGCAGAGATACAATCGGCGTATTCTACCAGCCCAGCTGACTGAGCTGTTTTCTGAAATGGTGTTATTTCTTAATAAAGGCATATGAAAAGATATGTAATTACGTTATCAAATTGAAAATGCCCTATCGACAAGGCCTTCAATACACTGACTGTATCTCTTGCAAATGGGTAAGACCCATCCTCCAAAAAAGGTGTCCTCAGTATTACACTAAACTGCATTTGATGGTTACGCTCCAGTTCTCGAGATTTGGGGAATGTGAAGAGGCACTCTTCATCGCCATTACTCCCGGTGGGTCACATCAACGGTTCAAATAGATATGTTTAAAGATGTTCATATTCGATCGGTATGCTTGATGACATATAACTGTAAATTATTTGTATTGAAAATAGCTACTTGAATAACCGGTTCATTGGCCTAATGAGTAGAGTGTTTACCAATGGTCCGGGAGACTGAGGTTCCATCCTAGATCGGGTCATACCAAAAACTTTAAAAATGGTACTTTATACCTACTTGCTTAACACTCAGCCTTATAAAATGCGTATCAAGGGTAAAGTGGAGCAATCCAGGGAAAGGAGTAGCACCCTCCCCAACACCTCGGCGTAGTAGTTATTGAAAAAGGGAGCCTTCCGGTCGCCCTCGACTATGGTCAACTATATTGTTTACTAAGCATTATTATTAGTTACTTGATGTCATATAACTGTGCAAACAAATGACGATTATTAAATAGAAATAATTCCTTGAAACCAAATAATTTTTAGTATTAGATAAGAACATCTGAAATTATACAGCTGTGTGCAAATTATTTGAATGATATAGGAATACTTGATATCATGTAACTGTGTGCAGAAAAAGAACACTCAAGATACAACTACATAAAAAATGTAGATATAAATGTACAATGAACGCAATTTCCTAACATATAGGTATAAAATAACACTAGACAGGTTGACACGCCGTTAAAATCCCTTACTCACTCACTCAATCAATCAACTAAGTTTCAAGTTGCTTTCTAAATCTCTCAGTAATATCTGGGCTCGGATTACGAAAACAAGTTTAAACTGTTGTTATTGTTCATATTCTGGATTTCGAGCACTAAAGTATGGCAATTTAGGATGACGAAATTACGGAAAGATTGAAAGTCACTTCCATAGAAAAAAACCCATCAGAGTCGCAATTTCACGCTTATCTTCATCGCCAGTTTCATTTTCAAAAAAAAAAAAGGGTTTCGTTTACGGCCTACCATGAAGCATGTGCAGGTGTTGCTTTATGACTCTGAGATGAAATTGAATCAATAGATATATTACCTTCTTATCATTACTAATTTTTTTTTTTTCCTTTTTTATTGCCTATTGCTGAAAACTAGAAACATCCATATTTGTACTTATTCTACAGCAGAGGTAAGAGAACCTGAACATTAAGATTTACAAACTCTTATTCAATGCACCTACCAGAAGTACATTTTTTAGCAGAATACTTACTTTTAATCATGCAAAACACACAAAATAACACATGTATATGTACCCACTCACATAAAATAAAGCGAATATATATACACGCTCGTATACAATCCATACTCTCTCTCTCTCTCTCTCTCTCTATCTCTATATATATATATATATATATATATATATATATACGTTGGATGGTTGGTTTTTATGGTAAATCAACCTTTGTAGATTGTTTAATGCTAAATCCTGTTTACACACACATGTGTGTATGTATGTATGTATTAAATATATATGATTTGTAAACGAATTGTTTGTAGGTAACATTTTAAACAAGCCAGAGCTCATTTGTTTGCACACAGTTAAACAGTTTCAATTATTACTATCTATCACTAACAATGTGGTGTAGTCGTTATCGTCGTGGGAAATGGACACGGCGACACGAGTTCAAATCCTGAACGAGACTGATTGCATTTCACATAGCACTAATACCCTTGGGGAAGGTATTAATCCAATTATTCTCCCTCCAGCTATGGGTAAATAGTAGGACAGACTAGGTTCTTCAGCCTTGGTTAGGCAACTAGTCTAGGATAAGGAAAACTCTAAATTCAAACCCGTTAAACTCCGCTTAAAAATTGACCTTGTGTCATATCCTGCCCGAGCGGAGGGGTTGCTAAATAGTATCTATCACTAACAATTCAATTTAAAATCAGTCAAATGGTTATACAGTTCTAATTGACCCATAGATGGGATCCTTTCAATTACTCCCACTCTGGGTCAAAGTGGACCTGGGAGTAATGGAAATGAAGAAGCACTTCATATTCCCCAAAGCTTCAGTTCTGTAGCCTTACCATCAGTTGCAGTTTAGTGTCATATTTAGGACACCAGTTCTATTTGACCGTGATTGGTTAAACAGTTATAAGTGACCCATAGATGGGACCTTTATGGTTACTACCACTCTGGGCCAGTGTGAACCAGAGAGTGATAGCAAGGAAGAGGTATTCTATATCCCCCACAGCTCCAGGACAAGGGAGACTCGCTATCAGATTCAGTTTAGTGTCATATACAGGACAATCGTTTGAGGGAGATCTTCTTCGGCTGCATAGAGGCACTCGACATATAGCCCCAGCCGACTATATATATATATATATATATGTGTGTGTGTGTGTGTGTTTGTGTGTGTGTGTGTGTACGAGATCTGTCTGAAAACTTTCGGAGATGGGTGTTCTAAATGGGTTATGGGTGAAAGAGGGATAAGTGTATTGTTTTATCCTCTAACATGACATCTTGGGAGTATATAACTGTAATTTTTGCTTTCTGAAACCATAGAATTTTTTTTTTCATTCTTTTGTTTACACCTCGTCTTTTTCAGGTTATTCAGCTAATGAGCATGAGGAAAGATCGATAAACACCAAGCATCTAATAGTCATAAAATCTTTGTTCCCGTAGAGGAAAACTCCGTCAGAAGGACTTAAAAAGCTTGAGCAAGAGTATGGAGATGATACTATGTAGCGCACATGTGTTTTTGATTGGCCTAAAAATCGACTTTAGGAATGGGAGGCCTTCAATAAGTAGGACGAAGGTTAACGTCAAGCGGGTAAAGCAGGTGATTTTTAGCAATCGCTGGTTTGAATGATCACAATTCAGCTGGACATAAATAAGGTCAGCGTTTCGAAGATTATCAACGAAGATTAGGGCATACGAAAAGTCTGCGCAAAAATGGTGTCACAACTGTTGAATGATGAGCAGAAAAAGCCCTGCATGCAGGTGTGTCAAGATATCATCGAACGTTTTAAAACAGAACCAGAATTGCTTCGTAGAGTCATCACTGGTGATGAGACATGGAATTCTGAGTACTACCTGAAAACCAAGCCCCCAGAGCAGTCGGTGGAAATCACTGACGTCACTGTGGTCGAAGAAAGCAAGACAATCCAAGACAAAAATCAAAGTCATGTTTATCACGTTCTTTGACGTGTGGGACATCGTCTACGGTTAGTTTCTTGCCACAGAGCCCGATGATCAATTAGCAAGTCTACAAGGAGATCCCGCGACGTATGCTTTGCCTAGTGGCTGCTTCACCACAGCAATACACCTGCTCAGAGCTTTCTGAGCATCCGACAGTGCTTGGCCAAGAGGAACATCGTAGTACTGGAACAACCTCTCTATTTACCAGGTTCTGTGTGATTTTTTTTCTTTTCTCAGAGCTCAAGGGATTATCAAAGGGACCCGTTCTGAAAGCATGGAGGTCAACAAGAGGGCCGTAACAATGGAGCTGAAGGGTATCATAGAAGAACCCTTCCAGCAGTGCATAGATGTACTGCAGAGAAGGATGAGAATGTGCATTAAACGTTTGGGGGATTACTTTGAAGGGGAAAACAGTTTGTTTTTTAAAATTGAATTAAATTTTTTGTAATACGAGTCCTGTTAATTTTCAAACATGCCTCATATATTTGGTTAAAAAGTGATTGGCTCATGGTTTTAATAAGTAATTAAATAAAATCGACTGAAATGAATCCGAGATCCTTTATGATCGTCTCTTTTTCATATGTAGATATCTGTCTGTTTTCGATTTCTTTTATTTTCCTCTATGGTCCACTGGAACATACGTAAAATATTATCATTGCTTTAATTATTTGAAATCATATTGTTGTGTTTAAATTATTAGTATTTAACAGGAATGCTTAAAACTATAAACAGTATATAGAGTTGTCTAAATTTCTGAGATGAAGCTTGATAATTGTTATCATTCAGAATATTCGGACTATTGACCGCATCTTTTGTTATACTCACAACGTTTCGGCCGATATGTCTTTCGGCCTTCTTCAGGTGTTTCATGTCAAACTCGGGAGCCCACACAGAATCTCGAATTGAACCCTTTATTTGAACCCCGGGGGTTGACTGTTCCAATTCTGTTAGCCATGACCGGCTACAAGTGTTAAGTTGAGGTAAGGATTCCTTGTTATTTTTTACCTTTTGTAAGGATTGAACCTGCAATCTCAGAAGTACTTTCCAACCCAACGCCTTATCCAATGCGCCATGTGTCTTTGCCGGACAATACGGAGTGAATTCATGGCACTCATAAACTTAATGTCTCCATCAACTTATGAGATACTCTTCACCACTGTTTTTACCATAGTTCATACTGCAATTATCGAATCTTTTTTTATTAATGGTTCCTAAATCGTATTCATCTTGATAATTATATAGTATATAGAATACAAGGTCAATTTTAAGCGGATTTTAACAGGTTTGAACACAGTTTTTTCTTCTGGACCAGTTACCAAATCAAGGTTAAATAGCCCAGTTTGCCTTACAATTTGCCCATCGCTGGAGGGAAAATATTTGAATGCATACCTTTCCGAAGGGTATTAGCCCAATGTGAAATACGCATATATATATATATATATATATATATATATATATATATATATATATATAAGTTTATTGCTATCTGTGGAGGTCTTGAAAAGTAACGCTTTTAGATGTGTGGGAGGGGGTACTTCTGTAAAAACCTAAGTGTGAAGTGAAGTGAAATGATTCCTTTTCAAGATTCCGAGTGACTACATCACATTTTTAGTACGACATCTCTCACAGAATTTGGGGTAGGTGGGGCAATAACTAGATAAAAATTTGGATAATTGTTTTTGTACTTGGACTAACTGTTTATATTAGTGTGGCTCTCAACCTCCCACATGAATGCGCCTATGAAGATACATATGTATTTTATAGATACGTATATAAGTCCACACAAATTGACCTTCATATCTAGGAAGGAATTCCATTCTTCCGACACTTGCATTCCACGGGTTCGAGGAATAAGCTCTCAAGACCCACCAGCCGCCTTTTTGCGCCCATTCTCTTCACGAAAACTGCAATAATAGTGAGGCATTTTACAGGTAAATGTAAAACCCGAATGGAACGCTAAAATCCCACATGGCGTCAGGTGAGAAGTGACGGGTCGAATAGAAAAGTAGAAGAAAGAGATTAACAACAAAAGAAGGTTTAAGAGTTAAAGGATGAGCTTAAGTGTACTATTTTGTTATTCTACATTCTAGGTGAGCTATTTTATCAATCTTTAACAAGACTTTTAAACTTTACTGATTTTTAAAGAAAGTTACAAAATTACTGATATAAGTAAGTAATGTTGGTGAATGTAGTCGAGGGCAACCAGAAGGCTCCCTTTTTAATAGCTACTACACCGAAATGTAGGAGAGGGCGCTATTCCTTTCCATGGATTGCTCCACATTACCCTTGATACGTACCTTATATTGCTGAGTGTTAAGCAATGAGGTATCAAGTACCATTTTTAAAGTCTTTGGTATGACATGACTTGGTATTGAACCCAGGTCTCCCGGACATTTGGCGCGTCATACCAAAGACTTTAAAAATGGTACTTGATATCTCCTTGCTTAACACTCGGCAATATAAGGTACGTATCGAGGGTAAAGTGGTACAATCCAAGGAAAGGAGTAACGCCCTCCCCTATACCTTGGTGTAGTAGCTATTGAAAAGAGAGCCTTCTGGTCGCCCTTGACTACGGTCGTCAACTACTACTACTACAAAATTACAAGAAATAAACCGAATTGTTTTGTAACGTTTTGTCGATAAGTGACGTGGATATTTATGATGATTATTTGTTTTCTTGAAAATATTACATATACAGCAATACCGAGAATAAGTGTAGCGAATTTACCCTAAATCCTGTCAGTACTATTCAAACTTGCACTTTTACAAATCATATAGTTTAAAACCGCTCTATTCAAAACCTCACAATTCGAGGTCTTATTGCAATGAGTTTCAATATAATGCATTCCAACAGAAAAAGAAGGATAATAAAAAAAACATAAGAATTATCTTAAACTTCATAATTGAGGCATGTAAATAACAAATGGAGGCACACTTAGCGTAACGTTTATTGTCGTAAGAAATCGGTGACCCGAGTTCAAATCCTAAGTTAAGCTGTTTGTGTTTCACTTGACGCTAGTTCCCTTGAGAAGGGTATAAATCCATCTCTTCCTCCCTCACCAGCTATGGTAAATAGTTGTGCAAACTGGATTCTTTAGCCTTGATGAGGCAACCAGTATAGGAGAAGGAAAACTCTAAATCCAAACCAGCTTCGCTCCGCTTAAAAATTTACCTTTGTCATATCCAGCTAGAGGCAGTGGGGTTGGATATATAAATAGATGTAACATGTATAAAATAAAGTTTAGAAGAGAAAAATATATTACCTGCAGTTTGAAAAAAATAAGAAATTTCCCGGGGAAGATAATCCTTCAACGTAATTTGCACCATCCTATTTTTTCATTACATCTCTAAGTGTATCACTGTCGCTAAATGCCTTCCCAGTTTGTTTTTTGTGTTTACGTGTTGCTTTTTTTATTCTATTTTACTTTTGTCTTTTTTGGGGGAGGTGGGTCTTGTAAAAATACAACTAACTGTACTCTATCAAAAGATCACTCACATCAAAATTACACTATATAAGCTATTGCATAATATTTGCTATACTATGCCAATTCTCATGGGCGTAAGCAAAACAAATCAACAAATCACAATAACGTCTGAGAATTCCAGATAACTTAAGCATATTATTATGACACAGCGATAAGTAGTCAAACTATCGCAAAGTAAGTAAAGTTGGCGACCTTAGTCGAGGGTGACCCATAGCTATCTTTAGCAAGACTTTTAAACTTTACTGATTTTTAAAGGAAGTTACAAAATTACTGATATAAGTAAGTAAAGTTGGCGACCATAGTCGAGGGCGACCAGAAGGCTCCCTTTTCTATAGCTACTACACCGAAGTTTAGGAGAAGGTGCTACTCTTTTCCATGGATTGCTCCACTTTACCCTTGATACGTACCTTATATTGCTGAGGGGAGGAGGTATCAAGTACCATTTTTAAAGTCTTTGGTATGACACGACCTGGGATTGAACCCAGGTCTCCAGGACCAGAGGCGCGTCATAAAATCACACACATCAAAACTACACTATATAAGCTATTGCATAATATTTGCTATACTATGCTAATTCTCATGGGCGTAAGCAAAACAAATCAACAAATCACAATAGCAATAACGTCTGAGAATTCCAGATGATTTAAGCATATTATTATGACACAACGATAAGTAGTCAAACTATCGCAAAGTAAGTAAGGTTGGCGACCTTAGTTGAGGGTGACCCATAGCTATCTTTAACAAGACTTTTAAACTTTACTGATTTTTAAAGAAAGTTACAAAATTACAAGGAATAAATTGAATTGTTTTGTAACGTTTTGTCGATAAGTGACGTAGATAATTATGATGATTATTTGTTTACTTGAAAATATTACGTATACAGCAACACCTTGAATAAGTGTAGCGAATTTGCCCTAAATCCTGTCAGTACTATTCTACTGCACCGAGGTGTTGGTGAGGGCGCTACTCTATTCTCAGGAGTGCTCCATTTTACCCTTGATCCTCACCTTATAACGTTGAGTGTTAAGCAATGCGACATCAAGTGCCATTTTTTGAGTCTTTGGTATGACTTGACCTGGGATTGAACCCCGATCTCCTGGACCATTGAAGAACACTCAACTCATTAGGCCAATGAATGATTCCTAAATGCCCCAATCACGGATATAAGTTTATACATACTCTACTTCCCGGAATATAAGACGTATGGTTCACGCCGGTATTAAGAAAACTATCACTTACTACAAGCCTTCCAAGCTTTATAGCAGCCGATTTCGAACTTCAGTGGATAATCCTTTAGTCATCATAAAATGCTGGGTTATTTTGGCATGTGTCCCGCGTGGTGTGATTGGCTAACAAGCTTGCCCACTTAACCATCGTTAGCATGTTCGAGTTTCACGGGTGTCCCCATACATCCAAAAGTTAGTAAAGCTTAGTAAATAACCATACATTCATTTTAACGCAAAATGCATGTCTTATATTCCGGAAAAGACAGTTTTACATATATATATGTAAAAGGAGGAATTATACAAATTATAAATTGAATTACCATGACCAGAAAATCAACCGAGCACTGCTTTCTGTGATCACTGGTTCGATCTCTCGTGGGCGAGATCACGGTACTGATGAGACTCATTAAGGTCGACACAGCTGTTCAATGTTTCCGTATATCGTGCGCAGTGCTCGCCGGATATATATACGAAGATCAACCAATAATTCTGAAGACCATTTTAAAGTAAAGTTGGCGACAGGGATTAAACCTATATATATATATATATATATATATACATATTAGTAGTAGTAGTAGTAGTAGTAGTATTGTTATATAATTTGAAGAAAAGTCAAATCTGGTTGAATTGTCATTACAAATTTATTTTGGTAAAGAATATCATTATACTCTTTGTCTCATCAGATGACTTCACACGTTCAATTTGAGGTTGAAAAACAGCAAATACTGAGAGATTCAGTTATTTGTTGATTGAAACAAAGTGTTGTTAACAAATTTGCAGTTTAAGGTCATTTGTAAACATTACAATTAGAATCTTTTAGTACTCATCATACTTGATATATGCAACAATTATATATAAAACGAAAGTTTTAGTTATATGTAGATTGAAATAAAGCATTGAACTATAGAGGTTTTCCTTTTGGTGTTTTCAAATCATAAAATAGCCAATACACGAAATGGTATAACTCAACTCCTAGACAATTTATACTAAAAGCGTTGTTGTAATGGAGAAGTAGAGGAAGTAAAGACGCAAAATGGGTGCCATACAATAAAACGTAATGAAAACAACTTGCATTGTAAAACGTCAGTTTGGCGACGACAGACAAGTGCGTTAGAAATTCCGGGATGAGAGTGGAAGTGATGATAGGGTCGGATTGCTTTTACTTTAAAGTAGCCTGATGTTGAGTGTATATACCTATTCACACACATCCACTCATTACATTATATATGTATATATATATATATAAATATATATATATATATATATATATATATTGTGTGTGTGCATAAGTTCACATGGCGCTTTTTGAATAATTAGAAACTCTCTCTCTCTCTCTCTCTCTCTCTCTCTCTCTCTCTCTCTCTCTCTCTCTCTCTCTCTCTACTCTCTCTCTCTCTCTCTCTCTATACGAGACATTCTAAAAAGTTCTCACCCAGACCAAGACGGAAATTATCTGGAGGCATGAAACTTACATTATTCTACATATTCATCATATAGTTCTGCACACTTGACACATTGTTCCTTAAGTCTTTAATCTTTCAAAAAAATACAAAAAATAATTGTAAAATGATGAAACTGATTCTCTTATTTGTTAGACCGAGAACTTTTTAGTATCTCTTCGTACGTCTCTCTGTCTGTCTGCATGTGTATGTATGCTAGTATAATTTCAAGATCAATAAAATCGATTGATACACAGTTATACTTTACATTAATCTATGAATCGATGAAGGATAAAGTATCCGACAGATTAGAAGATAGATAAACCGTGAAAACAAATCTGATGGAGTATGTATATATCTATCATAGCGTTTCCCCCAATATGATCTTCATCGGATAATGATTTGAAAAACAATTCAATTTTAAGAAAAACATTCCGTAACGTTACAGCTGTATATGAGGTTATTATGGCAACGTAATTAGGAACGCATATCTTTATGAAAGTTTAACCTCTTATTTAAACCTCGAATTAAAGGATTTGAAAATTTTCTGTTGTGTGTTAAATAGAATACTGTTAGCAACAAATTATAATCAAATAGTATCTTAAAATTTGTGAATATTGAGGATAAGTTTTTATTATTCGTTTAAACTTAAATCAAATTAAGTTGCTGTTTGTTTTATTTTGGGGGGAAGGGTATGTATTAATCTTGACGGAAAAAGTGGTTTATTATTAAATACAGGTCATTGTTTGATTGGTTGATACAAAGATATTAAAGGTATTTTGATAGATAGCTTAAATAGCGGCCATAACTACTATTTCAAACATTTTTTTTTTGTTTCCTAATTTGTAAAGATTCATGACGATCGGCGTTTCTAATTAGATTACCATGACAACCTGAGAGATATCTGTAACGTTCTTCAATATTCTTTTTTTTTTCTTTTTTTTTCTAAAATTTATAAAAAATTAAAAATATTCGGGCGAAACGTCATGATAAAGAAATAGGCACTCAACCAAACTAGTTTTTACGTATTATGTCACTTCCAACAATAATCTATCCAGATTAAGTTTCTCATCTTCGTTATTATAGTCACAATGTTTTGGAGGTTTACTTTCCGGCCTTCTTCAGATGTCTGTTGTACTGAGTAATCTTCTGAGAAAGGACAATAGATTTTACAAATGAAATTGGTTCAAAGTTACCTAATTATTTGTTGTTGTTGTTTGTTTTTTTTTTGTTGTTGTTTAATGGCATATCAACTTTCATGGATTACTTAATGCCAACGCTATGTTCGAAAAACAGAGGTAATACAATTTAACCCATATCCCGGAGGATAAGGAGTTCCATATCTTTCCGAAGGGTATTAGTCCGAACGTAACAGAGCGACTGGAGTTCGAACTCGCTTACTTCAAAGCTGCAGTCAAGCATTTTTGCCATCAGGCCATGGAAACTCTTCTTACCAAATGGTCGAGAGTTCAATCTCTTTGTCAGACAGTTAATTTCACATAAAAGCATAAGCAGTAACATTAGAACGATTAAGATAAGATCTGATATGTGATATTCCCTTGTCTATTTAAGAGAAAGAAAATAATATGCCATGTGGATTGCATAAAGGTTTTAGTTCAAAATTCCCATAAGGTTACCGAATGCAATAGACTCTTGAAAAATGTCGCAGAGTACAACAACCGAAATGTTGTGACTAAAGCAAGATGAGGATGGAATAGATTAATGTATAACAAAACTGCCTCATCGCAGAGATTCAGAGAGAAGCTGACAGAACCAGAAAACTGATTTGTAACAAACACACACACACACACACACACACATATATATATATATATATATATATATATATATATATATATATTGAGAGAGAGAGAGTTCAAATCCTGACTAAGTTTGATTGCATTTCACTGGGGAAACGTATTAATTCAACTGTTCTCTTTCCAGCTTTCGATAAATAGTTGGGCGGACTTGGCCCTTTAACTTTGACATAGCAACCGGTCTACGAAAAAGAAAACTCTAAATTCAATCCTTTTAAACTTCGCTTAAAAATTGACCTTGTATTGCATCCTGCTCATGCAAAGGGGTTGCGAAACACACATGCATATATATATATATATATATTGTCATCCACAGACAGACTGTTACGTTGCATCACAACTCTTCAGTGTGGCTAGACAGGCTAGATTCCCGAAGCTGGGATTGCAACCTGGGATCGAATATATATTAGAAGAAAAAGAATTCAATTTTGTAATTCCATTATAAAATTTCTTTCGGTCCAACAGATGATATTGCGAATTCTTCAGATGGAAAGAAACAGTTGTCTAGCATTAGTAAGGAAACTAATCGAAGTGGAGTACAAATGTGAATTCAAACTAATTAAGTTTCGTTTGAAAATATGCTTCTATAAAATTTTGCGTAGAAGTGTGCTTATTTTTTAACTTCTTTATATTCATTGTTTGATTACAAAGTTCCAATGCTGCCAAACTTATTTATAAATATTAACTTATAATAATAATATGGTATGTATAAAGTTCCACTATAAATATTAGTTGTCTAAATTTCTTAGACGAAGCTTGTTGTTTATAGGCGTTGGTTCCCTAAGCTTTTAAGGAGACAATCATCTGGCGGTTGCAGGTTCAATCCTGACAGCAGGCGAGTAACAATACAGGAATACTTAACACTTGTACCCGGTTATGGCTAACGGAATCAGAACAAGCGACCCCCCCCCCGTGGATTCAATAAAGGACGTATTTCGAAGTTCCGTAAAAGGTTCCCGAGTTCGACAAACACCTGAAGAAGACCAGAGGATATATCGACCGAAACGTTATAGAAATAACAATAAAGATGAAGACAATAGTCCGAAAACTCTTAATGATAAAAATCCACTATGATTAGTTGAACCCTGTTGCTTTTGATTAAGAAAAAAATGAGCTATACTCTCCCCACGTGGATTGAGAACTCGAATGGGGAAGTGCCGACTGACACATGAATTGAGCACTCCGGTAGCCGATAAGCGTATATAAATACATACCTTAAAATTCCTTCGCTTACAATGAAATGACGACAGCTTTGGGGTAAGATGACCGGCTTACGAAAAATCAGCCAGGTCTCGATTCCTACTTGAAGTATCTCAGGTGTCGAGGCACACTGAAGTGTTGTGATACAACAAAACAGTCAGTCTCTGGTTAACTATATATATATATATATAAGCAGGTTCTGTATTATTACCTCAGGGTTATAACCGGTCATTCATCTTTTAGTAACAAAAATCGATTTTAAAATGCGTGAAAATCTTTATTGTCTTAATTTCAATACTTAGTTTACTCATTCCTTCTCGCTATCATAGATGATTACAATTCCAAAAACTCTTTAAAATTACTAAAAGAAAAATAACACAAAAATCCACTTACTTCTGGGGGTGTCCTCGGGGTGTAATGGTTAAACGATGAACTGCAGAATAGTAATAAGCGAGTTCGAACTCCAGTCGCACTGTTACGTTAACTTTTGGACAAATACCTTTGGGAAAGGTATGAACCCCCTTATCCTCCCAGCTATTGGTTAAATTGTACCACTAGTGTTCTTCTCGAAGGACGGTTTTGGCATTAAATAACCCACGAATGTTGATATGCTATAAAATAGAGAAACTGAAACCTACTTCCTTTAATAATCTATATGCTTCCATGCACTTATATTTTGTGGATATTCAAAGGCCTTAGTATTTGCTATTGTTTAACCTTCCCAAATTTCTTTGTTCAGCATCAAGTTCAGTGTTTACAGGTTCGGAACGTCAGCAACCGATACCAATATCGCTCCTTTCCATAACGACGTGATTGTTGGCTTTTTACAGGCTTAGGCAAATGTTAAGCTCAAAGAAAAAGAAGGAAAAACAATAAACATAGCAAAGGAAAAAGAAAAGAAACTCACCAAGAAAGAAAGAAAGAATATGAAAGGAAGGAAATGAAAAGAAGAAACATAGCAAAATTGGCCAAATCAGAAATTCTTTTACAAATTAGAAAGAAAGAAAGAAAGAAACAGGTGGGTTGCTATTACGAGAAAGAAACAAAGAAAGAAAGAAAGAATATGAAAAGAAAGAAAATATGAAGAGATGAAAAGAAGAAACATAAGAAAAATTGGCAAAATCAGAAATTCTTTAACAAAAGAGAAAAATTACAGCAATACTGAAAGAAAGAAAGAGTTATAAAAGGAAAAACAACCAAAAAGAAAAATAATGAAAGAAAAAAAAAACAGGAATCTACCGAAGATTTGAAATAAGGGAAAAAATAATAAGCTCAGCAATGAATTTACTAGGTACATTTATTAAAAAAACAATCAAAGATTAAATGAAAGCGAAAAAGAGAGAGAGAAATGAAAAATAAATGGAATGGCTATTTAGAATGAAAAAAATTGAGGAGTGAGTCAATCTGTGAGAAAATGTTGAGATTGAAAAGATAGGAGATGGTAAAGTCATATTAAGACAATAAAACAGTGGAACAACAATCAACAAAAGAAAGAAAGAAAGAAAGAAAGAAATAAAGAAAGAAAGAGTGGCAGGAGACAAGAGTAAAGAAGAACAAAAAAATTTAAAGAAGGAAAATAAAAACAAAACAGATAAAACAGCATTTAATGAAAAATAAAGAAAATCACCCATCTCGGTACAGGACAGGTTCGTCGCTGCTTAACTTTCAGCATGATTTGACTATAACTATTTCAAATCTCAATGTAGATTTGATTTAGCTTAAAACTGCAAGTATGGGACACTTTGGGAGAATGGAACTCAGTACTTGCTTGCCAAACATTAAACTACGATTGTTACTAAGCATAGGTTTACTTTTGGCAAAAGGCCAAAGTACTGGCACAAGGGAAGATCTCACTACTAATGATTTGTAAAGTTAACATGCAAACTATAACATCAGGATGAGCCACCCACAAGTTTTAGCAAGTCACTACTAAGCTCCTTACAATCTACAATGCATATTGATTTCAGAAGATGACGTCAAAAGATGATTTCAGAAGATGACGTCAGAGGGTTTCAGAAGATGACTCTATTTTAAAAGTTTGGCAACACTAGATAGAAAAATAGATAAAATTGCATTGGTCATTTCTCTTGTCATTACCGTTGATAATGTCGCAATAGATTATTGGATTATTAAAAGACTAGAGCGTGGTTACCACAACAAGTTGTAGCATTGGTTAACAAGAGAAGAACAAGATTTGGTTTGATTTGGTTTCATTGTTTACTGGCATATTAACCTTCTTTGGTTATTTAATGCCAAAGCCATCCATGTAGAAGAACACTAGTGCTACTATTTAACACGGAGCAGTGGAATAAGGGGGTTCATACATTTCCCAAGGGTATTACTCCAGAAGTGAACGTAATATGGAAATTGGAGTTCGAACTTGCTTACTAAGACGTCATAGCTCAGCGTATAAGCCACTATGGTGCGGGGACTCAACCATTGAGGGAAGAAGCAATTAAGTTAGATTGGAAATAATTCATAAGCAGAAAGTTACCAAAATTGACAGAAGAATTAAAAAAACGTCAAGATAAAAGAAAAGAAGAATGTAAGAAAAATAAAAAAAGAATAAAATGAAATAGTTATGAAAAAGGAAGCAGACAATCTCTAAAGAAGAAGAAGAAGAAGAAGAAACGGAAAAGATAACAAAGAAAAGGAATATTTTAAAAATCAGAAAGAAAGAAAGAAAAATGAGATAAATGAAAGAAAGAAAAAGAAGAGGAAACAAGAAAGGAGAAAGAAAAGAAAAGAAAAAGAAAAGGGTAATAGAAAAATAAAAGAACAAGAGAAGAAAAATAGGAGAAACAAAGAAAGAAAAAAGAAGAACAAGAAGAAACGTGTGAGGAAAGGAGCAGAAACAAGCTAAGAAAAAAGGGAAGATGAAGGAAGATGAAAGAAAAAGAAGTTAAAAGAAAAGAAAAAACGAGGAAAATCAAAAAGAAAAAGAAAATCAAAAATTCATATGGTGAAAGACACCGAAATTGATAGAATAAAAAAAGAATACCATGAAAAAGAGAAGAAAACAGGAAAGGGGAAGGGAAAAGATAAAAAGGAATAGGATTTTTTAAACAGGGAACAAGGTAAAAAAAAAGAGAAATGAAAGAAAAGAAAAAGGAAAGAAAATAGGAGTAAAAGAAGAAGAAAAAAAGGAAAAATAGCGTCGAAAAAAAGAAAGTATAATTGAAGGTAAAGAAATTTTTAAAAATATAAGAAAAAAGTAAAAGAAAAGAAACGAAATTTTCATTTGGAAAACAAAAGACGGCGAATGTGGGACTAACAATAAACTTTGCTAGAGAATAACAACAACAGCAACAAATAAAACAACAGCTGCAAAAAGAGAAAAGAATTTTGTGGTTGCTTCACTTGAAACTGGAATATTTTTTCTATCTAAGTGGGATTATGTTCACATTCTTTGCGTAGTAACCCAGGTGCACTTACATACTGCCCGAAAATCACACACACTTATATATATATATATATATATATATATATATATATATATATATATATAAACTATAAGAATAAACTAGGGTAAGAATAAAAGAGGATAAAAAATCATGACTCAGAGTTTCACTCGTTGTAGATCCTCAGGTGAACTTGTATTCAACACGTCTTGCTCACCACAAGGAGCGATAACATAAACTCGTCATTTTTATCTTGTTTTGTGATTGTCCTACTTTATACTTGAAAAATATTGTGCATAGAGCACAATAAACATCTTATGGATTAAAAACGGGTTACGTGTACAATTATATATATATATATATATATATATACCTGGTTTAAAATCGGCATATGTATATTATATATATACATACACACACACACACACACACACACACACACATATATATATATACCTGGTTTAAATTCGGCATATATATATATATACCTGGTTTAAAATCAGTATATATATATATATATATATATATATATATATATATACCTGGTTTAAAATCAATATATATATATATATATATAGATAGATGCCGATTTTAAACCAGGTATATTATTTGTACGCTAGAGTGGAATAAAAACTAATTAACTTTTCAAAATCATCTTCCATTTTCTGACATAGCAACACTCGTCTGGAGGTTTCGTTTTCAGCACTCTGCGCGAATATTGGCCAGGAAATATCCAAGGAGGATATATAATATATTGATACGGGGTCTGAGCACAGTTTATTCACCCCTTATTTTGGAACCTGTACACGTAATAATCTGTATATGTTAACATTACTATAACCCCGCTATATTAGCTATACTTTTAATCTTGAATAAATTAAAATACGTACTTTACAGTTTTATTTTCTGACAATGTATGGATTTATGAATGTATACCAAACAGGCTCCCTCACCATGCTTACCTGGTAATGAGGGGGATTAAGCATCCAACAGGATAGAAAATTAGACCGGTTAAATGGTGGATGAAGCCTCTTGCAGAATCAATGATAATCTAGAATACCAGTGCTGTTAGTGTAAGAAAGGATACGTAAATTTAAAGCTTGGTCTATCTATCCTACCAGCGACAACGATAGGCCCCAACATTTTGATGAGGAATACACTGATATAAAAGTCGTTCTTTCAATAATATCCAAAGATGTTAGCTTATTTTTAGGATACGTGTTATTTAACCTTAACATAATGATTTTTTGGCAAGGGTTCCTGGTGGCGTAGTGTCTAATGTGCAGGACTGTGACATTAGAGTAAGCAAGTTCGAACTCTAGTCACGTTATTTTGTTCACTTTCACTAATATCTTTGAGAAAAGTATGAACCCCCTTATCCCTCCAGCTATGGGTTAAATAGCACCAGTACTCTTCTTCTACCAGAATGGTTTTGTCATTAAATAATCTACGAAGGTTTATATACCTTTAAATAAAGAAACCAAAACCGTAATTATTGGTGTATAATACGCACTATTTTTCCAGACGCTTCAGTCAAAAAGTTAAGGGTGCGTGTTATGCACAAATACAGTTGTTAGATTGAACTGTCTAGAACTACAGTTTTTAAGGCCACGAAGAACTTAATCGACTTTAAATACAAATTCTTAAAAAGGCGTTTGCATCATTTATGAAAAAAAAACAACGTAAATGCAAAGGAAGTGCGCTTAACGTAACGATTATAGTCGTAGAAAAAGATTCGTGACTCGAGTTCATATCATGGACAAGGCTGTTGCGTTTTACTTTGGGCTAATGCCTTGATGAAAAGGCATGAATATATCTGTTCGCTTTCCTTCCAGCTATGAGTAAATAGTAAAGTAGAAAATGCTCTTTAACTTTCGTATGGCAACCAGTCTAGGAGAAGGAAAACTCTGAATTAGTACCTGTTAAACTCTGCTTAATAACTGACCTTGTGTCACATCCTGTCCGGACAGATCGGATAAATTAATTTATGCGTATATAACTTAATAATCAGCATTTGTTTGGTCATATTTATGAGGTTTTAAGTATCCCTACTCAATACTAACAATTTTCAAATAGGTTTATTCGACTCACAGATGAAACGTTATCAGGTGCTATCACTTCAGATCGGAGTATACCAGAGAGAATGGCAATAAACGGATGATCAAACACTCCTCAGATTTACAGAACTGGAGCCTCACCACCGGGCACCGTCTAGTATCATACTCAGGAGGCATTTAACAGTGATGATAATTAATCACGTTGAGCAAACATTATACTGTGATAATTTCTGATTAAAATTCAGCTAATGACTACATGTCAAGCTACAAACGTATTGATTTACTCTCCTATGTAACTTAATCATGAGTATCGTACCTAGAAAACAAAAAAAAAGCCTGTGGTGTAATGGTTTGGTTTGGAATTGGGTTTGGTTTTATGGCATATCAACTGTTGTAGGTTATTTAATGCCAAATCCATTTTTATATAAATAAACAGTTCTATTTCAAACAATTCAGTTTGGCACAAGTACACAGTTTTGTTCTATTTGACAAATAGAACCTTATCAGGTGCTACCACTCCGAGTCAGAGTGGTCCTAGGAGCGATAGCAGAAAAGGGATACTCTGCATTCCCCAGAGTTCCAGCATTACTGAAGCCTCACTATCAAATATAGTTTAGTGTCATATCCAGAATACTCGTTGAAGGGAGTGTCTTACCCCTCTGTAGAGATGCAGTTGGTGTATTCTGCAGCTCTAGCCGACCGGGCCACAGGACACTTGTTGGGGGAGTCTTACCTCTCTGCAGAAATGCAGTCGGTGTATCCTGCAGCACCACCCCCAGCCAACTGGACAAGGGGTGTAATGGTTATCATTGTAGGAAATGAACACAGTGACCCGAGTTCAAATCCTAGATGAGGTTATTTGCTTTTCACATTGCGCAAAGACTCTTTGGAAAGGCATGAATCTTATTCTCCCTCCAGCTATAGATAAAATAGTTGGACAGACTGGCTCTTTAGCCTAAGTATAACAACCAGTCTATGAGAAAGAAAACTCTAAATTCAAACCCGTTAAGGTCCGCTTAAAAATTGGCCTTGTGTCACACCCTGCTCCAGTGGAGTTATTGGTAAATGCATACAACATGCATGCTCAGTTATCGGAGATCCCTTGAAAGCACCGAGTTGCGAGCTGTTCTCACAAAACCACTGACACTGACACCAATCCTCGTAGGAGGCTTCTCATATTTTAGCCTTGCATGCATGTATACTAAATTCCTCCAGTGTCAAGTAAATCCGAGACACTGCGGAGCGCACGTTCAAATATCATTGTACACAGTCTCGTTTCACCATCGTTATGTCACGCTCATGAAAATGCCCCCCACAGGAATTAACCACGCACACGTATTATCCTGAGCCTCGTTCACACATTCAAACAGAACATTTCCATCTTAAAATGTCGTCTTATCAAACAACAGAGCGAAACAAAGAATTCAGCTTTGAAGCAAAGAAAAGGAAATTGATGAAAGTCAAAATGTCAAACCACTCACAAATACTATATTTTATTATTATTTTTTATTTTTATTTTATTTTATTTTTTTTATTTTTTTTATTTTTTTTTTTGCTTAGATCAAGTAAATCTGGCATAAGACTAACAGTATTGGGTACCGAGTAAAAATCAAACTCACCATGCAGTAATAACGGGTCTATAACTAGACATTCTCGAGTTGGAGGTTCTCAACTTCATCTGGCACAAGGCCAAAAGTGTTGGTTTCCTGTGAAGGTTTGGACTAACTACACAATAAGAATGCTCTCACCTAGCTCAGCAACCTTTTTTCACAAGTAGGTGCCCAACATTATCTGGTATAGAATAATCAAAATGATAATCTGTGATTATATATATATATATATATATATATATATATATTATATGGGGGAAGTGTGTTTATTTGATATACACTCACATATATAAGTGTGTGTGCCCATTCGTGTATGTGTTAAATTGATGTGTGTGTGTGTGTGTGTGTGTGTGTGTGTGTGTGTGTGTGTGTGTGTGTGTGTGTGTGTGTGTGTGTGTTCTGTAATACAATTATTTATAATCAGGATATTACGATCTATTTTTTCAATCATTTTCCTATCTATCCGTTTGTCTGTCTGTTTATCTATCTATTCATTTATCAATCTCTTCCTGCTCTGATTTTTAAAAAAATTTCTAATCACTCTTTCGATTGCAAATTCTTAGAGCATGTTTAGATTAAACTTAATTACTAAATTGCTTTCAGTGAATTAAGCATTCCTCAGAAGAAGGTACACAAGGCCACAAATGTCAAATACCTGACACGGTTTGAACCGTCTAAACTCTTGTAATAAACTAGGTTTGCCCGATAAACATTCTACAGACGGTGGAGCTCAATATTGGATGTTCGATCTGAGTATAAACTAAAAATAATCTCGACTAACACTTGAACCATTTCCTGCAGGAACGCGCTCAATTTCATCTGACACAACATCATAAAAATAATGATCTGCTGCTGAATAATTCCTATCAGCATGTAAGGATTTTTTTAAAGTTATCACCAACGTGGGTGCACGCTCTCAAAAAGTTCCGCCACCCTTAAAGGTCATATCAGTAATGGTCTGCGAGATTTACTCGCTAACTTTTCACAAGAGGGCACCAAACCAAACCAATTTGGCATAGATCCGTAAATATGAGGATTTAGTCGCCCTCTTTAAACAATAGTAATTAGTCTCTAAGGTTTTCTCAGTGAATACTTCTCCATAGAAACCTAACCTCAAATGTACCTAGGGGGATTCGATTAATTTACTAACCTTTACTGCAACAAAAAGACTTTTGTATATCATGAATCAGACTTGATATACATTACTCGCACCAAAATTATCTCCAAAACTTAACCGATTTCGATGAAAGACGTTGAAACGCAAATTTATATGAGGATATTCGCAGCGATGAGAAAAATACATATTATCACGAAATAGAAGAATGTGTGTTTGTCGCAGAAGAACAAAAGGATATCTGTTTTTATTTTAACTTGCTCCTACATTTGAGCACGATGCTTAGAACTCTGAACTTCGAGTAACGATGTTTGAGCTTTTATCGTAAGTAAAGGTTGAGTGAAGTTCCACACAAGAATTCTACGACAAGCAACATTAATCACTGGACGCTTGGTGCTTGCAATCTTGATTAAGACAAGGCAAAAGTATACAAAATTTCTAAACTAGTTAACGCTCTGTCAAGACCAGCTTTGCAAGCTATTAAGAGTGGGCTCGGCTTGATTTTTAGCTTTTTTTTGTTTTCTTTTCCTTTTTTTTATTTTTTGGCGGGGGATAGATTACATATTTCTTTGAGTTGTAACAATACTCATCAGACGAAATCAATATAATTTATATATATATATATATATATATATACACGTGTGTGTGTGTGTGTGTGTGTGTGTGTGTGTGTGTGTGCTGCTTATGGTAGTTATAAAAGCATAGACAGAATCAGCATAACTTGGGGTCAGTCTGATTCTCTCCAAAGTGATCACACATATATGTTTATATACATATATTACTCTGTCTGATGAATGCATAAAACATGCAACCTGAGGGCACAAATACCTCTCTCTCTCTCTCTCTCTCTATATATATATATATATATATATATATATATATATATATATATATATATAACTAATATATATATGTAGATCTTGTGGTCGGTACAAAATTTAGATATTGTTTTTAAAAGCGTGTGCATAATAAAATATTTTGAAAACGATTGAAATATTCTAAAATCCTAAAAAAAAGATCCTTTGTTTTGGTCACTTATCTTCAGAGGATTACGTCAGTGACAACAAAGTTTACATCGGATGAAGCTAAAATGGGATACTGTCCACCGAAAAAGCCAGGAGAGAAGAAGAAAACTATTTTTTTTAAATTACCGTAAGCCAGAAATGTTGGCCAGGGTTATAATGCTTTTTTTCACGTTGTCCAATGGGGTTGTTGAAAAGTATATATATATATATATATATATATATATAGCTCTATTATTGATATTAAGCACACTATCTAATAATACCGCAAAATTTGGTCTACCATTAACTCACCAAGTTTGTTAGTGATAACCATAAACTATTACACACACACACACACACACACACATATATATATATATATTAGAATCTTCATCTGATGATCACCTAGGAAAGAAACTGACAGCCATCAAGCTCCGTTGAATCTGTTCCTACGCTTTTCTAAACTATGCTTTATCATCGATATTTTTTATTTATTAATTTAGTAAACTGCATTATATATATATGTATATATTCTATAACCTGATGATAAAAAACACACTTATTTTACGCAAAAGATATTATTTCAAAATAATCTTCCTCATTATCAATACTTTTATTCAAGCTCTTCTCCATTAGTGAAATAGAACATTACTTAGTGTAAATCTATAGCTGGAGGGAGAATAATTGGATTCATACCTATCCCAAGGGTATTAACGCTATGTGAAACACAAATAGACCCAATCAGGATTTAAACTCAGGTCGCCCTGTCTATTTCCCACGACGATAAATATTACACCACAAGCGCTAAACGCTGACTGATGCAGCAACTAAATTTGTTATGCATACCTATAATGCTCAGCGGAGGATGTCATTTAAAGACATTTCGCTCCTCATGGGAAAAGGGGAGCTCTGATTGGGAGGGAATCGATTGTATGTTTATCTTACCGTATCTGTCTGATAGCAAACCTGCAAGTATAATGGTGCTCCTCTTAACAAATAATTTTCTTCTTATTTTTCATCATGCCTTCAAAGTGTAAATCCTCAATTGATCACAAAGTTGCTAAAAGAAAAAGAATTTACATGCACAGGAAAGTACGAAAGATGCAATGAGACACTATAAATAATATCAACATAGACATTCTGAGGATCGATTTCAATTGAAAATGCCAGTCTACATAACAGGAAAGAGATTCAACATTTATTTTTTTTTATATCATCTATATGTTCTTTTTTTTTTTTCTTAGTAATGATCCACTTTAACTGAAAAGGTTTGAAAACCTTAAATTGCGAGAATTTAAGAATAAAAAACAAATTGGCGTAAAGAAGAAAAGAAATTGAATTAGCAAAAACAAAAATGGTAAGGGAATTTTAAATAATCTGTATTTCATGTTTAGTCTTATTTTCTTTAATCTTATCCACTTTGCTTTTAAATGGTTCTTATTATCCCAAAATTCAAACATATAGTTCGGACGTACCGCCACGACCTAAATTTAGATATCCCACCCCCATAAAGAAATATGAAAGACACGTGTTCTATTCAATTTGCAAGAAACAACACAAAAACCGCCGAACTATTCTTTAATGTGCCGTTCGACAAAAAGTTTGTGTTCCTTTTTTCATAACAATATTCCATGTTAGATAAAAAAGTTGAAAGATCTCAAAAAATCTAAAATAATAATTATAATAAATAATGAATCAAAATAATGTTCACAACACAAAAAAATGAAAGGAACAACAGAAGTCACAATACATGATAAAAATAAAAAAGGGATAGCTTGTCTTCAAAGTTAAAACTTACAAAAATTACAAAACGTCTATTTTTTTCTCGGGAAGCAAAATTTACTTCGTCAAAACCCGACAAGCATAGTACTGGAGATGTATAACACAATTAAACTAAAGTCAAACTGGAAAGCTCAAACTCTGCGACAATCAAATATCTTACTCCGTCTGATAAAGGAGAGTACTATATGAATAACACAAACATGTAGTATAGGAAACCATGGGATGCAGCATATTAGATGCGAAACAAGGTAAATGAACCCAGTAGTGGGTCAGCAGCATGCTTCACTTGATACTGGGCGGATGAATTTCATTGGTCAACCGCCAAGATCAACCAGTTCAATCGAGAAACTATTGCAAGTCAATAAGGATGGCGTTAATTGTTGAGGTAAAAATAACTACCGAAAGATTACCATGCCCCGAATTCGGGTCAACAAGAAGCGTGTTCTACGGTGACTGGACTTCTAATCATAGCGTTTGAAAAATCAGAAACAAAGCCCAAACCAAACTTAGAGACTAGTATACTTACAATAGACCATATTTTAACCTAAGAACATTAAAAACACAATAAACCAGCTGCCTGGGCTTTACTGCATCTACAGCCGAAAAGTATATAGATATCGTATGCTTACAGGAACATACATATTACCATAGCAAACTTAAACTAAAATACCATACCGGTAAATGATGGACATTTTTGTCGGCATCTGCATGGAAGAACTCTGTCAATGCCGCCATTGGAGATATAGGAATGCTTTTCGATCCACATGCATTAAAATCACAAAATAACAAAGAAAATTCAACCGAGAATTATGTGCTATATTTAATTGCAGACTTTGTACAAATAGTTTATCTCATGCTGAAGTCCCACTAATATTAGCAATAAAACGGACATCATCACCTTCTATAGTGAGCTATCTTCCCTTGTCCGACACATTCTCAAACATAACTTTCTGATCATCGGCGAAGGCATGAATGCGCATATAAGTAATGCGAAAATAATAAATTCTATTTACACTACTCCCCAAACAAAAATGGTAACTATCGGGCGGTTTTCTCTCGAGGTCAGTCTTCTATGCCTAAACGGTAATCTTTTAAAAATAACTCTAAAGCACAACTAGATTAAATATCTATAAACAAAAAGTGGATAAGAGGATAAGTAGATCATTGAAGTATATTCCTCTTATGAAGGAGTATCTTCCAATCATAGAATTGTCTCAACAAAGATTCGCTTGAGTCTACGCAGAAATAAGAAATAAACAGGTAAATCTACGCGATATAACTGGTCCTCATCTGTTAATGGGGATATAATGCAACCAATAAACGGTAACTGTAAAAAAAAAAAGTTTGATATACTTCAGGAGACATGTGAAAAGCATCCTCCAAATGAGTATTCGTTATCACCCACTTTAAAGCAGCAGCTGAGTCCATACGAACCAAACAAAAAAAAAAAAAAAAAAAACGAAAAAAAAAACAATAAAGTTTCCTGAAAGTCAAAAGCAGTTAGGGAAGATTGAGATAGCATGAAAAATTGCATCCTTACTAAATAAAAGAAACTCAACACCTCTGCTAAGGATAGAGTTTGCAGTTTCCTAGCCCTGTCGACAGAACTTTCAAAAGAAGAGAACAGAAATAATATTTATATTAACAATTTCTTAAATTTAATTTGTTTTTACATATACAAATAAAATAAGACATATTCCTTAATTTGATTTAAAAAAAGATCTTTCTCAAGTCTGTTTTTAATGAAATAACTATGAATTTCATTACAAGTTCTAATACGTTTACACAAATAAATAGGTATTTAATGCTTTTTTTATATATCAAATATTAAAGTAAGACTGTGAGGCAGTCTCCTGTAATTCATATTAAAAATTTTATTTTATCTTAAAAAAGAGGTCGTTAGGCGGTCATATTTATATAAGTTAAAGGTAAACATATGCATAAGTTATCTATTTAATTAAATTCTATATCCGCCATTTCCAACTTTTCTACAATTCACCATACTCATCATTTCACAACTAGAAACTAGTAACTGAAATCCCTTGAAATAACTTCTCCCTCAGCCATTTTCGTCTCGAAGAGATATTCTTGCTAATACTAACTTCGCCGTCTGAATTTTTGAGACGAGTCTTGATGTGTAATATTTTGTGTGCTATTTTTCGGACTGTTTTCCTCGTCTTTATTTTTGTTAGTTGTAACACAACGTTTCGGCCACTGTCTCCTCCGGCGTTCTTTAGATGTCCCTTGTTAATATGGGTGTGGAAATGATTTAACCTGGGAAATCATTTTTTAAATTTGACTGTTAGAAACGCCTTGTTTGACCAACAGTCAAATTTTAAAAAAAAATGATTTCCCAGTTTAAAACATATCCACTCCCAGATTAACGAGGGACACCTGAAGAAGGCTGGAGGATACAGTGGCCGAAAGGTTGTGTTACAACTAACAAAAATAAAGATAAGGACAACGATCCGAAAAATAACGCACAAAATATTGCACTAACTTCGCGTTTATTAATGTAAAATAACGTTTTACTACTTTTTTCTCCAGCTTGAGTGGCTATAACCGTTCTTTTTCAAGGTGTAACAATTAACGTCATAGAAAATGGTCCCGGTGACCGGTGCTGTCATTCTGGGTGAGGCTATTTGCATTCCACATAGTTCTAATACCCCACCTGTACGGCCACCAGCCCCCTATCACGAAAACTATTCAAGTTAGACGAACCAGACATGCAGGACACTGCTGGAGAAGCAGGGACGAACTCATAAGAGAGGTACTCTTATGGACCCCCACACATGGCCGTGCAAAAGCAGGACAACCAGCACGAACATACATTCAGCAGCTATGTGAGGATACGGGATGTTGTCCTGAAGACCTACCTAGAGCGATGAACGATTGGGAGGAGTGGCGAGAGAGGGTCAGGGATATCCGTGCTACCAGGGCGACATGATGATGATGATTCTTCACTTAAAAACTGCGGGTATTGTATTCAGCTGTGTGTGCTAGACAATGCAAAGCTTAACCAATAAAGATTTGTGGTCAGTCGCACTGAAAGCAAATGTTTCTATTGTTATATAATTAAGGGATAATTTTATTATATTAATCATTTTTCGTTAATTATATTTTATTATTTAGTTTGATAAGGCTTTGAACTACTCGGTGTCACTTAGTTCAGGTGCATAGTCAGATGGTGCAGTCTTACGCCCGCACGGAAAAGATATGACAATCATCATCAATTATAATAAACCCCCAGACAGGAAATGGGGCTGTGAGTGTGGAAGACGTAAAGTCCAGAAGAAATGTCCAGAGAATTTTAAGATTTTAAACGGTAGATTTGAGTTTCTAACGTTACAGCGCGCGGCTGGGTTTTTCAGATCTGATCAGATCAGATAATTTTGGGTGCTACTGGCAGAGATCTTAAACATCACACGACGCGCTGCGCGTGGTGGGTGGGGTCAGCAAAGAATGGTTAACATAGGCTTTTATGATTTGTGTCTCTCTCCTCGTGTCGCCAAAGAGTGAAGGTAGAAAGAAATAAAGTCGTTCGTACAGCCTGTATATGTATTATTGTTGTAATTGATATCATTATGGCTATAAAACCCTATCAAATCGCCAAAGTTAAGCACTGATGAGCCTATTCAGTACTTAGATGGGTGACCACTTAAATGAAAATACACGAAGTGCGTTGATTCTTAAGTATTTTTAATCCATTCAAAAATAAAATCAAAGAAGATTTAAATTTTTTAAAAATATTCACAACTTGATAGATACGAGGGTCATTAAATAAGTTTCCAGACTTTTTTCGTATGGCCAATTTTATTGATAGTACATGAAACTCTAGTCCCGTTCGAAGTAATCTCCTCCGGCTGCAATGCACTTGTACCGATCCAACAACTTCTACAAGGCCCCATGGAAGTCCTCTTGTGTGAGCGTGTCAATGACCTTCGTCATAGCCTCTTTCATCTCGTCAATTGTCTCATAACGACAGCCTCTGAGCTTCGGGAATAACCAAAAGTCACAGGGAGCAAGGTCTGGACTATAGCGATGCTGAGGAACTGTGTTGATGCCCATCTTGGTCAAATAGTCTGTGACAAGGATGGAGTTGTGAATTGGTGCACTGTCTTGGTGGAAATGCCATTGACCCGATTTGACGGAATCACTTGCTGAACTACCTTAAAACCTCAACATAGTAACCCTAACCCTAACCCTTTGGCAAATCAACTGTGGTGTATTGACTTCCTTACTCCTCCCACACCTCTCATCATCCCTCACAGAATCTTCTTGAATCTGTTATGCCACTCAAAAACTGATGCTCGATTCATGCAAGATGCTCTAAAAACAGTCTGAAGCATTCCATACGTTTCTATGGCATCATTTTTTCCAAGTTTAAAACAGAATTTTATTGCATATCGTTCTTCTAAAGAGTCCTCACGTCCAGATTGCATTTTAGAAAATTCACCAGCTGTGACAATCAGGATTTAGTAGGGTGTATTCCAATTGCAGCTGTAGCTGTTCATTTGAACGTAAAATCATAAAAATTGGTCAATCATCTCATACGATGTATAGCAATAACACATTGAAATTTCAAGAGCCTGCGATGATTTTAAATACCTGTACAAAATGTCTGTAAACTTATCGAATGAACCACGTACAAGAACCTTTCTGCACCCTTCATACAGAAATCTGACAAATATACTCTTAGACTATATCTAAATAGGGTTTATTATTCATCATAGTCCACCTTTCGGTCCACAAACTTCTGTCAATACTGCTGTGCTTTGATTCCATTGATTAAAAGATCAACTGCAGATATGACGCCATCATATGAACTTTTCAGCATACGCTCCCTCATAATTTGTCCTTTTTTTGGGCTCGAACACCAGCTTCCAGCATAATGACACAACTATCTACACAACGAAATAAGCTTCAATATTCTGAATTCAAAGGGTTTTTTGGTTTTTGTTTTATTTTGTTCCATTTTATTTGCTTTTTGGTTTGTTTGTTTTTAGGCGGGGGTTGAGGAAGGTTCTTGACTAAAACTATGGGTCTAATGGGTAGAGTGTTCGCCAATGTTCCGGGGTTCAATTCCAGGTCTCTTCATACCAAAAACTTTTAAAATGGTACTTGATACCTCCTTGCTTAACACTTCCTTAACGTATCAAGGGTAAAGTAGAGTAATCCAGGGAAAGGAGTAGCACTCTTCCCTACACTTTGGTGTTATAGTTATCGAAAAGGGAGCCTTCTGGTCGCCCTCGACTACGGTCGCCAACTTTACTTACTTCTCCAAACATTTTTGTATAAAAGATGGTTTGGTTGGTTTTCTTTTTATTGTGGCATACAAACTGCTATGGGTTACTTAATGCCAACTCCATCCTTTCAGAAAGACATTAGTAATGCAAAGAAACCATAGGCGAGGGGTAAAGGGGACTCATGCCTTTCCAAAGGATATTAGTCAAAAAGTAAACGTAACAGAGCGACTGAAGTTCAAACTTACTTATTACGATGTTTCAATCCAGCTCTGAAAGTCGCGGGAACTTACCCCTCTTCTAGAAGAGATATTCTTGCTAATCCTAACTTCGCATTTATTAAAATGAAATAATGTTGTATTTCTTCTCATGTTACAGTTTCGACAAACGTTCTTTCTATGCTAGTTAATACAATAAATGGGCTGCGTACCAGGTCTCCTACGGAAAAGGCGTTAATTCTTTAACCAACTGGTCTCTAGCCAACCGAAGATGAAAACCTTTGAAAACGATACCCACACAAATTATTGTTTAGGCGTCTTGCAATGGTTTTCAAACCAGCCTAGCAGACCGTTACATCTCGAGTGAGTTAAATCCTCACTGGGAACCTCGAATATGTGACTTTGTGCTCTACTAAACTAAGCCTAACAAATAACTCGTATAGTACATAAAATTATTAGATTTAGGCGGTTCGCCTTGATATAATTACTAGCAAACTAACCGAGCAGTCTATGACCATCAAAGATCTGATAAAGAGTTGTTTTTTTTAATTACATTTGGATTCCTTACCACGGTACAATGGTTAACAAACTAATCTTGGAGATTTTGCTTACAATATGGTCCTCTTGGAGGCGCGCTTAAGCAAATGGTTATCGTCCTTAGAAATGGAATCAGAGACCCCAATACAATTCCTGGACGAGGGTGTTTTCGTTTCTCTTTGCGCTTAGGAAAGTCATAATTCCATCACGTAAACTCTCAGCTATGGATAATTAGTAGGGCAGACTGGGCTCTTTATCTTTGGTGTAGACAGCCTGATTCGAAGAAAGAAAATTGAATTTAAACCAGCTGTGCTCCGCTTAAAAACTGACCTTATATCATTCTGCTGGTGGTGGAAGGGTTCGATAAATAATAAATAAATAAATAAATTCGGTGGGAGCCTTATAAATTTAAATATTCACCAAACCCCTCTGCAATGAGCAGGATGCGACATAAGGTCAATTTTAAAATAGAATAAAACTAGTCTAAATACAGAGTTTTCCTTCTTATAGATTGGCAAATCAACCAGGGCATTAGCGCACAGTAAAATGCAAACAACCCTGTCTAGAATTTGAACTTGCGTCGCTAATTCCTTTTCCTACAGTGATAACAGTATTGCTAAGTGCCATGTACACGTAACCTTCTGAAAAACGGTACTAGTTTTAATTACTCAAATAGTGTAACTACCAAGTATGGACGCCTTGCATCATAATAGTGCCCTCAGTTCTCAATGAGTAGCCCATGTGCCTATACTAGTCACTAACACCAGCCACTTTTCTGTTATACAGTGCTTATCAGGCGAGTCAATAATTGTAAGTTTGATTCTTACTGAGTGCCCTACACGTGTAGCTTTATACCAAACGAAGGGGAATTTATTAATTAAAGCCATTAACATACGGACGACTAAAATAGTGATAAATAACAGGCAGAATTCTGATAAGTTTAGTTTCTTTATTTAATGGCATATCAACTTTCGTGGAGAGTTTAATCTCAAAGCCGTCATTGCAGAAGAAGAGCAATGATTATATTTAACTGGCGGAGAATTAGGGGATTCATACTTTTCCTAAGTATGACAATACAACAATAGATTATAGAAGAGGACAAGTGAGGGTGATGCTGCAGATGTTACTTTCATTAAAATCCTCAAGAATTAACATTCTGGAGGAAGTTAACACTAAGTGTGTACGCCACATGCGTTCCTGTACGCTTCTCTCACTCCATCCCTACTCAATGTAAAAAGAATGCCAATCATCCTGGTCATATATTCTACAACCATAAGTGACCGGGTGACCGTTACCCAGAGCTCTGGAGTCACGGCAGAAAGTCATAAACTCTGGCAAAGAATGTCGGCGTTTTTCAGTGATGGCTAAGGACTTAAGGCAAGAAACCAATTCTTTTCTTCACTTCTCTCTCTCTCTCTCTCTCTCTCTCTCTCTCTCTCTCTCTCTCTCTGGTTTTAAAAGAAGACTCTTACCAGCAATTTCCTCTTGAATATCAATCATATTTCCTGTGAAGAAACGTCAAAATAAATCTATAGTCTTGATATACCAATGAAATTCTTCAAATTTCCAGATGTTTTCAAGAATTAAAGTCAATGGTGATAAAAAAAAAAGATTCCTTTCTTCCATTTTTTTTTCCTTTTCGCTTATATTTTTAGATAAAACGAGTATAACCTCGTCTCGCACAAGGTCAAATGAAGGCGTGGGGCCAACTATTCGGTTGAGGAAGAGTCTGGATGCTTGCTCGCCTGGAAAATCAGCATTCGAAATCCCGCAACTTTACTTGGGTTCGAAATAAGATCACTGGTTTTTCGGTATCAAATATAAGGAAATATGTAATTAACTCAGTAGTGAAACAGTCATCTTTTTGAAGGTGGGGTGTCCTCGTGGTATAATGGTTAAAGCGATTGACTGCGGAATCATAGTAAGTGAGTTCGTACTCCAGTCGCGCTATTACATTCACTTTCGAGCAAATACCCTTGGGAAAAATATGAACCCCCTTATCCTCCCAGCTATGGGTTAAATAGTACCACTACTGTTCTTCTTGGAGAGTGACTTTGGCATTAAATAACCTACATAGATTGATATGCCATTAAAAAAAGAAACCAAACCATCTGCCAAGAAAAAGACTTTGAACATGGTACGTAATTGGATTCTATAAACAAAATTTTTAAAGGGCACTTCGACTTTTAGTAATGGTTACCAAGTTATTTTCACAGATTATAACTAAACAGTTTAAAAAAGAAAATGTAGATCTGTAATTACCTATATTCTCTCTACCTCTCCCTTCACACACACATATTACGATTTTATTCTTTCCTTTCTTATTTTCCTTTCTTCCATCCTTCCTCTCGTCTTAATGTTAACTTTTCTTCCTTCTACCTTTATTTTTTATTTATTTATTTTTTTTTTTTTTTTCATCCAAGTCAGAGGTATGTTGTCCAAGCAAAAAATCTGATAATAAAGAGTGGGATGGTCTTTTGCCGGCTTATCTTCAGGTCGCACGTCCGAGTCACAATAGTCAGGGAAGGACTATGATGTATATTTGCTTTTAGTCTGCTTTCATGAACGCAAAGAAACAAAATTACCTCTCAGTATCTGATATCGAATTAAATAAACATTATTTCCGATTTATTTACATGGAGAGTCCCCATATCGTAATGGCTGTAGTGAGGCCTTGAAGTGAACGTGTTCGAACTCCGGTCGCATAATTATGCTATTTTGGACTAATAGCAGCGAGAAAGGCATGAACTCTCTTATCTTCCAAGCTATGCGTTAAATAGTATTACTGCTGATTTTCTGCCAGGGTGGCTTTGGAATTAAATGACCCATGACCGTTGATATACCAATTAAACTAAACCAAATCTTTTTTTTCACTTTCTCTTTTTCCTTTCATTCTTCTTTCATTACTATTAGCATCAAAGTCACTTCGTATTTTGAAAAATGAATATTTTTTTTTACGTATAATCTGTTTTATTTGAGGAATATTATATTCCTTAATAAGTTCAAAATAATTTCCCAAGTCAAAATATGATTAAAGGGAAATTTTCTTTACTTTTTTCTATTTCTTATTTTTCCATTCTTCTTTTTTACCTTCTAACTTTTTTCTTCTAGTTTCATTGTTTCTTTGTTTTTTCTTCATTTTTCATTCATTCTACTTTTTATCGAAACTTTCTCTTCTTTCCTTTGACAATTCTTCGATCCTTTTTTTTTTTCATTCTTTTCTTTCATACAAAATTCCTCCGGTGAGTTCATTTATTTTAGTTTCTTTCGTTCTTTCCTTTTAGAATTTTCCGTCTACTTTCATTTCTTCTTACTTTCTTTCATGTTTTTTTGTCTGTTTTTGCTTTGTGGTTGGTAGGGATTATTTTGTCTTTCGTTCTCTCTCTCTCTCTCTCTCTCTCTCTCTATATATATATATATATATATATATATATATATATATATATATTGCTTTCTTAGTATTTCTTTGCTTTCTTCTCTTTTTTCTAAGTTTCTCTTTATATTTCCTTTTTATTATATGACCCTCATTTACTCAGGTATATTCTTTTTTCTCTAGTTCTTTTCCAGACATTCATCTTTTCTTTCCTTTCTTTTTTTCCCCCATTTTTCGTCCTTTCTTTCTTTATACTTTTCTTTCATGCTAAATTCTTTCTATGTTTCTATTTATTTTGCCTTCGTTCTTTTCTTTAATTCCTGTCAACATTCATTCCTATCTATTTTCCTTCCGTTCTTTTCTGTCTTTCGTTCACCCTTTTGGCTTTTTCTTTTTTTTTTTTTTAATCTTTGTAATTCTTTACTTTGATTTCTTCACTTTTTTCAATGTTTCTCTTTATTATCTATTTTTTTAATATATCTCAGTCTTTTTTATTTTCTGTCTTTCCTTAACTCTTTTTCTTTGCTTTCTTCTTTTGTTTCTTTCTTTCTTATTTCTTTTTCATTATTTCTCTCTCACTCTCACCGACTCATGTTTTTTTTCTTTTTCTTCGCACTTCTTTCTTTTTTTCTTTCTTTCCTTCTTTTAAATATTTCTTACAATATTCACATGTCATCCTTAGACTAAGTCCCGGAATAGATTCATTCGTCATGGCAGAAAAATATTTATTTTTTTAAATGCCCAACATACCCGACGTGACATTCACAATATTCCACTCGTCAATAAAATGACCATCTTTTCGTCTGCTTCTTCCATTTGTCTTCTCAATGGTTTCAAGCCAATGAACGTCGGTTTCCGGCTATTATTTCTCGGTGCTTAAAAGTCGACGGGGGTCTGGGTTCGACTGCTCGATTTTTTGGCTATTTCATGGTCCGATTCATCTATGTCCTCATATTGCGCTCTCTCTCTCTATCTATCTATCTCTCTCTCTCTCTCTCTCTCTCGTGCGTATGTTGAAGAGTAGACACTTTTGATCCAGAGAAGAAATTCTGTGAAATATCTATGAAGTATTTGGACGTCCATGTGAGAAACCGGAAGAATGTAAAAGAAGATAAAATGCGCAAGTACAAAAACTTGACGGAGTGACAAGAAACTTTTGATGAAATATAAATTACTGAAGCTCTGTAAAATTTTCCAAGAGACCTGATGGTAACCCCTAAATTTAAGATATACTCAAAAAGAGGAAAACCATAGCTATAACTATTAATTTAAGACAGGGGTTTTATAAGATATTAGAAGAAAATTGTGACTTTTACGGTGACTTTTACAAAGCCTGGCCTGTTTATCAAAATTTTCCTCAGTCTTCCATGATACCTGCATCGGAACAATAAGGTTACCCTTATGGCGCTTTTAACCTGAATTATGTCCTTTAAAGTCGTAATGAAAAACGAACGAATTAGTAGCTTCTCTTGAAGCTTTTTTGAAATATAACAAAAACGTGGGCTGTTAGGTTAGAGCTTTTTTTTTTATATATATTTCTGAACTACCTCGCACCAGCAGGATGGGACATAAAGTCAATTTATAAGCGGTGTTTAAAAGAGGTGAGTTCAGAGTTTTCCTTCTCCTATACCAGTTATCATAGCAAGGTTAAAGATACCAGTCTGTCCTACTATTTTACACATAGTTGGGGAGAGAATAGTTGCATTCATACATTTCCCAAAAGTATTAGCGCAATGTGAAATGCAAACAGTCGAGTCCAGAATTTGAGATATGGTCGTCGCATCCATTACCTTTGACGGTAACTTTTATACCACGGTCACCATTTTTTTTTAAATATATAGGTGGTAGATCCAGGGAAGATAATTATGGTTGACTTCACTACAAGAGTTAATGTTTTGAGAAAAATCTGAGAGTTTTATAGAGAAATATATTCAAGTAACTCTTCAGAGATTGATCGGTTTATCTATTTTTCGCATGGATTTTTAGTCATAACTAAGCAATAATCATCATCATCATCATGTCGTACCGCCAGCACGGATATCCCTGACCCTCTCCAGCCACTTCTCCCTATCATTCATCGCCTCCGGCAGGTCTTCAGAGTTACATCCTGTGTCCTCACATAGTTGCTGTATGTAAGTTCGTGCTGGTCGTCCTGCTTTTGCACATCCATATGTGGGGGTCCACAGGAGTACATCGCTTATGAGCTCGTCCTTGCTTCTCCAGCAGTGTCCCGCGTGTCTGGTTCGTCTAACTTGTATAGTTTTCGTGATGGGGGGGCAAGTGTCCGTATAGTTGGTGTCTCGTGGGGTGTTGTCGCCAGGACTTATTCAATACTACTCTCAACATTCTTGTGTAATTTCCGTCTAGTTTCCTCTCCAGCCGCTTAGTTAGCGTCCATGTGGTGCATCCATATAGCAGTATCGACACAACCGCTGCCTGGAAGAAACTGCGTTTCATTTTATCGGTTAGGTCCGACTTCCATATGATCGAGAGCCTATCGATAGCTGTCCATGCCTTCGTCAGTCGTGTGTCGATGTCTTTTTCGGTTGATGAGACGCTACTTCCTAAGTAGGTGAATTTGTCTACTAGTTTCAGAGAGGCTCCGTCTAGTGTGGCAATGTTGCCCGTTTGGTTGTAACACATATATTCAGTTTTGTGTGCATTGATATGGAGGCTAATGCCAGCTGCAGCTCGTTCCAGACTATGCAGTAGTGTCTCTGCTTGATTAGGCGTATTCGCCAGTAACGCCAAGTCATCAGCGTAGTCGGCGTCCGTGATTGTTTTTGCGGGGTACCTTTTGCTTCTTCTCTTAGTCAGCTCGAAGCCATTTTCTATGTAATTATTTTACTGTTTATTAACCTAATTATTAAAGTTTAATTAAGATGAATGGTTATTTTATCAAGAAAAACCCTGCATTTTCTTCTGTACTATTAGTTACGTCCTGCTTCAACATAATATTCCTTTGATTATTGCTTGCTACTAGAGATCGCACTTTCTGCAAGATCTCCCGACCCTATCGTTTCCCTCACTAGGATGGAGAATATTTTCTTACGTTAAGACCTTCCTTTAGGTCCAATAAACATCCACACTAAATTTAGCATCTCTACATTAAACTGTTTGGTTGTTTATAGAGAACACACTAACAAACTTTTTTCAGTCATATATATAGACTAGCGTCATAATCTTTTGATACTTTACGGTTGGAAATTATCCTAATTTTAGATTCAGCTGATAAAAACCTTCAGAAAATATTCTTCCAAAATGGAGACTAGACATGATGCCTATCTCAAGCTGTCCAATTAGCATAATGAGTTAATTTGAATTAATTTTCAATTTTTTTTTCTTTTCTCGACCATCTCATTATTTGCAGATATTTAATAAATCGTCTTGAGGGGGTTCGTTTCTTTACGGTAGGATAATTTCTGTCTCAGCAGGATCTTAGAATTAGAACAGTACCAAACTGACCTTTTTCTCGGGCAAGTTCAAACATAAACTCGGCTCTGGGCAAAAGAATGACAGCTAATAAAAGATGCTTTCTCGGAGACAAATACTTTGTTAATTTATTCATTTTATTTTTTACAAAAAAAATTTTTTTTAATAATAGAGAGGACAAAAAGAAAGCTGTTGAACAATGGAACTTTAACGCAGGAATTGTTGGGCACCCAGTGAGAATCGAACTCACGAACAATGATTTTCTAATTTACTAAGTTTAGAGAAGTTGTGGCCCGTGGCCTGAAGTATGGGCATCCAGTGATAAATGAACTCATTTACAATGAACCGCCGATCTAACTTGTTAACCATTACACAACGTGGGGTGACCAACTCTAATTTTTAACCTGCGAATAAAAACACAGACTGGCATTTTTATTTTTTTCCAATACGTACACCATACCGAGAGAAAAAAATGATGATTCATTTTTATCTCCTAAATGCATTGTCATTATTTCTTTATTGGTTTTATCTTTCATACATTTTTTACTAGCTTAGTCGTCATAGTGAGAATAGAAGTTGTAGTTTTAATTTCATAAAGCTCAAAAAGCGGATTCATTTTTAGTCTCCTGAAAAGCTTCTTTCATCTGACCTTCATAATAGAATTATCATCAGAAAAAGGGAACAAACAGAATTCAGTTTACAAAAGCTTGGTAAATTATAAGAATCAATAGAAGCTTCCTTCGTGTGACATTCGTCAGGATATGTGAGAAAAACGTTCGTAATCAGAATTTAAATTAAATGGACAAACAACAAAAAGCGTTGTCTCAATAAACAAAACCAGGAAATAAAAAAAAAACAGGAAAAATAAAAAGTCTAAGTTTTATACTATTTCTTAGATATAATTAATTTCCTCTATTTATTATCTTGCTTGTGGGTGACCACTTAAGCAACAGTAGGTGGTAATTTACTTAGAGATTTGATCGTATGTGACACAAGGCCATATGAATGGGACACCCAATGAGAATCGAACTTACTCGTGAAGGTTTACTAGTCGAGTTGCTAACCATTACAACAACCCGAGGTACCCCAAGCAACAGCAGGTACTGTTAGCAATCTGAGGCCTGTGTGTAAAGCTTAGTATATAAGAAGGTAACACCATGCTGCTGCTGCAGGGTACTTTCGAATATATGCGTAATAAATGAATGACGTTGATGTTCACCCGCGTCTCGAAGCGGACATGTTAAAAGTGAATTAAAATGGAGTGATAATGTTAAAAGTGAATTAAGATGTAGTGATAATGTTAAAAGTGAATTAAAATGGAGTGATAATGTTAAATCTGAATTAAGATGGAGTGATAATGTTAAAAGTGAATTAAAATGTAGTGATAATGTTAAAAGTGAATTAAGATGTAGTGATAATGTTAAAAGTGAATTAAAATGTAGTGATAATGTTAAAAGTGAATTAAGATGTAGTGATAATGTTAAAAGTGAATTAAAATGGAGTGATAATGTTAAATCTGAATTAAGATGGAGTGATAATGTTAAAAGTGAATGAAAATTTCGTGATAATGTTGAAAGGGAATAAAAATCTTCGGGATAACATGTCCGCTTCGAGACGCAGGCGAACATCAACTTCATTCGTTTACGCCACATATATTCATATGTATTTACCCAACCCATCCGCTATGGGCAGATTGTGACACAAGGACAGTTTTGAGCAGGTTTGGATCTCCTCGACTCGTTTACGAAAGAACCCAGTCCGTCCAACTTGTAATCCCATCACTATGTAGTGGGGGAGAATAAATGGATCTATACCTCTTCCAAGGGTTTTATAAGTTGAAGTATCTGGCAGATTAATGTTTACCCAGACGTCGTAGTATAACAATACCATACAACTGTAATATGATATCTAAAATGCGCGGGGGTTATATATTGTTTAATATAGCAAAAAGAAAATTCTTCCTGTATATCTGTATATATTATATTAACCTTATCATTATGTTGTTTATGTATATAACCGTAACCTTGCTATGACAACAAGTATAGGAAAAGGAAAACTCTGAACTCAACCCGTATAAATTGACCTTGTGTCGCATCCTGCTGATGCGAGGGAGTTGAGAAATATATAGTTAAAAAAAGCTCTACCCTAACCGACCACAGTTGTGTTATATTTTAATAAAGCTTCAAGTCAAGCTACTGCCTCGTTTTTCATTATGACTTTAAAAGGACATGAACCTGCGGAATTTGTACATTATAGCGAGATTTTTATATGTGCAATAAAATACGAGAAATTTGATAGGGAAATGATTTTTTTCTTTAACGTAAAGAATAAAGCATTTCCCAATTAAATTTCGCGTAATGTAGCCGCTAACGTGCTAGACCGCAACATCGTCGTAAGTTCGAACTTCAGTCGTGCTATTACGTTCACTTTTGGACTAATACACTTGGTAATAACCTCCGTATCCTCTCCCCGGTTATTGGTTAAAATAGTACCCCTATAGTACTTCTAGAAGTTTGGTTTTGGCATAAATAACCCATAAAGGTTAGTATGCCATTAAACAAAGAAACCTAAACCAAATATCCGATTAATGATAACTGTATTTGTGCTACAGGGGATTCTTTTTTAATGATCCAAACTTCAAATGTAGCAAAAATAATGGTTTGCAAATAAAAATCATTCACACCTTCGTAAATAGAAGCAACAATATCATCATGGACAGCAGTTAACTATGAGATATGTATTGTAATCCTTAAAACCTTCGTAAATAGAAGCATCAATATCATCATGGCCAGAAGTTAACTATGAGATACTAATGGTAATCCTTAACACCTTCGTAAATAGAAACATTAATATCATCGTGGCCAGCAGTTAACTATGAGATACTTATGGTAATCATTAAAACCTTCGTAAGTAGAAGCATCAATATCATCATGGCCAGCAGTTAACTATGAGATATTTATTGTAATCCTTAAAACCTTCGAAAATAGAAGCATAAATATCATCGTGGCCAGCAGTTAACTATGATATACTTATGGTAATCCTTAAAACCGGCGTAAATAGAAGCATCAATATCATCATGGCCAGCAGTTAACTATAAGATACTTATGGTAATCCTTCACACCTTCGTAAATAGAAGCATCAATATCATCATGGCCAGCAGTTAATTAAAAGATACTTATGGTAATCCTTCACACCTTCGTAAATAGAAGCATTAATATCATCATGGACAGCAGTTAACTATGAGATATATATTGTAATACTTAACACCTTCGTAAATAGAAGCATCAATATCATCATGGCCAGCAGTTAACTATAAGATACTTACAGTAATCCTTCACACCTTCGTAAATAGAAGCATCAATATCATCATGGCCAGCAGTTAACTATAAGATACTTATGGTAATCCTTCACACCTTCGTAAATAGAAGCATCAATATCATCATGGCCAGCAGTTAATTATAAGATACTTATGGTAATCCTTCACACCTTCGTAAATAGAAGCATTAATATCATCATGGCCAGCAGTTAACTATGAGATACTTACAGTAATCCTTCACACCTTCGTAAATAGAAGCATCAATATCATCATGGCCAGCAGTTAACTATAAGATACTTATGGTAATCCTTAAAACTTTCGTAAATAGAAGCATCAATATCATCATGGCCAGAAGTTAACTATGAGATACTAATGGTAATCCTTAACACCTTCGTAAATAGAAACATTAATATCATCGTGGCCAGCAGTTACCTATGAGATACTTATGGTAATCCTTAAAACCTTCGTAAGTAGAAGCATCAATATCATCATGGCCAGCAGTTAACTATGAGATATTTATTGTAATCCTTAAAACCTTCGAAAATAGAAGCATAAATATCATCGTGGCCAGCAGTTAACTATGAGATACTTATGGTAATCCTTAAAACCGGCGTAAATAGAAGCATCAATATCATCATGGCCAGCAGTTAACTATAAGATACTTATGGTAATCCTTCACACCTTCGTAAATAGAAGCATCAATATCATCATGGCCAGCAGTTAATTATAAGATACTTATGGTAATCCTTCACACCTTCGTAAATAGAAGCATTAATATCATCATGGCCAGCAGTTAACTATGAGATACTTATGGTAATCCTTAAAACCTTCGTAAATAGAAGCATCAATATCATCATGGCCAGCAGTTAACTATAAGATACTTATGGTAATCCTTAAAACCTTCGTAAATAGAAGCATCAATATCATCATGGCCAGAAGTTAACTATAAGATACTTATGGTAATCCTTCACACCTTCGTAAATAGAAGCATTAATATCATCATGGCCAGCAGTTAACTATGAGATACTTATGGTAATCCTTAAAACCTTCGTAAATAGAAGAATCAATATCATCATGGCCAGCAGTTAACTATAAGATATTTATGGTAATCCTTCACACCTTCGTAAATAGAAGCATTAATATCATCATGGACAGCAGTTAACTTTGAGATATATATTGTGGTCCTTAACACCTTCGTAAATGGAAGCATCAATATCATCATGGCCAGCTGTTAACTATAAGATACTTATGGTAATCCTTAAAACCATCTTAAATAGAAGCATCAATATCAACATGGCCAGCAGTTAACTATAAGATACTTATGGTAATCCTTCACACCTTCGTAAATAGAAGCATTAATATCATCATGGCCAGCAGTTAACTATGAGATACTTATGGTAATCCTTAAAACCTTCGTAAATAGAAGAATCAATATCATCATGGCCAGCAGTTAACTATAAGATACTTATGGTAATCCTTCACACTTCGTAAATAGAAGCATTAATATCATCATAGACAGCAGTTAACTATGAGATATATATTGTAATCCTTAAAACCTTCGTAAATAGAAGAATCAATATCATCATGGCCTGCAGTTAACTATGAGATACTTATGGTAATCCTTAAAACCTTCGTAAATAGAAGCATCAATATCATCATGGCCAGCAGTTAACTATAAGATACTTATGGTAATCCTTCACACCTTCGTAAATAGAAGCGTTAATATCATCATGACCAGCAGTTAACTATGAGATACTTATGGTAATCCTTAACACCTTCTTAAATAGAAGCATCAATATCATCATGGCCAGCAGTTAACTATGAAATACTTATGGTAATCCTTAACACCTTCGTAAATAGAAGCATCAATATCATTATGGCCAGCAGTTAACTATAAGATACTTATGGTAATTCTTCACACCTTCGTAAATAGAAGTATTAATATCATCATGGCCAGCAGTTAACTATGAGATAATTACGGTAATCCTTCACACCTTCGTAAATAGAAGCATCAATATCATCATGGCCAGCAGTTAACTATAAGATACTTATAGTAATCCTTAAAACCTTCGTAAATAGAAGCATCAATATCATCATGGCCAGCAGTTAACTATAAGATACTTATGGTAATCCTTCACTTCTTCGTAAATAGAAGCATTAATATCATCATGGACAGCAGTTAAGTATGAGATTTATATTGTAATCCTTAAAACCTTCGTAAATAGAAGCATTAATATCATCATGGCCAGCAGTTAACTATGAGATAATTACGGTAATCCTTCACACCTTCGTAAATAGAAGCATCAATATCATCATGGCCAGCAGTTAACTATAAGATACTTATAGTAATCCTTAAAACCTTCGTAAATAGAAGCATCAATGTCATCATGGCCAGCAGTTAACTATAAGATACTTATGGGAATTCTTCACACCTTCGTAAATAGAAGCATTAATATCATCATGGCCAGCAGTTAACTATGAGATACTTACGGTAATCCTTCACACCTTCGTAAATAGAAGCATCAATATCATCATGGCCAGCAGTTAACTATAAGATACTTATGGTAATCCTTAAAACCTTCGGAAATAGAAGCATCAATATCATCATGGCCAGCAGTTAACTATAAGATACTTATGGTAATCCTTCACACCTTCGTAAATAGAAGCATTAATATCATCATGGACAGCAGTTAAGTATGAGATTTATATTGTAATCCTTAAAACCTTCGTAAATAGAAGCATCAATATCATCATGGCCAGCAGTTAACTATGAGATACTTATGGTAATCCTTAAAACCTTCGTAAATAGAAGAATCAATATCATCATTGCCAGCAGTTAACTATAAAATATTTATGGTAATCCTTCACACCTTCGTAAATAGAAGCATTAATATCATCATGGACAGCAGTTAACTTTGAGATATATATTGTAGTCCTTAACACCTTTGTAAATAGAAGCATCAATATCATCATGGCCAGCATTTAACTATAAGATACTTATGGTAATCCTTAAAACCATCGTAAATAGAAGCATCAATATCATCATGGCCAGCAGTTAACTATAAGATACTTATGGTAATCCTTCACACCTTCGTAAATAGAAGCATTAATATCATCATGGCCAGCAGTTAACTATGAGAGACTTATGGTAATCCTTAACGCCTTCGTAAATAGAAGCATCAATATCATCATGGCCAGCAGTTAACAATGAGATACTTATGGTAATCCTTAAAACCTTTCGTAACCAGAAGCATCAATATCATCATGGCCAGCAGTTAACTATAAGATACTTATGGTAATCGTTCACACCTTCGTAAATCGAAGCATTAATATCATCATGGCCAGCAGTTAACTATGAGATACTTATGGTAATCGTTAACACCTTCGTAAATAGAAGCATCAATATCATCATGGCCAGCAGTTAACTATGAGATACTTATGGTAATCCTTAAAACCTTTGTAAATAGAAGCATCAATATCATCATGGCCAGCAGTTAACCATGAGATACTTATGGTAATCCTTCACAACTTCGTAAATAGAAGCATTAATATCATCATGGCCAGCAGTTAACTATGAGATACTTATGGTAATCGTTAACACCTTCGTAAATAGAAGAATCAATATCATCATGGCCAGCAGTTAACTATGAGATACTTATGGTAATCCTTAAAACCTTCGTAAATAGAAGCATCAATATCATCATGGCCAGCAGTTAACTATAAGATACTTATGGTAATCCTTCACACCTTCGTAAATAGAAGCATTAATATCATCATGGCCAGCAGTTAACTATGAGATACTTATGGTAATCGTTAACACGTTCGTAAATAAAAGAATTAATATCATCATGGACAGCAGTTAACTATGAGATATATATTGTAGTCCTTAACACCTTCGTAAATAGAAGCATCAATATCATCATGGCCAGCTGTTAACTATAAGATACTTATGGTAATCCTTAAAACCATCGTAAATAGAAGCATCAATATCAACATGGCCAGCAGTTAACTATAAGATACTTATGGTAATCCTTCACACCTTCGTACACAGAAGCATTAATATCATCATGGCCCGCAGTTAACTATGAGATACTTATGGTAATCCTTCACAACTTCGTAAATAGAAGCATTAATATCATCATGGCCAGCAGTTAACTATGAGATACTTATGGTAATCGTTAACACCTTCGTAAATAGAAGAATCAATATCATCATGGCCAGCAGTTAACTATGAGATACTTATGGTAATTCTTAAAACCTTCGTAAATAGAAGCATCAATATCATCATGGCCAGCAGTTAACTATAAGATACTTATGGTAATCCTTCACACCTTCGTAAATAGAAGCATTAATATCATCATGGCCAGCAGTTAACTATGAGATACTTATGGTAATTCTTCACACCTTCGTAAATAAAAGAATTAATATCATCATGGACAGCAGTTAACTATGAGATATGAATTGTGGTCCTTAACACCTTCGTAAATAGAAGCATCAATATCATCATGGCCAGCAGTTAACTATGAGATACTTATGGTAATTCTTAAAACCTTCGTAAATAGAAGCATCAATATCATCATGGCCAGCAGTTAACTATAAGATACTTATGGTAATCCTTCACACTTCGTAAATAGAAGCATCAATATCATCATGGACAGCAGTTAACTATGAGATACTTATGGTAATTCTTCACACCTTCGTAAATAAAAGAATTAATATCATCATGGCCAGCAGTTAACTATGAGATACTTATGGTAATCCTTAAAACCTTCGTAAATAGAAGCATCAATATCATCATGGCCAGCAGTTAACTATAAGATACTTATGGTAATCCTTCACACTTTCGTAAATAGAAGCATTAATATCATCATGGCCAGCAGTTAACTATAAGATACTTATGGTAATCCTTCACACCTTCGTAAATAGAAGCATCAATATCATCATGGCCAGCAGTTAACTATGAGATACTAATGGTAATCCTTAAAACCTTCATAAATAGAAGAATTAATATCAACATGGCCAGCAGTTAACTATGAGATATTTATGGTAATCCTTAAAACTTTCCTAAATAGAAGCATCAATATCATCATGGCCAGCAGTTAACTATAAGATATTTATGGTAATCCTTCACACCTTCGTAAATAGAAGCATTAATATTATCATGGCCAGCAGTTAACTATGAGATACTTATAGTAATCGTTAACACCTTCGTAAATAGAAGCATCAATATCATCATGGCCAGCAGTTAACTATATGATACTTATGGTAATCCTTCACACCTTCGTAAATAGAAGCATTAATATCATCATGGCCAGCAGTTAACTATAAGATACTTATGGTAATCCTTCACACCTTCGTAAATAGAAGCATCAATATCATCATGGCCAGGAGTTAACTATGAGATACTAATGGTAATCCTTCACACCTTCGTAAGTAGAAGCATCAATATCATCATGGCCAGCAGTTAACTATAAGATACTTATGGTAATCCTTAAAACCTTCGTAAATAGAAGCATTAATATCATCATGGCCAGCAGTTAACTATGAGATACTTATGGTAATCCTTAACACCTTCGTAAATAGAAGCATCAATATCATCATGGCCAGCAGTTAACTATGAGATACTTATGGTAATCCTTAACACCTTCGTAAATAGAAGCATCAATATCATCATGGCCAGCAGTTAACTATAAGATACTTATGGTAATCCTTAACACCTTCGTAAATAGAAGCATTAATATTATCATGGCCAGCAGTTAACTATTAGATATTATGGTAATCGTTAACACCTTCGTAAATAGAAGCATCAATATCATCATGGCCAGCAGTTAACTATAAGATACTTATGGTAATCCTTCACACCTTCGTAAATAGAAGCATCAATATCATCATGGCCAGCAGTTAACTATAAGATACTTATAGTAATCCTTAAAACCTTCGTAAATAGAAGCATCAATATCATCATGGCCAGCAGTTAACTATAAGATACTTATGGTAATCCTTCACTTCTTCGTAAATAGAAGCATTAATATCATCATGGACAGCAGTTAAGTATGAGATTTGTATTGTAATCCTTAAAACCTTCGTAAATAGAAGCATTAATATCATCATGGCCAGCAGTTAACTATGAGATAATTACGGTAATCCTTCACACCTTCGTAAATAGAAGCATCAATATCATCATGGCCAGCAGTTAACTATAAGATACTTATAGTAATCCTTAAAACCTTCGTAAATAGAAGCATCAATATCATCATGGCCAGCAGTTAACTATAAGATACTTATGGGAATTCTTCACACCTTCGTAAATAGAAGCATTAATATCATCATGGCCAGCAGTTAACTATGAGATACTTACGGTAATCCTTCACACCTTCGTAAATAGAAGCATCAATATCATCATGGCCAGCAGTTAACTATAAGATACTTATGGTAATCCTTAAAACCTTCGGAAATAGAAGCATCAATATCATCATGGCCAGCAGTTAACTATAAGATACTTATGGTAATCCTTCACACCTTCGTAAATAGAAGCATTAATATCATCATGGACAGCAGTTAAGTATGAGATTTATATTGTAATCCTTAAAACCTTCGTAAATAGAAGCATCAATATCATCATGGCCAGCAGTTAACTATGAGATACTTATGGTAATCCTTAAAACCTTCGTAAATAGAAGAATCAATATCATCATTGCCAGCAGTTAACTATAAAATATTTATGGTAATCCTTCACACCTTCGTAAATAGAAGCATTAATATCATCATGGACAGCAGTTAACTTTGAGATATATATTGTAGTCCTTAACACCTTTGTAAATAGAAGCATCAATATCATCATGGCCAGCATTTAACTATAAGATACTTATGGTAATCCTTAAAACCATCGTAAATAGAAGCATCAATATCATCATGGCCAGCAGTTAACTATAAGATACTTATGGTAATCCTTCACACCTTCGTAAATAGAAGCATTAATATCATCATGGCCAGCAGTTAACTATGAGAGACTTATGGTAATCCTTAACGCCTTCGTAAATAGAAGCATCAATATCATCATGGCCAGCAGTTAACAATGAGATACTTATGGTAATCCTTAAAACCTTTCGTAACCAGAAGCATCAATATCATCATGGCCAGCAGTTAACTATAAGATACTTATGGTAATCGTTCACACCTTCGTAAATCGAAGCATTAATATCATCATGGCCAGCAGTTAACTATGAGATACTTATGGTAATCGTTAACACCTTCGTAAATAGAAGCATCAATATCATCATGGCCAGCAGTTAACTATGAGATACTTATGGTAATCCTTAAAACCTTTGTAAATAGAAGCATCAATATCATCATGGCCAGCAGTTAACCATGAGATACTTATGGTAATCCTTCACAACTTCGTAAATAGAAGCATTAATATCATCATGGCCAGCAGTTAACTATGAGATACTTATGGTAATCGTTAACACCTTCGTAAATAGAAGAATCAATATCATCATGGCCAGCAGTTAACTATGAGATACTTATGGTAATCCTTAAAACCTTCGTAAATAGAAGCATTAATATCATCATGGCCAGCAGTTAACTATAAGATACTTATGGTAATCCTTCACACCTTCGTAAATAGAAGCATTAATATCATCATGGCCAGCAGTTAACTATGAGATACTTATGGTAATCGTTAACACGTTCGTAAATAAAAGAATTAATATCATCATGGACAGCAGTTAACTATGAGATATATATTGTAGTCCTTAACACCTTCGTAAATAGAAGCATCAATATCATCATGGCCAGCTGTTAACTATAAGATACTTATGGTAATCCTTAAAACCATCGTAAATAGAAGCATCAATATCAACATGGCCAGCAGTTAACTATAAGATACTTATGGTAATCCTTCACACCTTCGTACACAGAAGCATTAATATCATCATGGCCCGCAGTTAACTATGAGATACTTATGGTAATCCTTCACAACTTCGTAAATAGAAGCATTAATATCATCATGGCCAGCAGTTAACTATGAGATACTTATGGTAATCGTTAACACCTTCGTAAATAGAAGAATCAATATCATCATGGCCAGCAGTTAACTATGAGATACTTATGGTAATTCTTAAAACCTTCGTAAATAGAAGCATCAATATCATCATGGCCAGCAGTTAACTATAAGATACTTATGGTAATCCTTCACACCTTCGTAAATAGAAGCATTAATATCATCATGGCCAGCAGTTAACTATGAGATACTTATGGTAATTCTTCACACCTTCGTAAATAAAAGAATTAATATCATCATGGACAGCAGTTAACTATGAGATATGAATTGTGGTCCTTAACACCTTCGTAAATAGAAGCATCAATATCATCATGGCCAGCAGTTAACTATGAGATACTTATGGTAATTCTTAAAACCTTCGTAAATAGAAGCATCAATATCATCATGGCCAGCAGTTAACTATAAGATACTTATGGTAATCCTTCACACCTTCGTAAATAGAAGCATTAATATCATCATGGCCAGCAGTTAACTATGAGATACTTATGGTAATCCTTAAAACCTTCGTAAATAGAAGCATCAATATCATCATGGCCAGCAGTTAACTATAAGATACTTATGGTAATCCTTCACACTTCGTAAATAGAAGCATCAATATCATCATGGACAGCAGTTAACTATGAGATACTTATGGTAATTCTTCACACCTTCGTAAATAAAAGAATTAATATCATCATGGCCAGCAGTTAACTATGAGATACTTATGGTAATCCTTAAAACCTTCGTAAATAGAAGCATCAATATCATCATGGCCAGCAGTTAACTATAAGATACTTATGGTAATCCTTCACACCTTCGTAATTAGAAGCATTAATATCATCATGGCCAGCAGTTAACTATGAGATACTTATGGTAATCCTTAAAACCTTCGTAAATAGAAGCATCAATATCATCATGGCCAGCAGTTAACTATAAGATACTTATGGTAATCCTTCACACTTTCGTAAATAGAAGCATTAATATCATCATGGCCAGCAGTTAACTATAAGATACTTATGGTAATCCTTCACACCTTCGTAAATAGAAGCATCAATATCATCATGGCCAGCAGTTAACTATGAGATACTAATGGTAATCCTTAAAACCTTCATAAATAGAAGAATTAATATCAACATGGCCAGCAGTTAACTATGAGATATTTATGGTAATCCTTAAAACTTTCCTAAATAGAAGCATCAATATCATCATGGCCAGCAGTTAACTATAAGATATTTATGGTAATCCTTCACACCTTCGTAAATAGAAGCATTAATATTATCATGGCCAGCAGTTAACTATGAGATACTTATAGTAATCGTTAACACCTTCGTAAATAGAAGCATCAATATCATCATGGCCAGCAGTTAACTATATGATACTTATGGTAATCCTTCACACCTTCGTAAATAGAAGCATTAATATCATCATGGCCAGCAGTTAACTATAAGATACTTATGGTAATCCTTCACACCTTCGTAAATAGAAGCATCAATATCATCATGGCCAGGAGTTAACTATGAGATACTAATGGTAATCCTTCACACCTTCGTAAGTAGAAGCATCAATATCATCATGGCCAGCAGTTAACTATAAGATACTTATGGTAATCCTTAAAACCTTCGTAAATAGAAGCATTAATATCATCATGGCCAGCAGTTAACTATGAGATACTTATGGTAATCCTTAACACCTTCGTAAATAGAAGCATCAATATCATCATGGCCAGCAGTTAACTATGAGATACTTATGGTAATCCTTAACACCTTCGTAAATAGAAGCATCAATATCATCATGGCCAGCAGTTAACTATAAGATACTTATGGTAATCCTTAACACCTTCGTAAATAGAAGCATTAATATTATCATGGCCAGCAGTTAACTATTAGATATTATGGTAATCGTTAACACCTTCGTAAATAGAAGCATCAATATCATCATGGCCAGCAGTTAACTATAAGATACTTATGGTAATCCTTCACACCTTCGTAAATAGAAGCATCAATATCATCATGGCCAGCAGTTAACTATAAGATACTTATGGTAATCCTTCACACCTTCGTAAATAGAAGCATTAATATCATCATGGCCAGCAGTTAACTATGAGATACTTATGGTAATCGTTAACACCTTCGTAAATAGAAGCATCAATATCATCATGGCCAGCAGTTAACTATGAGATACTTATGGTAATCCTTAAAACCTTCGTAAATAGAAGCATCAATATCATCATGGCCAGCAATTAACTATAAGATACTTATGGTAATCGTTCACACCTTCCTAAATAGAAGCATTAATATCATCATGGCCAGCAGTTAACTATGAGATATTTATTGTAATCCTTAACACCTTCGTAAATAGAAGCATTAATATCATCATGGCCAGCAGTTAACTATGAGATACTTATGGTAATCCTTAGAACCTTCGTAAATAGAAGCATCAATATCATCATGGACAGCAGTTAAATATGAGATACTTATGGTAATCCTTAACACCTTTGTAAATAGAAGCATTAATATCATCATGGCCAGCAGTTAACTATGAGATATTTATTGTAATCCTTAACACCTTCGTAAATAGAAGCATTAATATCATCATGGCCAGCAGTTAACTATGAGATATCTATTGTAATCCTTAAAACCTTCGTAAATAGAAGCATCAATATCATCATGAAGTGTTGTTACTATGAGAAAAAACAAGTTAACTGGTCGTCCAATATACATGTAAGCAGACAATCCATCTTTTATAATTGTTTATTTGCATGTGCCCGTGGTGTAATGGTTATCGTCGTAGGAAATGGACACAGGAACTAGAGTTCAGATCCCGGACGAGACTGATTGCATTTCACATAGCACTAATACCCTTGGGAATCCAATTATTCTCCCTCCAGCTATGGGTAAATATTAGGGCAGACTGTATTCTTCAGCCTTAGTGAGGCAACTAGTCTAGGAGAAGGGAAACTCTGAATTCAAACCTGTTAAACTCCACTTAAAAATTGACCTTGTGTCATATCCCACCTGAGCGGAGGGGTGGGAAAATAGGATTACAATTGTTTATTTGCTGCTTTGTGTAAAGAAGAAAACTGCCTAATTAGGGCAAAGTGTTTTTCCAGTTAAACTATATATATATATATATATATATATGAGTCAGCATTTCTTCATTAATACATATTTGATTAAACATAATAGACATTTTTTTTGTCTGCATATTTTTTTTGGTTAATCCTTTCGAATTGCCGTATTGATCTTATGATATTCGGCGGGATAAATCTTCCATATTTAATTATTTTCCTTGTACTTTCTGCCCAAAAGAGACAAATTACACTCTGTAAGAATGTAATACTTCCTTCCCTGATGATGGCCCAAAGTTGGGCTGAAAGTACTTGGGAAATAACTAATTATGGAAGATCTATCAACCAATTCCCGCTGAATATCATAAGATCAATACGGCAATTCGAAAGGATTAACAAAAAATATATTGACAAAAAATGTCTATTATGTTCAATCACCCATATATATATATATAGGTATTATTCAGTCCAGTTAAACCAGAGTTGGGAGTAATTCCTTCAGGACAAGAAAATCTTTCAGGAGCTGAACATTTAAAATTTCCTGGTGGAGAGCTCAATGTAATTTTTTTACAGAGCAATATTTCTTTAAAAAAAACCAAAGACCGGTTAATTTAGGATTATAAATTTATTCCCATCCTGTTTTTCAGTTTCTGGTGTAAACCAAAAACACGAAGAAAAATATACCAGGACTTCTTCAGATCCAATGGATAAATAAATCAGAATAGACACGTGGGGTGGAGGGGGAAGAGATTAAGGAGTTACCTCCCCGTTTTATTGAATTTCCGTTTTTTATTTACCTATTTATTTTATTTTCAAATTTCTTCCGTCGGTTATAATTACATTGTTTAAATTACATAGTCCATTCATAGGACAATTGTCTCGGGATTTACAATTACATTCTTTTTTTATACTACTACTACTACTACTGTTGTTATTGTTGTTGATGTTGTTGTTATTATTATTATTATTATTATTTATTTATTTATTTGACCCTGAAAATCTTTAGTTATATTTTTATTATGGCTATTAATTATTTGAAAAATATTTTTCGTCCAAGAGTAACATATTTTTAACGTTTTTCTGTTAAATATTTTATGTAGTTTATTTCCGGATTTAAAATGTTTATCTGCTAGTTTCAAAAATATTTTCCTATATTTATATTAGTTAGCCTACAGAACGGGGGGTTGAACCATATTATTTTCCTTTTTCTACTTTTACGTCTATTTTCTTTATCTATTTCTTTATTATTATCATTGGGCACCTTCTCTTCTTTATAGGTAAAGTTTTCTTTATACCCGCTACTTTTTAGTGCATCAATATACATTTTACTACCTTTTCGGAATATTTCTTCATTAGCTGATAGATTTCTTATTCTTAGGTTTACAATTGTCCTATGAATGGACTATGTAATTTAAACAATGTAATATATCAAGCTATAATTTACCCTAAAGAGAATATTACAGATAAGAAAAGTTATATCGGGTTCACGTCCACTAAATGGAAGGAGAGATATTCGAACCATAAATTCACCTTCTCCCACGAACACCTAAAACACCATACGGCACTAACGAAACAATTCTGATGTTTAAAAAACAATGTGTTAACCCCTGAGATAGAATGGTCTATTTTTAAAAAAATCAAATACTCCAAATAGTTTTGACGGTAGATGCAATTTGTGCTTAGAAGAAAAAATACATATTTTAATATATAAATGGCCTGATAAGTTATTAAATAAGAGAAGTGAATTAATAGCTAGATGTAGACATAAGACTAAATCTAAACTATAGACTATAAAATTTAAAAACATAGAAATAAATAGTGAAACCGGAAAAAAAAACGTATCCAATATACACACACTAGAAAAAATAGGTAGCTAAATAAATGGTATCGAAATTAATATAAGCATTAATATTTCTCTTAAAAGTTAATTATCGAACTTAACATGAAAAGAAAATAAATTAAACAAATAAATAAAAAAGTTAAATTACCGTAATTATAACTGACGGAAGAAATTTGAAAATAAAATAAATAGGTAAATAAAAAACGGAAATTCAATAAAACGAGGAGGTAACTCCTTAATCTCTTCCCCCTCTCGCTCCACCCCACGTGTCTATTCTGTTTTATTTATCCATTGGATCTGAAGAAGTCCTGGTATATTTTTCTTCGTGTTTTTGGTTTACACCAGAAACTGAAAAACAGGATGGAAATAAATTTATAATCCTAAATTAACCGGTCTTTGGTTTTTTTCTTAAAGATATATATATATATATATATATATATATATATATATATATATATATAAACCATCAGAAATGTTATTGTACTAAATGCTGCCTTGCTTAACATTCAACATTATAAGATACGGATCAAGGGTAAAGTGGAGCAATCCAGGGAAATGAGTAGAGCTGTCCCCTACACTTCGCTGTAGTAGCTAATGAAAAGGGAGCCTTAGGGTCACCCTCGACTACGGTCGCCAACTTTCGTATCTTACTTTTTATTCAAGACTTTTCATATCTATTTATTCATCTATCTACCTCATGAATTTTACCAAATGGAGAAAAATTTTAATTATCCGTAAAAACTAAAATAACATAACCTATACAAACACTCTTTTTAACAAAAAAGAAAAAAAACGTATGAAAGTCCTGTCTCAATTTTTGAAGACAGCACGTCAAGGAGAGTTTTTGACATAACCGATTAAAAAAGATCGCTTACTTTGAAAGACCAAATATTGCCAACTTGCTTACGTGGCACAAAGCAAATCAAGCTTTTTACATGACCAAATTATTTTTATAAGAAAACCAAACTCATATTTGCCCTTACGCATCTCCCAAGAAATTATTATTATTATTTATGCTTTCTCTGGATTTTATTTCTTTTCTACCGTCGTCTTTTTTTCTTTTTTTTTTTGGTATGTGTGTGTCGTGTATATTATTTTCTACTTCTTCCTGTCTCCTTTTTTGTATATCTCCTTTCACTCCCTCCTCCCCAACTCCGTCATCCTTCCCCGCCCCCTTGAGCTGCTTTGTCAGCGCTATATACGTTTCTTATATGTTCCGTTTTTTTTTTTTTCAGAATGTGAAAAATATTAAGAAAATATCCTCTAAACTGGTTTGGGTTTATGGCCTGTCAACCCTTTTTGGATTATTTAATGCCAAAATAAGTTGTTTCTTGTTTTATTGAGGGGGGTGTTTTTTGAGCAATATAGTTTCATCTAATAATAATCATTTGAAAAAAAATTATAGTTTCAAGGAACCAATAAAAAAATTAAAACTACACATAGTTAAAGTATTTCAAGTATTTTAAACAATTATATGGCGGCCCAGTCGGCTGAGGCTGTAGAATACACCGACTGCATCTCCGCAGAGAGGTAAGACTCTTGCCAACAGGAGTCCTGTTTATGACACTAAACAATATGACAGTGAGTTTCCAGTAATGCTAAAGCTTTGGGGCATGTGGAGTACCCCTTCATTTCCATTGCTCCCAGGTCTACTCTGTCCCATAGAAGTAGCACCTAATAGAGTCCTATGTATAGGTCAAATAGAACTGTTTGACATCTAAACTGAGTGTTAACAAATGGCTTATGCGGAATTATATGGTTTGAAAGAGAACTGTTTGAGCATTTAACCATGAATAAACGAATAACTGATGTTTAATTGAATTTTTAGTGAAATTCTTGGGACTATTTATCTGTGAGCAAAGGAATAAACTTAGGCTCCTTTAAAAATATTATCAACAAAATGTTTTTTACAAATCATATATATTCAGTATGTATGTATAAATAGTATTTAACATTAAATAACCTACAGTGGTGGATATGCCATAAAACCAAACTAAACTAATTATATGATTTCAACTAACAGTAATGCTTCCTTAACAAAGGAAACTAAATAACTTAAGTATTCTTATCTAATAATAATAATCATTGATTTATACATTTACGTGGTGCATTTAATAAGCTTCCAGACTTTTTTGTACAGGGATTTAAAATTGTTGAAGAGTCTTGAAAATTCAGTACGTTATTGCTATACATCTTATGAGATGACTGACCATTTTTATGATTTCAGCTTCAAATGAACAGCTGGAATTAGAATACACCCAACTAAAGCCTGATTATCACCGATGGTGAATTTCAAAACTGCAATCTGGACGTGAGGAAGAACGATATGCAATAAAATTCTGTTTTAAACTTGGAAAATATGATGCCACAGAAACGTATGGAATGCTTCAGACTGCTTTTGGAGCATTTTGCATGAATCGAGAATCAGTTTTTGAGTGGGATAAGAGATTCTGTGTGGGATGATGAGAGGTGTGGAAGGAGTAAGGAAGTCAATACACCAGAGTTGATTAGCCAAAGGGTTAGGGTTAGGGTTACTATGTTGAGGTTTTAAGGGAGTTCAGCAAGAGATTCCGTCAGAAGAGGTCAGCACTCTTCAAATCGGGTCAGTGGCATTTTCACCAGGACAATGCACCAGTCCACAACTCCATCCTTGTCACAGACAATTTGACCAAGATGGGCATCAACACAGTTCCTCAGCCTCGCTATAGTCCAGACCTTGCTCCCTGTGACTTTTGTTTATTTCCGAAGCTCAGAGGCTGTCATTATAAGACAATTGAGGAGATAAAAGAGGCTGTGACGAAGGTCATTGACACGCTCACACAAGAGGACTTCCATGGGGCCTTGTAGAAGTTGTTGGAACGGTACAGCAAGTGCATTGCAGCGGGAGGGGATTACTTCGAAGTGGACTAGAGTTTCATGCGTGTACTATCAATAAGAGTGCCCACACGAAAAAGTCTGGAAACTTATTTAATGATCCTCGTATATGATTTCAATTAACAGTAATCCTTTCTTAACAAAGGAAACTAAGTAACTTAAGTATACTTATTTGATAATAATAATCATTTATTTATGCATTTATAAGTTTTCAAGCATTCCGGGGGAAGGAGACCTTGTTGCATAATGACTAAAGTGCTGGATCTCGGCCTCAAAGTTAGCCATGTCGCGCTATTACGTTCACTTCTGGACTAATACCTTCTGGAATGGTATTAACCCTTTTTCCCCCACTCCACTTCTTATCTTCTACAAGGATGGCTTTAGAATTAAATAACCCATGAACAAAGACGCTAAACTATCAATCATTTCTATCTAATAATTTACAAACAGATCTATTTGACCTATAGATGGTACTCTTACAGGTGCAACCATTAGGTCTCTTGCCATGGTATAATGATTAACAAGCTAGTCTTGCAAACCGATTACTCCCGAACAGTGAGTTCGATCGTTACAAGCTATCTCATTCCTGTGACCTTGTGCTGATGTGAGTTTTTAGGTGACCACTTAAGCAGCCTGTGGACCATATCTAAGCAAGGTTTTGTAAATGATAGCAGTTACTCTTACTCCAACACGGAGTGGGTTTGGGAGTAATGACAAAGAAAGAAGTAACTCTGTACTCCCCTAAATTCCATAACTGGAGCCTCATTCCTGGTAGCAGCTTAGTATCATACCTAGGACACCATTTTTGGTTTGTTTTCTTTTTACCCTTCTGCAAGGGATACAGCCGATGTATTCTAAGCCCGTAAATACTAACTGCTTCATAATTAATATTCCCGAATCACAATTTCAGGTAATTTTCGGTCACGTGAAAGATTGTATTTTGTTGGAAAAAATATATTTTTCTTAAGATGATTTCTATGCAAAAAACAACCTTTGGTGTTTAGTGTAGATATTCCAAAAACGGATGTAACCGTCTCCAAGAGGCCATAGAAAGATTCAAGGAAAAAGTGGTTGTAGAGGGTAGCAAAGGAACATCAACCAAAAGGGAACATTTTTGTTTCTTTTTAAAATTTAATATTTAAATATTTTAAATTTTAATATTATACATATATATTAAATATTTATGATTTGGTTTGGTTGGGTTTTATAGCATATCAAGCATTGTCGGTCATTTAATGCCAAATCCTCTTTATACATGTATATTAAATATTTATGATTTGGTTTGGTTGGGTTTTATAGCATATCAACCATTGTCGGTCATTTAATGCCAAATCCTCTTCATACATGTATATTGAATATACGAAATTTCAAAACAAATTTGTAGATAACATTTTTAAATGAGCCTTAGCTCATTTTTCTTTTTCACACAAGTAAATAGTTTCACTTATTTTTATCTAATATGAATAATTCTATTTACTAAAAATCATTTGTTTGCATACAGTTTAATGGTTTCCAAGTATTGCTATGTACCTCTAACAATTCAATTAAAGATTAGTCATTTGTTTATACACAGCTAAATATACAAACAGTTCTATTTCAAACAATTCAACTTAGTATAAGTACACAATTTCAATGTCAAACAGTTCTATTTGACCCATAGATAGGACCGTATCAGATGCTACCACTCCTGGACAGAGTGGACCAAGGAATAATGACAATAAAGTGGTACTTTGCATTCCCCAAAGCTCCAACATTACTGGAACATTACCATCTGATTGTGTCATATCCAGGACACTCGTGGCGTGGAGAGGTCTTACTCCTCTGCAGAGATGAAGTCGGTGTATTCTACAGTCCCAGTAGACTGTGCTAAGCTTTTACTTGAGCAAGAACACGGACCAAAAATGAAATTATCAAACCTGCTCAGTCAACTAAACATTCATATTTATAATCGTTGTACGACTAAAAGCAATCTTCCAGCTGAGGAAAGACGACTTGCCTTGGAAATCAACATTCTGAATCTTCTCTTTTTTCCCCCTAGGTTTGAACACCGACCAATGAACCATGGTAGAAAATATGCAGCTGTCTTAGCCATCAAGCACTCTCATCGATGTTGTTTTGAATTTTCAAGATGTCAACCCGAGTATGAAATTCGATAAACCCAAGGGAGTTAACTTGTCAAGTTAAATGTGTAGTTAATGATTTAAAGACTTTATATCCATTTCTTTCCTTTCTGTTTTGCCTCATTTGCTCCGACGTTTTCCGGATCTGTTTTCATTTTTTATTTATTTTTCGTTTATTTCCAAATTTCTGAAGTATTGTTTCCAAATTTCTGAGGCATTGGAAGTGAAGTGTTTATTGATGTCCTGGATAAGATTTCATATGCACCGGCTCATTCACCATCACATAAATACGCGAGGGCTGTGCAGCGGCCAACTTATACCAAGTGATACGAATTCGTATCACCCCCGTCACACCAGTTTTTTAAAAAATGCTTGCCTGGCGTTATAATATCTCGTTATTTCACTTAAGGTTCTTTTATACTAAATATATTTATACTTCAAGTATTAGTGCCCGAATTTTTAACATTTCACTAATTACTGAAATAATTTTTAGTGCTTTAATTATTACTGTACGAATTTTGAACATTTCAAGTATAATAATCGGAACATTCAATTCTTCAATTGTAACAATCCGAATTTTTTAAGATATCAAGAATTACTGTAGAAATTTTTTTAGCATTTCAAGCATTAATATCTGAACTTTTGATAGTTCAGTTATTACTGTAAAAAATTTTAGTACTCCAATTATTACCGCACAAATTTTTAGTGATTCAGTTGTTACTGTACACATTTTTGATACTTCAATTATTGAAGTTAGAAATTGGTGAGTGATATTGAGATCTGAGGGTATACAAAACTGACAAAAATAATAAAAACAGTAAAAGGTTACAGTTACAAGAAGAGATTAGGGACAATAGAACTAACTACTTTACAAGAAAGTAGAATGAGAGGTGATCTAATTAGAACTTTCAAAATAACTAATTGAATTCCTAATTATAGTTGACATTTTTTCGACATTCCTCCTCGAATTGGAAATTTACTGTCAAGACAGATTTCAAAAACTAAGTCCACTAAATAATTAGATTATTTTGCTTATTGAGTAATATATTTTTGGAACAAATTGCCTTCTAAAATAAAGGCAGCAATAGCGTCAAAAATTTTAAGATTAAATTGGCTGATTCCAAAAAAATAAAAAATAAATAGATAAGTAAAGATAAGATCTAAAGTAAGAGTGCATTTTTTTAGAACGATTGGATGAATTAATTAACAGAATTTGTTCTGTATATAGATATTGTATTAATATGTATAGATATGCAAAGACTTTTTTAAGTTGATGTGAGAAGATAGTAAAAATGGGAGTTGCTCCTGAAGTAAAATAATAATGATAAGAAGAACCAATTATATCAAAGCGAGAATAGATAAGACGCAACAAAATAGAAAATGTAGGTTATGTGGTGATAGAGATGAAACCATCAATCACATAATAAGCGAATGTAGCAAATTAGCACAGAATGAGTATAAGTCTAAACACGACAGGGAGATGCGCAAGAAATTTAAATTTGACCATACAAATAAATGGTATATGCACAACCCAGCACCTGTCCTAGAAAATGACACACATAAACTCCTATGGGACTTTGAAGTACAGACGGATCACCTAATCTCGACCAAAAGACCAGGCCTTATAATAATTAACAAAAAAAAAAAGAGAACTAGCAAAATTGTCCACTTTGCTGTCCCAACGGACCACAGAATAAAACTGAAAGAATGTGAAAAGAAGGATAAGTACCTCGACCCTGCTAGGGAATTGAAAAAACTATGGAACATGAAGGTAACAATTATACCAATTGTGATTGGTGCTTTTGGTACAGTAACTAAAGGATTACTAAAGGGACTGGAGGACTTGGAAGTTGGTGGACGAGTGGAGACCATCCAAACAACATTGGGAACGGCCAGAATACTGAGAAGAGGCCTTGAGATTTGAGGAGACTTGCTGTCACTCAGACTTCAGTGAAAGACCGTGAGCTAACACTGGTGTGAAAAACAAATAATAATAACAATATTAGGGATTGTTGTTGTTGTACGAATTTTTGATACATCAATTGTTACTGTACGAATTCCAGTTTTAGTTTTAATGCATTTTTCATTCTATGATTCAGAGAAGATTTTTTGCAAAAAGTGATGTCGCTTTTCAAAATATGTTTAACGATTTAAATTCTCAGAGGACTTATCTTTAGTCGTCTAAATTTCTGAGACGAAGCTGGATGATTTTTATCATTAAGGGTTTTCGGACTATTGTCTTCATCTTTATTGTTATTGCCACAACGTTTCGGCCGATATGTCCTCCGGCTTTCTTCAGGTGTTTTTCGAACTCGGGAACCTACTCAGAACTTCGAACTACGTCTTTTATTGAATCCACGAGGTTGCTTGTTCTGATTCCGTTAACCATAACCGGGTATAAGTGTTAAGTATTCCTGTATTGTTACTCACTTGCAGTCAGGATTGAACCTGCAAAGTCCAGATTATTGTCTCCTTAGCAGCTTAGGGAACCAACGCCTATAACCGTTATGCAATGTGTCCTGCTGGACTCAATAAAGAAGGAAGGCAATAGTCCGAAAACCCTTAATGATAAAAAAGACTTATCTTTAGATATGATTTCGAAAGAGTGAAAGACAGGGAAATTAATTGTTGCATTTTGCGTAAGATCTGAAAATTTCCCAAGTTTCTACCCACAAAATATTCATAACTCGACTACACGTAACCGAAACTATACGGGTACCATGTTAAAATATACCCGTTTTCCTAATATTTCTGTTGCAAACTAACTGACATTGAATTTTTTGTTGTTTTTTTTTAATCGCAGTTCTCACGAGTCATCAGTCGACAAAAAAAATCGCGCAGTTCCCTTTGTAGATAAATGACCGGACGGGTAGTCTAAGCTAGACTGGCAAGACTTCACGAGTGAATTCGAGTCTCAATGGGTGCCCCATTCATACGGCCCTGTCCTACATCAAAGCAAAAAAAGCTTAGTAAATTACTAAATGACCGAAATGATTTGCAATACTAAATGAATAAATAAAACTTAAGATAAAGGAAAATGCTAGTCAAAATGACCTTTTAGTCTAGACCACTTGTGAGCAACTGACGATGAATCTTGCAAGTAATTTTTGTCCTGAGTCATTTTACTTTCTGTTTAAGATATGTCTTTATTATTAATATGGATTATTCCTTTTAATGAATATCCGATTCTAATCACAGTTAAGAACTTCATTTCTATTACATATGGATATAGTTACTATTATTTCATTAATTTGAGCAGGTGCCCGTGGTGTAATGGTTATCGTCGTAGGAAATGGACACGGCGACGAGAGTTCAGACCCTGGACGAGACTGATTGCATTTCACATAGCACTAATACCCTTGGGAAAGGTATGAATCCAATTATTCTCTCCCTCCAGCTATGGGTAAATAGTAGGACAGACTGAGTTCTTCAGCGTTGGTGAGGCAACTAGTCTAGGAGAAGGAAAACTCTGAATTGAAACCTGTTAAACTCCGCTTAAAAATTGACCTTGTGTCATATCCTGCCCGAGTGGAGGGGTTGGTAAATAGGATTATTTTATTAATTTAAATCCATCTTATCATTAATGTTTAAAAGTCAAACTGAAAACTTGGATAAAGGAATTGCCAGTTAAACCTTTCTTGTTTTTCTGTTAATCACTTGAGAGCGACTTACAAGACATCGTACAAGAAATTCTTTACGTTGGGTTATTTTGCTCTTGCAGTGAATCTTATTGATTGATTGATTGATTTTAACGATATGAGGTCGGGAATCGCATTCATTGTACTTCATTCTTATATTTTATGCGTAGCAGTTTCTTAAGGGTTTTTTTAGGGGGGCGCACGGTTCTATTTATTATGAATAATTTTCAAACAGATCAATTGGACCTATAAATAGGATTCTAAGAGGTACTACCACTCCGGATCAGAGTTGACATGGGAGTAATGGCAAGAGAGAAGTACTCTACATTTCTCAGGTCTCAAGATCCATCAAATTCAATTTAATGTCATACTCAGGATACCCCCTCGGGGGTTACCTCTCTACAGGGATACGGTCAACGTATTCTAAGCTTGATCGACAGGGTTATGAATATTCTAAAGATCACCGGATGATCAACTCACGATAGTGTCCCCCCACCCCCACCCCAACAATACTCAGCTGGGCTTTCCAATGTATAGCTTCGTCAATGGCTATTTTTCTCTGTTGCACCTGTACCGAAAGAAGTTACTTTCTGAAGACTCGACCAAGTTCGATCCAGTTGATTCAATAATATGACCAACCCTACATAACTTACACAAATAAGGAACTAGCCTATACTTCTGACTTGGCATTAACCATCAAGCCAATTAGATCGAATTTCTTTACACTTCCGGCCACCTATTTGTGGTCATAGTAGGGAACATGAATTTGATTCTAAACACCCGCTCCATCAGCACACACATACACGCATATATATATATATGCCGTTTGTATAGACTCCGTTAAATTTATTTGTGTTTATTATTTCCGTGTCAATTAAAATATGCCTGTAAATAAAAACTACTTTTAACTACGTTTGTATGACGTCAATTCTCCTTGGGGTCAAGTTGCCTGAATATATATTCGACACCAAACCAATGGCAGAAAATTATACAAGATCTTTTTATGTCGGAGAAAGAATCACTTTATATGGCACTTTTTTTTTCTCGAAGTCAACTTTAACAAAGCCAGTTGATAACAATCTACAAAGGGTTAAAAAATGAGAAATGAAAAGTTAAGATATCAAAAGAATATAAAATAAGTCAAGATAGACGAACTAAAACCGAGAAAGATTCTTAATGAGCCAAGACTTAAAAATTCCAAGGTTTTAAATGGAAAGAAAATGGAAGATTGATTCTCAGTGCAGATACTGGAATAGAACATGCGTCTCGTGTGAGGAAGATTACAAACGAACATATGCTAATTATTTAGAGACAGGGGGAAATGTGCTCTTCCAAGAAACTCTCAAATAGATGGAAACAATGAATTCCAACACGTTTTCCATAAAATTAACGATAGAAGAGGAATAAACTGGCTATATTCTAGCAAATGAACACCTAAAAAGTGATCCTACATCACAAGGCCATGCATCTGGTTCTGTAGTCTATACAAAGGAGACAAAATAAACTGAAAAGAATCTACCCAGATATGGGAACAATATTCTATCCTAGGGTGAATCTGTTTTTTGTATAGGTACAACAAAACATCAAGTATTAAAAACTTTCTGAGCGATAAAATTGCCCTACCATTTTCGCTGCGCCCTTTGCAATGGATGTACTATCGGTGTATTTTAGATACCAATTAACCATAAATTATTTGCTTTGGCTTTTACTGCAGATATCAGGTCATGCCTCTCTCTCTCTCTCTCTCTCTCTCTCTCTCTCTCTCTCTCTCTCTCTCTCATAATGCATTGGAGTGGTGTTGAATGAGGGATGAATCTCTGTGATAGAGCATAATTAGATCACTGTCGTTGACTCGCAAGCACACACACACACATATGTGTGTGTGTGTGTGTGTGTAGAGTTTATTTGGAGATTCGTCTCACTTATTATTTGCACCACTGGGCAGCGTTTGCATCCAGATAAAAGATTCTTTTACAAGAATGAAAAACTTGTCAATTAAATGTTTAGCAAAAATATTCTTCTTATTCTCATTTGATGCAATGGTAGCTCATGGTTTCGCATGTAGGATTTATTAAATCAAATATGTTGGAACTTACATTCATTTATTATTATTATCATTATTATTATTATTATATATCGTGACACAGCAAACACTAAAAGCAGGAAGTAGCAAAAAAACAAAATTCTCACTGTACATTGCTCGGGTGAACAGATATTGCGAATATAATATGAATTCAAAGGACCGATTATTTAATACCTATCTCATACGAGAAAAAATATATGCAAACTATTAACTTCAGAGGCGTGCCAAGTATATAGAAGATACATTTTAGCCCCACCCATGAAGAATTTTAATAGCCTACCCTGAATAATTCAAAAATGTTATTAAATAATTATTACGCTATCCTATCAAAACCAATTTGTGAATGTCGTTCACAGGGCTAGTGATAATTGAATATCACCAAGGTAACATTAGCACCTAAGAATTTGCTTATATAACACCCAGATTTTGAAATTTTTTACTTAAAATTTCTTTGAGCAAATTTCAACAACTTGATCTATACGTTTTACATTAAAATCATGAAAAAAGATATTGTCAAAAGTCAAGAATTTACGCAAACTTTGCAAACAGGAAATGAATAACGCACACACACATATGCACACATAAATTGATATATACATGTAGATGTGTGTGCGTGTGTCCAGTCAGATGATTGTGGCATTTTTCACCACATAATACTTCTAGTAACAATGATAAAAACGTAATTTTCTTTTAAGTTTTTAAACAGTTCTGCTTTCGAGCATCCGAGTCTTATGATTTTTATTGACAATGTTTGCTTTTCATCTTGCTTCTTATTTTTATTGTTAGAATATATATAAGCTGTAGAAACGCTACAAATATTCAAAGATATTAAAAATAAAAGTTTCGTCAGATTTAAATTGAATATTTTTGGTGAATGAATTGCTCTACTCTGCCAAGCAATTGATGTATAAAACTGAAAATTATGGAATCTGTTACTGCGTGTTCAACTTAAAAAAACAGAAAATGTTATTCAATAAAACCTCTTTCAACCACAAGGACGGTCTCGATGTACCCTCGTATGTGATTGCATGTCTGAATCAAATGGTTTTTGCTATTCGATAAAACCACATTCAACCTCAAGGATGATCTCGATTCATGTTGGCTGGGGTGACATGATTGTAAAACTTCTCTCCTTGGCACATTTGGGTCGGTAACTAACCGTAACGCTGTCTTGTACCTGATGCCCTTATTCAATACAAACCTAATAGTGAATTCTATCACTGAGCTACATGGGGATGCAACAGTGTCTAATGACATTCTAGATTTTCTGGATGATCGAGTCAATTATCCTTACGAAACCAAACTGATTTTAATGTTTATTTCTTTTAGCTATGTATGATATGTCTTAGCTTGTTCCTGACCTTGACAAACAACAAACCTGTCCCACTTCCGAACTCTGAGTCCCCGTGATTGGCAGTTAGTGTCATGATCATGGTGTACCTTTTTTCATTTTCTGTTAGGTTGAACGCTCCCAAAATAATTCTAACACTCCTTAGTGAAAATGAGAAGATTAGAATTTGGCGTATCCCGCGTCACGTTACGTTAGATCGTCTTCCATTTATGGCTCGTTAAAATAGCGCTTTTAAATACCTGGCGTACTGCGTGTTTGTATGCATAGCGCGTAGTCACTTTTAGAAAACTTTTTTTCTTCTCATAATCATTTTCATTGGAAGAAATATAAATCTGCAATCAGTCAGCACTTTCATCGTAAAGAGAAAAAGAAAAAAAAAACTTAGATTTTCCGATGTATAAGGATAAAGAATTGAAAGACATTTTGACGGATTGAGAAATAATTTTAAAAAGATGAAAAACGAAGTGATTTGAATCTTTATTCTTTTTATTTTTACGCGTGCACCTGATGATAAGTGGGATGTCAGAAGAAGTGGGAAGTGAGACAAGATGAAAGAAGTTTTTTTTTTTTTTTTTATATGAGAGAAGGAAAGACCCGTAGTGAATAAAGATTGGACAAAAAAGAAGAAAAGAAATAAAAAAGAATAGTATGTATAAGAAAGAAGGAAAATGAATAAAAAGAGTAGGGAAGAAAATGAAGAAAAGAAGGAGAGAAGAAAATGAAGAAAACGAAAAAAAAATGTAAAAAGAAAAAAGGAAGAAAAAACGAAACAAAAGGAAAAATAAATTTAAAAAAAGAAAAATATGGCATTGGGTGGCTCAGTGTGATATAATGGTTAGTGAGCTGGTCTAGTTTACCAATTCAGTCAAGTGAATTTGATTCTAACTGGGAGCCGCACGCTTGTGGCTTTGTGCCAAATTAGTCAAGTTTAGTTAGTACCTATCGCACAAAACGAAATGGATTTAAGAATAAAAGGAAAGTAAGGCAAAAAAACTAATCTGAGAAATAAAAAAGACAAGAAAGAGAAATTAAACAAGAAATAAAGAAAATAATGATTATATAAGCCCTTCTCCCGCTCCAAAAACGCAAGTACAAACGAAACAAAATATCGAAAGAAAAGAATTCAAGAGAAGTAACGCTTTAATAGATATGACACAAAAGTTCGGATCGGGGTGAAGAAAAAAAAAGCAGTTATGTGGAACTAATATTTCCGTTCCGAAAAAAAAAAAAAAAAAAAAAAAAACAGAAAAGACTTGTCCGATAAGAATCTACAAATGTGCAGCATTTCCCCCAATTGACGTTCCACCAACTCCTCATTGTGTCTTATGGCTGCCGATTAAGATCTCCTAAAAAGAGACATCATCTTTCTCTCTCACAACCACTCCCTATGTCTTCACTTTTTTGTTTTTCTTTGTCTCATTTCAATCATCGTTCTTATTCCAGCAGTGATCTCCATTTTTTCCTGGTCAAAATCGAAGCTTTCTTCTCATCTTCCTACTTCCAACATTTTTACTTCTTCTTTTCTACTTCTGTTTTCTTGTCATATCTATAATCAACAACACTCTATCCACTTTCTTTCTCGTAAATTACTCTCCTGACTCTATAGTATCATTAAGTTATTGTTGTTGGGATTTGGTAGGGGAGGTGTCTCGTCGCCAGTTGTTCCGTCAGCGAATCCTGATCGCCTAGACTTGAGTTGAACAATTTGTACATAGTCCATAACTATCATACCAGGGGCCAGATGTTTAAAAACGTCGTCAGCTGTTATGTTTCAGGGTAATTATACTTAAGTAGTACAAGTTGATTCCTCTTAGCTAATTATACTTTCCGAATGTATGAGATCTGTTTAAAAAGAAGATTTGATAGCGACAACTGCCGAAAGAATATCAGGGGACAATGAGTAAAATATTGAAGGTCGGACACAGATAGAAAGGTGTAGAAATTAAAATACAATAAACCTATTTATGAATAAGATACAGAGCAAAAAAAAAAAAAAAAAAACGATAAACGCCACGATGCAAGCAAAATGTCCATTCATTATTTTTCCTATTTGTAAATTATCCATCTCTGTAATAGAAAAGAACAGGGACAAGCAACAAAGTTGATAGGTAAAAGGGAGATAATGTGAAGATACATGCCAACGGTGAAGAGTAACAGTATGGAATAATCGATAAGGTTATTTGTCAACACTAGTGGAACTTTTTTATGTCCAGAAAGTATTTATTATCATTATTAATTTTTTTCCTTACGATTTTTTCACACCAGTTTATCTGAGTGACAGCAAGTCTCCTCATATTTCCAGTAACCTTCATAATAATTTAGCTTCCCCTGATCTTCAGTTCTCTCTCAAATATTTTCCAGCTCTTTGGGGACCATTACAAGGGCTTTAGTGGGAAGAGTGTTCGCCAATGATCCGGGAAACCTAGGTTCAATCCCAGGTCGCGTCATACCAAAGACTTTTAAAATGGTACTTGATACCTCCTTGCTTAACACTTACCATTATAAGGTATGTATCAAGAGTAAAGTGGAGGAATCCAGGGAATGAAGTAGCGCCCTCCCCTACACTTCGGTGTTGTAGCTATTGAAGAGGGAGCCTTCTGGTCGCTCTCGACTACGATCGCCAACTTTACTTTTACGTTACAATGGGCTTTAACTAAAATTGGCATCACCGTCACCTTCATGTTCTACGACTTTTTCCTCTCCCTGATAAGATGCATGTATTTGTCTATCTTTTGGCTTTCTTTTCTCCATATGGTTCTCAGGAATGGTAAAATCCACGAGATGATCTTAATAGTGCTGTGGTTTGGATGGTCTTGATTCCTCTTCGGGTCTTCAGTTCCCTACCCCCAATATCTTTTCCAGCACTTTGAGAACCGTCTAAACGGCTCCTATTATAATTGGTATCACTGTCACTTTGAGGAGGTGCCTGTGGTGTAATGGTTATCGTCGTAGGAAATGGACACGGCGACTAGAGTTCAAATCCTGGACGAGGCTGATTGCATTTCACATAGCTCTAATACCCTTGGGAAAGGTATGAATCCAATTATTCTCTCTCTAGCTATGGGTAAATTGTAGGACAGACTAGGTTCTTCAACCTTGGTGAGGCAACTAGTCTAGGAGAAGGAAAAACTCTGAATTCAAACCTGTTAAACTTCGCTTTAAAAAAATTGACCTTGTGCCATATCCTGTCCGAGTGGAGGGGTTGGTAAATAGGATCACTGTCACTTTCATATTCTACAGCTTTTTCAGCTCACCGACAAGATCGAAGGATTGGTCAATTTTTCGCTTTCTCTTATTTTCACTGTTTCACTGGAATGGTAAAATTCATGAGAAGATAATTGCTTTTCTTCTTTTTTAATTAAGATTAGATTTAGTCTTCTGGCCGAGATTCGGGGATCCTTTTTCATCTCATTTTATCCTCTCACTTGTTACTTATTGGTTTATAAATTCACCACACTCTTTCGCCATTGACAACTATAAACTTGCGTTTCTATAGCAACACAAACTGTTGGGGATTAATTTTCTATAACAATGAATTCCGGAATCCATCGGCATAAATTATTTGGGAGGAATTGTTTGGTATGAATTGGTCATGGCTATGAATTGTTGACGATGAACTAACCGGGTCTCTTCTTTCTCATAGTTATTCTACTTAGTTCTCTTTCGAATTTTTCACAATTTCCTTTAACTGCTTTCTTTCATGCTAATTTTCTTCACTTCTCTCTCTTTTTCCTTATAATCTTTTTCACCTGTTTCACCTCTATTCCCTTTTTTTCTTTGTTATCTTATCTGTCTTCTTTCTCTACTGATTTCTCCTCCTTATTTTCCCCTTCTATCTCCCTTCAAATTCTCCACATATTGTCGCCATGATGCGTGTCGGGATTTAACGCTTATTTCTTCTTCATCTCAACAACGATGATAGCATTCCTTCCCCCATAATCTGCATATTTGCGCTAAGATAAACAAAAAAAACTGAAAGCAGTCGCCAATGCGTTGCATATAGAGAATGAAGGGAAAAAATGTCTGTGATCAAACTGGAAGAGGGATCCCAGCAATGGATAGGCAGACGAAGCGATCGAAGTGACCTGTTTTCACTTCGCCACATTTTTTTGATAATTCTTCTTTACCTCTTCGCTAAATTTTTTGGTTTACAAGACATTCATTGAGAAGAATTCCCAGCCAAGATGATAGGGGAACAGAAAATCTGAGATAGAATAGAGATCCTCCAGACCAAAGCAGTTTTAAGATTAGCTAGTATACTTAGAAGAGAAACTCTTAGTAGAACCTTGAGGAGACTTGCTGTCACTTGGACGCCAGAGAAAATTATCAGGTAATTCTGTCTGAAGACACAACACGGGTGCAGGAGAACTCAGAATAAATTCTAATGAAAGAAACAGACATATAAACAAAAGACGTCAATAAACAGGGAAAACAGACAAACAAACAAACAAAAGACATGAGAAGCAAACAAAGAAAAGAAAAATTAAAATCAAAAATAAAATTACAAAAAGAAAAAAAAAAGAAAAATCTCAGAATCCAAATGAGTAGTAATTATTCAATGGGCTTAAATTTGATACAAGTATGGAGCACCAAATGAGTAATAATTATTCAATAGACTTAGATTTGATAGATGTATGAAACACCAAATGGAAACAGAACTCTTTTCAAGTGATCTGTGAAACGAACTTGCAAACCATTTCACTACAATGAGACGTACAAATAAACAATTGGTAAAAATTAAAATAGGAAGACAGGAAAAAGAAGAAAAAAGAAATAATCAAGTTATATTTTATGAATAACAGAAGAAAAAATTAGATAAAAGAAAGACACAAAAGAAATGGCAGAAAGGAAGATTGAAAGAACGAATAAGCGAATGAAAGAGATAACTAGATTTTTTAAAGAAGAGTTGGCATCAAAAATGAAAAGCATGAATTGAATGAAGAAGTAAGTTAGAGGAAAAATAATCTATCTAAATATCTACTCTCTTATCATGTTTGTTTGGTTTGGTTTCTTTGTTTAATGGCATATCAACCTTTGAAGGTTATTTAATGCCAAAGCCATTCTCCGAAAAGAACAGTAGTGGTACTATTTAACCCATAGTTGGGAGGATAAGAGGGTTCATACCTTTCCCAGGGGTATTTGCCCGAAAGTGAACGTAATAGCGCGACTGGAGTACGAACTCGCGTACTACGTATTCCGCAGTCCATCTCTATAACCATTACGTCACGAGGACACCCCCTTTATCATGTTTGTATTTATATACGTAATTTTGATCAAGATAAAACGGTACATTGTAGCAAGATGTTTATTAGGGAAAAAAGGTATTCAAAATGATATAACTTCGATAATAAAGCAATTTCTAGTCTAACTGAATGATAATTTTGTAGGATTTGCATTCATCCTGAACATCCTCTTTTAATCATTCAGACTCGTGATACAACGGAAATAACTAGGAAATATTAATTAGAATCCCTCACTTTTTCTGAAATAGTGGCATGATTATCAACGGGAACCCAACGGGTTCATAGAACGTCTAGAATATAAATTGAAACAAAAGAGGAAAAAAGAGAGACGAAAATTATGTAATTCATTATTTTGTCTTTCATTGAAAAAAAAGCAAGTAAATTTTTTCAAAAAAGGGATAAAATTTTAAAATAGCCAGATAAAAAAAAGAGAAAAAATATGCGAAAGAAAGAAATATTTAGACCTGCGATGATTTTTTTCTTTTTTCGAATACATTTTAGACAAATCAATTTAAATAGTGGCACAGATATCAACAGGAATGCTCTGGAATCAAAGATCTTCTAGTAAATAAATTGAAACAAAAGGAACAAATAATAAATTTAGATTACGTAAATTTAGAAATTGTAAATTTAGTTTTAGTAAATAAATAGAAACAAGGGGAGACGAAAATAATGAATTATCATGAAAAAAAAAACGCAAATGAACTTTTTTTTTTTACAAATAAATATTTTACAGAAAATATGAAAAAGAAATATTTATATATGTGACATTGAAATACGTATTTCTAAATGAGAAATGTTTTATCAAATTTTAGACGTGTAAGTTTGATTGGTTGGTTGGTTGTTTTATTTTACAGCGTATCAATCCTTTTCGAGTCATTTAACACCGAATTAAATTTTAAACAATTCAGTTGAGTATAAGTAAACTTTTGGTTTACAAACAGTTAAATTTCAAACAGTTTAGCATAAGGGCATAGTTTAGCTCTATCTGACCCATAGATAGGACCCTATCAGATGCTACCACTCCGAGTCAGAGTGAACCTGTGAGCGATGGTAATGAAAGGGTACTCTGCATTCCCTAAAGTTCCATGAGTCAATTTTAATATTAACATCTTATAGTGGTATGTAAAACTATACCGTTGCATTTCTTTTAAGATCATCCACGTTCTCAAATCTTAATCTTGAGATGAATTTTCAGTTTCAAAAACCTGAAAAAGTTGCGATGAATTCTATCTGATGAATATGGAGAACGATTCACATGTACAATTCCGTGTTTTGCCAAAGAAAAGGCTGATCAAAAAGTATCGAGAATTGACATTATCTAGACATCTTAACATCATCATTTTTTAGATAAGTTCTTTAGCTGTAAACAAGTCTTTAGGTTTTAAACCTTACAAATTCTAATTTAAAATCTTTAATTTTCATATATTTTGATAACAAATCGTATCTTCCTGAATTTGTTCGCACTCTGTTACCTATGTTTAATCGTCCAACTAACGTGGTTCTTTAATCATAAATCTTCCCCTTTAAAGATAAAAACGATAAACGTTTGTCATTCACAGATATTCAACAGAATTGTGCATTCAAAAGAAAAGCATCTTCTGGTTTTAGCTGCAAGAAGGTTTGACTTTTATAGTTCGTTTGATATCTTCACTGACAACACGGAAAAGGTGGCCAAGTCTAAGTCAGTTTTATAACCACGTTATCTCTATTTCTGAATGGTAAAATTATGTTATAAAAAAGACATTATTATTTACTCCTTTAGAGTTTTTCATATTAGCGTTAGCTGATGGCCTTTCACTAGAGTTTGAGTGACAGCAAGTCTCCTCAGGTCTCTAGGACTCTTCTCAGTATTCTGGACGTTCTCAATAATGCTGTCGTTTGGATGGTCTCCACTCCACTCATCGTCCAACTTCTAAGTCCTCCAGTCCCTTTAATAATCCTTTAGTTACTGTACCAAAAGAAGCAATCATAATTGGTATAAATTGTCACCTTCATGTTCCATAGTTTTTTCAATTCACTAGCTGGGTCGAGGTACTTATTCTTCTTTTCACATTCTTTCAGTTTTATTCTATGGTCAGCCGGGACAGCAAAGTCGACAATTTTGCAAGTTCTCTTTTTTGTTGTTGATTATTATAAGGCCAAGTCTTCTGGCAAGAGATTAGGTGATCCGTCTGTATGTCAAAGTCCCATTGGAGTTTTTGTGTGTCATTTTCTAGAACAGCTGCTGGGTTGTGCATATACCATTTGTTCGTATGGTCAAATTTCAATTTCTCGCACATCTCCCAGTGGATCACCTTGCCCACCCAGTCGTGTCTAGTCGTATACTCCTTCTGTGCTAATTTGCTGCATTCGCTTATTATTATTATTATTATTATTATTATTATTATTATTATTATTATTATTATTATTCACTCATTAGAGCTTTTCACATCAGCGTTAGCCGATGGTTTTTTACTGGAGTCTGAGTGACAACAAGTCTCTTCAAGTCTCCAGGACTCTTCTTAATATTCTGGCCGTTCTCAATAATGCTGTCGTTTGGATGGTCTCCACTCGTCCGCCAACTTCCAAGTCCTCTAGTCCCTTTAGTAATCCTTTAGTTACTGTTCCAAACGCACCAATTACAATTAGTATAATTGTCACCTGTATGTTCCACAGTTTTTTCAATTCCCTAACAAGGTCGAGGTACTTATCCTTCTTTTCACATTCTTTTAGTTTTATTCTGTGGTCAGCCGGGACAGCAAAATCGACTATTTTGCAAGTTCTTTCTTTTTTGTTGATTATTATTAAGTCTGGTTTTCTGGTCGGGATTAGGTGATCGTTTGTATGTTAAAGTCCCATAGGAGTTTATGCGTGGCATTTTCTAGGACAGGTGCTGGGTTGTGCATATACCATTTGTTAGTATGGTATTATTATTATTATTATTATTATTATTATTATTATTTGTTTACTTTTTTGTTTGTTTGGCTTCCTTGAGCATCTCCCCTGTTTCCTATTTCTCACATCAACCTTAAAGAATAAATGAATAGATAAAAGGGAATCTTCGCGCAGAACATATACAACATTAATACAATATCTACATATAGAACAAATTCTGTTTCGTAATTCGTCCGATAGTTCTCCAAAACGATCTCTTAAAAATTCAAGTAAGGTTTTTAAAAAGCGTTTAAAAAAAGAAATCAGAATATTTTTACACAAGTTTTCAAAAATGGGCCTTGATCAAAAAAAAAAAAAAAAAAAAAAAAGAGGATCAGAAACTATTGAGAAAAAAGAGAAAAAAAAAACGAACTCAGCTGTTTTTGTCATCCGTAGGTAAAAATGCTATATCGTTAACTTTTTCTGTTTGATTTTTGTTTGTTTGTTTTTTGTTTTGTATTTTATAGCCACATATCCTCTCATCCTGTATATAACTACATCTTAAGTGGAAGAAGCGGGAAGGGACATTTTGATCCTAAGCAAAGAACATAGATACTTTGGTCTGATCTTAAGCGAAAATTGATGGGAAGCAATATTTGGATCCTAGACAGAGAGCACATATACAAGTTGAATTATCAGTAAACAGTAGGGGAAAATGGATTCTACAGGCTTGATTATGCAACCAGTCTAGAAGAAGAGAAACTCTGAATTCAAACCAGCTTTACTAAACTTAAATTGGCCTTGTCTTACATCCTACTAGTATTGGAGGGGTTGGGTAAATAAATACTCTGATATAGGACAGAAATACCAGTAGCGATCTTGGCAGAGAGCACAGATACAGCACTCGGATCTTGGATGTAAAATGTTGCATACGTAAATAATGCCATCTTTTTGACAGACACTAGTCAATGTATAATAGGTACACACGACAGATATTAAAGTTGGAAAAAAGATTTGGTTTGGTTTGGCTTGGTTTATTTGTTTAATGACATATCACCCTTTGTGGGTTATTTAATGCTAACGCCATTCTTATTGAAGAACAACGGTGATACTATTTAATCTATAGCTTGGAGTATGAGGGTGCCCGTACCTTTGCCAAGAATATTAGTCCGAAAGTGAACGTAAGAGCGCGACTGGAGTTCGAACTCGCTTACTTCGAGACAACAGTCCAGCTCTTAAGCTATTACGGCACTGGGATATCCCCCCCCCCGAAAAAGAAGAGGAAACTTCATTCTGGCACAAGGTCACAATAACCGAGCACCCAGCAAGTACTGAACTCATTACACTAGCAATATGTCTAATAAGATAAGCTGATTAACCCTTGTTGTCCTGGAGAGTTTCCCTTTAGGTCGCCTGCCTCGGTTTGTTTTCACCACCCGAGAGCATATGTACAACAGATGGTGACGGTAGGATCTCCTGCTTGATTAGCAAATAAACGATTTCTTCCAATCCCCAACAAATCTGTTTGTCTGGCCGACATTACATACATTGCTCTTCGTTTATTTGTGGTTTTGCTATCCAGGATTTTAAATTACCCGCTGTTAACCATAGAAATAAACAATTTATGCGTCTTACTTTATAATGGCCGCTAAACACGAGAGTTGTTAGGGTAACAATTCCGAGAGGCTAAAGAAAAGCTTTAAAGTGTTTCTTTTAAGCGAAAAGGTGAAAGTTCTTAATAAGGAAAAAAAATCTTTTATTGATATTACTAAGATCAACTGGTAAGGATGAATCATCTGTCCTTCACGAGAGGAGTCTCAGCGGCGTTACAGCTGAACTACAAATCCAAAGTAAGCGAGTTCGAACTTGAGTCGGTCTGTTACGTTCACTTTTGGGCTAATATCCTTCGGAAAGCTACTGAAACCTTCTTTTCCCCCGGTTATTGGTTAAATAGTATCACTGCAGTTCTACAATGAAGGCTTTGGCATTAAATAACACACGAAGATTGATATGCCATTAACCCAAACCAATCTATCCTTCACTGACCCTGTCAATAAAGCTTACAATACGCTCACATCATTCGTCATTATTATACTCCTTGCAAACTTTTTATACCAGCTCTAACTGTTTTGGGGTTTTTTTTACTGGATTCTGAGTGAAACCAAGTTTCTGTGAGTCTCCAGAACTCTTCTAAGTATCCAAACCGATTTTAGTAGTACTGTAGTTTAGCTGGTTTCAATTCTTCCTTTAATCTCAATTTTTTAGGTTCTTGAGAACTGTTTCAAGGGTTCCTACTACTATTGGTATCACTAATATCTTCATGTTCCACTGCTTTTTCTGCCCTCCGGTAAAGTCTTGGTATTTGTCAAAATTTTCGTCTTCTACCATTTTCACACTGGCTGGCTGGCACAGTAAAGTTTACTATATGACAAGACTCTATGCAATTTCTTCACACTATCTAATTGGTAATTTTTTATGTTTATTTTTTGTTGTCGTTGTTGTTTTTTACTAGTGTCTAAATGAGTGTAAGTCTCCTCGGATCTCTATGATTCTTCTAAGTATTTTAGCAGTGCTATGCTGTGCTGCAGAGGTCTCGATTCTTTTCTCAGATCTCGAGATCATCCAATTTCTTTCCCTGTCATTTAAAGACTGTCCCAAGATCTCAAACTACGACTGGTGTAACAGCCATGCTTTTTTGAAAGTTTTAATGCAACGTTTTATGAAAAGTTTTTTTCTAGAAAATGCAGAAGTTGGAGCAAGTGAAAATTGACATATGCAGCAGCAAAAGGCTTAGGTAAGCAAATTCTATCACTGTCCAATTGAATGTGAATAATTTTTAGACAGACAAATTTAATCCATAAACGGGACCCTAACAAGTACTACTACTCCGAGTCAGAGTCAACTTGGGAGTAATGGCAATAAAGGTGTACCCCAACATCTTTAAAACTGGAGCTTCAGCATCATAAGCAGTTTAGTGTCATACCCAGGACACCACTTTTGCGAGGGGGTCTTACCTCTCGGCAGAGGATACAGTCAGCGAATTTCTTGCCCCGCTAAAGGGGCATTATCCCATCTATGAGACATATTTGCCAACGGCTCGGGCCTTGAACATTATGTGTTTCCTATCAGCTCCTTCAGTTCTCCGAACATCAATTGCATTGGTCTATTTTTGTAATCTTGCTCCGAAACATGGGACAGTTCTGGATCATACTCTCCTAGGAATTGAAGTCTTTGAGAGAAGTCTTTACGTAGCCCTTGGAGCGTTTCATCTACCCACTAACCGACCTTTTGTCCTTCAAAGTTCTCCATTAATCAGTTGTTTTGATAGATAATTGCAATCACGTGTATTGCACGGCCAACTTATTTGACTTGTGCTTTCTGCAGAAGTGCGTGAACAATTCAGGGGTCCTACCATCTGATGTAGAATTTATCTCCGCAGACCAGAAAATAGTCACTTGTTCGACGAAGGGGCTAAGAAACTCTAGGATCTCAATTTTACATGGATTTATTTTCTTCGCACGCTTTCTTTATTTTTCACTCTTTCTTAGTTTGTTTTCGTTTTTGTCCCGGCTTGAAAGCCAACCTCTATCCAAACCCGTCTCTCGTTTGTCAATGAATACCCTAATCTGAGCTCAGTCGACTCCGGGATTTGAGACGTATATTTATTTGCGTTGCTCTCTGACCGACCAATGTCAACCAAACGAATCTGGAGGCTGCGCCAGGATGATGGAGGTAGTGGTTAGGGTCCAGCAGTAACTTCCGGTGCAGACGACTTTGTCGCTGGGTGACGCTAGCTGTTTTGTTGCCAGACAAATTTTCTCCCAAGAGAATAAATATCCTTTCTTTCTTCCTTCCTTTTACTTTCAATCTCGCCTTTTTCGTTCTCTCACTCAATCAGTCTTTCTTTATCAATTAGGGGGCTTCCCCAAAAAGTACGTCTGTTTTCAAGAAGTATAGGGATAACCAGATCGGAAAATGGACTCGGTGAACTGATTTCTGAGGTTACACGCATATTTATGGTTTTTCCCCATAACTAAACTAACCTAAGATAACAACTAACGAAAGAGGCGTGCTTAGCTTAACGGTTATCGTCGTAGAAAATAGAATTGATGACCCGAGTTCAAATCTTGGACGAAGTTGTTCGTATTTCACTTTGTGCTAATCCTCTTTAAAAAGGCATGAATCCATCTGTTCTTCCCATCCTCGCTACTAGCTATGAATAAATAGTAGAATAGACTAATTTTTTTAGCCTTTGTTAGGCAACCTGTAAGGGTGTAAGAAAACTCTGAGTTCAAACCTGCACAACTACTTCATTTTAAAATTAACTTTGTGTCTCATCCTGTCAGTTACGCAGAGGTTGGGTAAATACAATACATACACACGTTGCACCAAGCAAAGGAAAATATGACGAATCCGTTTCTTCTCTCTCTCTCTCTCTCTCTCTCTCTCTCTCTTTCTCTCTTTCTAATACTATCAAACCTTCTTTCGGTCTTTCTTTTTTTTTCTCTTAAACTATCATTATTCCTTTCAATTTCTCTCGTTTTCCATTCTTTATTCGTTCGGTCTTTTATTTTTATTTTTTTTCCCAGATTGGTCTCTTTTTCTCACGAAATCTAACAAAACTCCTCAGTCTCTTTCGTATTCTATTATTTCCTTCTAAGTTAAAATCTCTCTCTCCCGTCCAGTCGGCTGGAACTGTAGAATACACTGACTGCACCTTTATAGAGGGGTAAGAACCCCTCCCCAATGAGTGTCCTAGATATGACACTAAACAATCTAACGGTGAGGTTCCAGTAATGTTGGAGCTTTTGGGAATGCAGAGTATCCCTTAATTGTTTTCGCTTCCAGGTCCATTTTGACCCGGAGTGATAGCACCTGATAAGGGTCCTATCTATTGGTTAAATAGAACTAACGGCCAACTAATGCTAAACTGAATTGTTTGATTAAACTGAATTGTTCGAAATAAAAATGTTTTTGACAATTAAACCGTACTTACTTCCTCATGATAAACTGAATTATTTGAAATGGAACTGTTTTTTGACATTGAAACTGTACTTACACTAAACTGATTAGTTTAATATAGAACATTTTTGACATTTAACTGTGTGTAAACAAAATCTGTACTTATACTTAGCTGAATTAGAACTGCTTGAGTAAACTGAATAGCTAGAAATAGAAATGTTTTGCACAATTAAACTCTACTTACATTTAAACTGCGTAATTATTGTTTGAAATAGAACAATTTTCATAAAAATGGATTTGGCGTTAAATAACCTACAAAGGTTGATATGCCATAAAACCCGAACAACCAACCAAAAACCTCTCTCTCTTTCTCTCTCTCAAATTCTCATGACACTTGTCACTTTCTCTTTTATTTCATTTTTTCTTTTTTTCTTCCTTTGTTTCGAACTTGCTTCTCTTTCTTTTTTAGATTTTGATTTTATATATCCTTTCCTTCTTTTTTTGTTCTATACATTTCTTCCATTCTTTTTTCATTTTTTTTTTCTTCGAGTATATCTTTGGTTTTCTTTGTTTTCCTTCGTTATTTTCTCATTCTCTTCTGTTTCTATTTTGATCCTTCATTTGTTTTTATTTACTCCTGTTTTGTTTTTGTTTGGTTGATTTTTGTTTCTGTTTTGTCTTGATTCGTTTTAATTTTTTTGTTGTTTTTTTTCTGCTATTTTTTCCTTTCAATTTTTTCCTTTTTTTTTGTTACTTTTATTTATTCGTTTATTTTTTAGCAATTACTGTGGTACTTTTCTTGTTTAATTTCCCTTGCTTCTCTTTCTTTATTTCTTCTCTTCTTTCCTTTTTCTTTATTTCATAACTCAGTTTTCAACATAATTTACCCCCATTTCCACTCTCTTTCTCCTATGAATTTATTTATTTACTCTCTCTCTCTCCCTCTCTCTCTCTCACACACACACACACGCGCGCACACACACACACACACACTCTCTCTCTCTGCTCGGCCCACCTAACATAATAATCACTTCTCCGGTGTCCCGTGGAGTTGTGGGCCAGGATAAAAAATACAAAACAGTCACAAAACTATGCCCAAGCACACAACGTTCAGTCTATATATTTACACGTCATTTTCGAAGTTCAACACTTGCTACTTTTTATCATCGTGACAGCGGAACCTCTTCCCAATCCTCCAAGAGTTCTTCCTATTTTTTATTTCAAATTTTCTATTTGTTTTTCATGGAAGTGGGGGCAGGATCTTTGTTTGTCTTTTCCCAGGAAAAGTACGTGAGGGTTGTTTTTAGACTTCTATTTTTAAGAGCTCTGTATGAGAACGAAGAAATCTGTGTCGGGAAGAAAATCCATTTACAGTATGCAATCTTTGTTTTATCAATACTGACCGCTCATAATGGACGATATTGTATGTAATAACTAATATTCTCTAGATTTATAGTCAAGTCTCGTTGAAAGCGCTGATTCTCGCTAGATCATCAAAGTTAAGCACAGATTATCCTGTTCAGTATATAGAAGGGTGACCACTAAAGCAATAACAAGTACTGGAAGCAGCACGTGAATCATATCTAAACAAAGCTTATTAAATAAGTTAAGAGATGAGTGACCACTTAAGCAATCACAGGTACTGTAAGCAACTTGAAGCAAATGAAGCAGATCTAAGTAAATCTTAGTATCTAACGATAAATATTTCCCACGCACTTCAACCATTTTGAACTACTTGTGTTCAAAATAAGTTGCGTACACTTTATATATAACAGTATTGGTTGTCACTAAATCACTATGTGAGTTTGTGGCGAACCAAGTGCAATATGATATGGAGAGTGCTCAATATCTAGGATAGAGCTATTATATGAAATGATTCATTTCATTTTGCTAACTGCCTGATAATTGTTGTTTTGTAAAAAAAAACTCCATGAAACCCAGGGGTCGCAGTCTAAATTCCATGGCATTACATATATATGTAAAGAAAGAGAGATGATATAAATAAAAAACCTACAATACTTAGATATGACGTTTAAAATAGGCCACTTAAGAATTATTCTTTTTACTATATAAAACGAAGAAAAATTATAATGATTAGTAAATAGACACTATTATTTCATAAGGATTTTATATTTAATAAAGAGAGAATAATTGAAAATTGCTCCAATTATTGTATTTGAATCTCACACTAATAATTCTATTCAATATTAAATCATTTGTTTGCAGATAGTGAAGTGCTTATAAGTATTGCTATTAACACTAAATATTCAATTCAACACAATTCATTCATTTGCACATAGTCAAATGATTTCAAGTATTGTTTTGTAATATTAGTAATTCAATTTTTGCAAAAGTTAAAGAGTTTTAAGCATTAGTATTTAACACTAATAATTCTATTCAACGTTACTCGTTCGTTTGTGCATAGTTAAATTGTTTCAGGTATTGCTTTATATTCCTAATAATTCAATTAAACATCAGTCATTTATTTACACACAGTTAAGTGATCAAACAGTTCTTTTTCAAACAATTCAATTTAGCATAAGTCATTTGTTTGCACACAATTCAAATGTCAAACAGCTCTATTTGACCCACAGATAGTACTATCAAGTGCTATCACTCCGAGCCAGAGTGGACATGTGAGCTAGGGCAATGAAAGGGTACTTTACATTCCTCAAAGTTTAGGGACAGGAGCCTTATCATCATTAGTGTCATATTAGCACACTCTTATGGGTTGGGGTCTTACTCTTATGCAGAGATGCAGTCGGTGTATTCTACAGCCCCAGGCGACTGGGCACAGAGCGATTTGAGCTTTCATTAGAATCTTCAAATTACTGAAACTGCTGACAAGATAAGTCGTGTCGCAGGAAGCAAAACAATAGACAATCTAAAGAATACATCACATATTGAAAAAAATCCCACTTCCCTCTCCAAATCACACAGAACCTTCTGAATTTTCATAAAACTATAAATAACATACAATAGTCGAGTGATTTTACCAGCATTGATATACTGAATAAATTTCAAGGATGCTTCTAAGATTTCAAAAACAATATGCTAAAAATAGAGTTTTAAGCTCTCTCTCTCTGTGTGAAGCATGTTTCTCTAAAAAAAAAAAATTTCTTTTTAACAATTTTTTTGTCGATTTGTAGTTGTCTTGCAATATTTCTTAAGTTTGGTTCAAATTACAAACAAAAAATGGTTCTCACCGAGCATGTTCCCTATCATTAATAATTCTAAAGAGTATGATTGTTATTTTTTTTCTTTTAAAATCATGTGAAACTTGTTTTTAATGTCTGAGATTGTTTCTATTTACAATGTAGAGAGATTTTGAATAGTAGCGTTTCTAAAACATCTTGTTATATCAAAGTTTTATAATTTGCATCGTCATGTATCCAAGATGAATCATATATATATATATATATATATATAAAGTTAAACAAAAGTTATGAGAAAAATAGGAATAATTCTTTCTAGTTACTTATTCTTCAATCATTCTCATTGCCAAGACGGCTGTGGGGGCTGTAGAATACATCGACTACATCTCTGCAGAGGAGTAAGACCCCCGCAATAACACTAAACAATCTGATGGTGAGGTTCCAGTGATGCTGGAACTTTGAGGAATGCAGAGCACCCCTTTATTTCCATTGCTCCCAGATCCACTCATGGGAGCACCTGATATGGCTTAAATAGAACTAAACTGCGTACTTATGCTAAACTGAGTTTCTTGAAATAGAACTGTTTTGACATTTAACTGTGTGTGGACAAAAACTATACTTATACTAATGTGAATTGTTTGAATTAGAACTGTTTGACTAAACTGAAGAGCTTGAAATAGAAATGGTTTTGACAATTAAACTGTGTACTTATGCTAAATTGAATTGTTTAAAATGTAAATGTTTTTGACATAGAAACTGTACTCACGCTATACTGAATTATTTAATATAAAACTGTTTTGACATTTAACTGTGTGTAAACAAAATCTATACAAATACTAAACTGAATTAGAACTGTTAAACTGTGTAATCATGCTAAACTGAATTGTATGAAATAGAACTGATTATTTGTATAAAAATGGGTTTGACACTAAATAACCTACAAAGTTTGATATGCCATAAAACCCAAACAACCTACCAACCAATTATTCTCAAATAGTTTTGACCTTTGTTTATAGCCAGGAGAAAAGTCTTTGTAAAGAAAAGGGTAGTTTTTATTGTTAAAATAGTTTTTAAAATAGTTGACATTCCACAAAATGAACTTGTGACCTAGCATATCATTGGGGAATTAAAATTGTTTTTTCGTATCTAAGTACAGATAATTTTATGATCTCTGCGTATCGTAACTACTCGACAGTGAGATCTTCACATAGGATATATATATATATATATGTGTGTGTGTGTGTGTGTGTGTGTGTGTGTGTGTGTGTGTGTGTGTGTGTGTGTGTGTGTCGTCAAAAACAAACCCAGAGTGTTCAGTATAGACATTAGAGACTGGGAACAGATGATGGTAAACCAATCAAAATGTTATCCACAAAAGTTGTAAACCTGTAAGGCATTCAAAGCACAGAGAATTAAACACTGCAGTGTTCAACGAGCACTTCGGAAGCTGAGTTTGATCTCTGTCACTGAAACTTCACAGCCTGAACATGTCTGTAAAATCTGTAATAGAGTATGATTGTCCGAAGCTGGACTTGCTAGTCATAAGAAATCTCATGACAGCAAACTGTCGAAGACTCGCGTTTTAAAAGTCTTTCAGCAGCAACTTACAGAAAACTCTTGTCAGTTCTGTGATAACGTTGGTCGTACTGTAGCAGGTTTGTGAAGACATATGAGGGTGAACAGGTGCAATGTCAATCGAAAAGACAGCTAATTCATTTCCAACACATGCAGTAGGGTTTGCAAGGATATACTTGGCCTGAGGAATAACACGTGTTCAAAAGGGTACTTTTACTGAATCGTGGCCTTATTCTACCAAAAAGTAAGTCACTGTATGTATGTATGTATGTATGTATGTATACACAAAGTGTAACTGAAGAATTCCGAGAATAGGATTACATTGTCCACTGTTTATCCATAAAAATTCTCAGAGTTTCCAATGTCTCACAAAGCTCTTCACACCTTCCTCAGATAGCTGTCTCAGAACATAAAAAATCTTATTTCATATCCATTTTTCTTTCCTTTTGTCTTTTAAGATCCCTTAAGAACTTTCGGGTAGCACATCGTGTGTGTGTGTGTGTGTGTGTGTGTTTATTTTGTGCACCTTGCAGTTTATTGCAGTGTTTCAACTTTCCTCCCAACAAGTTTGTTTTCAGTCTCTGTTTTACGTTGTTATAGTCTTCTAAGATTTCACAGTCAAATCGGAGAAGTTATATTTCCTGACGTCATCATTTGTATAAAGGTCAAAGATAAATCGTGCACGCATTTGATATTAGAGAATAACAACTAAAAGTTTTTGACAGTAAACCTTCATAACTTATTCATTTTCGTGGCTAACAGCAACCCGGGATAGCTAAAAAGGTAAAGACTTTGACAAACAACCCAAATATCTACGGTTTAATGGTCAGTACAATATAAGGAATATTCTTGATTTAGTTTGGTTTTATGGCATATCAACCATTTTAGGTCATTCAATACTATATATATATATTTCAATCATACATCCTAGATGCATCAGGGGGCTCTTCAGTGATGCAACTGTCTTCAGTGCCGATTTCAGGTTATTTCTGCATCATATCGGCTCCGACAGTAACCCCGGAATGACTCTGGAAGAGCCAAGCCGCCTCCGTGATCGCGACGTGCTACGCTCGTGCCTCCACCAAAGCAAAGAAAAATCTAATAAGGCCGGACTTTGGCCGTTCTTATAGACATCTGTCCTTTATATATATATATAATAAATAATTTCTAAAGAAATTTTGTTGATATCATTTTTAAACAAACCTGAACATGTTTTTTCTGTTTGTTTGTTGTTGTTTTTTTTGCAAACAGTCAAAAGGTTTCTCTTAATTTCAGACAAAGTACAGGTTTTTTTTGTTTACACACAATTAAATGTAAAAACAGTTCTATTTCAAACAATTCAATTTAGCATAATTACACAGGTTTTCTTTACACAGTTAAACAATCCAACAGTTATATTTCAAACAATTCAGTTTAACTTAAGTAGTTTTATGTTTACACACAGTTAAATATAAAAACAATTCAGTTTCAAACAATTCAGTTTAGCATAAGTACATCGTTTAGATTTCAAACAGTTCTATTTGACCCATAGATAGGACCCTATCAAGTGCTACCACTCCGGGCCAGAGTGGACCTGGGAGCGATGGCAATGAAGGGTATTCCACATTCCCTAAAGCTGCAGTATTACTGAAGCCTTATCATCAGATTATGTTATGTTTAGTGTCAAATACCAGGACACTTGTTGAGAGAGTCGGTGTATTCTTCTACCCCCAACCGAGTGGGCCAGGAATATTCTTGATCGCTTTGTTTTCCTAGGTGTTATTTCATATTTTATACCGGACATTGGCCTAGCAGTTAGAGTGTTCGCCAATCGCCTGGGAGACCTGGGTTCAATCCCAGGTCGAGTCATACCAAAGACTCAAAAAATGGTACTTGATGCCTCCTTGCTTAACACTCAGCATTATAAGGTACGGATCAAGGGTAAAGTGGAGCAATCCAGGGAAAGGAGTAGCGCCCTCCCCTACACCTTGGTGTAGTAAGCTATCAAAAAGGGAGCCTTCGGGTCACCCTCGACTATGGTCGCCTACTTTACTTTTATTTCATATTTTATAAAAACACTTTTTATGCTGTTTCGACATTTTTACATAGTTCACACTTTAACAACTTATGTCATGTCAGATGGTTTTGAATATTTCAAAGCTAAATCCACCATTCTCAAGAGATTTTTTTATAAGGGTACCTTTAGGAGGGGGCTTCTTGTGTTTCAAACTCCTTCGTCCAGCAAATCTTGGCAAACACAGATGCAATACAAAGACAGAGAGAGACATTTATTTTTATTTATCATGAAATTTTTAAAATAAACTTCCATCAATCTTTATAAATAGTTACTTTTGCCAAGTTTGAATCTACCCAACCCCTCTGCTACGAATGGGATATGACACTTGGTCAACTTGTATAGTTGGTTTAATTTTCTCTTAGACTGCCAAACCAAAGCTAAAGAACCCAATTTTCACTACTGTTTACCAATTGTTGGAGGGACAGATAGATTTATGCCTTTCCAAAGGTCATTAACGCCAAGTTAAATACACAAATCTTCGTTCAGGATTTAAATTCGGGTCGCCCATTCTATTTCCAACAACGATAACCATTTCGCTTTTCCTAATCATTAATAATAATTTTTTTGCCCTATACTGTACTTCATTGCTTTTTATCATAATTCGCTCAGCCTATCTTTTAAGAACATGTATGGAGGAATTCTCCTGGCGTTGTGGCTAACGTACTGGACTGCGACATCGTAGTAAGCGAGTTCAAACTCCAGTTGTGCCCTTGCGTTCACTTTTGGACTAATACCGATTGAAAGGTTATGAATCCCTTTATCTCTTCAGTTATGGGGTCAATAGTACATCTGCTGTTCTTCTACAGGAATGGATTTGGCACTGAATACCCCACGAAAGTTCATATGCTATTAAACAAAATAACCTAACTTAAGCACATGAATACTATCACGAAAGTAAAAAAAAAATATCTAAAAATCCACCCCATACCGCTGTTTTCTGGTTATTGTAGGGAGAGTCCCCGTGACACAGTGGCTAACATGTTGTACAGTGACATCATAGTAAGCGAGTTCGAACTCCAGTCGCGCTATTATGTTCACTTTCAGATTAATAATCTTGGTAAATGTCATCATCATCATATCGTGCTGGGAGCACGGATATCCCTGACCCTCTCTCGCCACTCCTCCCTATCGTTCATCGCCCTAGGTAGGTCTTCAGGACAACAACCTGTATCCTCACATAGCTGCTGAATGTACGTTCGTGCTGGTCGTCCTGCTTTTGCGCGGCCGTGTGTGGGGATCCATAAGAGTACATCTCTTATGAGTTCATCTCTGCTTCTCCAGCAATGTCCTGCATGTCTGGTTCGCCTATCCACCTCTTATATCCCCATTAACCAGCAATGGGTCAAATACTGCCACGTCTGTTCTTCTAGAAGGATAGCTTTAGCACTAAATAACCCACGAAGTTTGATGTACCATTAAACAAAAGGTTTGGTTTGGTTTAGTTTGGTTTTATAAGACATCAACCATTGTAGTTTATTAATGCCAAATCCATTTTTAGACATATGAACAGTTCTATTTCAAATAATTCAGTTTAGCATAAGTATACAGTTTAATTCTATTTGACTCATAGATAGGACCGTATCAGGTGCTACACTCCGGGTCAGAGAGGATCCGAGAGCTATGGTAATAAAGGGGTACTCCGCATTTCCCAAAGCTCACCATCACATTATTTATTGTCATAACAGGACACTCCTTGGTGGGGTCTTACTCCTCTGTAGTCACTTTTAGCCATTTGGCTTTTCATAGCTGATCGACGAAAGAAAAATTCAAAACGAGCCAATGCTTCATAAATGTTAGACACAAAAATCTTGGCAGGCAACATTCTCAATGTCAACTCTTGATTAAAATTATAAAGGTCAATTATAAGATAGAAAAAAGAAAAAGATCATTGTAGATTTGTAACTTAATGCAGTGGATTCAGTATATAATTCAGTAAATAGTTTTTTTTAGTCTTAGAATGACTTAAGTCTCCCATACCTTTCAATATTAATATAGCATCATTAAATCATTTCCATATGCCGTCAATGCTACTCTTAAGCCACATTTTGGAACGATAGAGGCAGCAAAAATGTTGTTTTCGTAATTGTCATCTCGGGTCAACAAAGGAGTTAAAGGGTATTTATTTAAAAAAAAAAAAAAAAAAAAAAAAAAAAAAAAAAAAAACGGAACACGCTTTATAATTTTAATTGCGTATTTTTCTCATATAAATAATCGGGCAAAATACGTGTAAATTTTTATCAGATATTTCCCCCTCTATCTCATCATTATAGTATTACAAATTTGTTTATTTGTTTATTTTGTCTTGTTTTGTTTTTTTGTTTTTCTTTTTAGGAGGTGCGGTTTTTAAAAAATATTTTCAATATTTTCTTTACGCGATATAATTTTTGTTGACAATTTATAAGGGTTGACTGAATGTCTACCCGAAGTAATTATTTACAGCACGTGCCTATAATATATATATATATATATATATATATATATATATATATATATGTGTGTGTGTGTGTGTGTGTGTGTGTGTGTGTGTGATTGTCTACGTTTTAAACTATTAATTTCGTGCATGCACTTTGTTTCCGGTTTTATCCACTGTACAGCAAACTGGAGTCATTTGGGCACCATGATGCAACTAACTCGTCCAGAATTTGGACACAGTATGCTGTACTGTTTGTCATTCACAGCGGAAGCGCCAATACCAAGATTTCACAGTGTTTGAGTGTAAATTTGAAGACAGTGCATCAGATTTGAAAAAGGTTTAAAGAGTCTAATGGTGATTACGAAGATAATTCTGAATTTGTTTGTGAAATCCAGGCTATGATAGCCCAGTCGGCTATTGCTGTAGAATATGCTAACTGCATCTCTACAGAAGGATAAGATCTTCCCAACGAGTGTCCTGATAATGTCACTAAACCATATGATGGTAAAGGTTCAATTCTGGAGCTTTGGGAATTTGGAGTGCCCATTCATTGCCATTATTCCCAGGTCCATTCTGACACGGAATGATAGTACCTGTTAGGATCCTATCTATTGGTTGAATAGTGTCCTGAGTGTGACACTAAACTGCATCTTATGATAAGGCTCTACACCTGGAGCTTTGAAGAATGTAGATTGGGTTGGGTTTTATGGCATATCAACCATTGCAGGTTATTTAAAACCAAATGTTTTTTTTCATATATATTAAATATATATGACTTGTAATGTCCTTTTGTAGATACATTTTTAAACGAACCTAAGCTCATTCTTTTATACACGTTTAAATGGTTTCGAGTATTTATATCAAACACGAATATTTTTATTTAATATTAATCAGTTAAATGGTTTCAAATATTGCTATGTAACAATAACAATTATACATCAGTCAATTGTTTATACACCTTTAAATGGATATATATAAATGATTTATTACTCTTTCTTTTCCACACAGTCAAATGGTTCCAAATATTCCTACGTATCACTAACAATTCAATTAAACATCAATTATTTGTTTACACACAGTTAAATGATCGAACAGCTCTATTTTATACAATTCAATTTAGCAGAAGTCATTTGTTTGCACTCAGTTTAAATGTCAAACAGTTGTATTTGACCCATAGATTGGACCCTATCAGGTGATACCACTCCAGGCCAGAGTGGACCTGGGAGCGATAGCAATGAAGAGGTATTCCACATTCCCCAAAGCTCTTGCATTACAAGAGCCACACCATCAGATTGTTTAGTGTCATATCCAGGATACTTGTTGGTGAAGTCTTTGAAATAGAACAGTCTTTGACACTGAACCCGTATACTTATGCTAAACTGATGTTTTTTTTTTATAAATAGAACTGTTTTAACATTTAGCTGTGTGTAAACAAAAACTATACTTATACTAAACTGAATTGTCTGAAATAGAATTGTTTAAGTGTATAAAATGGATTTGGTATTAATAACCTAAAATAGTTGATGTGCTACAAAAAATAAACCAAACCAAATCATTGTAGAAGGACAATAGTGGTACTATTTAACCCATAGCTGTGGCGAGAGAGAAAATAACAAACGTGATAAGACAAATAATCATCAAGTCAAGCTGATAGCACGGATTTTTCCGACTCTTTTCTCCATCGTCCGTATTATCTATCGCTCCAATCTACTGATCCTCCAAACTACATCCAGTGTCCGCACAGAGCTGATGTAAGTACGTTCTTGCTGGTCAGCCAACACTGGCGCGTCAACGTGTAGGATTCCACTGATTAACTTATGAGTTTGTCCTTGCTTCTCCAATAACTATAGATAATATTTGTTAATAGTTATTTTTCATTGTTCTCAAGTAGATCAAAGGTCATCACTAAGAAAAAGTTTATAGAAAGTTATTAAAAGATTTTTTTTTCTAGAGTTAATAGGGTTCAAAAGAAGTGACAAAAAATGAACAGGTAACTTAGAAGGAAATTTATTTTATTGCACTCGTTGGATTTTTTTATATTAGTCACAATATATATATAACATACATACATATATAGTGACTCATGTGAAAAATCCTACGGGTGCTATTTATTATTCTGTTAAAAAATTTTAAGAATCCATTTCAAGCGTAATGAATTGTATTCTATCAACTTTCAACGCTGCGTCAGATAAATGTATGAATAAAATTTATCACAAGAGTCAGACTTGTACAGGATGTAAGACTGACTACCGTTTTAATTCCGTTTTATCAGCTTTTCTCAACGGGTTTTCGATAGTCTCTCCTTTCAATTGTACATCTTGAAATTTTTTATGCTAGACTTGTTTTTGTAACTAGAACGAAATTTATAGACTTGTAGAATGAGAAAATGTTCAAAACGCAGTAAATCACACACACACATAAATATATATATATATATATACAAAGAGATTGTTGTGGGCACAACCAGAAAATTGTAAATATCTTAGATGAAAATGTTTGCAAATGATTTAAAATTCGGTATTTAGTGGGGGTTTATTATCATTTTACTCCTTGTGAGTTTTCCAAACAACCGTCGACTGGAGGTCTTTCAGTGGAGCCTGAGTGACAGCAAGTCTCCCTAGGACTCTTCTCAGTATTCTGGTCCATCTCAATAATGTTGTAGTCGGGATGGTCTCGGCTAGTGCTCCAATTTCCAACTCTTCCAGTCCC